>CM036539.1:14012961-14612961 GCA_020745685.1 Tautogolabrus adspersus
TGCAGAAGCATGAGAGGCATGATGTGTGAACACACGCACGCACGCACGCACGCACGCACGCACGCACGCACGCACGCACGCACGCACACACACACACACACACACACACACACACACACACACACACACACACACACACACACACACACACACACACACACACACACACACAAAGCAGTGTTCAGCCTTGCCAGCCCAAACATTTTACGACGATCCTATTCACCCCTGTTGTCTCTGTTACTACCTTTGGGGAATCAGTAGTTAACCAAGGGTAGACCAACCCATCATTTAGATTGAAGGTGAGACATAACAGGTCTGCAGCAGATTACTTGTTGATTTTACAACATCTGCATCACATGCATTTATTGAACCTAAACAAGACTCTGAACACTTGGAAAAACAATCAATAAATGAAAACAAATAAGTGGAATGTTAATATGTTTGTCATTGACTTGAGCTCTCTCGCTTTTCAAACTAACTGGAGTATATGTGCTATGGCTCTCTCTGCTCCTCACTTAACTTAAAGCGAGGGCTGTTTTGGTGGGAGGGGCAGAAACAGAGAAGGGCGGGTGTGCTCCATGTACCACACATGACAAAACCTATGGACAAAACGAGCGCAATACGGCATGCAGAAAGAAAATCGTTTAATCTTGATTATCTTGTTTTCATGATCGTGGGAAGCTAAAATCATAATTGAAATTGAAACCCGATTAATCGTCCAGCACTAAAATATCATTGAACTGCCAAGAGGCGACTGTGATACAAACATTTTAGAAGCAACATGATGCCAAGTTAGCTGTTAATGCTGTGCTAGCACTAAGTTAATGTCCCTTGTTGCTCAAAACTAAGGTAAAGACACAAGTATGGTGTCAAATTTCTGATCAAGTTATCTTAATAACTTACATTAACTGCTCCTCTAAAGACAATTATTTTGGTTTGGTTTGTTTCCTTTAGCCCTCTAGTGTCTGGAAGGATAAACTCCTCCTGTTGGTCTCAACATGCTTGTTTCAGTGGCTCTGTGCTTAAAATCAAAGTGCCGTAATCTGCTGTTATGTCTGATGATACAGTGTGTTAGAAAATCACTGCCTCATTCAAGGATGTGTTTACATTACAGAGATCATTCTGAGCATATTTCTCAAGGACACAAAGACTTCAGTGTACACGGAGGGGGAAAAGCAAACGAGGGAGTGTGGGTTGGTTGGGACCCTGAAACTCACCAAAATGTTTTTACAAGTAAAATATGAGGACCTCAGACAATTAAAAAAAACACTTCAATAAGTTACAAAGCCTGGGGTAATAATGGACAGAATTAAAACAAGAGTTACATCGGATCTTGGCGAAGGGCTTTCCAGCTTCAGGGTGGTTGGTTTCCAGAGGAGGGTACATTGGAGGGAAAAGCCAAACACGTGTCTGAGAGTCTCAGGTGGCATTAGATGGTACTCTGAGCCTATGCACGCACAAGCCCTCTTTGTCAGGGCCCAGTACCTTGAACACCCCTCACCTTGAAACATGACTCAACTGCATGCAGGAGTGGTCGTTTTGCCAAGGAGGCAAATACGGCCACATTTGCAGGAAGTCCAGCCGTCAGGTTGGAATGAGTGAATGCTTTTGACTTTGTGCTTTTGACTGAGGGAGATACTGGGAGAGAGAGAGAGAGAGTGAGACTAATCCTCTGCATAGGAGAAGCAGGACTCTGACTAATGATACGTTTGTTATTGCCATAACTTGACAATCTATACTTATAATGACAAATTGGAAATCCAACTAAGAGCACTTAGTTTATCTGTTCAGACAACAGAGAAAAGAAATAAAAGAAGCATCACATTTGGCAAGGTCTCGCAGATAATAGACTTTTGTAGTCCTATTAAAAAACAAAATTATTCAAGGGCTATAATCCATTTGAGTATTATAAATTGGGGTTTTATTGAATTTCTTTATTGAAATAACTTCACTGAGTACTCTTTAAACCATAAAATAGCCTACTACAGTAAGACAACCTTGTGTGATACATGATGATACAGTAAGATAGGTTATGATATGATATATGGTTTAATACGATACGATGCACTTTTTTATATTGGAAATTTGTTTTGGACTTGAATGCTGCCCACATTTAGCTGTCTCTACAGTAGTACTTTCAAATAAAAAAATGAAAATAAACAACAATACATACAGATGTAATGTTTGGCTTTCAGGCTTGAATAACTGTTCTGATCACAAGGGTTAAGGGTTGAAGACAACTTCTGCACTAGGACAAGTTGACACCATCACTCTTCTCACTTTGCATCAATTACTCTCAAATTAAAAGTCTAGAATTACGTTTACACACACACACACATACACACACACACACACACACACACACACACAAGCTCACAGCACCTCAGCATACCCGGGGCACATGTTGACAGACTGGTTCTGGGAAGGTGGGGGTCCCCCCTTGCCTCATCCTACATACAGTGCACATACAAGCTGTCTAAGTAGTAGCCTCTGATTTGCCTTTAAATACTGGTCAAATTTATAGCTTGATTGTTATTTGGCACGGTGCCTGCCAGAGGGAGTCTTTGTGAACAACCCTACTACCACCTCCTCAGGGAACAGAGCCAGACGAACCCAGACCTGTTTGATTCAGTACCAGCTACACCTCCAGAGATATATCGCTTCGAGCAACAAATCCAATCTAAAGCTTACACAAAAAGCACATGTGAGACAAAGAGAGAAGAGGGAGACATTTGAGGAAGGGGGGGGGGGGGGGGGGGGTTGCTGAACATCTTTTGTGTCAGAGAATAAAGCATTAAGCGTGTCACTAAAGACCCCAGCTGTAGCAGTACACTAAAAAAAGAAAACCTCTATTCCGCAGGCTTCTACCTGAAAAGAAGAAAGCTACACAGCTTATCCAAAACCATGATAAATAAGGCTCACTTTCCTGGGTGCGAATGTGTGTCAGACAGTGAGTGGGCAAGAGTCTCCTTTGTGTCTATCAGGAGTCTCAGACTGCCAGACGTAAGCCTGTCTGCGCTGGTGTAGCACACGCTCTCTTGCCGGCATCCACTCATCCGTTTCTACAAGCAGCAGCAACAGAGCACAGCCTCTTTCTTTCTTTCACTGTTTTCTCTTCTCATTAATACTCATTCAAACTCTTCACAAGGTTCAAACAGGGGAAAAATAACTACTGTTTAGTTTGAAGTCAACCAGGCAGAAAATTAGGCAAAATAAGGATGAATAATATCTCAAAACAAAGAGCCATCCACTTGATAAAGTCACAGTCTCCTCACCTTCAAGTTGCTCCGACCTGGAGGAGGCCAGTAATCCAAAGGTGACTCCCAAGAGAAGCGTCCACATCCTGGGTAAAATGTCTGGTGATGGCTGGGCGAGAAGCTGGAGTAAAGGTGTGTAACTGTTCTCCACTGGTCCTGCCTTCCCTCTGCCAGGAGAGTGGTGTGGTGTTTATGTGTGTGTGTGAGAGAGAGTTGGAAAAAGAGAGAGACTGAATGAGTGAGAGAGAGCAATCCAAAAAAAAAAAAAAAAAAAAGAAACCTGTCACTGGGGAGGGAGTTGCTGTGAGTGTCTGGTAGCTGCTGGAGCTGACTCAGACTTTGCTCCAACTTTTCTATTCTCTGCCCGAATGAGACAGAAGCTAGTGGCACACACTCACAGTGAGTATAGAGGGGAAGAGTTGTTCATAGAGCACACACCCTTCTGCCTCTCCCTCACTCGCCCCACCTCCCCTTCCCTCGCCTCCCGACCCACCTCACACAGCCTCTTTTTCGCTCTTTCTCTCTTCTCTTCCTGCCTCTACAGTTTGTAATAGATTAGAAGAAGGTGATCTGCTTCTGTCGGGCTGCTTATCCTTCCCTCCCTCTCTCTATCTCCTGCTTTCCCTCCCTTTTCCTCTTCTCTTGCTCCTGACAGCAACAGTTTTTGAGAGCCCATCTGGTCTTTTGTTCAGTCCTCACTCCATTTTCAATTCATCTCATTTTTTCTTTCTCTTTATCTGTATGTCTTGGTTTGACCATCTGGACGAGGTCACATGAATTTTACTGACCACTATCTCATCCTTGAGCATTTTACATCCAAAACATTGTAAGCAACTTTGAAATATAGCAAATACTTCTCCTTGTGTAACATCTGATTTTAACTGCCTTTATCTCATATAGACCTCTATGGAAACTACATGGTTATGTAAATAATTTCCAATAACACCTAGGTAGGTAAGTGGCCACCTATGGAACCATGCCGGATGCCGTCTGTTATATTAAAAAACAGCAACATAATTTAAGCAGTATTTTCTACTTCTATGATTACAAACTTTCCTCTACTCTTACTTCAGGTTTAACATTTCACTTCTCAAGGTGACAGATGGAGTCATCTCAGGTTTCCGAATCTTCCAACAGCATCTTGTGTTTGCATGCGATTGTGCAATACCACAAAATAACAACTATGATAAGAATGTGTGACGGCTGTCTAATTCTGTCTTCCTTTCCAACAAGCCGTGAAGAGTGTCTAATGGCTGGGAATGGCCAGTACGAGGTAGTCATGGGGACAGAACTTAACTGTCTCTTTAGTTGCAGTTGTTTCACGTAGCTAATACTCTACAGCATTTCAAGCTTGTTTAGCCTTTTTAAGAAAAGGGCAATAAAAACTAACATTATTTGGTAAAAGTCCATACAATGTGAACAAAGATTATGCTGGGTAGATGCTATACTCAACCAAATATGCATAAGCCTTAAAACAGGAAGTGTAAATCAACAAGACTTAAGTTAGCCATGCTAACAGTAATGTAAGGCTGTAAATATGCTAACATCAACTTGTTAACATGCTAAAACTAATAAAAGCTACTATGCTTCTCTTTAGCAAGCAAACGGCTAATGTTTACTGAACCCTGTTAGCATGCCAATGTTTGCATTATAAAACTAAACACAAAGAAGGCTAGGCTACAGGCCGATTTTTTATCATAGGAAAGAACCATTAACTCTTGAGTTAAAGAAAACAAATTAACGACGAATCATTTCATGAATAAAATTGCATTTTCTTTATAGATAAGGTAAAATCATGGCAATTTGTTAATATTTTCAGTTTAGTTGAAGTAATAGTTGAAATATTGGATTGAACAACAGAGAGATTCTTCCATCATTTGAGCCATGGCTAAAAATACCCGAAGACAACTTCCATAAGATCCCAAAAAACAATGCCTTTCACACACAATGATCTTTACATACATAGGCTATGTAGGAAAAGGAAGAAGTGGAACGCACGCTGAGGACAATAATAGGACTACTCCGAGTGGAACCAGCCCAACCTTAACTTCCTTCAGCCTTTACTGAACCTTTGTTTTTGGGCAAACTGAATGTTTTTGCAATAGGTCAAATGGTTTCACAATAGAAAACCCAGATGGTATACAAATAAAGAGCATATAACATTTATTTGGAGAGTGTTTAGATTTGTATCAACGAAGAAATACATTTCACAGATGATACTTGTGTTGATTTTGGACACATGATTCAGTATTCACACATTAAGTGATGTCTGAATTCACACCCACCTATGATTTACACAAGAAAATCAAGTTGAAATGGAAAACACAGCATCAGAATGATTCACACGTCTGATTCTAGAGATACAAGCCACTTCCTGTTTTAGCTGTTGCCATGGTGACACATCTGAAGCAATAAGAGCAAATAAACAAGCTTGTCTATAGCCTTTGAAACCATGTCAAGGTTGTATTAAGTTCTCATTTTTTCTCAAAACAGTCAGCACATGACATGCACAGCAATAATAAAGTTAAAATTACCTAGCCCTCTGTTAGCCTAATGATATTTTATTTTATTTTATTATTAAGACTTGAATCAAAAGTAATTTAAAGTCCAATCATAAGGTCAAATTGAAAACGAAATCTAATAGGGGGCAATGAAATTTAGACGGATAAGTTAATGAAAAATTGAGTGTGAGACTGAAAGAAAGTTAAAGTGACAAAGAGTCTCTAAATGATTATCCAGCGGGAGTTTTTTACCTTCTCAGAACAATGTCTGTCCTAGTTTCTCTTCCTGGTGAGGCAATATTGACCCAAAGACAACTCACTAAGGAACAGTCTGGTCAATGTGTAACATCGTCTGTGATTGATGAAGCTCATTTTTAACAACTGAATTATAAACACACAGTGTCAAGGAGGCTAGATGAATAAATGAGGACATTGTAAACACTTGAGCACGACAAAATGCACAAAACTATCAATCAGTGCTATCCAATAGAGGACACATGTTGACCATAGTTGAACTTATGTTTGAGCTTGAATGTGGGTCATTTGAAATAAACACAAGATACTTGTGCCCTAATGAAAGGATAAGAGCTGAGTGAAGGCACCCCTCATCCCAAAACCCCCCCAATGCCCTACTCATGGCCTGTAGTTGCCAACGCACCCTAAACAGGCCACCTTCAACAGAAGAACTCACATCTTGCAAAAAGCTTGTGTTTTTGTTGCTTTTTGGTAAGACCGGTTAAGGTTAAGGTTACTTTTAAGTTCCGTTAAATATTAACGGTTTCATTTCCTCACCTCTAGTTGGATATGGGACCACATTACTAACTTCCCTGTCTTTCCTCCCTGATAGCAACAGTTCTGTCCTGTCCTTTGCATACTTAAACTCCCCTGTTAGACTTGTTATTGGTAGCAGGAGCACCCCTTTCCCATATAAATGCCGACCAACTTAGACAATGAGACACCCCTGACCATTTCCTAATAAACAAAATTACTAACCTCGGCAGCATTTCCACCTTTGATGTCGGCACTTGATAAACTGACAATCTAAGTAATAGTCTTAACTGTAGAAACCACAACTCTAACTTACCTGGAAGCCCTGACTTTTCTATCTGTATCTTTATTCAAGTTACTCAAAACCAGCCTCAATGAGTTAACAACCAGGGTGCAGGATTATTATCTGTGACGTTACAGCAGCATAAAAAAGAAAACAGCTGTGTAATGGGTATGACTGAACCCTAAATTAAACATCAGACAGCTGAGTCAGCCGATATATCCAGAGGGAAAAAAAAGGTTTCCATTATGGTTACTCAATGAGGACACACACATGCATCAGACGTCCTCGTGGCTGGTAATCGTTGTGGTATGGCACCTCCTCAGCATTCCTTTTTAGTCAGCGCGTAATTTTCCCTCCGACCAGTACAGTCACTGGAATGTGACTAGAGGAGACTGCAAGATGTCCATATACGCACAGAGGCAGATGAAAGCAGCCATCACTGCCTAAACATCCAGTCAATACGAGTGTGTTTACAGATGTGGTGTGATGGTGCCAACTGAATGGTTTTCAGTTTGCTGGTGTTAAATGTGCAATAATGGTTGGTGACAATGACAAACATAAAGTTACCACACATTTGACTGTGTTTCGCCATAATAAGAAAAAGAAAAATGTAGACAGATGTGTCTTCATATAATGATTCCTGTGACGACTTTGTGTTAACTATTCACCAAGTTTGCTCTTTGTGACGAAGGTTTTTAACAGTTAAAGGAAGTTGTCAGCAACACCCTTATTCATCCTAACTATGGGCAAAGACAACCAATACTGAATTTAAGAATGAACATCATTAATTACAAGAAGACGAACAAACATCTCTTTCTAGGACTGGTATTCACTATGGCATTGCAAGCTATGTGTACTTGACATGGCAGGACCTGCACCCAGAAATTGGAATGGCCAAGAAAAGAATATATAGGAGCTTGCAAATGCTTTTGACCAGGATGTAGCTAATGCCAGTAAAGACTCAATAAATACCCACCTGTCTGATTTGAACCAATGTGGACTTATATGTACACATGATGTGGTTGAGTCGAAATTCTATGAACCAGAACCAAAAAAAACAGGCTGCTATTTCTATAAAAGTAACTGCAAGACCTGGAGTTAACCGTGAAGTTACCTTGCATACAGAAAATCCTGCAACATAGAGGTGTTTTGCGGATGTGTTGATATGAATGAGCTATTTAGGGAGGGACGAATCACTGGACCTTTTAAGTGGAGCAGTAATTTCTCTGGGCATGCAAAGTTGGAGTTTTCATTATTATTTGACAGATTTGCCTAAACCTGGGATGTGTCAGCCTGAGTGAGCTATCCCGGCATCAAGGGAGCATGACTGGAGTGCTTCAAAAAGCCAGGCTTTGTGCAATGAAAACAACGAAAGGCCTCGTTTGAGTTTGGGTGCTGGGACAGCAGAGCTGGCGTGTTTGGACAGTGAGTGTCATAGAGTGCTGTATAGAGCCATCAGGAATGCCCTGTGTCATCCCTGAGCTAGGTCCTTTACTCTCAGTCAGCTAGGTGATGACACACCGCTGTAAATTGGACGGGCGAAATATGCAGGTGACATTCAGTTTGTGGTTGATTAACATGTGCTTCCTCTCAGAACACTCAAACAGGAAGCTGTTAGTTGAGCCCTAAAGGAAGCATTTAAAGGAAACAACATCATGGTTTGATTAATGAGAAGGAAGTGTGAGTATGAGATGTTATTTCATGGCACGCTTTGTAAGCAAAGTCTGCATCCCCGTTTTTTATAAGCTTTAACTTTTAACAAGTGGGGATCAGCTTGTTTTAAGTTACAGGGTACTGCCAACTTTCCTACTTTAAGAGCATGGACTTAAAGAGCCAGTTGCTCCTTCTCAGTAATAACATGGTGAAATTAATAGTTAAAAAAAGACTGATGAAATATCAAAGGTGACTGAATGGTGGAGTGCTAGTGGAGAGGGGAAAAGAGCAGACCAGAGGAAATCCTGCCAACAATGGTTGTACAAACTTGAGCGTGAGATAATGTGGATGAGGGCAAGCCTCTCACCAAACCTGATGATCATTCACAAAGCAGGTTCACACATAGAACTATCTGTCTCCCTGTGTAGAGACCAGAGACCAGACAAAGGGATCCTGAGGCTACGTAATCACATTTAAATACATTATTACTGTATGATTCATCTACGGTGTTGATTTTGAAATTAGACATTAATCAAAAATTCTTCCTTTTTTTGGTGATCAAATATTTTAATTTCAATAATGGAGGTTATGTATGATATGTCAGCAAATCATTAGCCCTACCAACTCTTCCCTGCTAGCCACATTGTTACAGAGTTAAGTTACTGAGATTATTAAACATCAATGAATATAAAAAAAGGGAAAAACAAAGGGTGGGGTGCACCTCATACCTCCACCCTGTTTTTATCTGATCAATGTGTTTCTAGCTCCTTATTGAGTGTGTAGAAAAAAACTCAGACATAGGCTTCAGCCACTGAGTCTGCCTCTGCTGTTTAGAAAAACACCTTCATGATACGCCGGATATGAAGGACATCCAAATATCAGCACAATAGAATTGCACACTCGCCCACTTTGGTCTCCATAGCAACTGCCTCCATCACCCTGCACCGTGCTGCGTGTCCGTGAGACTGACCTACACACCAGCCCGAGCCCCATCTCTGTCTTCAAGACCCTGCGCACAGTTCATCAAAAGCTGACTGGGACACACATCTGATGCCTTATGTCTGGCGACTCTCTTATCCAGCTGTTACACATAACAAGATCGCCGGGCGGAGATTGGCGGCCTGGCAGTCAGAGGCGTAAATGTCAGACTGTGACAGGAGAGCCAAGGAAATGTCAGTGTGTGTTTTGGTGCATTTGCAGAGCTGATATTTGGAAGGGCATTGTTCAACCGCTCTGTTTAACTTCTCCATTTGAGCTGACAGCAAAATGAGGTGCAGCAGGTCCAGTTTAATAAAGGAACATGATTTCACCATCTAAGTATAGAGAACAAACCAAGAGGCATATGTGAAGAGAAGGGATATTTCACCAACAGCAGCAACAGTGTTTTTCAGCATACATATAAGGTCTGAAGGATTTTGCACAGCACAACCTTGTTAGGGGAGGGGGTAAGGTGGTACAATAACATGAGAGAACAATTCTAAGAAAATGAAACCGCGGCGTTTTGCGCACTTGAACACTAATTTCCTGTCAAAGATTTGCCATCTGATCTAAAGGTGCTAAAAAGCACAACATGCCAACCAAAGTGTAAATACACTCATTTGCACTGACTTCCTGTCAATTTTTTTTTTTTTATGTGCTTTGATGGCAGCTCAAATATAGGTTTTGCCATCTTAAGCAGTTTCAGTTTCTGCCCTGATCTCAGGTGGATCCATGAAGTGACTGTATCTCTTCCTAACAGCTGGTGAAGTTGTGCTCAAAGATAAAGACTCAGCAGTTGGATTATGAGCACGGCTCACCAAGCAACAACACATTTATATTCAATGAGGAGGAGATAAGGGGAAGAGAGGGATAAGTCCGGCTGAGAGGAGATGATGTCAGATGGTGGAATAAGGCTCAAATGTTATTCAAAAAATACAAAACATGACAAAAGTGACGAAAAACTAATGTGTACAGTGACATTTCATCAACAAACAAAATGACAGATATGACAGAAAAAGGGAAAAACTGCAAATGAACATCACTGACTCCTGCCCACATTGTTGTTTGGTGATTATGACTCAAGCTTCGATGTTAAAGGACACCGTTCTGTTCTCCCCCCCTTCAGTTTTTATTTGAATGTACCTTCTATCACTGTGGCAACCAGCCCTGTGGAAGGTGTATGTGTGTGTCTGCAAATGGCTAGCTGAACAGTGAGCATACTGTAGGAAACAGCTGGGCTGTGCCAATGTCTTCCTGCTTAATGCAAAACGCACACATCTCTATGTGATACCACAGCAACCAGTGAACAAAATGTCCTTGCTCCTCAGTCAGCTGAAAGTGGTTTAGAGAGTGAAGAGATGCAGTAAAAACAGGAGAGTTGGGGGGGGAAAAGGCAGTTAGTAAAGTAACTGTCACAGGGATTTGTATTACAGCGCTGGCTCTAGTAGCATGAAATATGATCGCAGTTTCTCTACCTGGATTGTACTCCACTCACCTTTTCTTCATTTACATTCTGAATAAAAATGTAAAGAACTATAATGTACATACGTTAATGCAGCACAGGCATGAAAACACAAGGCCTCAAGGGCAGTCTTTGCCTTGTCCAACTGCATCAAATGCGCCTGGATCACTGTGCTGTACACACTGGCCTCATATGTTGTGAAATAGAAATACACGCTGGAGTCAAGAAAAACACTGAGATCATGACTTACTCAATTCAGTAGCTTTGTCTGCAAAAGAAATTAAATATACCAAACCCAGCTCATGCAAATCTGGGATAAGCCGTGTCTGACTGGTGCTGATACATATGTAAACAGATGTGCTGCCCACGCTAACAGCCAAGATAAACATCTGCCAGCAGAGGCTGACCTGTATACTCAGGCCAGCAAATTATCCTAATTGGCCTCCATGAGCAAATTTATTATGTAATCTCTTTAGGTTCTAATTAAATAGAAAATACACACACGCACACACACTATACGCACGCACACAAATATATCTGAAGTTTCCCTTGTAGCTGGGTAACATGAGGAAAGGAGGTGAACGTGTTTTAATAGATGGCACAGACAAGTCAAGGTTGATCAATGTGTTTTATTGGCATCTAAGGAAACCAACAACTAAACTATCTTATTGTATGTTGTACACACATGGACGTGAAGAATTGGTTTTCAGCGATGTCAAAGCATCTGTTCGAAATAAGTTAAAACATATTAACGTGAACAATTTTGTTATACTTTTGGAAGTGGTCTGAATTCCGGTCGTCTTAGAAGTAACTGCGATAGAGCTGATGATCAGTAATAAATATCTCGGACCAATGAACGCAGGTTTTACAGTTGTGTTCATAGTGACTTAGAGCAGATGCACTGGGAATTAAAAATAGAACCTGAACTAGAATAACCACTTTATATATACACAACATCAGGGTGACATTACAGGATTTGAGATGCTCCATTATCGTGGTAATATTTGGCAGCACTGCTGGACTCTGCCATCAGCAGAAGGCCAGTTTAACACCTCCATCACAAAGCCTGGTGATGATCTGAAGTTAGCCACAACAGAAGTTTATACTATGTACAAGCCTTCATCCAAGCACGGACAGGAATCCATTTTTTAAAGATCTTTCTAGTTGTGAAATCACAATCCAGACTTTATCGTGAAGGTTTTTTTTTTGTTTAGTCATTATCATCTCTTTCATATAGCTATTTCACTTCCCTTTTTTTCAGACTAGGGCCATGCGTTTTGGTTTTTCTAAGTTTGCGCGGAATTTATCAAGAAACCGCGAGGCTAACTCGTCATCGACCAGCCGTCCGTCACTGGAAAGTGTAACTGTCATTAGCTGCAGGGTGCGCAGGGTCTGGTCCTCCTCGCACAGTCGCAGCTCAGACCTGGAGGTCCCGACGGCGAGGATACACGCCTGAGGGGGGTTGATCACGGCGCTGAAGCCGCTGATACCAAACATCCCGAGGTTAGATATACTGCCAGAGAGAGTAATAGAGAAAAGAGGGAGGAAGGGAAGGAACAGAGGAGAGGTTACACATAAATACATGATAAACAGGGAAAAAAAACATGCATAAAAATCAACTAAGCAGACCTAATGATGGCACTAAACCAGCGTCTTAGCGCAAAAACATTATATCAAAGAGCGAGTGCATTAAAGAGGAGGAGGTGAAATAGGCTTAGAAATTTCATTGGCCATGAACATTGTATTTCACAAATAGAAATCTGATCGGTAAAGATTTGCACCGCAGCTTCAGCCTCCAAATGTCTCCCTAAATGTGGTGAATGGTGAACAAGACTGACCTGAGGGCAGTCTGCTGTTAGCCTTAATGAGAAATGTAGCTCAGGGGGGGATGGCGATACAGATAGAGGGAGGGTGTACACATATATCCTCAGGAGGATGAAGAGGGCTACATCTCCATAGGAATTCATCGCTCCTGCCTGACACACAAACCCCATTTATGTCTAAATGACACCATTAATTCTAATGAGCTGAAGAGCCTCGCGCCCACTTTTCTGCAATTGATGGCACGGTAACTGATGGCACTTGTCGCCCCGGACCACGTTCGGCTCAGGCCCTCGTGAGATGTAGAATATGCATAATGTATTGAATATCTGCCGAACCGGATTTCAGTCATAATGGCGGAAATTTACGATGGCTATCTTTATTGCTGAGCTACAAAGGAAATTGTGAGATAGAATCAGGAGTGATGAAAGCACCAGTGTTTTCACATAGTTTAAAATCAGCTCACTGGAATTGAGAAAATGGACAGTTTGTACTGAGTAAATAAGAAGAACGTTGAGTTTGGCGATGTTATGACTCTTTTAAAGGCCTCTTCTAATGTACCTAAGTAATAATATACGTCTTATGTTTACCTGAATGAGCCTCCCTGGTACTCCTCAGGTAGAAGTTTCCCATCCCGGGCCTTCTGGGCCAGTGCCTATGGAAATATGAAATATATAACTCAAAAGCTCATTCTCAGAGAGAGAGAGAGAGAGAGGAGAGAGAGAGAGAGAGAGAGAGAAAGAGAGAGAGAGAGAGAGAGAGAGAGAGAGAGAGAGAGAGAGAGAGAGAGAGAGAGAGAGAAAATTAAAAGATCCAAGAAAGGTTATTTGACAGAATGCAAGGTAAAAACAGTGCTGAGAAAAAGGAAAACAAGTCATGTTTAATAGAGGACAAACTTTTCTCTGACATGTCCATGGGAAAGAAAGGCACTAATACAGTTAAACAACAGTACTTTATAGAATATACAACTGAAAATAGGTTCAACTCCATGCTTAAGAACCCACAGTCACACTAGCAGCACTAAAGAAAATGAGTGCCATGAGCTAAATGCTAAAGTATTGAATATCTGCAAAACCGGAATTCAGTCATGCTTATTGGCGTTTTTTTCCACCCTCAAAAATTGTGAATGGTACCAAAATAATCGATCCGTACTGTCCTACTTTTTTGGTACCCTTCTGTTGGGGTGCCAAGCGTACCGATCCAACCCTAATGGGTGGAGCTAGACACACTGCAGTCCGTGGATTGGTCGAAAGAATTTTCACTCCCCGTAGTAAAGGACAAACACAAAATGCACCATGGTTAAATATCCTGTGGATTTAGAGAGTTATTTCAAGGCTGTTTATTGTTTTTTTTGCGACTATTGTCAGCACGTAGCAACGCCCCATGGACAACCTCGGAGATGCAGACCTTCCTCGATCTTTGATTACTGTGTCTTGTTCTTCTTTGTTGAATTTATTGGCTGTCTACACTATGTCGCGCTGTGATTTAGTGATGTGTAAGGGTACAGTTGGCTGTGGAAACGCAAGGAAGATCAGGGTTAACCGTACCAAACTGTACCAAACCGTACCAAAACCAAACCTGACCGCTTGGTGGAAACAGGGCAGTGGGCATGCTAACAGTCAATGTGGAGCATGTGTGTTTTTCTTTTTCACCATAGTAGTTTAGTCAGGAGGCATGCTAACATATGCTAGTTAGCACAACAAAGAAAGTACTTCTGAGGTTTGATAATAACGTCATAAATTTAGCTGACATTAAAGCCCAAGTTATAGTTCCTGAGAAAAATAGATTTTGATCTCAGGGTGGTAGATGTCAGAAGATCGTCAGTGCACACGAGAGGAACCACTGCTGTCACAAGTGCTATGTGGGAATGTCTGCAAAATATGGTGGTCAAACCAGAGGCAGACTATTCATTTATACTATCTCAAAAAGTATGAAGACTGGACGACCATAACTTCTGAGTTAACATAAGCACCACCTAATCTGATAATAGCTTCCATGCTAATGATGATCGGTTCAGCCCCGGTAACCAATCTCGTCTATCTTAAAAAGTCAACTAGCCACAACAGACTTCAGAACAATTCTTCACAAGCGTTAACAGCCTCTAAGTCCCAGTTTTATATCATTCACACCTTTTGGGAAGAGGCCACGGGGGCCAATTCTAGAATATCATGTTCTAAAAAATGATTAAATGTCCGATTGCGAGCACTGAGATAAATGGAAACTATCAGACTGTGCATTGGTAAAATGAAGAAAGGGAATTGCCAAAACCCAGAGGGGAGGATGAGACATCTGGCGGGGAAAAACTAACACATTACTGCAGACAGGTTCATTGGATTCATGTTCAATCAGAGCATGAATGAGAGCGACACCATTGGAGGAAACACAAGCTAACTGTCAATAAAGACCAAAGTATGTTGGTATCATATCTGCTGTTAGAATATGTGCATAAAGAGCATCCACTAGTCCTTCAATGGACACAGATCAAGTATGCTCCTTTTAAATCTGTATAAGCTACATTATAAAAGAAAGAGTGGAATACTATTAAAAAGATATTATGCACCTTTTCTTTTTAAAGCTATTCCTGCCAGATGAGCACGATGTCTTTCTCCAACCTGAACTTTATTTGAATGGAAATGCTCTCAAAGGTTAACGCAGGGACACAACCAACACAGAAAGTAGAGAGATGACTCACAGGATCAAGAAACACAGTGGGACCTGGTGGGCACAATAGAGATAAGAGCTTTCAAGTATAAAGCAGTCTCATGTACCACTCCGTCACATCAACAGCCAGCGGCGCCCTCTCTTCGCCTCATTCTAACCACACGTTGATTTTAATTTGACAATAATAAGGACTTGCAAATGTGGATTTAACTCAAGGCAGCAGCATGACTTCACTGAATTGCAGTGGGTGGCAAAGCACCTTTTGAAGGCTTAAGTGGACTGCTTACAGCGCCAATGTTTTATACAGCTGCTGCTGCTGTGTGTATGTGTAATGGTGTGGTGGGGATGTTTTCTGCAGTGGTTTGACTTCCAAGCACCGACTGACAATTTAAGTGTTTAAAGTTATTTAACAAGAAGAACATATGCACCACACTACATTTTCTTTTTGTCCACAAAGGGGCACAACTATGTTACTTTAACAACCTTTCATACAGCAGACGAGGAAAGAGATTTGAACATTTAAACAAAACACTTGTTCAGGTTTTTTTTTAACATATATTTAACACAGATTTCTATTAAAACTAGAGCCCGACTCATTCATCGGCCAGCTGATAATATCGGCCGATATTAGCATATCAAGTGACTATCGGTATTGGCTAATTTGATGCGCCGACATTACTACATTTATTTAACAGTCAAATAGCATTTCATTTGAGTATCGTTCAGTTACACTATCCAGTGTTTCCCACAGAATGATGCTCGCTCGCTCTCTCTCTCACGCACGCAGCAATTTTAAGAATAAATGGAAAAATGTAATAAAAACAGGTCGGAAATATACTTGGTCGGCCATAAATTGACTTGGGCGGCCTGCCCAGGTATCGTCTATGTGTGGGAAACACTGCTATCAGTTCTCTTACTGGCTGTCACCAGCATCGTGTGCTGTATGGACCAAACAAGCATCGTCACCCTCCAGAGTGTCAAGCAGTGAGGCACGTTCATGAGCATTTACTTACCAGTTAAGTGACCACGTTATGCTGTATAGCTTTTCCACAAGTCTTTAATAACTGCATTAGAGGGATCAACACAATACATGTGTATATCTATCTATCTCTACAGATCAAACATGGATCTAAGAAAGATATCTGCCAATTTATCTGTAACAGATTATTTTCTCTCCCAAATATCGATATCGGTATCTGCCCCGAAAATCCATAAAGGTCAAGCCCTAATTAAAACAGACTCTGTTTGAATAAAGCTACACTATTTTCCTGAAAGTAAACTTCACATACTCTGTATGTTGAAGCTGCAGTCACAGCTCTCAATACTGACATGTATTCACATCAAACACTATCTTTCAGGAATACATTACAGGACACATACAACCAGAATACGCAGTTAACGACAAATCAATTCATCGATGAATCTCAGTTACATTGACAAACACTGCAACAGTGTCAAACTATACGTCAAACCGTTTTCATCAAAGTCATATTTTCAAAAACAGAAAACAAATAAGAGAAACATCAAACAAGGTTAGATGACGTCATGGTGTTTGACAGTCTGTACTAAATTTACTGTAATATATGTATCATGGCTCACGCTCTATATCCACCATGCTGGAAGAACTGCTCTGTGTTTTCTTAACATGTGGAAGACATTGACTTAGAGTCCTCTCATTATTTAAGGATCCACTACCTTTAATGCCTTTTATTGTTTGAGTTTATACCACAGAAAAGCTGTTTGCTGTTCTGTCTATAAAAACAAAATAGAAAGACACGGAAAGCACCGTACTGTTAGTGAACCACTCAGGTGATTGTTTGGAAAAATAAATCAACGTGTACATTTCATTTTCAGAAATGTTTTCATGAAGATTACTAACCTTGACAACAGCACTTTGAAGCAACACATCATTTCCATCGTGATCAGTGATAGTTTGTCGAACATTTACAGTAAAGCACGAGTGTGCAAAAAAAGACAAACAGAACACACCTCACAGCACTTATGTGCAGAAGCTACCACATCTATTACAAGATCTGTGCGCACCAATTGTGCCATTACGGCTTTGTCATAAATGCTGCAATCTGAAGAAGATGAGTCTAAGAACTTAATGACTCACCCATTTTCTCCCTCCCTCTCTCACCTAAGCACACCGACACTCACAGGCGATTTGTTTCATATATAATCACTCCTGCTGTCAGGATAAAACAAACACTGCGACTTCTACCACTTATTAAAAAATATATACAAATTAAATCCATTTCCTGTTCTCTAATAGAACAGCTGCAGCACACAGCATAGCTCATTACTCTTCCCAATGTTGTTAGTAATGTTCATGAGTCTTTGTATCTTGGCTGATATGACAGGTCTAAATATAAACTCATTATGATCAGTAGACTATCTGTTTGCACTGCATGTGTCTCGCTTTCATAAAAAAGGTCATTAAGACCAATCATCATGTTTATTTCTATACCTTCATATGATGACATGTCTGTCCCCATCTGCTGACAGTGATTGGGACAAATAGCCGACCATTGCTGCTTTGTTCTCCATCTGTGGCCAGTTACAGCTTAGGCCTGCAGCCCTGACAACCCAAAAATGAAACTATCCCAAATACAATCAGCCGTCTACAGTACTATCAAGCATATTTGAAAAACGGCTACATCTACTCTACCTGATCTGATGCACGGGGGAAAAGAAGCTCCTTTGTATGCAGTAAACATCTGTACAGATGCCCACAGTGTTTGTGTTCCCATACAGCTGGGTGGAGTTCAGGTCTCCACTCCCTTATCTATTCTCAGGTACAAATCAGCGGCATGTCTTCACCTGAAGTGACACGCCGAAGGTCCCTATAGCTCGGAGTTATAATCTTCCATGGCAAAAAAAGCACACTCGAGAAGATAACTCTTCAGGATAAGTTAACCATCAGATAAAACTTTCACACATGATGCCTTTCTTGTCCTTATTTCCTCCTACCTTGGCATTAGCTGAGATCTCCTGGACCCCTTTGTCCGCAGCGTCCTTGATTATTGGGGTGATGAGGCCTTTGTCTGTGGCCACTGCGATTGAAATATGGATCGAATCGAGCGCCCGGGGTCCATCCCCAGACCAGGTCACATTCACTTCCGGCATCTCCTAAAAAAAAGTCAGAGGTCAGGTCATGTTGCGACAGATACGAACGGAAGAATACAAAGTTAAGGAGCAAAGAAATACAAACGTTAGAGAAGACTCTATGACAAAATATCATTATTTTCCACCATGCTGTTAACAACATGACATTTATGTTGAGTAAGGAGCAGAAACATTTCATCTACCTACAGCAGAACATGTCCAAGTACCCACTAGTTTGTGAGAAGAACTGGCATCAGAAGCCACTCCCTGATGTTCTTAGTTCATCTCAGGGTAAAGTGCCGCTGCTCTGGCCTATTCTCAGGCGTTACAGTATTACACAAGTCAATCATTTCTCAGATTTGTGCAGAGGTCAATCCAAAGAGATACTTTGGCTGTGTGAGAATGTGTACATTGACAAAAAAAAAAAAAAAAAAGGTATCTGGACTGTGACAGAGACATGCTAATCTCTGGCATTAAAAACTCACATTAACTGGGACATGTCAACATTTTTGTTCCACATTCCTCACATTTACTGTGACAGGTTTCTCAGCTGCTGGCGCTCATGTAGCAGTGTTTCATACATGTCTTCATGCAGTCTGTATGGTGTCATGTTGCGCTCCCCTGATGTCTGGAACATGTTAACACGTACCACCAAAACATATAGTGTGGCAGATAAAGAACTTTCATAACAAGTAATAAAGATAAATGCTGTTCGTATCATATGCTGCTGACACAGTCCGGGCTAGAATAACTCAATCACCAGAGGACTGACTCTTTTCTTTCACATCCATTGCCCTCCATACATTTCTCAAACCATGCTCAATGTGTACCTTTCTATATAGCATTCATAAAAAAAGGAAAAACAAGTGCATTTGTGAGTGAGTTAATCTGGGCGGCTGTGGCTCAGTTGGTAGAGTGGGTCGTCTCTCAACCAGAAGGTCGAGGGTTTGATCCCCAGCTCTTGCAGCCACATGTCCAATGTGTCATTGGGCGAGACACTTAACCCCGAGTTGCTCCTGGTGCTTTGGCGGCCACGTATAAATGTGTATGAATGGAATTAGCCAATACTGATGGCTACCTTATGTAGCAGCCTCTGTCATCAGTGTGTGAATGGGTAGGTGTGACCTTTGGTCTGTGAGTAGTCAGAAGACTAGAAAAGCCCTACAAAAGCTCAAGTCCATTACATTTACAAAAGAAAGATTGTGAATTTGGTGGCCAAATTATTTTACCTTGGTAATCACTTACAGTATGGACTACAGATTTCTGTGTGTCTACAGGTTTTTTTTTCAGCATTTATAACAGAGCAGTTAAACAACGATTCTGAGGAATACTTACTTTCAGTGTAACAGCAGCTGCCTTGATAACAAAATCATTAACGGATACTTTGATTTGTTCTGAAAAAAAGACAAAGAGGAAACAGTCTGTGAGTGAAATCAAGCTCCTAATATCAATCAACATATCAGGTTTCTGTTGATCACTATGAAAAAGGCGAGAGAGCTGGAGAGTTATTTAGACGTGGCCCGAGGTACGGCCAAAGACAGATACGGGGATATAGGGCATTTTTCTGTACAAGAGGGAAAAATAATTGATACTACACATTCCCTCGGTTATAGGGGAAAAAAAGTCCTATATCTCCTAAATCTGATTGGCCTAGACTCCAGCTGATCAGAATCAGTCTCTGCATATAGACTCAGTCGAAAGCATTTGCTCCGCTCCCAGCTCTGTGTCAGATACCAGAGGACCCGGAGGGCTTGGCATCGCTGCCAACTTTAACCAGCGTCGGCCCGTTAGTGCAGCACCAGACGGTTATGAATGCTGCGAGAGGCATGATTAACGTGCTAACCGTGAAATCGCACTGCTCCTGAACAAAGAGGCCCCGCAAAAACAACCGGGGGAGAGAGAATCCCTCAATTCACACACCAGCTCGCTAATAGGTCTGGAATGGCCGTCCCATTTCCTCCACCACAGAGACAGGACCCAGAGAGATTTACAGCTTGTTTGACAGCTAGGCAAAGTTACGCTAAATAAAGCCAATCGTGTGATGGTGTGTCGAACCAAATGTTTGAACAACAAAAAAAGCGTCATTTGCTATATCAACGTGAAAACAGTCTTAAGTAAGCACGGCTTTCATTTTAGGGATGCGTTACAAGCAGCCCTTAACAACAGCTTCTTTCTTGGCCCAAAGTAACATTCTGTTGAAAAATGACTGTTGTGACACGTGGACATTGTTCCCTTTCTCTGGTTGTGGTATGAAACACCCTTCACCAGACATATCCTGAGGGCTGTTTCACAAGCAGCTGTGGTTAGCTGTAAAACAGTTGCTAGGGAAGTCCGAGGCTGAAAATGTCAGAGTTTCTTTCCAAACATGGGGAAGACTGTATTTATTATTCAACAGTCACGTACAGTGCCTTCCTTAGTGATTCAATAAGGATGACACAATGACTAAGGTCTTTTCATCTAGTTTCCACTGCCCTCACACATGGCCTTTTCTTAAAAAGGGTCAACGCTTTTAATCATGTTTTTCGTCATTCATTACCTAAGGTGCATCAAAGATCAAACACTAACGGACCCCATTTAAAACTTTTGGAACCAGAGAGAATAGATTACTCCAGGAGAGTGCTTTACACTCCTGTAAGCACAGAAGCGGATACTTCAATGAAACCTCAATGTTATGATAGAACAAACATGTCAACCAAAGTTACACACAGAAGACAGAACTAGTGGAAACATTTAGATCTCTGATCTAGAGTGAGCAATTTCAAGCTAGCAGATGCAGCCATCCCATCAGTCAAAGAGAGAAATTAAAGATAAGAGTTGAATGCCACATGTAAGACCACCTGTGGGTGTCTTATCAAGATGTGATCAGCCTTATATCATAAATAGTGGTGCGAAGAAACCAGATCTGATCAGTGTCAGATGTTGACGCTTCCAAGATCCCATCTGGTAATCGGCTTGTGGGTCTGAATCAGTTATTTATGTCCCATTTACGTACCTGTCAACTCCCACCAAACCACATATACTGTATCTTAAGAAACACAGGATTATGACTACCCTGACTGAGTACAACATGCACCATAGCATCTTCAATGCAAAAGACTGTCCTCTTTGTCAAACCAGCAGTCATGTGAAAACCCTGAAATCTACATTGTCACAGAAAAGTTCCCTCCAAATGTCAGACATTCACCGAGGGACATTCAACTGTTGGCATGCAAAGAGTAGTGCTAATGCATACACTCTCAACACTAGTTTTCTATTTATTTACCTTTGGCCATGTCTTTGCGGAGGTGCATGACAGCAGCCATGTCACAGTCAACAGAGGCGTAAGCATGGGGGATGGTGGTCTTCGATTGTGTAAGTCTTTGCGCAATCACACGGCGGACATTTGTGGCTGGGATCTCTGTGAAAGTGCCCTAGACAGTGGGGGGGGAATCAAAAAAAGAAGGGAAGTAATTCATTATGAAAGGAGAAAAGGAAGTTTGGAGATGAACAACAGGGGAACACCAATGTGTGACAAACCTAAGCAGCCATCACTCATTCGGGGAATTCATTGAGCTGATCACATTTGTGCATCTTATTTATTTATTTTTAGATCCTGATTTTTGACGTCAATGCTCACATTTAGCAGAAAAACATATTGAGAAAAATGAAATGACTCAGACACAAACCATAAGTGGGAAGACAGGCAGTTAGCTGTGGCTGATTGTATCTTGTCACATTTTCACCACTACACTGCGCTGTGTGGGGTAGTTTGTGTGAGTATGTATGTGTGTGAGACAGTGTTAGGGGTACTCACAGGTGCTCCTGGTTTCCCTGGTACAGAAAGAGGAGGTATGTTGGGTCTGCTGCCGGGGGGGCGGAGGGGGTGCTGCTGAGGCAGGGACAGGACTCGGGGGAGGCGGGGCAGCTTCAGCTGTTGTTGTTTTGGCAGCAGGAGACGTCTTCAGGAGATTCAACGCATCTCTGTAATAGAAACACAAAAAAAATGATATACAATCCTAACAACATTTTATACCCCAATATGTAAATAATCATATGAACTCATGATGTCATCATGCTTTTATTCCCTGAAAAGGCTGTGCAGAAACCCAAATCTAAGCGCCCACCTTGATGACATGTCTGCATTAGTGAGGACCATTGCAAGAGGAATTCAGGCTCCACTTTTTAATGGTTCTTTTTGTACGTCTAAGATGGAAAATTTTACAATCAGTTTTATCCCGACATAAATAGGAGTTCAACTTTTAGGTGATCATTTATATTTTAGACGACAGAGCGAGGAGAACTGATGTGGTTAGAAATCATTGGGCAACAAGCTGTAAATAAAACTGAACCAGTGTGGCAAGCAACACAACCGGACGTTGCAACACAGTGGAACAACAGTTCAGGTTGTTCGAGTGCGTTTTATTTCTCCTTAAGATAAAAAATATTGAGAAATGTTTACTTCCAAAAATGTACAAAAACAAATGCTTCTCGGCTTACTCAGAAGAAAAACGCTGCAGACTGTAAACCTGCTGTCTTGTCAAACTTATTTGGGTCCATATTTGCTGAATGGTTCGTGTAAAACTGGCTTATTTACATTGTGCCTGTTAAACAGATGAACTATGTCATTTCAAGCGAAACTTGTATCTTTACATTTGTCACGATGGCCTAATTTTAACAGTGAAACTAACTTTCTCCCTTCTTCATTAAAAGTGCAGTCATTTATTGGTTTTTTTTCTCCTTTGACCATTATATATGAATTCACAAGAGTAGAAAAACAAACACTGGCACAGCTCATGACAGCAATAATGCATTATTCACCCAGTAGCCTCCCACTTGGCCAGCTAGTTTAGTCTGGATTTTATTTGTGCCATCGCTCCCAGAGAGAGGTAACTGTGGGTTGTTCTCCAGTGGATTGGCGTCATGAGAATCATTTGCTAGTCACAAACAAACCTCGGCAGGGTAAGGCCGGGGCAGAATCAGGTGTCAGCTGCAGCTTATTCAAAACCTTGGTTTTTATTAACCTTCCCTCTGGCATGGACTTCCTTCATTTTCATACAGCGTCTATTCCTGAGGCGAAACAATAAGATATCATAGACTCATTACTGTTTTTAGTTTGGATGCAGAGTGTTATCCTGCATGGTTAAAAGACTTAGTTACACCTCTGATGGAGGTTGAATTTTCCACTTACAGATCATCTAACATCAAACTGAGGGGTTTTGTTTACCTCCAGCTTACAGTAGACCGCACAATGATTTGCCCTGGATTTTTTTTTTTTTTTCACCCATCAATTTTGGTCCTAGCAGTGAAAGAGATGGGAGGGGCAGGTATCAGGTGTTCCTGCTTGAAGCTCTCTGATTCCAGCTCAATGCACAGGGGTCCAACAACTCACACACATCCAGTCTTTTGTCTGGACCAGCTGCCTCTGACCTCATCGTGTAGCCCAGAACTGTCTGGGCCCCCCAGCTATTCTCTCTTCTCAGAGCTGCATCTTTTTCTTTTTCTTTTCCTCTAGCACAAGCTCCTTCCTTTCTCTGTATGATAGAGGTATTTGTTTGTGGAGGGACTGAGGCAACTTGGAAATCCCCCAGATAACCTGAGAGGACTACATTAAGTATCTCATGATAACAGAGCACCAAATGACAAACAGAAACCGCAGCATAGCCGTTAAAAAAAAAGTACAGAACATGCAAATAGAATACGAAAAGAAGTAGCAAAAACAGGGAAGGGAACAGATTTGCAGACTCTTTTTTTTTATTGAGTGTGTCTAAATGTGTCCTATACCTCAGTGATAGTACATTAAAAAAAGAAATCCACTATGTATTCAAAAGGAAGTCAAGTCAACAGCAGCCTACAGTGGGCATTTGGCAATTACACCATAGATACCTTTTGTGTAGCTGACCATGTGCTATTCACACCAACCATTTACAGCCCGACTGACAACCAAAGCAAAGAAGCCTCTGAAAGACTGAGAAACAGTGAGCAGCATATTAAAAAGGGACTCAGGCAGCTTACACACACACACACACACACACACACACACACACACACACACACACACACACACACACACACACACACACACACACACACACACACACACACACACACACACACACACACACACACACACACACACACACACACACACACACACACACACACACACACACACACACACACACACACACACACACACACACACACACACACACACACACACACACACACACACACACACACACACACACACACACACACACACACACACACACACACACACACACACACACACACACACACACACACACACACACACACACACACACACACACACACACACACACGAAATGAGCAACGAATGTACACACATGAATACACTCTGCCTTCTACTGCCACCTAGGACAAAATGGAGAATGAGAGTTGCATGCCTTCTGGATCTTCATGAAAAACACATATCAGGGAGTTTAAACAACCGATGAGGTCTGAAATGGAGACCAATTAAAACAAGGACTAAGCCCTAGTTTGACTGGTAATGTCTAAAAACCCTCAAAAGACATGCTGCCTTAAGTTAAATGGTTAGAGAAGCTTAGCTAGCATGCACAGTAAGTACACCTGCAACACATGTAGGTTAGAAGAACAACACAAGAGGAAGTTGACTCAAGCAGAACACGTTTGCAATGAAGTGTTGCAACAAGAAGCTCTTCTTCTGAAACTACAGAGGAAACCACAAAAAAAGTGATAATAATGTAGGGACATGACATGACAGTTGACCCAGAGCAGTGACATCATCTTCTATGAGCCCTTTCTTTTTCAAACACAGCTTTATCAACCTTTATGTTGTTCATTCTTACACATACTGGATGTGGTTGGTTGTGTCATGTTTTACAGGAGAGACCCTTATTAATGAATACTTGTATTGGTCAAGGTCAGTCATGTCTTTATAAAATACTCTCTGGGCCAGACCTCTGCGCCTTTCCAACACTTTTTGCCACAGTTGTGCCTTTCATGCAGCATGAAGTGAAATATGAATCAATGTCACACAACTTGGATACTTGATTACTAAATATTTATATAAAAGCCAGCCTGCATAAATGAACGCACTTGTTGATGTGTCATGGCATGTTTACTGCTTTAACTCATTCTTTACACATATCATGGTGCCTAAAAGTCATCTTCTCCACTTTAATGGCAGCATTTCCCTTTTTTTTTTTAATCACACACGGTCCGGTAATAAAAGCAAACCCTGGTATACTGACGTTAAAACCAATTAAACGGTTAGCTTTACTTCTTGGTTAATGCTGCTTTTTATGACAGTGATAAAGAAGATTCAAGTAGCAATATAGATGTGTTTCTTTGTAAACAGTCTCTAATTAAACCTGGATGACGATTATGTAACACGCTATGATCTCACTGCTGGGTTGCGTGACCTCTGTTATTCATGCCCTCTATAGAGGGGGCCTCAGTGGAGTAGAACTTAGAATGGGAGGGGGACATTTCCCTGGTTTCAGTCTTATCTGATGTGCCACAGGACAAAGGAAGGGAAATAGGGTCTATCCTGGCCTCTCTTAAAAGAGCTAAGCCCATATGTAGCTATAATGTCCAGGGAGATTTGGTTTCCAACCAGAACAGAAGTGCTATGTCTCACAAACTACTTACAACCCCTATACCAAGGTAACAGTAATTCTGTGAACACAGTAAACACCAATTGGCCTCTCAGTATGTCCAAAACGTATGTAAACATCAGTGTGATAAACACATAGACTGTTAATAATAATGGACAAAGTTTGAGTGACGTCACCCATCTGTTACGGCAGGGTGCTCCGGAGGCTCATCGGCAGCAGCCGCCATGCTGGAAATGCTGACTCAGCCTAACTTTCAGTCAACCTAACGACGGGTTGAGAGCTGGAGATGAGGCGGGTTTTAAGCCTCTTGACGAACAGTTACATCGCGCCCACCTGTCAATCATGTCAGCCACGCGCCTAACCCCCCCCCCGTACAGTGTGTGCTCATGACGACAACAACTAATCAAACCTAATTGTATTTTGTACCAGGCTGTAAACATGTTAATTTATGCTGTAACAACTGGCTTCTTTGGCTATGGCGTGTAGGTGGCTCCTGGAGCCAGCCTCAAGCGGACACTCGACGAACTGCAGGATTTTGCACTTCAGCATTGGCTTCATTTTCAAGACCGGAGGTTGCCGCTGGGATAGACCTAATATCTCAGGGGGTGATAATACCACCATGTACTAGAACAACCAACTGTAGCGCTTAGGTTACAACATCACACTGACTGTTTACTTGATGTTAAATAACATTTAACTTACTCTAAACATCATATATTGTTTTTTTCTTTTTAATTTGATTGGAAATTCCAAGAATGTCTGATTTTTATGCAGGACAATTTCTGCATTTGTAAATTCAACATCTTTCAGTATTAAGTTTGTCCAAACAGAGAAAACCATAAAGAAACAGAGAGAGAGAGAGAGAGAGAGAGAGAATTACCATTACCAAGCAAGGTAGCACCTTAAAAGTGAAGCTTTGTGTACTTCTTGTTGGCTGTGGGCTTGGCCAGCAAAGTGTTTTGCAAAGATGCAAAGCGTTTCTTTCCCCGCTAAACTCTCCTGCGTCAGGAGTCTTTCAAATCTAGTAAAACCTTCCTCTGCTTTCTTCAGCATCCTCTCTGCACACTTGCCGGCCTAATTAGTTAGTCTAGGTGTCGGCGAGTGAATTGGCAAGCTGAGTCGGACACAGGAGAGGTAACTGAGCGATCAAACTGCCACACTGACAAAACAAAACATATGGGTGCAATTAAAACTGCCTTGCTAATTAAACATTGTTTGAACTTCAAAACCCAGAAATCATGTTGACAACCCTGCAGCATAGAGCCGGCTCGTGTTTATTAACCCTGACAATTAATTACAGCTTAACAACAAAGGAACGAGAGACAGAAAAAATGATTTTCTCAACAGTGTTCCCTAAATGCCATTTAAGAAACCTTGTTTTTTTTCATTTAGATTTTCATAAACAAATCCCTTAGAGCTTCTTAGACCTACATTACCAAAACATATAGTCAGCGTTTCTATGGTCACCAATGGGTCCTGGAGACTGGGTTACCATGGCGACTGAAATTGCCTAATGAGATTCCCCAGCAGGGTGTAAGGTGGGTAACGAGAGCATTCAATAAGGTCCCTTTTGACAGCAGGTTGCTAGAAGTGTGTTTGTGTGTGTGTGTGTGTGTGTGTGTGTGTGTGTGTGTGTGCGTGCGTGAGTTCACAGCTTTTTCTAGTGTGAAATGACCATATAACAGGATTAAAGAACTTGAAATCCTAACCAACACATTTTGTCACTTATCAGATTTTATTCACACTACCTACACATGGCTATAAGCCCTTCTGCTGTAACCGACACGTCTGTCCTTCAGACACTCGGCCTGGTTGTGATGGCCACAAGGGGACCCTTTCTATGTGTGCCTTTGGGCCTTTTGTATCACCAAACAACTACTGCTGACACATCACTTCCTGTGTAAGATTTCTGCAATTTTGTAAGCAAGAAACTTCTTTCTGGTAAACACCTCCATTATGGAAAAACAACCACACATGGTTTTTAAAACAGGTCTTCAATCAAAACCCCACATTCATACTCACTCCTTGGTGATTAGTCCTCTTCGTCCAGTGGCCGTGGCCAGTTTGTGGTCTATGCCATGGGTGTCCAGGATATGTCTTGCTGCAGGACTCAAACGTAACCTGGGAAAGGAAAAGAGAGACAGGCAGAATTTCACAAAACTTCCAGTCCGAGTTTCAGTAAGTGCGTGTGAGTGAAAAAGAGTAGGCAACAAATAAAGCCTTGGTCTGAAATAATCAAAAGAAGCTTTAGTTTTCAGATATGATAGCCCCTACATTCACATTATATGGTCAAAAGACCTGCATGTGCTTTAGATGTTCGAGCATCTACTGTAAACATGTATGATTTCAGCTGCCAGAAATAAGGAAGCTGACACTCACGGTCCTGATATAGTTGGTGGTGGTGGAAGAGGAGGTGGAGAGGGGGCAGCGGTTGGGGTAACAACTGGGGCAGCGGCCTCATGTGAAGCAGGTGGAGCTGCGGACGGAGCTGCAGCATCTGGAGGGGGGATCTCAACCTGCTTCCAGTCCTGCCCTTCCTCCACCATGAGGGCAATGAGAGTTCCCAGGCGCACGTTGCGACTACCCTCCTCCATCTGCAAAGAGGGCGAGAGAGGCACTTATTCAGCACGTAGAGAAAATTGACCTAATGAGTTCATTCACTTCACAGCAGAACAATAAGAGTGCTAGAGTAAATAGGTGACGGTCTCCCAGTGTATGAAATGGAAGCAAAAGAAAAATCACCACTTAACTGACATTAGGTCAATCTTCCTAAAATGAAAAAGCCGTCTCATTTAAATCAATTTCAATCATTTCATTTTCTTCCTCTCAACTTAAAAAAAAAACACCTGGCTGTGCTGGAAGAGGTTCTTGGAGTGCAACTGATGTATTTTCATGCTGTCCAAAGCTGTCATCTATTGATTCACCATCTTGTTACGGAGTAATCCCAATCCATCGCAAGCCTCTCGCTACTCTCCCCAAGCTGCGCAAGGTGTTGTTCCTCAGTCAATATTGATCAGTGTAAATGAAAGGCCAGGCACAATACACAGGGCTCGGCTGCTGCACTTCATCTCTTTTCAAAAAGGTATCCACTTAGTGTTTCAGCCTCCTAAGGGTACAGCTAGATCCAACGAAGAGAGTGAAAAGGAACTGCACAAAATGGAAAAAGATATATCCTATGTGAGGATGTTTTTTTGTATTTAATAATCTAGCAACAGCATTGAACAGCCAGCAGTTGATAAACTGCAATTTGTATCAACTGACGGATAAAAAAAAAAAAATCAGGTGTTAAAAAAAAAGAGATCAAATGGGACGCACAATCAGTAAATCCACAGTTATCAACATACTGTGCCCTAACCCCCTCCCTCTAGCAGGCTTGCTAAGTCAAAAGAAGCACAACAATAATCGTACCCACCTAACTGGAAAGAACAGCAGGATATATGAACACCTGCGCTCACTGGTAGAAGGAAGCTACAGCTCCATGCCTATTGTGGCTTCATTTGGTAAAGTGTAGTAGACCCTATTGTCCTGCAGAGGTAAATAAGATAAACCAGCAAATCAACTCACAGCTACAGTGCCAAGCATCTACTACTAATGAAACAACTACCTCTGGATAGGCTGAAGCCTGAACAATAGGTCTGATGTGTGTTTAACACAGGGAGAAAAGAAAAAGATGGATTAGAGGTTGAGTGTAACGTTCTCTTGGGTAAATCCCGACTTCAGGAGGCCCTCTCTTTTGTCTCTACATTCAGAACAAAAGCCCCTTTGGGACCTGAGATGTAGTGATTGCAGTATCATGACAAGTAGAACTGGGATATGTGATATGTTGTAGGACAGACATCAAGACATCTGTGTGTAACTGGAGAGGGAATCATATCAGTGACAAACGACCAAAAAATAACGGGCCATACCATCCTCCATTTATTCTTGGCAGTATGGAGTACACCTAAACGCGACTAAATGTTCACGTGTGTCATCATCTACAGCTCCAAACTGGGAAAAAGGTCGAACTGCCTGAAGGAGAACAGACATGTTTCAGCGTAAGAGTCATGAGTGAGTGTGTCATAATGTTGTTGACAGATAATCCTTTTAACCACAAAAAAAATAAATCACATTACAGAGTCGAGGAGAGCCCACCCACTTTGATTTGCACCCACTAAAAAATGATATTTGCATCTTGTGTTTATAAATTCTAAGAGATTAACAAATGTAGGGACGAATTGGCAGCTCAATAGAATAGTAGACTCACAAGTAAAAGGCAAAGCAGCACTGAATTGCACCTTCCTGTTTACAGCCACGGCCACCTCCCAAGGTGATCACAAATACATTCTTAACATGTTGGAAAAGTTGCCAATGCTACTTCTCTTGTTCTCTAGATCAGTGTACATTCACACAGGATGATAAGATGAATATATAAACTGGTGGAAGATGAACTGACCAAACAGAGCTACCAGTTACATTTGTAATATGTCTGTTGAGCAATACATTGTGTATATTTAACAAGAAGTGAAAGTAGTGGACATCACGTCAGTGCACACCACACTGTGAACAAACAACACCATAAAAAACCAAGACTGGTTTCCTTTGGTGACTCGCTGCTTTAGAGATAGTCAACCAAGTCAACGTAGCGCTGCTACCACAGTGTGTGGAGTGGGTTATCACTGTATACAGAATGCATGGAGACCCAGGACATCAGTGGTGGTGTGGGGCTCAACACTGCCATCAAATGGTTGGAGAACACACTGAAATCTATGGGAAGTGTAGATGATGCTCCAACAAAATATCCAACAAATTAGTCAACAAAGGCTTCCCTACTGTTTGAAAAAACAACAACACAGGAAGCTGAAAAGCAAATCATGACATCCTCTTCACTGTGAACACGTCAAATTAGATTTTTTTTTTGTAATCTTTCATGTCTTGATTTTACGTTGTATGCATTTAGAGTAAGGCTGCAGAACAAGAAACAACAGTGTCTGCCTACACAGAGAGGAAGAGGACACTTAACCACAGAAAAATAGGTGTAACCTCCTTCAGATAAAAACATGTTGGTTCCCATGATCACTAACAAGGGATCCACCAATGAATCACTTCAACATCAGTATCAACCGATACTATATAAGAGCCCCCCCTGTTAACAAACATTGACCCATCTGCAATGTATGTGGCATGCACATACAGTGGTTTATGAGTATCCGTGATGCTAATACACCTCAGTGCTGGTCTGCTGGTTCAGCAAAGAGGATTTGTATTGCGCAGAAGACAAAGTCACCTCTTGGACAATCTGATTTGTTTTCATTGGTCAAACGTAAAAAGAAGATGTAGGCAGTGTGGGAGTTTGACACCGTCTGTAAGAGAGATCAGGGACATTTATTTTGAAAGACCTTTTTCGAGTGACTATTCAGTCTTCTACCAACAATGTAAATGCATCCGATGTCTTTAGCTCTTAAAAAAAAAGAAGAATCACACAGCGGTCATGAAATGAATAAATATCAGAATCTCCAATGGGTTTTATTGTTGTTGTTTTTTTTAACATCTGTATTTGTATCGCCCCATGATTTTCACAATCAGTGCACCTCTATCACTGAGCTTTATGTTGTGTCCTCACAGTCTCCCTTTCTCTGACGCGAAGTGAAGAGACGGCCTGCTATAGCATAATCCAGTCTTTAGTCTTTTTTTTTTTATCTGGCAACATTTTGCGCTGTGAAAAGTGCAACAGATCTCATATGGAGCTCTTAAGGGACCCTCTCCAGAGCCTATCAGCTAGGCTAATGATATTACAAAGTCAGACGAAACCATTTACGAGGTTTAACCTACTTATTGCAGAAACTGTTTTCATACAGCCTCACTGGCCCCCCCTGAGAGTCTCACAGCTCAGTAACAATAAGGCAATCCTCGGCAGTAATTAACATTTCTATTAACTTTAACATTTTAGTGGCGGCTCGGCCTCTGATTGTAGGAGAGTAGATGGGTTTTTTTTGCAGAAGGGAAGACGGTCTTAAGGAAAGCTTGTAAAGAGAAAAAAGGGAGAGTGCTTGTTTAGAGAGTGGGCTTGTTACCCACCGATCAATAGAGCATGACAGATATCACACAAAGAGGATTGTAGCCACATCCTTCTTCCTGACAGTAACAGTCCAACAGCCCAATAAAATCTCACATATCAAATACATAAATTAAAGCTCAAGAAGAGTCAACTCGTTTTGCCTCTCTAACCACATAAACACAACATTTTGGGTTGAAACCATCAGGGACGTTTTCCTCATATGGCATCCCTCTGTGCTCCATTTTTTGTGTTTTCTCTTCAAGCTTGATGCCATTCAAATATTTTGCTCCAATATCAATCCCAGCAGCTTTTTCCACGAATGCACTCACTGCCCATCTCTCTGTAAGGAAAATATGCAATGTAGACAAATTCCATTCAGCTTTTTACCACCAGCCAACAGGCTGCGTACTGCAAAACGCAGGCCTTTAACCTGCTTTGACCTAAGAATGCAGTAAGGTTAGAGAGTGATTTACACCAACGATTGATGAATTGATCTCTTGGATGACAGTGTGTGGAGATGAAGGGGAGGGGAAAGAGGGAGTGATGAATGGGGAACTGACAGGTAAGCACTGCAAAATGTGTTGGATCTCTTCATCAATGTACCGATATATCTTTAGGTCCTGTTCTGCCATGTTATTCGTTAAATCAATCATCAACTCATCCATGCTCAACTACCTTCTGATGTACCTATCAATCCATTTTTTTTTTTTACACCAGCAGCCTCCATTTTTCACTGAGAAGCATCCATCTCCACACAAACGTTTGAACACAGAGGAGCCACATGTATGGTATGTATGTGCAAACATCCGCGTCATTTCCTACAGGCTGTGATTGATTGTACCCACGGCAGATTTTCAGATTGAAGCCCTCGGGTCAGGGTAGAGCAACGCAGTATAGAGTATGATGAGATACAGTAATCTGTGTTCATGGTACTGGTGCTCCTATACCCACCCACCCAACCTCCACATCCCCATGTGAGCAGGATCTATCCCCCCCTTTGTTGTCTCAGCCCCAAGAGCAATGGTTAGAAATTGGTAGAGGGCCATAGCAGTGCTTGACCCCCCATAAATAACCCCTGTGGAGGAGAGGAAGTCCAACGTCTACTGCTGCCTGTCCAAGCATTTGGCCACAGGAGGTAATTATAGAAGCCTCTAAATTAGAAACCTACTGGGTGCTTGGAGAGCCACGATTACACCACTAAGGGCTAATGCACTCTGACCCAAACAAAAAAGGGTTCTGCACTGACCAGGCTGTGTGAGGGGAGAGTGCAAATCTCTGACATACCGCCACTAGCTGCTGTTTTTCTTATTAATGATACACACACTCACGATCACATGGAGGGGGAGCGAGAGAGAGAGAGAGAGAGCTAGGGGGCTTATCTAATGCAGACCATCTTTCTCTGCCAGCTTCAGTTCTGAAGCCCCCTACCCCCAATTCTTGGGTGGTTGCTATAGAAACTACATCATCCCCACAATGGCAAAGACAAGGATGGAGTAAGGGAATGTGGGAGAACGGATGCAAGGGAAGTAAGAGGCAAGAACAAAAAATACACAAAGGCTTATGGTTTAAATCAAACACTAATCCCTCTGATGATTTCTTGATAATTCAGCCATTTTTTTTTTACGTTTGTGCCCGTATGCATGTATGTGCATTCTTCATGAAGATTGTACCTCCTCTTTTGTGTTGCTGCAGAGTGGCTGTGTAATTGTTTTTGTGTTCTGGTTGCGTAGAAAGACACAACATCTCATTAAACATGGCTCCACTCAGGCTTGTCCAGAATGTGAGCATGTCCAAAGAGACATGGCCTGGAAACATGTTATTGTTAGAAAGTAACTCTCTGTGGCATGGAGCGAGGGCATACATGTGTTTTTGTGATGGCACAGGAACAGCAACAACTCACTGTCACCGTTCAGTTAAATAAACAAGATCATTGGCTGTAAATCTCGCCTGAACCGTTAGAGGAATAATGACTCCCACTTCACATACCGTGTACAGATTTCTCATCACATCAGTCAAACACGCAAAAAGAAGATTAAACATCTTCATCTTATTGTACAGGCGGACGAAACATGTGGTGGAGTTCTGATGAAAGACGAGCGATCGCTCTGGCTTTGGCAGCCTATTAAAAATTCAAAAGACAAACAGCCCGATGGGGGGTGGGGGGGTGGAAGGAGGGAGATATTTGTCACTGAAGACATCTCGTCAAAGTTTTGCTGTCACTGTAGCGTAGCCAATTAGCACAGGCGAAGAAGGAACCCTGCAACATTTACGCATAAATTAACAGGACTATATTCTACGTGCATATACAAGATGATCATGGAAAAAGACCATAACTAATGCAGATTAAATCCTGTTGTTTAAACACTCACTCAGCCTGGTAATCAGGTAATGCACGGACGTAATCATCAACACTTAAGTATACCTGTTGTTGCAAATGTATTGCTTTATCTCATCATGTGCTGCAGAAGATGTTTATGAGTGTTTCTCTCACTCACCATTATCTTCGCCAAGACGCCGTCGTCATTGGATTCCAAGGTGACAACAGCCTTGTCCGTCTCGATCTCACAAAGGGCGTCACCTGCTGCCACGGCCTCACCTGTGGAAGTACAGAGACACATTCAAACTCTTTAACATACTTAAGTGCCTAATTCTAAACCTTTACAATAAGTTACAATCTCAGCTCATGTGCAAATTGTTCATCTATCCCTGATTGGACATGAATGAACGATGATAATTAGCATTATGTTCAAAACAACCTTTCACTGGGCACACACACACACACACACACACACACACACACACACACACACACACACACACACACACACACACACACACACACACACACACACACACACACACACACACACACACACACACACACACACACACACACACACACACACACACACACACACACACACACACACACACACACACAGAACAAATTGGTTGAAAGAATTCCATTGAAGGGACAAAAAGGTTACGCAAGAAAATATCTGCTCGGGCTTTGGCCTACATATCAAACAAACTGCCTAATCAATGTTTCATGGGAAAGAATGTGAGATATGGAAACGCAGCGTGTCTGATGGAAGTGCGAGATCTTTGCCTATCCTTAGAATCCCAGCAGATTCCCACTGGTCCAGCACAGCAGAGAGCTGGAATATATTAGCATCCGCTTAGCGGAGAAAGAGGATGGCAATTAGGACTCAATGGTTCAGTTCTTCTGTGCTTAAATATCCATTCTGAAATACACCTGTTTGTGCAATAAGTGAAACTGGTTTTCAATGGAAACTACTCCGACAAATGGACCCTACTTTCTCATTGGACGAAAAAAGAAGAGACGAAGAAATACTAGACTTTTCTGTTACAGCTCATTTACAGAAAATGCTTGTTAGAAGTCAATAGTTCAATCTTGAAGGTGAAGAATGTATTATACCTCCCAGCACTGCTATTTTCTACTCATTAACATTTGCAACAAATCTAATTTAGAGACAGAGAGTCAAGAGCAGGCACCGTAAGACTGAACTGTCTTTGTGACACATGCCTGTTTTAAAATGTGAGGAGGGGGAAAGCTATACGAGGCAAAGGTCAATGGTTATCCCTATCTGACATTAGGGTTACATTTCTATCTACTGGCAGAAAAAGCCATCAGAGGCAGCATCACCTGCGCATGCAGCACAGAGTAGGAAAATCAAAATGACCCTTAGACGAAGGCGACCAAGTTAAACTTCGTATTAGAACCTACATTTTAAAAGGACAGAAGGTTTTTTAAGGCTTTGTTTAAGGTCGAGAAACGTGTGGGAAATAGAAACAGAGTGGGTCAGGGGGTAAAGTATATGGTGGTGGGCGAGGGGGAGGGTGGAGAGAGCAGAGGGAGTATTGACGTGGGAAGCCCCTGAGAGCGGGAGGTAGTGGAGTCAAGATTGGATTTGTATGAGGCTTTAACACCGTATGACCCAAGGGGTTAGGTGTGATGTGCAATATTAAAGATTAAACAGGCGACCCCCCTCCCCCCCACCCTGCTCCAGCAGCAATGCAATGGGCAAAACAACTGAGAAGATACTCAAGTCTATGGACGTTTGCAGGCCAGGGCTATGTTAAACTGCTCACACATGAATCTGCTAAAAAAATAAGACACTGTTGGGTTCGTGTTTTCAGTGGAAAAACTGCCTTTTTTTTTTTTTACCAATACAGGGGTGGTTTTATGTATTTATCAGAATCAGTGAGATGTTTGTTTTCTACTCTACAAAAAGAGGTATTCAAAGAAGAGACAGTTCATCGTATACAAACGTGTTTTTTTTTAGCCCTTTTAATTCACAATGATGAATTTACCGATAAAAAAAAGAACAGCATCCGAGGAAGCAGGGATGTGTTTTTCTTGTCACTGAGAATTTATCTTTCCCCTTTTTTTCCCTTTCTCACTTACACGCGCATGTCCATATCTCACCCCAAGCCCGCAGAAGCACATGGCAACACAGCGCGGCAGCCAATCAGAATTCGGTGTGCCGCCTCCTGATAAATTAGTGTGTGGCTGAGGCGCCTGGCTGAGCAGAGTTGCTAAGCCTTGATGAATAGTGACTGCACTGTTTCCCTGAGCCAATTACCCACCAGAGGAAGCCCCTCAGGTGCTCCAGCGCTCAGTCTGCCTAACAGAGCAATGTGATGTCATTGAGAATATGATTAGTGCTAGTGTTGGTCCATCAGTGAGGAGAAACGCGGAATTTTTGGATGTGATGAGCGCAGACGCAGAAGGTCTATCTGGGAGAATCACATGTGTTGGGATGAACCTGCCTCGCCCTATGACCTGCTAAAAAGTTGTTTTAGCAGGTTAGTGAAAAGAAGTCGAGCATGAATGTGTCGTAATGAGAGGTGGGGAAAGAGTTTTTTTCCCCCCCATGTGTTTTCTTTTACCTTCCTTCTTCAGCCATTTCACTATGTTTCCCTCCTCCATGGTGGGGGAGAGGGCGGGCATTTGCACCTTGAGTGCGCTGACACCTACAGGATGAAGAGAGAATGTTTTAGACCAGGGGTATTTCCATCAAAATCACACGCAGAACCTTCCTACAACCAGGGTTTTTCAGCATTAACTAGGCATGTCTAAATAAATCACGTCACACTCGGAGAAGTAGCATGGTTTGGCTAAAAAAAAAAAAAAAAAGGCTGAGGGGTCATGCAGCGTGTTCAACTCAGGAGCAGATCACAGGAAGAGACAGGGCGGCTTTGACAGACGGATGCTGGCAAGAACGCTGGCAGGTTCACTTCTGTTATTGTGATCCTGTCTGACACTTCGCCAGAGGCTGCACAGGAACTTGTGCTCTTGCAGGTCTTTAGAGTTACCATCACAGCCCCCCACCCCTCCCCCTTTGTCACCATCTGCAGTCACTCAGAGGGTCGGGTCTCAACTGGCACAGGTCACAGAGTCTGAAGGCAGCCAAAAGCAACACTGCTTTACTACATCTGACCAGCAGTGCTACACATAAGGGAATATATGAGCTTATTGCTCAGACAAGGCAGGACTAGAAAAGTAATCACCACTTTGTTTATTTATTGGATCAAGCAAATGTCTGCTAACTTTGCTTTAAAGAAAGACTGGAATCATTAATATATAACCAAAAACTTCTCAAATGTATTTATAATTTATAATAAGGTAAACAAATTGACACAACAAACCGTATGTCGGATTTTTCAGTATTTTCTTCAACTAGAAAATGAAATCAGCAAGTTGAGTTTCAAAACACCTTCCCATTGAAAACAACAAAACCTGTGTGGTGTGTCATGTTGTGTGCTGCTGCCATCTGCTGGACATTTACAAATATCACACACTAGCACGCCTGTATAAGAAGACTGAACTCTCACCATTTAAATTGTCTTCATCAGAACAGTTCAAAATGTTAACTGGGTCTTTATTGTTGTTGATGTGTGTGCAAACACCAATCACTGTGATTCTCATGAGAACAAGTTATAGTCAAAGGTGGATTAAATGAATAACTTCTTGTAAAAAAAAAGAAAAGAAAAAAGGTGCAGTTTCAAATTGACAGACACATTCCTCTGCAGGTATTCTGACAGTCTTTAGCAAGAAAAAACAGAAATGATGGATGTAACCAGGTTAGGTGGGCCTGTATATTGTGAATGAACTTTTTGAACTGCTTATTATGTCAACAAAATAAAAGTAAATCAATAACTGTTTGGTCAAATAAGAAAACATTCTCAGTCTCTTCATCTCACTTCAGTCTTTTTATTTCTACACAATGGGAGGTCAAGTCAACAGACTGAGCAACACTGTGATCAAATTCAAACCCTGTAAAGGCTGCATGCACCGAACAATCTGAAGAACTGTGTTTCAGTCTAAATCGAACTTAACTGAACACAAACATGTATAGACGACTGAACACTTGCAGTTATTTAAAAAAATATCGATACTTAGAGGCCATGATCGATATAATATCGCCACGCAAAATATGGCCATACTATGCTGTATTGATTTGTACCCCCCACACAGTCTGACAGCAAAAATCACAGAGTCTGCAGGAGGACATGGCTCACTTTCTGTTCCTGGACTAACTCGACATGTCTGATGTCGAGTTAGTTACAAGACACATGGGAAGCACACCATCAGTCCAATATTTACCCACTAATGTCACGTTTGTCGATACATTTTTTTCATATCAAACTTGAGACATAAGCATAGTCATTGATTCTCATGATTAGTGGGGCATAACCCTTGAGTTTCTTATGATGACTGAGTTTTTATGACCTGAAATCTTTTACCCTTCATCCATCAAACAGTGTAAGTGTTTTCTTGACTGACCCGATGGGGAGGAGTTTTTCACTTAGAGATAAATCAGGATTTCAGCATTATTTCTGGATCCTGCTTTTGGTTAAAGGCTACTAAAAAAAATGTTACCATCTAACTTTTTTAAGGACAAAACAAATATTAGCTCCCAAACCTTTTCGTGCCCATTGATTTCCCTACATCATTCATCCTTTCTTGTTTATTACAATGGTGAATAATAGTCTAGTTAAAAAAACAACAACACTAGAATGGATCTCGCCAATATGACAGACATACTGTAATTGTAGTAGTCTGACTTTTGGACACAGTAGACGATTTTCAAAAGGAACAGTAGGCCTAGAAAAAGCTCATAGGTGATTAGATGATATTTAAATGTCTGACATCTTGTTCAGTGCTTTGTGTATGTGGACTCACTGTTAACTACTAGATGGACACTTGTATTTAGGTTAACCATCTTTCAAACACCCAAACTAGCACAATCCTCTCGGAAATGAATGGCTTATTTAAGTCCATCTCCGTGACAATGTTTCGGATGTACAGGTTTCACGCTGTTTTGAGCTTTGACTAAATAAACAAGTTACTTCACGATGTGATTTATCCACTATTGAAGGACCCCGCCTTATCGTAATACCAGGCTAAATAAAAAAACCCTCACTTTTCAGGCCGAAACGTCACACAGTATTCCTCAATTAATAATAGAGTTGTCTTTTTGTGTAACATTAAACGTCATTACAGTAAATTAATCCCATGAATAACGGAAACAGAAAATGAGAACTAGCAAATGTCAGTCGCTGTCATACACAAGGACAAAAGCTTTTCTGATAGTAGACTGTCAACACTCACCGAGGAACCATGGTGACTGAAAGAAGTGTCTGACATGCTCCTGCCATGGATGTGTGGCCCCTAAACATTTATTAAAGCTAGATAATCTAAGGCCAAATAAAATCCCTTGACGACCGAGACGCAAGGAGGCCGCCATGTTGTCGTCCTCCGAGGGCGAGACGAGTCCACAGAAACGCCTGACGGTGATACGGCAGGTCTGGGAAAGACTTCCTGTATTAAAATGTATCTTGTGAAAAGCTACAGTTACATAAACCGTGAACCTTATGGACACCTCTGATGACGACTAAATATTTTGTTTTCCACAGATAATTTCTAAACGGGTTATTTAGATACTAACAAGCAGGCTAACAAAAAGTCACGCTTTTGGGTCCTTCCGGGTCCTTGATGCTGTTGTTCTGCTGTGTTCAAATGGTCGAGATACCAAGGACTTTGTGAATCACTGCCCTCTGCTGGAGAGAAGGTCAAAAATACAGGCTACATGTTAGATACTACGGAATCAAAATTAATTTCAGAACTTTTTATGTTTTTGAAATCGATTTTGTTTTATGTGCTTTCCACGTCTTGTTTTATATTCAAACAGCAGTAATACATTTTATTTTGTAATAGAGAATGGTTTCATTGTTTACACCTGTTGTGTCCACTCCTGTAAAATCACAGTTTCCCTCTGTTGTCCAGATTAAATAACATTGATGCTCCCACAGCCACTGTTTGGGTCATACTCTTTCATAGAGGTCTTCTGACAGCTTCTTGGATTACAATTGTATAGATAAAAAATCCAACTAATTAAATCCCATCAGTTTTGTGTTAATTGCTGTGTACATTTCAGCTATGAATAGAAATGTGAGAGGAGAAAAGGTTTTTGTTCCATCTCAAGGACAATGATTCAAATGAATCTTTGTTAACACACTTAGGAAGGTATAATGTTGAGTAAAATACTGTATGTCTCCATATCCATCTTTATCTATCCTTATTAAAATGTGTCAAATAAAAACAATAAATAATTGTTTAATAAATAAAAATAAATAAAACAATTATATAATACGTTTTATTTAAACTCTGGGCGTATAAAATACTATGTTAATTTACATGTAGTACGGTTATTGTATCTGTTTAACTACACATTTCACAAAGAGTATAATCTGCTATTTTTCACTTGTGAACAGAATCTGATCAAGATGTGGAAGTACTGTGACATGACTTCAGTTGTATTTATTATCTTTTTAACAAACAAATGCAATATTTGTAATCCGAAGGTCTCTTCATCAGATTTCAATGTGTAAAATGTAAAAAAAACAAAAACCTCTTTTTGCAGAGAGTTGTTAAATATAGACTTCTTTTAAAAAATGATTTATGTGACAGCATGTCAGTCTTCACATCATCTGTTTATTTAAAGCTCTCTAAAAACAAGGAAATAACAGGTTGAATAAATGCTTAAAAGATATGGGAAAATGGTTATTTATTGGCAGCCCAAAAGTCTTACCAGGAAGTGAACACTATATCATCTTGGCCTAACAATACATTCTTTTGCAAGAATACTTCCTCATATTTTGGTCATGGCAAAACATGCAGAAAAGGCCTTAAATCACTCTTCATTATCAGTTGTTTGTGTAGGTGCAGTACCTTAAAAAAGTCTTTTTGTTTTTAACCATAGACTGCTTGGTTTATTTACATTGTTGTTACCCTTTCTTTCATAAAGTCGTGTCTCATTCAGGGCTGTGACACACTTCCAGTCAAAGTAATGCTGCATTAGCAGCACAGTTCTAATCTGTCCAATCCGCAGTTGGGGCTGAATGCCTCACAGGTTCATTTGAGTGTGAAGAGAAAGTGATAAGAGGCCACGATAAGCCGGAGCTGTGTATCTGCTGGGAGAACACAATAGCCCCACTGAGCAGCTGGGGACACAGACACAAAATCCCAGCTGGATGCCTTTATGCCCTTGATCAGACTATCTTTCATCACTTCCCTGTCCTTCCTCCAGCAACTATCTGATTGAATTAATGGCCTTGCTTTTAAATGATAAAACAGCTCTCGGTGGCTCATTCAAATCTGAAAATTATTTTCTGACAATAAGCGATAAAGGCCGGATATTGTATATTGTTATTTTTTCTTTAATCAAAATAAAGGCGTCCATTGTGTCATCTTTGCAGCCTCGTGTAACAAGACAACATTGTACCTGTTCCACATTTTGCACGAAACAAGCTGACAGCTTTATTAAGACATGGATTCAATATCACTCTGCAGCTGCGTAAGTGTGTTTTTTTTCCTCACCAGATCAATTACAACTGGTTTGGGTGCATGTTTTGGGTACTGTCCGTGTGCCATCAGTGCCTGCCTCTAGTGCACCTACAAGCAAGCGTTGTAAATATACTTGTTACGCTGGTTTAACGGTGCTTTCCCAAATAACTCAGAACAATACACCTCCAGTTTATTCTCAAGAGATGCCAGAGTCAGAGAGCTGGGTAAATCATGCAAAAAGGGCCCCTCACTTTATGCATATTAAAGGCTGATATTAATCAGATGTGTTGTCATGGATCCTGACACAGTTTGGGTATGTAAAGGGGACGTTTGCATTCACAGGACAATGGTCTGTTAGGCTCTTTTTGTGCTGCAGAAGTTACATCAGTGAAAACAATTTGTTTAAAACAGTTTCTTATCGTCGCTCAGTGGCACCAAACATGTGCCTGTATCTCCCCTATAAGAGCAGCATTCACGTTATTCAGAATTAAAAACATTTCTTGGCCTACAGTATGTTGATTTAATGACAAGTATTTTCCTTTCCCTGAATGTCATTCCCCCTCAGTCTCTCCCTGATTTCTGACTCTATCTACTTTCCTATCTCTAAAATAAAGGAATGAAAAGCCCAAAAATAAGATAAATGAGTCATCAGAAGTGAAGAATAAATAATGCACAAATCATGTATGGAATTCTTCTTATCGTTTGTTTGTTGCTCTCTTTTGTTTTACAGCCATCCAACACAATATCCAATGTTTCTATCATTATTTAAGTATGTTAAACTTATGTAACTCATGGCCCTGACTTTAATTTAACAAAATAAATATTTGAAAGAATGAATCAGAGAGATGTTTGATTATATTTGCATTTTAAATTGTAAAGTGGATATTATGAATCACAGTAAGTGCTGCATAAGACAATACAAAGTGTGATTGCTCCATGTTCCTACACAGATTGAAAACAATGCAATTTGATGGAAGTGCACTCCAATTTGAATTGCATTGCTTGCTTGTTTCATGTTATCTAACAATATGGCAATCAGTGACTATTACATTGATCCAATCAGGAGCTTGTCACTTGTTCTATGGTCTCTCTGCACGCAATTCTCTCCATCGCATCCAACCGCCTGTGCAAAACCAAATAATAGGAGCAAACTTGTCTAATCGGAGATGTTTTCCGTCCGGCTAACAGGAAGAAACGCTTCGTCAGCTGGCTAGCAATTCCATCAGTAGAGCGTTCTCGATCCGATTCTTGATAGTGACATGTGGTGTCATCGGCTTCACTTAGCATCGTGACAGTGTTGGTTGGTGACACTGATGTGTGTGAGAACAGAGCATGAAAAGTGACAGATAAATCAGGGAGAAGATTAGACACTGATTTGCTTGTGAACCAAACCCAGAGAAAGAAGCCCTTCATTGACACTGCCGTTATCTTGCTCACTATCGAGAGCCACTCATTTGTCTACCGCCTGCAGGAACCACTTTGGCACGAACTGGCCAGCACTCAACTGTATACATCCTTTCACACCTGCCATGATAAAAAACAGAAATAACCTTCACTATCTCTAAGTGAAAGGCTTCAGATTCAGATTCTCTCCAGATAGACAATTTAAGATCGAGCCCGGACAAAAGGTGCTGCAAAGTGGTTGATAGAATGAACTTCAAAATCCCTATTTGTGCAACTTATACGGATGGTAGAGTCGTCATCTTTTAACTGGAAAGTCGATTGTTCGATCCCCAGCTCCTGCAGCAACATGTCAGATGTGTCCTTGGGCAAGACATTTAACCCCAAATTGCTCCCGCTCCTTTGTCGGTGGCGTATGAATGTGTATGAATGGGATAAGTTACTTCCAATGGGTGTGAATGGGTAGGTGGGACATGCGGTTTAAAAGCGCTTTGAGTAGTCCGAAGACTAGAAAAGCGCTATACAAGCTCAAGTCCATTTACCATTACAATATTCTTTATCCACTGATAACAGAAAGTCACATCAGGGACCGCTCTCTTCTCTCTCAACATAATGACAACAAATTTCACACGTGCAAATTAAAAACACAAAGTCATGAAATAAAAACTACATCAAGCTTTATTTGTATTAAGGATCAGCACACATTTACACACTTTCTTTACAGCTCAAAAGAAGCTCAATGAAATGAATACAATCAGACAAAGCAAACTGTCACTTTGGTGTAAATATCTGTCTCTTGTTTTTGCATATATGCACTTCATTTCTGCATTCGGCGTAAGGTTTCTCTTATCTTTATTTGACTTTGTTTTCCTGCAGTCATCAAACATGATTCCCAAAGGACCCGTCCCAGTGTAAGTGTCACATACATGTTTTTCCACATGTGCTTTGAATGCTACCAACATGTGCTCCTTCGGGACTTGTGTGCGGGGAGGGCAATGAACGAAAACATCAGAAACACCATATTCATATGTTCAATGTAAGCATTTGGTGGTCGTGATGTCCTTTCTTCAGTGAAATATTATGTAAACAAAACATATACAGTCCAACCTAACAGTGTATTCACGCAGCTGTAAGAGGTACGCTATCAATAAGGCACGGTTAAGAACGTCTCAGTGCAGTGTCACAACAAGGGAAGAATACAAACAAATAATAAGGGAAAGCACACAATTATTTACAATATGTATACAGCTCAAATATGTCTTTTATCAAAAACAGACAACTAAAATGACAATACAAAAACAGTCACACTTGAAAATAACATCACAGAAAACATCAATGAATGACAGCATCATTTCTCTGACTCCCTCCATCCTCGGGCATTCCGTCCAAACTTGTAAACCAGTCTGCGTCCGTCTACGCGCTCGAGGATCTCTCTTTTGTAGTAATATCTGAAACAGAGGACACAGATGAACGGATGATTCAAAGGAATAGTAGAAGATGTCAAAGAATGCTATTTAAACTTTTCTAATTGTTGTCTGAATATTTGAAGTACTAATGGCTATTTTGTCCTTTAGGAGGTTGGATGCAATAAATCTGCTCTAATTCAAATGAATTCAATTACTCTATGGTGTGACGTGAACAGAAGAGTTTTTTTTCTTTGTTAATGGGAAAGTCTGGTTAATCATTTCTTAAACCTTGTATTGACCCAACCTTCACCCAGCATGGACACTCCTGGTGGTCTAAGGCTTCAAATAGTCCCTAATACATTTCAAGTCCCACATTGCCACACACTTTCCTCTTGTTTGAGTGATGTTTATTATATCCAGATTTCTTGAAAGAGTTCTGTCTTCAGCAGGAACCAATGGACTTAGGTTTTCGTGAGAGGAATACTAACATATTGCTTGTTTCGCTCTTTTCACAGGATTTGCTGGAGATAACAGCCTCATCCTGTCACTCTTTGTCATCATATTTCATTTTTTTTCTTCCACTGCTGCATCATAGATCATTTGTATGCAGCCATTGAATCTTTTTTTTTTGCATTCATAGTTCTTCATCCGGTGAATGATGAGAAACTTTTTTTTTCAGAGTTACAAGTTCCTCTGTTCTTCAGCAAACAGCATTTATTTCAAAATATATAAATAATGAAATGTTTAAAACGTCCTTCAAGTTTGATCTCATGCATTCAGAAGAAAGGAAACCAAGTTAGCGTGGTTGTTATTCCTAATGCCTTTGTTATTCATAACAAGAGAGCACACTACGCCGTGATGCCATCAAGCTGCAAATCCTTCTGCTTGCACCACAGTGAAGAGAAAATCAGCTTTATGGTCACAGTGACGATACCTGTGGGCACTTTTTGTAGTTCCCAGTGGTTTGCACCACAATGAAATTAAGCTCATTCGATTAGCTCATCTGAATGTAAAGCTGTGACTACTGAAGGAGCCAGGAAGGTTTTCTGAGGTGAGCGCCTTTTTCAGTTCATTTGGGAGAAAAGTGATGACAAGGAGCAATTCTTAAATGAGTCCATTAGGTGATCAGTGATGGGAAAATGAGTTTTAAAGAGCTTAAATCACTCTTTCTATATGTTTTACTCTAATTGATATAACCTATATGCATCTGGAGTTTTTATAGGCAAGTGCATTATCAGCTGCTTTAGCTAATTGGAATGGGAAACAATGCAGTGTAAATTTAGTCCTCAGCACACATTTTACAATCTATTATCAGACTGAAAAACACCGCTGTGTACATGTGGGCTGACTATACTGAAAGTGAAGGAACTTTAATGCATAAAATTATACAAAGAAATGTTGAGGAAAACAATACACGATTACACTGGTGGCCAAAGTCTCTGAAAGCATTGGAATCAATATCAGCGACATTTAACAAGATATATAGCTTGATATGTCCAGCTGTTTCCTGTGAAAGACAACGAGATGCCTGGTTTTGTATTTCCAGTCGCACAGGTTTACCTCATGGCCCGGCTTAGTTTCTCATAGGTCATGCTGCTGTTATTCTTCTTCTTGCCCCACAGCTGTGCCACAGCCTCCGACTTCAGGAAGCGGAAAACCCCCTCAGCCCGGTCCTCCCACTTGATCAGCCCCGGGTTTCGCTCTGGGTTTAGCAGAATGTCCCTGATGAACTCCCACAAGTGAGTCCCCCTCGGGTCTGTGTGTGGGGAAAAATAGGCAGGTTAAATTGTAGACAAAATATATCTCAACATATACAGTATGTTCTGTAAATATGACAAAACTACTTACTGTGTTTTTTGACCTGATGAGGACGACTGTTAGACCTCTTAATTTCTGAGAGAATGAAGTGAGATTTAGTTGAGTTGTCGCATGGATTTTAAATAAAATACTGTGATTCCATTTAAAACCATTAAGCATGAACGTGTTTCTAATATCTATTGTGAATTCCTCACCAGGACTCGATGGGGTGGGAGAGGCAACAGGTGCTAGGTGGATTGAGGGATCATAGATGTCTAGAGGGAAAACAAAAGAATCAAAGTCAGTGATTTGGGCAAATCTGTTTTAAACGAAGCAAGAGCAGCAGAATAATCACATTACAGTACCTCCAGGTGGATAGCTGACATCTGGAAATGGACAGGAGAAGTCAACTATAAAGGTGGGTTGGGGTGGGTGGGTGAGGACATAAACATGCTTTTGATTTATCTGAGCATCTGTTGGGAAGCCTGTTTGTCTTGATAAGGTTATTTTGTTTCTTAAAGTGTGTGAGAGATTCTTACACTCTGGTTTGAGGTCCAGTGGTTCGATATCCACATGGTACTGCCCTGTGCATGAGAAGGAAAAGGGAAGTGAATTATTAGCACCAGGGGAGGAATTCAGTCATACTGAGAGACATTTCTGAAGATGATTTACTTTCAGACTCATCATGACACACACATACAACTACATACAAACCAAACAATCGTTTAAGGAAAGTCCATTTAGTCATGTTACAAATTCATACAATTCTACTGTATTTAGCCATTCATCTTCTGGCATTGTTTATACAGCATATTTCGATACAGCGCTACTGCCCAAACAGGATGATGCTGTATTTTCAATACACATTTTTTTGTTCAATATATTATTTAAGATTGGCTGTAAAACTGTTTTTTTGTTGATCTTGAGAATAAAAACAAAGCAGAGATAAACAGAGATAAGAAGCAATAAACACTTCGCAACAGGAAGCAAGATGGGAAATCTGATCATCAGTTTGATAAAGGCAAAAACTTCTCACACTGTTACCTGCAACAATGGCTTCATGATTCTGTCATAATTATAGCTATGCATATAAAACACACTCTTTTCTCAGATAGAACAATAGCAGCTCTGTGCCCTATTTTCAGTGAACTACATGTTCTTTAACCTGGAGGTTAAACCTGTTGTGCCTGGTCTGATGACACTACTGTTGCTTGGAAAAACTTCAGATAATAATCATGTACCACAGTTAATTACCCAATGATGTTAACACCAAAACTTGTATACATATTTTTTTAACTTTACTTCCCTCTTACCGACATTAAACAACCTTTAACCCTTGAACTTTAGTGTCTACGGTAACCCTCAATCTAATTTAGCTACACTATCGGTCAATTCTCATCTCAGCTTCACACCCCCTCTGTGCTTTGTTAAAAGAATCTCTCAAGCAAAGAGCAAACAACAAATCCATCATCTCTCTCGCTTCACGCAGTCCCTCGCCCCCAGCACGGCGCACTGCGACCCCTGACCGGCTCTCTGATCCCTTCCAAGAAACGCTTCAGCAAAACACTTTCCCAGAAGCTACTCAGCTTTTCATTGGACTTAATGATCTTCCTGTTTTTCCCCCCTTTAAGCCCCCCTCCAAGATGTCTGACGCACCGCCCCACTTGAGCTCTGTGATGCTGTGGAACAGGATGTGTCCCACGCTGCCTGCAGCACGGTAGAAGTCCTGGTAGCTCAGGCTGCAGAGCTGATGGCCGTCTATGTCGAAGTTTTGGAAGGGGATGTTGGAGGAGTCAATCTGGTGCATGTCCATGACCTGCTGCAGCCACTCCCACACCTGGAACTTAGTCCAGAACTGAGGCTGGGAGTCCCGAGGCCACAGGCGACTTGTGTAACCAGACACCACTGTTGAAACTACAGAAAGACATGATTTTTTTTTGTGAATAAAATCCTGCTTAAAGCATTTGTCTACATCAGAACACTCATTAAGTTTGGATGTAAATATGCATCTAAAGGGGGAAACATCATTCCTCTACTGAAGGTCTTTGCCAATAATTAATTGGTGAAGCAGTTAACCGAGAGAGCTGTTGAGCTTCTTCTCAGTCGGGAATCTCTAATTCATGCCGTTTGTTTCAGATCTCTGGGCTCACCAGGTGAGCAATAAATCAGCTGTAAATTGTTAAATGATTTCATTCTGCGTCGCAGTTTGATAACAAGAAGTGGATTGTTGAATAGAGAGCAATCAGAATAATTCACAAGAAGAAATTAACATATTTTCTCAAGGCATTTTAGGATATTATCCAGCCAATTTAATTAACGGATTTGTGTCAGTGAACAGTGCATACATAATGGCAGAAAGGCACCCAATGGGCATTAATAAGGATGGAGTTGGTGTGGTTGAGGAGTCTCACCATCAGGGTAGGAGTTAGACGGGCCCCAGGTGGTGGTCAGCTGGCTGTCCAGGATGCAGGATGGAGTTACACTCATGATGTAGCTTCTACACTCTGATATACCATGGCATAGAGGCACAGCAGGAGTGGGGGAATTAACTGTGTGGATAGATGGAAAACAAAACAATAGTCTTTAATGCAGTGGGGCACCAAACAACACTTTAAACAGTGCTTGTCAGCGTGTCCAGAGGGGTGGTCAGGGGTGGCGTGCGGCCCCCTAGAAATCTGATTGGCCACCTCAGATGCCAACCCAAAAATCCGAAACGGTGATAGGCTATTTGCCCTGTCAGAGATGGAACTTATGTTAAAACCAACTATTAGATCTTCTTTTGCAAAGTCTTTTGTTCGTTCTTGATTTTGTAAATACAAACTTTGCACATCTCTTCATAAGACAGGTGCATTGTTTTAAGTACTTTAAATTGTGACTTTTTGTTTCATTAAAACATTAAGCTAATGTTGTCACTGTCTTTTGTTATAAATGAGATATAATCGGTGAGGTTAGAAAAGGTAAATAATTGATATTTATGTGTGTGTGTTTGTGCGCACATCACACTTCAGGCCACCCCTGCATAAGTCAGTGCCCCAGCTGGGCCACCCCAGTCAGAAAAGTCTGGACACGCCCCTGCAACAATGGCAAGGAAGACTTCCTTTTCACAGGCAGAAATCTCAAGCAGAACCAGAGTCATTGGGGGATGAAATCATACATTTGTTTAGTTTGAATGAATGTGTATGTACGATAAAGTTATTATTCTTATAATTTCAAAAATTAAACCTCACTCTAAAAACCAACTGATGGCATTTTTGTTTACTATAGTAATTGAATGTGTTAACATCAGTAGCTTGTCTCTCTATTAGGTAGTTTTTATAACTTGTGGAGGAGTCCACCATCACCAGGGTTCACACAAAAGACAACGATGCATGCATGCATGTAGTCCAGTACGATTTATCTCCATGATATCTTCCTCCATGCTTGATCTTCCTTCTAATGTTAACAAAATATTCTACTGCTGCTTTACATGAAAAGCAAAACACATGTGACCTTTAACATGAAACATCCTCAGGACACTAGATGTGTTTAAGGAATCACTGTGTTCAGTAGCTGTGTAGAAGTACTGTGTGTGCTACAATGCTCAATACAGGTATTGCAAAATCTACCAGGCCTGAAATATTGAGGATTGCCACTTTAAACTGTATACACAATAGGGTTTTACATGCACATTTTTTTTATCCATTTATGCATAATAAGCCATCACAGGAGGATTAAAAGTAATTTTACATAGGAATGTTACGTCTGCTCAGTAAATGCCTTGTAAGAGCTGTCCATTGGACGTAGAACATTACAGACCAATGGGTCAGTGTGGGATTTATGTTTTAACAGAGCATTGTTACAGGGTGAAAAACTATAATTTTGTATTCATTTTGGTTTATTTTGGACTTCTGTTATTGGTTCACTTAATGCTCGTATGTCAGGATGATGTGAAACTGCGCCTACTCTGAGCATCCAAAAGCTGCACCTGGGTGTGTTGGTACTAGAGGAAAATTTGGAGGACACCAATTCCACTGCGCTAAGAAGCCTCAAAAAAGTCCACAGGCTGAGATAGATGCAAAAAAAGTAGTCTCTTTATTTAAGATGTGAGTGTGTCAAAAATATAGGTGCTAGGTGCTCACAGTGCAAAAGGGTGAACAAAAACAGCAGCAAACGTTTGAGTTCTTGATTATCATCAGTGCCTTTTTTTTAAATTGATAATATCATACTTTTACACTAACTTTACAAACAGTACTGTAGTTGCCTCTGCTTACTTCACTGGGAGGTGTTTCAGACTGCACTCTCTCTCCTGCTCTAGTTTGCAGTGATGTATACATACAGAGGTAAATAATGACATATTTCAGGCTTAACCACAAGCATATTTGCATCCCATGTAAATAATCCTTGTAAAATGTAAGCAGCTCCAGTTTTTTTCTTTCTAGTAGGAGGTGAAGAAGTGTGTTCCCACATCCGCATTAGTCATTTCTAATAACCAATAACAGGTTTGCTTACTCTTTGCTGTTCCATGGAAATGGACTGAATGTTAGAAACAAAAGACGCATATAACAGACTGCTATAAATAATGGGTAATGGCCTCCCATTGCTGCAAAGGCAATCCATGAGCCGTTTGAGTGCTAACAACTTTAAACTTTTAAGTAATGTTACACAGGGAATGGGACAGTTGTTTGAAAAAGTGCTTGAAACTTAGCTTTGCCCTAGATTTAATATTTCAACAAAGGTCTTAGTGACGGTTAACACTGGTGTTGTAAAAGGTTATTGAGTTATATATCCTAATAAAGTTGTCAAAGGTCAATAAAAAGTCTTATTACAACATATGAATCAAATTATTCTCATGGTGACACCCTTGTCCTCTTCCATTGATGACTTGGTCACACTTTTATGTAATGGTCAAAAACCACACTACAGTACAGTAGTGCTTGTATAACACTTCTAGACAAGAAACATTTTCCTATAAGATCTGGCATATCAGTTTCATGACAACCTAAAGTCAAGCGCCCTGAAAGAAATTTCCTTAGGGGATAGGTGACACATGCCATCATGCCTAAGTAGATCAGCTCCACAGCTGACAGTCTGTCAAGTCTGCTCAGACGCCGTATGCTGTGTGTTAACCCTCGACACAGTCTCATACTGCCAGGCAGGTATCTCAACGACAAGGCAGGTATACTCTCTGTCAATACAGCAGGGGCTAAAGATAGACATACTGACTGTCTTTATCACAGGCATGGATCAATATCCCATCAGCTGAGTCTTAGTGTAGATAAAAATGTGTTTCCACTACTGTACAATCCTTTGTGGTGACATGAGGAGATAAGCAACATTTAGAAGTGTAAACAAGCAAAATCAAGGGACTGTTTCATTCCGATCATACCATGAAATCTAACAACACTGGTAGATTTTGTGTTTAAGTGTTTCTCCATTAAACATTTTTATCTACTGTCATTGTTGGTTTGAAACTGACCAACAACTTAAACTGACATGGAAATGTTTTTCATTTCCAACAGCTTAAACAAAGTGAGAATATGCCATATACAGACTGTTTGATTCAAAGTTGCAAGTACACCTTAGAGTTAAAGCATTGTTGTGCATCCCAGCACACACAACTTTTCCATGGACTAGATTTACCCTCAGGAAATTTGAAAAAAAAAGAAAGTAAAACTATGTTTATTGTATTGTTGTTATTTTAAATTCCAAATCTGCCACAGTCTTACATTTGGTTGATCTGATTTCATGTTTAATCTTATAAGAACCTATTTATCTGTGATACCACTGTGTAATAGGACAACAAATTAGATCATGTGATATACTATGAGGTCTACACTGATTGGACGACACAATTCCTTGGTGCATTTATGCAAAAATGATAATAAGATGAGAAAATAACACTATATTAAAAACGTTAACACACTAGATAGAGAAGGTTAAGGTTATTAAAAGCTTCTTAAGCATAACACAACCTGCATCAGTATGGTAGCCTACCAGAGCAGAAGAATGACTTTGGATCAAGCCTCAGAGATGTCTCACGTAGCTCCTCTCTCCACACAGCAAAACAGATACAGCTTCTGGAGGTCCTGATACCCTGGATGACTAGTGTTAAAGGTTAAACAAGGTGAGTTCTTCAGCTTGCCAAACTTGGAATAAACAGATGAAAGCATGCAGTCATACTAGGTGCTGCCCTACCACAATGACTGTTTTATTTTCCTAACTTCCTTATACCTCACCAATCGGTTACCTACCTGTCCATGCTCATACCAGGTAGAGATTTGCATAATGCACACCCACACAACAGTAACCCTACTCTCTTTACACACACACACACGCACACACGCGCGCGCGCACACACACACACACACACACACACACACACACACACACACACACACACCCCCACAGGCATGAAACCAGCACACACACCTGACATAACTTCTGTATTACTTATTGGCACTGTTTCCTCTCACGTGCTTTCTCGCACAATCACTCATTTAACCAGGAGAGATTAAGAAGACTTGGATACACAGACAGTGATTCAAACACATTCAAAAGCCCCAAAGAGGAAATGATAAAGAGTTTAAAATCTTTGTTCATTTGTTTGCTTAAAATAGTAGCTAACCTTTAGAGAAATTTCCCCATGTGTTACTTTGTTTCACAACAATTGTTTTACCTTATTTCAACATGATGAACGAGGTGCTGACAGTTTAGGAAAGAGGCCCAGAGAGACTTTTTCTTCCCTTTTCCATCATCAAAGTCGCTGGAACTGCCTTGTAAAAAAAACACACAAAAACACTAGTGACTATGTTCCTGAAAAGACTGTAAGAAAATGCCTTTATCTTGGTTACACGTTTACAAATGTCTCTAATTGTTCTACTGAGGCTTCATTCAGCTTTGAGATACCTAAATGCATTCTTACATTGCGTCTGTCTGACAGATGATTTACTATAGACTACAGGACAAGTTTTTTTTCTTTTTTCTAAATCTCATCTTGAGTTATGGATGACCTCGCCTCATCACAATCACATTAAACTTTGATCAACTCTTAAAATAGCTCCCGCCGTCATGCTGTGAACCACAGGTGTCTGAGTGCAGACTGACAGATGACAATTAGCTTCAGTATGCGTCTCAAACATCACACTGAGAGCCACAGAACAGCCACAGGAGAGGAGAATCAAAAGCGGATGTGTTCATATATAAGCTGAGGTTTAATCATCATCACGAGGATGCCTTTGTATCATAAAAATGTTCTGTCTTTAAAGAGCACACCAAATAATATTGTAAATGACATGTTACATTTAGATGAGTCAGTGTCATTCGTGTAAAACTGCTATTTGAATCAGCTATTGTGTGCTCCAAACATGCTATTAATAAGAGACTGTGTATGTGAAGGTGATCAAATTCCTCAAAACATGTTTGTCCTGTTTTGTTGTTTTTTCCCCTTCACATTAGCCAAACGCACAGCACGTCTTTCCGAAGCCAACAAACAATATCGCTGAAGGGGGCTATAAATATGTCACCCTTTATGTCCACTCATGCCCCACACTGTCAGTGATCAGATGGAGTTCATGAATTCTATTTTTGCTTGACGCCAATTAGTGTTTGTGGGGGAAAAAAGGAAAAACATCTTTGATCTGAGATCTCAAGCTGATCTGTAGCATTGTACCACTACAATACCTCTTAGGACCAGCTGCACTAGACATATTATGTTGATAATTGGAGTGACTATGAGTAATGTTGAACCGCATAACCGGCTGGAGTAGGCAGACTTCTGTTAACAAGTGTGTCAGTTTTTTTCTCAGAGGTCCTTTAGCAGTGCCAGGTGAAGGGAAATAAGAGGTGATGCACAACTAAACAATCTATTTATTTACCTTTAGGCTATACAAGGTGTAAACTTTTGCACTATTATAATTTAGTGTAATTCTTATCCTACACTATCATTAGCAATTTAGGCCTTTCTTGTATCAGGTTTATCATGAAACCGTATCTATCAATGTCAATATTAGACAACAAGCTGTAAGGCAGGGATAGGCTATAAGCCTTTCCTCACATCATGTTAAAGTCTCTAACTATAATAATACTAATGACCTGGTAGAAGTTCGCTGTTGCGCTTATATAGCTAGCTAATGAGGTATCAAAAATGTTGTCATATTTGAAATATGACACTATGATTTCCCTGATAATCATTATCTATTTTCTTATTTGTCTGTTGTCAATTTTAATTAAGAAGTAGTGGAACAATAGAAGTTGTCAGATTCTTATAACAACCAAACCTTGAACACCTTGAAAATTACCATTGTGTGGCCTACATATGGTCAATTCATCACTTGATAGATTCAAGTTGTCAACATACTGGCTTAGTCGTCTGCCCTCCACAGTTCATGCTGAGCTCACTTTGGAGGCTCCCTCTCACTTTCACGGAGTGTGTGAGTGTGACTTGGACTGCTGCCCACAGCTCAGCCTCAGAGGTAATGAGGGAATTCAGTGTTAGCATGATTATCTCTGAAAGTCCCCCTAATGGCAAAACCCACCAGTCCTCCTGATCCCTCTGCAACTCTCTGACACCGCTCTGTACTTGCACAAGTTGTGGATAAGTCGCCTCTGGCTCTCCCTGCAGCCCTTCTACTGCCTGTTTGTAACACAGGTGGTATATGCTGGATTTTTTGCAGCAGTTTCGCAACCTTTTTTAAAGGGTAAAGCCTCCCCAGGGTGTAATTTGGAACCAAGGCCGTGTTTGGTGCCGTCCTACCGTGAGTGCCTGACCAGATTTTATTGCAGTAAGATTAATAGGCCCATCAGCACTGTATAGTCACATATCTCATAATGGCCAATGGTTTGTCCTGCTTCTCAAACTTTTTTTTTTGTTCCCTTTCTATCACTTTTATTTTTTACCATTTCACCGGGAGAGCCAAGTATTTGGCATCTCATTTCATGGATCTTCGTTCTGCCTTTTCAGGGTGGATGTGGGTCGACATATGCAGAAGTCCACTGGGGGAATAGAAAAAAAAGAGAGGGAGAGACAGAGTGGGAGAGATCAAAGTCTGTCATATCAACTCCACTCTGTGTGAGTCAGCCTACCAACATGGTGAGAGGCAGTGAAGACATCCTCCCAGTCACAAGAAAATGTCATCAAAATGCTGGCATTACAGACAGTGTCATCTATTTTTAAATTGGAGAGTTAAGCAGAGGCTTATGTCACTCTCCAATAATAGTACACTACTGATCCATTTATAAAGAGGCTTATGACTTGCTTAGCTGCACTGTGAAATATTAATGCTTCATTTGAGGATGCGGTCAAAAGTTTCCTTTTGACAGGAAAGGCTGTCAAAGCTGTCAGTCAGAAGAAACAGACAAGACAGGAGGAGGGTACAGTTTGCATGCTCTAATGAACAGGAACTTATTAGCGGGAGTATGTCTATTACTGTCCCACTTGCCTCCCCTCTTTCATTAGCTGCTTATCACGCCTGTTAGTGTCTTCTTTGATACTTCACATTTTTGATTAGCATATGATCCAAGGGGAAAGAGGGGAAAAATCATTTTATTAATGTCAATTACTGTAACAAATGACGATTTCACTGCCTAAATTGTAATTTTACGTTTCCTCCCTGTCAAAGAACAATGGCTGTGTAATTACAGTAATGAGATGTGTAACAGGAACATGAATAATTCACAATCCTCTTCCTTTTATGATCTTTTTACTACTACATGTCTATTTGCTCGGCAACTGATTGACAGTATTAGTCATTCTGCAAGTAGAGAGCAAGTTCTGCACACCTCAACACGGTAAGTTCAGGTAAAGTAGTGCTCCAGCATGGTATGAATGATATGAAAAAAAAATCCTTCTCACTTTTACAGCGTCCACACTCTACTTGGTAAGGCATGGTGTATTATGCCTCTCTTCCACCTATAGGTGTCACTGTTGTCTCATATTCTGCTGGGAATCAAGGTTATGTGCTGAGTGAGTAATGCAGGCGAGATATGTAGGCCTATCATGACAGAACATGACAACAAAGCCTATGGATGGTGTTTCTCATACAGGATAAAATAACCCACACACACTAACTCTAGCCTTAGGGGGATATCACAGAGGTGTAAAAAAAGGTACATGAGACAGTAAGACATGTAAGAAACAAGAAAGGAGGGTCAGTCCAGACTGCAAAGAGGGCAGGACCAGTTTGTTGTGACAAGGCTTTACTGTGTAATTGGTTAGCCACAGCTAATGACATCCCCTTGTGTTTCAATTAACACATTTCAGAGATGAACCACCAACACAGATCTTCCTGGGCATCAATGACTCCTTGTTTCTCAGTGTCCTAACTCATGCCGGTTCAATACATCAATGGACTGGACCATCTCTTAAAACAAGACTCTGAGGCTGTAACAACAAACATGAAAGTACAGAGGTGTATTACAGGAACGCCTTTAAACCTGGTCACTGATTTCTAGAAATGTGTTCATGGGTTATCAGTTATTAGGGAGGGACTCTCGGATGTTTGCACATTCAAACTGTGATAGTTGAAGCAGCATCAGTTTATTCTTGTTCTATTAAGAATGGATCAAACTAATACACAGGGTTTGCATGTAACAACAATCAAAAAATGTTTCCCCTCAACTCTGCACTTCCCCTTAGGTCTGTTACCAGTTTTCATGCAATACTGAAGTGATTTGACATATTAGACTGAGATGGTTAGAGCATATGCAAGGTAAGAATTTCAGGTTTTGTTTTAAATTACCATGAAAATAACCCTGAGTGCAATGCAAGAAAGATGTGCTATTTTATGGAGAAATAGCACACATTTGGTGAACATTTGTTCTGAAACCAGAGTGATAGTGGCACAGATGTTGAGTACATGAGCTACCCACATGTAATTATTCAGGCTCTGATAAAGCTTATTGGCATGGTGGTTACCATGGACACACACTATGTATCTCATATTTTTCAGCCCATTATAAAACAACATACCCTACCTGGTACAAGTTGTCAGCTGTTAAGAACCAGCAGAAACGTGATGAGTGGCTAATTTTGGAAAGAGCAGTTGTTGAAGCAGAAGGCTGAGCCAAACTGTCAGCTAACCACCTGTGTAAGCAGGGGGCTGATATTCTGGTCTTAGTGAATTAGCTATGGAGCTGTCAACCTTTTGCTGAAATTACCAGATACCCCTCACTGTGTGCATATGATTCAGGTAATGTGATTCCTCTGATGCATGTTGGAAGGCAGATTAATCAATTTATCACACGTTGAAGGCAAATATGAGTAGCACCATTCGTAATAATATTGTAGAAAACATCTTGACACTGCTTCTTTGCGGGGCCAATTGCCAGGACCAAAAAGCTGACATTTACAAGCTTAGAGCCGTAGTAAACATATATCATACTAACATGCTAATATACAATGCAATAGGCCTATATTGGTCATAGTAATCATCACATCTGTCCATACTGACCGTGAAACTATCCATCTCTTGTTAAGAGATGGGAACAGATCCTCAGTCCTTTTTTCTTGCGATAAAACTTTAAGGTTAGCTTAGTTAGCTAAATCAAAAAGCTTTCAAAGTTATAGCCTATTATCAGTAAAATAGCTTCCTTGTGTAGGCCAACTTTCCCTCCACTGCACTGTCTGGCCACAAAGAGAATGTCTATACCTTATTTGAATTTAAGACAGCCAACGCTGCTAGAGCTTGTGCATTATAGACTTTTTGTTTGACTTGTCCATTATCCGACGGAAGCTAGGGGAGACACTTCTGAAAGCTAAAACACACTATAAGCTACAAGAAAATATTACGCATCCAATAGAGGAAAATAAATTAACAACCAGAATATTTGGGGTTAATTTACCTGTGACTCTCTTTGATTGTCTTGGCAATTTTTGCCCGGTCTATATTTGTTTACAGTATAATGATTTTAAGCTAGCAAATGACATACATAACTCTTTTGGTTATAATGTTTGAAATGCTGCCATTTCACTTGGCTACAAGTGGAAGGCTGAAAAGCAGTTGTTAAAAAAGATAAAGTTGATACTGCTTATTCTTTGAGCAGCTAAAAACAGCGCAATGACGTTATTGGCTCAACAGCACTGTGTCATTGTTGATTTGGTTGTTTAAGGGGCGTCTCTGTGACAGCAGAGTTATTTTCTATTTCCCACCAGACTTTCAGGCTCAATTGTGAAAATAATTTTGATATAAAAAAATACATGGTTGTATTTACAAGTTCTTCTTGCTGCTAATTGTTTAACTTGAAAAGATAACTAGCCTAGAAATAGCCTGTAGGAATATTCTTTTTTTTTTTTTTTATGATTAATATATGAGTGATCATACATAGCATTAATATAGGAGATTCAATAGATGTTGTTTAATATATTTTTCAAAGGTGGATATATTATTATACGAGAGCTTAAAGTTGTGTGTATGAGCTGTTTGTACAGTTTTGTGGTTGTTTGTCACTGAATAACTTGCAGATGTGTCGTAATCGTAAAAATAATCTTTTAAAACAAGTTTCACATGATCACAGTGTTTTTAAGTCTTGACCTTAATGTCTCCATCAAGCTTAAGAATCTCCCTGACACTTACAGTTAGCACATGAACACATTACAAACACATACGCTTATTATTATTATTATTAGAATTAAGTAGTCTGTTTCTTTGTAATGTTTCCTTTTTCAATTAAGCTCACAAAAACTGCTCTAAATACACTGATAATTCAAGCCAAAAGCACCATTCCCCCAATAGCAGAAACGTCATGAGTGTTGTGCTACATCGTCTTCATACATCATTAAGATTCAATTAACAGGGCTGAGAAAGGAGGTTGCAAGCAGCACCAAGCAGGATTCTATGGAGACAAACAAACAAACGAAAAATTCAAAAATGGGTCCACTCTTTGTTTTCTATTCCGTATTAGACTATTTAATGATGTGTTACCAGGCTCTGCTGCATCATGACGTCTCAGAACAAACTCTCGACTCCAGCCGTCAATAATTGCAAATGTAAGACGGAGGTGAATGCAATTACATTCCTAATAAGTGTGCAGTTTTTCCTGACCTTTTCCCCTAAACAAGCAGCTAATGAAGGATAATAAAGAGAGAGTGACATAGTATGTGACAAAGGGAGGGATAAAAGGAGTATTGTTCCAGGACATGTGAATGTGTCATTAATGTCTGAGCCCTCCAGCCTGCCACCCTTACCTTTCCTCACCTTTTTGTCTCACTCTCACTCACTCTCTCCACTGTGAATTAATAGGCTCTCAGCAGGGAAATTTGAACTGTAATTTGAAATATTGTCAGAACAACTTTGACAGTCTAAAAGTTGCACACCATACCACCTGCGGAGGGAACAAATGAGGTTTTAAGAAAGGAGGATGTGAGGAAGTGTATAGAAAGAAATGAGCGAGTGAAGGGAGGAGAGCAACAATTAGCATTCCAAGGGCTGCATGTGCAACTAATTATGTGTGAGCATTGTGACAGCGAGGCTGTTGAGTGCAGTAATGGGATCCCTGCTGCTTAATGAACATGTCACTAGCTTTTGTCTGAGCTGAAGGAAAGAGACAGCTCCTGATGACCACTGGGTATCTACTGGACATTTTGCATGTTCAATGTGTTTGTTCGTTGTGTTCCTAAGAGAGTAGGATTGCCTATGAGATCATTTCCTCTGGGGGAGTGGTATGTGATTGCAAATAAACTAATTCTGAGAATGAGAAAGAGTCATTTACTTTGGTAAACAAGGGAAAAAATGAACAAATTGTTTTGTTATACAGTTACACACCTGTTTTTGCTTCAGCGTTTTTGTTAAAAAATTCTTATAATGAGTTAACTTTGCCCTCCTTTAGCTTCATGTGGTGCTGAATTAATCAATTATTCTTTAGTAATTTCAGTAATCTCTTTCGCCTGGTGTCCCTGTCGTGTTTTTCATTTCACAGTTGATAATCACTTTTCAAGTTCATTTTCTCCAATTCCTTGCTAGATTTCATTTATTGAAATCCTCCTGACACTCCGTCCAGACGTTAAGTTGTTTTTTTGTTAGTTCTTGTTATTTTTCATTATTGTCATATCCTGTTTTATTTAGTTACCTACCCTGTCTCTGGCTGTGTCCGAAATCACGTACTGCCTACTATCTACTCAAAATATATATACTGCAAAACCATACTAACCCGACCTTTAGTATGACGTTAGCAACATACTGAAATACGAGTCAGGCAATGTACTTTTGGTCCCAGCTCGTTTGATGAGCTAGCATCAAGTTAGCTTTACCATCGATCCATAAATATAATTCAACAATAATAAACATCTGTTGATTAGCAATACAGATACGTAGTCATTTTAATATTATTTGGCAACATGTAAAATGTATTTCAGCACAGAACGTTTATTATAAGTCACTAGTTGGCTGGCTGGCGAGCTCTGCGATTGGATAGTTTGAGAGCTGCAGAGCATTGTGGGGCAGTTTAGTATGACCAGTGTGCACCAATTTCTTACTTAAAAATTCTGGCTGATCTAGTATTTTTCCGGGTTTTTCTCACAAAACACAAAATTGCATACTATGATTTCGGATCATAATACATACTCAATGTGATGTCACATTTATTATGAACAGTATAAAAGTATGTAGTTTCAAATCCTGCTCCTTGTGTCAGCCCTGCTCTGATCGAACCCACCTGCGTCTTGCTATCTCCTTATATTCTGTGTGTTAAATCTCCCGTGTGTCCTCCCTCATTTTGCTAATTTGTTGTGTATTCCTCCGTGTTACCTCATCCTAATATGCTTTCTCAGTGAGTTTATGCTACCGTGTATGACTTTTTGACTGCTTTTGCTCCTCTGGATTTGCTTGCACTTGTTTTTTCGACTAATTTTGTATTGAACTGGACTGTTAATAAACCTGACTTTTGTACTCTGCCCCGTGGAGTTCTTGTTTAGCTAGGTTCAACTTTATGTTCTTTTTTAAGAAAAAACATGAAAAAACATTGTCAGGTTTTAAATCTACCCTATATGGAAAAAAAAAAATCTCAGAGCTTTACTTTTCCATGCTGTTTACTGTAGACATAACAAAATGATACTTTTATGGACTGGAGTAAATAGATGAAAAATCTTTACAGATTGAGACTCAACAGGTCTGGAAGAGAGATGGGGTGCAGGTGTGTAAGCTCAGAGCCCATGTCCACAAACCTAGAGAGTTACGAGTGGGACTTGATAGAAACAATACTTCAGGACCTTTCTGATTCGTTGGTGAGGATACCGGCTCACACAAGCCAGCAGTCTGCATCACTCACCATACAGAGTTTTATGGACCCTCTCCAATTTTCAGAAATTAAATTGAAAAACCAGAAGAGCCGGATGGATGTTCTCTATAAAGTACGTTTTTGGCACTGTTTTTTATTTGTAAAATGATTCAACCCACGATATGTTTATATAATTATAAGTCTACTTGGCAAAATTAATGTTGAGTAATTAACTGATAGACCCAAATAGCTGATCAGTGCGTTGCAGGCTGAGGAACACCTATGTTGCGTTCCAAAGTGGTGCTAAAACAAAGTGGCTTACTGGCGGAAAGCACTGAGAACTTTTCGATATACCGTACATTTATCCCAATGGTGTTCTGTGGCTCAGTTTTTCTGAATATTAGCTAAATTACGTGAAGCAAACAGCACTATCTGCATCGCCGGCACTCCAGCTGCTCTCTGCTTAAAGGGGCAAGCATCTCCTGTGGCTAATAGGCTTACTGTTGACAAATACCTTATAGAACCCCACTTTAAAAATACCAAACTGTCCCTTTAAGGTTACTGCTAATTAGCCAGTGTTGAACATGCTTACACTACTAACTCAACATAAGCATGTTAGCATTTTATCCCTCTCAGTGATAACCTACAGAGAATTAGTTTCCTGTGCTTTGGAAGATGTTTAATGAGTTTCAGGTCATTGTTGAGCTTTTCTCTTTTGTCAGCATGCAGCTTTTACAGTGAAGAAATGCTAAAAACCCATTTTACAATGCATGCGCAGCACCAAATAGCAGACAGACTAGCTTTAAGACTAGTTGTTAAACATTGGAGCTTTTAGGACCTAATAAGCCAGACATTTCCACTCAGACTTTGTAGGGGTCAAAGGCAGGTGAGTGTCTACATTTCCAGAAATTGAGTCCAAAAAAGTCGCTGTGACTCCTGGATGTGTAACTTATAGGTTTATACATTAAGACATTTATTTTCTTTATTGCTTTGACAAATATGAAAGAAAATATTCTGTTATATCAACACATTTTAATTTAACCATAATACAGCAAAGACAATGTATTTCTGTGTGATTATATTATTCTTATCAATGAAATGCTGTTCATATATTTGTCGGCAAGTTTCAGTCCCAGACTTTTAAGTGGCACAGGAGAAATACTGCCACATTCCCAAAGTTTGACAAGTTCTCTTAAGGTAAAGTAAATACAACGTAGAGAAACTCCTCAAATACAATTAAGTCACCAAAATCACTTTCCCGAGACGACAGCGAGAAGAGAAAGATTAATGATGTGGAAGAGCTGTGAGGGAGGGGACGTATTCTTCACCATCTTGCCCCTCTTGCTCGCTTATTTTCAGTCCCCTTACTTTTGAACAGCTGAAAAGTCTGAGATACATTATTGGAGCTAATCAGACTCGAATGAGGAAAGCGCTGAGGTGAGACAGCAGAAATTACCTTCCTCCTCAGCCTGCCTGCTCTCTGCAGTGCCCTCTTTCACAGAGCCTCTGTCCACATGTTCTCTGATAGAGGGTGGGGGGGGGGTGATGACAGGGCAGATGAGGTTTCGTCTTAAATTCTGCTACTCTTGCAATCTTCAAGTCAAGAGGCTTATGAAATGACTTTAATACTCTTAATAAGTCTGAATAAAAAAATAAAGGTTTCCATAGAAAGTGGTCAGTACTTAATTTAATTAATACATTTTTTATTCTTTCCAGTTGTTGGCAGTTGTGATAGCAAAGCTCTTCTGACTGACATACTAACATATAGTAACGATAAAACATTACTTTAAGGCAGTAACTGCTCTATAATTATAGGGCATCAGTAGATATTTAAGGAGGTGCGTGGTTGCTTTTTTCTGAACAGAATATCTTTTCAGTAGCTCAACTTTTTTTATTGATCATCGAAAGCTACTTTTTGCTGAGACATTTGCAGCATAGTGACAATTGTACTAACAAAAGTGAGTAAAAAGAGTATAAAGAGCTGTCACTTAAACTTGTTGTTCAACTTACAATAGATCTTTAAAATTAAGTTTTTTTACAGTGAAAAATATATTCTCTAAATTCTTGTTGATATATCGACTGATTTTAGCATGTTTTTTTTTGATTTTAGAAAATAGTTTTGATAGTTTTGAATAGTTTGCTTCGTCTTCTGTTTTGGTGTAACTTAGCTTGCCACATAAATGGTGGTAGTTGCAGTGAAGTGGAGTTTTATTCATATGAATAACTGGTAGCTTAGCTTAGTACACTTTATAAGTAGCTTACCCAACTGTTAGACTGAGTTGGTAATATGTATTTTTTATTGGTAGTGTTGGTTGTGTCTGTATTCTCTTCCTGTATGTAAATAGGTGTGCCAGCCCCAGGAGCAATTGGCCTATCAATTTCCCACTCCTGCCAATGAGAGGTCTTCCCCACTATTAAAGGCAGGAAGATGACATCGCTGTGGCGCAGGGGGAACACCATCTTCCTCACCCTCCAACCAGCCATGCCATGTTTCCTTTGTTAATCTATTGTTCATAGTGAATCGCTAGTTACTTTAACCTTGTTTTCTCATCTTTTTAGTTAGTTCAGTTGTTTTTTTCCGTTTTCTTTGATTTATCAGGTTAGTTTAGTATATCAGTTAGACTCCATTTCTTCTTGTTATGTTTGGGCACTGTTTCACCCTGAAGCTAACTCTTATTCTTATACTCACTAATATGTTGGTGTATAGTATTTCTGTATCGAAAAATAAATATAGTTCTGGTGAAAACTTTAATTATTCTCCGTGGCTGCTTGGGAAATGAGGGATTTGGGCCTTTTTTCATGTTGTCTCTTGGCCTAGCCTAGACGGGGCATAACACCAACACTACAGGACTTAGTGCCATTCCTTAAAGTGGCGTCAACACTCAGTTAGGCCCATATTTGGTTATGTGGTTGTCTAGTTTGTCTTTGCAGAGCTGAAAATGGATCACAGCCTTTATCGTGGTGGGGATGGGTGTCCAGAGGTAGTACGATGATGACAGCAGAGAAATAATTGCGCTTCTGCCCTGTTAGTTTAGCTTAAATGAAGGTGGTTTCAGGTAGAGTCAGCAACCTCCTACTGTACATGCTACAGTAAAAACACAGAAATACCTCCCCTGTATTCGGTCCATCATAACAATAGTCAAAAGAAATCTTAACTTCCTCATTCCTTACTTTAAGGAGTGTTTCCTCGTTCCATTTTCCAGAGCTCTGGGAAAAATAAGCATGTCGAGACCTGAGCAGAGAAACAGGAAAGGGGGCTTGATTTAGGTCTAAAAGCTGATCAAAGGTCGGTTGGATAAAGGAACTTTGTCAAAGTTTGCTAATTTGAAGTTTCAAGGCTGACAGCAGGCATGCGGCAAAAATAAAAAATAAAAATATGAAGCGCCCTCAGACCAGTATTGTCAGGTTCATGAATCTTTGTAGTTTTCTAACTGGCCATTATTTAACGGCCAGGGGTGTTTGTTTCATAAAAGTTTGAGAGTAGACAGAGAAGTACACACCAGACACCCACACGTTTTCATGCTTACACAAACAAGCAGCGTTGCCCTGTGATACGTGTAGCAGTAAACTAACACCTCTTCAGCATCTGTCGCCTCAGAGGACAATCACCAGGTTTTACAAAGCAGTGACAGGCCCCTCTGTCCATTCACATTGTCCCTACTGGCAGACCACTTCTCCCCCTGTCCCCTCACATTATCTCTTTACACACGGAGCTCCTAGCCTAGGGGTGCACAAGAAGGCTTAAAAGGTTCATTAGGATTTATTTTTGTTCATTTTGTGGTGTGCCTATGGAGTGTGATGGTGCCTCCGCAGCAGGACCGACCCCGCGGTTCAAAACGCTCTAACAGCCCATAAACAGAGACAAGGCCTGCAGATGACAACCTGCCACCGCCCGGGATCCGTCATCTGCAGCTCACCAAGCCCTTTAAATAGGTGTCTGGGGTGTCATCGTCTCCGAGGGTTGCCTTATGGGAAGGTGTATAATAAAACCAAGACTATAAAACTGAGTGTAAGTGGCACAGCCTTGCCTGTGGCTTATGCTGCAACTTATGAGTAGTGGTGGTAGCAGAATGCAGGCTGTGTTGGTTGCATCTGAGAGAGAGGGAGCAAGAGAGAGAGATAGAGAGAGAGACAGAGAGGTAATGAATAAGATGCTTATAATACAAATGAAGGCTAAATCTGCATTTCTGTCTGACTGATGCATTTTTTGCATTTTTTCATGCACACTAATGTTTTTCTGTATAGCTTACTGCAAAGTAAATATTTATAATGCCCTATGATAATTTTAATTACTCTTAAATTAGTAATGAAAATTAAATATCCCTCCATGTTGAAGCTAAGACAACAATTGTAAATTGTGTATATCAAGATCTCATTGTCTTATTCAAAAGACTGAACTCTTTCTCTGAGGTTTCCTTAGTTTAACTTGGCAGCTTCACAGTCTGGCCAATAATGATGTTTGCTGTTTTCAAAGTGCTGAGGAGAGATAGTCGTTCTTAAGCCTTGGCTTTGAAAAAGGCTTGTTTTCCAGCGGCTATAAGTGCGTACAGCAGTGTGATCCAGGAAGAGAAATGGCCGAGAGCCATCTGCCAAAACAAGAACATCATAAGCAGATGCTGTGCTTTTATGCATGTGTGGATTGTTTATTTTTTTTGCATTATGTTGTTGATGTCTTGACCCTCAAATCCAGATGGAAGCATTCAAGAAGCTGGGGAAATAATAAATAAGGGAGTCGGGGCTATTCACAGTCCTCCTGCTGATTTATGAATGCAAATGTTGTAAAAAAGCTGGTGTAGAAAATTAACTAGCTATGTGTTGTGTGTATCTGTAACGGATGAATAATGGATGCGGCTATTTTTCCCATCAAATCTCCTTTCTCCATCATGTGTAATAGTGATGGTAAGAGGGCAAAAGGGTGAGGAAATGATGCAATGCATTACATGTCTGGTGGCTGATCTTGTTTTCTTTCAGATGCAGTACTGTGGTGTATTGTTAACCATGACATGGATGGCTGTATTTTGTGGCTCTTCCGCCATATCTGCGTAATGACCATCTTCCTGTAAAGGGTCCCCGTGAGAGTCATTATCCCTGATCCAATCGTCGATGACAGGAGGAAGGGGATGGAAAGGACATATGTAAGATGACAGGCGCTGTGCTTTCTGATGTCCCTCTCGTGTCTCCTGGGGAAAAGACTCACAGCCCCCACTCGTACATCAAATCCACACAGCAAGGAAAGTAATCAGGCCTCTTCAGCGTCAAACAGGGATTATGGTTTCTTTTCTGCAAAGCTACATATTTACTCATTGATGTGCTCCTTGAAGGGCAGCCTTTTGTGTGCGAGATAACATCCAGGTCACTGGGGTATAGAAGAAAGCCCCCTTACACACCACATGCTCCATGACATTTGGATCTGATGTTTCCATTGTGAAGGGGCTAAAAGCCATTATTTGAACCCACAGGCTTTGTTCATGGTACATTGCATTTGTTGTTGTTGTTGTTATTTGGTAATCAAAGGAGTCCCTTTTTCTTTGTTGAAATCAAACAGCACCCACAGCCAACATACAAGAAAATATGTGATGGCTGTTTGATCGACAAGTGATTGTCGCAAATGATGTTTACCTTCATAGATCACAATATGAGTTTGCAAAACACCGTTTGCTTCAACATTTTTACAAAAGGACACAAAACAGAAATGGTTCATATTCTTCTAGTCTGATACCACCTGACTCATTTGCTAATTTAAATTTGTGCAGAACCTCTGATTTCATTCTATTCATTTTTGTTTCCAAAGGAGGTCATCAATATGCACAAACTAGAGTGCTTCTTGCCTCTACAACCAATGAGAGTATAACCAATTACCTGACTTCACAGTATGGCTGTCAGGCTAGCCAATATTACAACAGCTTTTTGAAATTCAGCCGGTCGCGACCTCAGAGGAAAATGGCTGCCAGGTGAACATGTTGAATTCTGGCAAACTGCAGAAACATGGTGGTTCAACATGACGGACTCTGTGGGACAGGACCCACTATCACCAAAGTGGTAATCAAAGAACATGAAAACACGTGGATTCTTGTGTTCAGGTTATTGTGGAAATAGGCGTATGACAATTATTTTCCATTTCTGCCAATATTTCCACCATATCACTTCATCCTGTTCCTTTTCATAGAGTGATCAACAAATAACACAAAGCCTTGTAAACAAGAACGTGTAGCATATTCAGTAGATACAGTCAACTTTTCTACAAGGATATTTATTTTTTAGGTTTAGCTGAAAGGTGCCTTTTCCACATTCAGCCCACAAAATTCAACCCTGTTTCCTATAGATGATCTACATCAGTATTCTGGATTAGGAATTAAGATTCGCAGAAATAATGAATAACAAGTTAATATTTAAATGTGAAGGTCATAGTACAGTAGGTAGGACACGTGTGGAGTTCAGAGAGGTCAGTCTGTAGTCTATTGTGTGTCAAAGCTTTTTTAAGCACTTGACCTATAACCTTGTGAACACCATGGGACTTTGATTGCATAAAACTAAGCATAACCCTATGATGTTTTGTTAGCTGTGTAAATTTCCCAGCAATAAATGCCATCCGGCAAGATAGATTAGCAGGAATACTCAGTAAGACTCTACTGTTTGATAAGTTGATGAAGGAATGTAATCTGTAAGACATTAAGTTTCACCCAAAATGTACTTCGCTCATGCAAATGAGTTGCATATGAATGTAAATGTATAGAAGAAAAGACTGGAAGAATTATGCAGTACTTTAGAGTACAGCTGGAAATGTTTGCGTATGAATTAGTTCAAATATTAAGTTCTCACTGACTGGAGTTTAGTGCATTCTGTTCAGAAGTGTTGCTGTGTCTCTTGTTTTCTCTTAACAGCTGGTTGAGTAGCTCTGCTGTGGGGAGCCATGTTTTCTTATATCACCCAGGCTGCACAGCCAGGCTGTGTCTGCTGACTTTGTGCTTTGTAAAAGTACTTCTGTATTTAATGCCATTCTCTATAGTCAGGTAATCTGCAACTCGGTTCAGGTTTTTTTACGGGGTTGCATGGCTTTGCATTTACCTCAGTGGTTCTCCCTCTGTTCAAATCAGAGTTGACATAGTGTTGAAGGGATGGAATTTGGTTCAGTCTCATTGGTTTTAGAGGCCCTACCGAGGCCCAAAAGTAAACTGGTGTCAGGAACAATAAAACGAGGAGTATTGTTTGTATTATGTCCATGTTTTGGTTTAAGTGGTGACATGAATTAAAGTTTCTGGTTTTGAGATGTAGCAATTTTGTGAAATTGTCAGTAAGTCGAATCATTTGCACAGTAATATACTGCCCTGGCAGAGCTTTGCTACAACAACTTAAACTTTGTTTTTTTTCATTTGTGTTTTTTATTTTTTTTGAAAGTTCAAGGCCAAATTAAAACCACAAGCGGTGATGAAGGGCCCTCTCACCACTGTGCATGTCGGGGTGTGTCGCGACCGTGGGGAGCGCAGCAGCAGAGGGATGTGGCTAAGCAGTGGGCTGTGCAGATCAATTTGTGTAAAAGTTGTAGTACTGGCAAGTTCAAACAGGCAACGCTATAAGGATCACAGAATATTTAAATGCAGAGCTGTCAGGCCGGCACTGTCATGATGCACAGCTACAAAGTGTGCTGCTTCTTTAGGCATTTTCATATATGCACTCCTTAAAATATGTAGATCATTTCAGGAGGAGTGCTCCAGATGTTCTCCTGACCTGGCTGTTTACACATGCATTGCACGGTTGGAGACTACTCCTGTCAGACAGGATGGGGGGCAGGGGGTCTCAAGCAAACCTTGACACTAAGTTAAATCAACCTTTGTTAATTATAATGTTGTTAAATCAACATTCGAATTTTATGTTTATGCAATGTCAGTTTTGCACCCTCCATTAATATTGAAACATCACTAAAATTATAACTAAATATCAGCTGAACTTTAACCATCCTTAAACTTGTTTTTTTTAAACCACAGCCTACGAACAATATTTACCACTTTATCTATAGCCAGGATACATATGATACAATAATAGACCTATATTATTAAAACATCGCACATTATTTTTAGGGCCCGAGCACCAACCTCGGAGCGAGGACCCTATTGAAAGTAAAGGAGTTATTATTCTCCCTTGCCACAATGAATTGCTTATTTGGGGTCTTTAACGTGCACGAAAACGCTTTCACGTGCACGAAAACACGAGGCTGAATTTTGGGTGAAGTTTGGTGAGTTTTCGAGCACTGATGGCATATGTCGCGGCACATGAGTGGCATATTCCGTGGCACATGCCGCGGCACATGTGTGGACCAGACCGGCGAGTTTTCGTGCATGTTATAGCCCCCAATAAGCGATTCATTATTGCGAGGGAGAATAATAACTCCTTCAGTTTCAATAGGGTCCTCGCTCCGAGGTCGGTGCTCAATGAAAATCTTAATAACAGCAAAGGTTATGTGCTCTGATGTTCCTCTGATTTATATAATCCTTTTCTTTCTCTGAGGGCATAAAACAAAAAGTTCACATGATTGGTGCTTTGCGATTGTATCTTGCTCAATAATACATATGTTATAATATAGAGCAGATAATAATTGGTTTAGACCTGGATCTTTTTAGTTGTCATTATTTCAGGAGTTTTTTTCCATCCATTTACAGCCAGCTAACTCTTGAACTAATGCCAGACCTCATGCTGGTATTGTATTGATTTTTGCTGCATGCTGGTGTGTTGTGAATACATATAGGTCTCTGGCAGCCTTGTCGTAATTTGAACTCTTATTTGAGTGCATGCCTGTAAGCAGAGGTCCGACTCTGGAGGAGAAAAAGTAGTGTTAGCGCGAAAGGTTACCTTGTACGGGGAAATTCTAAAAATATAATGTTGTAGATCAGTTACACGTGAAGAATAAAAACTCACAGCCTCACCTGTAAATGTTTAATTACATGCTCAGGTTTGTTTCCCTGCCTCATAGCGAGTGTTTTATTATCTAGGAATGTGAAAAGAATCGAGAAATAAAGACACGCATTTTACCCATAACAAAACAAAAAGGGGTAAGGTTTAGACAAGGATCCTCAGTAATACTGTTTATATGTATGACCTTTTTCATTGTGGTAATTGTAATTGTCAGAGAGGTTGGGTTGTCCATGATGGCTTGTTTTGGCTAAGCTGAACAACAACTCTTGTTTTATCTGATTGCCAGGGAGTTGGATCTATCAAAGGAACCAATCCGGGAGCTTTGCCTGCAGAAATCTAAAAAGATATGTGCTTGGTGACATCTCTGCATATTAGGCACCTGAATAAAAAGAGAGAACTCTGAGGGAGATGGAGCAGGTGTGAGATAAAAACTGCACCCAGGAGGAACATCTCCTGCAGGCCTTGAAGACTCACACACGTGCATGCACACCCTTAAATGCAACCAAAGTACACAAGTTCTAAAGAAACACCTACATGTACACAGGCACGTGTTTGCATATTCCCTTCAAAAGTATCAAAAGTGGGGGAGGGTAACAGAAAAACAGCCCTCAATAAAACACAGCATCTAAAGCGTTGTTTATGACCTTGACAGCGACAACGCCGCTTCACCTCACTTGATTCCCTCCACACACACACACCATCCTACAGTATAGTAAAATCTCAATCCATCAAGCCATTTTCAACAAGCTCCTTGTAAACCATCCCAGGGGTACATTTATGTGAAACATTAAACACAGCTTGGCTAGCTTTAGCTTTCTATTTATCTGCACCTTAGTGTGACCCCAATTACATTAAGGTAAACTGCTGATTTGAACAACACACTTTTAACAGCCTATCTACAACAGTGGTAATAATCCTGATAGATCAGAGATGTAAGGGGACAGTTTTTGCACATGTCCATGTGAAGATAGAACTCCCTGATGTAACATGATTGAAGCATGGCACATGTCTGGTTCAGCTGTCAAAGTAATGATGATCAATGACTGACTGGGCGGTTAAATTGCATTTAATCAACATAACGGTTGGGAAGGATGTTTCATGTCCTTTGCATGTAACAGTTGGACATCTTAGGTGATAATACTTGACTGGTAGATTTGTGTTATCCTGCAGTGCAGAAACAGCAAAAAAGAGACACTCGACAGTAAACACAGTTAAAGGCGCACGACCGCAATAAGACTAGGAAGAGACAGAAAAGTCAGCACACATGTCCTTTAGGTTTCCTTTATCCGGGTAAGAACAGCAAAACAACAGCAACGGACGCGTTTCGGCACTAGGCCTTGCAGCGTTCCTGCAGTGCAGCCCTTAACATTAAACATGTCAGCCATGAACATTCCCGACTATCACGCAAACATTTCTTCTTCCATGCAATCTAGGGATGCCCCTATAGTGACTAATTTCCCTATCAATTAAACAGAAACTAAAATTCTAGCCCTATTCAGACTGCCGTTTAAAGCCGTGATATTTACACCACAGTGACGTTTCACCTTCAGTCTGAATGTCGCCAAGGCATAATGGGGAAACGGAGTGATCCCACCTCTGTACGGTCTTCGGAGGTTGTAACAGAGGCGAGACGCTTTCGACGCAGCCAGCGTGGGAGCGCAGTGATGCGTGTTTGTGAATATCTGGCTATGTCTATATATTGAGCTACAACAATGAAACACAATGTGAATTCCCAGAATGGGACATCAATTTTACGGCGTTGTGGAATCAATATGAATGTTCAAAGATGTAATGACTGCTATGTTTAGTTATGGCTCTTTTGCAAGAAAAAAAAGCAGTCTAAAAAGGGTTTCAGACTAATGCACCAGTCTATATGTTAGGAAACAGTCACAAAACAGCCAAAATTGAGCAAAATGTGTCAATAACAACATTGAAACATTGAAGGCCTTTTTAAATGCCTTCGAAATTGCCACTTTGTGACTTGCATTACTCTACAGACCTGTCAAACTGGTTTTCCAAGTGTGGCGAAAGTTAGCAGTGCTACCACATGCCTTAGGTCCTCCACGCAGATTAATTACCACATGCCTGTACTGAATGTGGTTACACATTGCTCCAGGTCAAGCAGTTATGCCAGTTTACCTGCACTGCTCCTGCGAGATGCCCTCCATTCACCATGGTTGTTTACGTCTGTGCAGGAGAGCAGGGAGAGTGGGAGTTTCAGCCCCGCCTAGTGGAAAGTGGCTGCATTACAACGTAGACAGAATATTGACCTGGCATTGTAAGCCTACTTGAAAAAGCTTTTAGTAATCAGTTTAACAGACTTGTAATTATTGTGTGGACTAGCATGGGTGACTAATCGCACACATCCCTAATGGTATCAGACTGTACTGAATTCTTCCCTAAGTACAACATGTAAGGGATGACTTTGGGCTGCGAAAGTGCCATTCAAAGAAAACTTGGCAAAGGATTTTGTAAAGGGTCACACAAGTCTTGAATGATTTATAACTCTTTGTCTCTCTCTTTTTGTGGCACTGAAGCCCGTGTGATGTATTGCATTTTATTCTCCCTGAGAATTCCATTGTCTTCTAATGTGGACGATTCTGCATGGGTCCAATGGGACGGCTCAAGTGCTGTCAAGCTGTCCTTTATTTCACACATCGGCAGCTCTGCGCCTTCAGAATTATAGGCATGACGTGAATGCTTTTTGGATGGTTGATGTATTATAATACTCACAGATAAATGGCACAGGCCACAATTTGCTGTGCATGAAATATGGTTTACCTATTATGACATCAGGAGAAGATAATAGTGTGTCATTTCAGGACCTGCGTCCCATCTACATGCTCTGGAAAAATGCATCTATGTCAGTTTTTATGGCTAATGTGCCTTAGGCTGAGAAAACTGATTGTAACACATAGTCTTTGTGGTGTTCCCTGGCAGAATACGATGAATAAATCACGTTATATTGAATAAACCAGACTTTATTTGAGGCTGTGCTGTTACTCACTATGCCATCATAGAAGTTAACTTTGTGATTGGGTGCTTTTTCTGCAACCTTGAAGAGGGAACAAAAAGTTAACACCAGTGTGAAAACAACTTCTGACTCCCCTGGCAAAAGAGACTTACCTATTTTTGTTTTTACCACCTTGTTTTCCTGATGTGCAAACACACATTACTTGACCATCACTTATCTTTGCACGTTTTCTTTGTCCGTCCATGCATTCCGTCTTCTTTCTCCCTTCTCTGTCACTCCCACTGCAGACACCTAATGCTCCCTTCTTCCACCTGGCATCCTTACAACACACACCTGACCTTGACCGCAACTCAAGAGTCCATCAAAAGTTGTCTCCTTCGTCCCAAGCCACCGCAGCAACACCTCCGTATGGCATCAACACACCATTAATGGTCTCCAGTCAACATGAGCACTTTCTCGAGGCTGGCAAGGAAGTCCACAGGGAGTTTTCCTCTCTCAATATATGTTTGTGTGTATGTATGCTTGTGTGTGTTTGTGCGTGTGTGTGAATGTGTTTTTTATTCCCTGCAAATCCCCTGAGAAAAAGCGTTCACTCTGTCTAAGAAGACAACACTGAGGGCTGGTCACACCTCATTAATCAAGAAGGTATCCTTGTTTTTTGCTGCCATACACCTGTATCCTTTGTAACAATCTTTACAAATCTATCAACACGCACCGAAGTACGAGGACTGGTCTGTCAGGTGTGTGTGTGTGTGTGTGTGTGTGTGTGTGTGTGTGTGTGTGTGTGTGTGTGTGTGTGTGCGTGTGTGTGTGTGTGTGAAGCAGGAAGGTGAAACAAGCTTGATTTAACCACAGTTTCCACATCTCCGTCCTTACCTTGCGTTCTCCTTGTGGCTACTGTCCAGGTCAGCCTAGATTCATAATTGGGTCCAGGGTGGGACACTGACAATGTACATAATGGGATGTTCCCCCTCACACACACAACCCCACCTTCACCTATCATCCATTCTCTCTCGTCTATGGATACACACAAGCTTTGGGTGCGTGTGTGTGATTGTGTGTGTGTGACTTGAACCTATAAGGTGAAAGCTATTGTCCCATTATGTTCACCAGTACAATTGCTTTTTAATTACATGATAAAATGAACTTCCACAGTGCCATCACTGATAGATGTTAGTAGTTCAAGGCTCTTTGTCATTCATTTTTGGTTTCCTGTGAATCTTTGAGTAAGAAAAAAAAATCTGCACCCTCTATGCAGGTGCAGCACAGCCCTCTATCCCTTCATAATTACAACAAGGCCGTAAACAACATGAGCTGTCTGAAGAAGAGAATAAAAGCTGATTGCAGGTATTCACCTTCAGGTTAAGGCTGCACTTCATACAATCCAGTGTGTGTGTGTGTGTGTGTGTGTGTGTGTGTGTGTGTGTGCGTGCGTGTGTGCGTGCGTGCGTGTGTGTGTTTTCCTGCTAGTATTTGTGTTCATGAGACTGAATTATTAATACTTGACAAATGACTGTCATCCTGAACAGGACCTTCCACTCGACATCGATTAAATATAAACAATACCGATGTGTGAGCAAATGTGTTTCTACCACTGCTGCACTCCGCTTTGAGTTCAGGAGAGGGAGGCAGAGATTGTGCTCGATAGCATGGGGGAAAATCTATTATGCTAGACAGTCACTTGGTATGCAGGGACAAGGACAGGCGGTGCTGTTTTTCACATGACTGTTCCACCATCATATGCTTTTCTTTTGAAGGGGTTTCTGCTTTTGTTGGCTTGTGTCCTTCTGTGTGTTTAAATGATGGCTTGTGCAGGACAAAAAGAGAGCGAGTGGCAGAGACGGGGGAGTTAAAATTGAGTATAAAGAACACATAAGCGCAAATTTGTGTTTGCTAGAGTGAGAAAAAGAAGTTGGGAAATCTGGTAAAAATGGATTACACGGTGCATGACAGCACTCTTTTCTTGTGGTGCATTCGTGTCTGCATGTGTCCTAGTGTTCACCTCTCCCACGTTCACCTGTGAGGGGACAAAGTTGATAATGAGATCAAAGGCAAACAACTTTATTGGCTGCCTCCATAATTTAGCAGCTGTATCAGGGGTCATAGTCTTTCCTTTGAGGTTGAGCTGCAGAGATGAAACTTTAATGCACTCCTGCCCAGGAATAATGGATGGCACGGGCCAGCTACTACCGGGCCCTGCTGCAGGAGCTGTGCAGAAATGTATGAGGGTAAGGAGCGGGTTATTGAGGACATGTATGGGCTGTGGACAGAAGGTGGATCGAACTAGAGAAGAGTGTTTGACAGTGATGATTTGTGTTTAGTGAATAAAATGTGTCAACTCTTGTGTGTATCTTGGACACTGTGTGCAAACATGCACTGCAACACTTTATCATAAGCTTTGCTGTACGAATACGAGCTGAATTTCCACAGATGACAGTCTTTTTACAGCTGCATAGCTCTGGTGCCCTTAGGGTAAGGGAATGATTGAGCTGCACCACCCTTCCTAGCGTGACCCACTAAGCCTCTCTGCCCCCCTGTGCTCCCCTGGCAGCTCTGCCCCTGCCCACCTGCTCTGCCTGCACCTGGACTGAATGAGCAGATTTACTTGCACACACACACACACACACACACACACACACACACACACACACACACACACACACACACACACACACACACACACACACACATACACACACACACACACACACTCACAGTCTACCTATAGAGGACTAAAAATTCTCAAGAACTCCAAGGGAGGAAAGAACAATGCTGCAGCACAGCAGGTAAAAGCAGAAGTGTGGGTTTATGTGGCTTTGCACAGCAGATAATACCGGAATAAAGCCAGTGAGTTAATATGATCTGATAGTCTCTTAAGTAAGCTGTTTTTTACAGCTTCCTCTCAGAGAAGGATTTCCTTGTCATAGTGCTGATATTAGACATCCTGATCCCTCAGATGTAGCCTCATTTTCTATACATTCACTGAAACATGTCACAATTTAGCAAGTCTAAATGCAAGCCCAAACAGCCATATACTGCAGACACAGCACAAGTTCATGTGTTAGCCATATGTGTCCAGAAAAAGGCCACTTCCAGGTTTAAGTACCTCATGTTTATAGTATATCCCTCACAGCCTAGATGAGCTTTAGCCCTTCTGATGTTTAGAGTGCTGTCAGTGTGGTGTCACGCACTGAGCTAACATGCTAATGTCCAACATAGCTGAGCCTGAGGGGGGGACAGAGGAGAAACTATCACAGTGGAATAGCTTGAGTTTGTAATTTCTTCTCAGTGAACTAGTTTGATGGTATATTGCATTAAATCATTTCCACAAAGTGCAGCATATTTACCCAAAGTAATGTATTAAAAGGGGAATGTTATATTATTAGAGAGAGAGGGAGAGAGTCGCACAATGTTGTGAAACTGGGTCACCCACAGCCGGTGTGTGGAGTCGGCTCGTCTGAGCCGAAATGAGGTATAAAATACAAACAAATGAGCTTGCAATGCAATAAACCAAGCATCACACATTGCCCCAGCCCTTTCTTGACTTCTCTCTCTCTCTCACACACAAATACACACACAAATGTCACATATCAGCTCGCTCAAGATTACATCTCAGCATCTTAGTCAATCAAAACCTCCCATTCCCTCAATCATCTTGATCTCTTACCCTGCACAGGGAGGAGGCGGTGGCAGGAGTGGGGTTTACAGGTTTTTCGGTAGGGGGAGAGAAGTATAGATAGAAGGAGAAAGAAGGAAGGAGGGAAAAACTGTTGTCTATAATGTGACAAGAGAGGGACAAAGGAGAGAGAGGGAGGAGAGATGGACCCTCCCTAACCCCTTTCCGTACGTAGATCACAATATATTCCTCATTCAGAGGGTGTGAAAGCAGGCAGCCGCACAGCAGCAGAACGCTGAGAATAGTGGAGCAGAGTTCATTATGGAATGACATTGACTCAGGCTGATTTGCTGAGACGAATCAGATTGCAAAATGAGACATATGCATTTTTTTTCTCCCCTCTCTATTCCCATTCCCTGGTGTGCAATGAAATATTAACTCGTCCTGTATGGCAGCCCCTTAAATTGCATGCGCGTCTCACACAAAAGGCCTAGCAAATGTGCCATTACCTCGTTTTAATCTACACCATTTTCCCAGCTGCCTGCCTGCTCTCGCCTACCTAGAGGACAGATTGTTGATCTGAGGGATCAAAATGGGGAACAGAGAGACAATCCTATTTGAGGGTCTTAAATTCCTCACTTTAAGGGCATCAATCAGCAGCTGAAGATTGTGTCTTTTATCAAAAATGCAGCAAAATCTGGAGATGAGCTCTCAATGAGCACATGCAGGGACATGCAGATCTGCAAAGCTTGGCTCACAGTGTTCCAGTGTTGATGATTAAGATCTCGATGATAGTTGATTATATTACTGCTGAGATCACATCAACACATGAAAGGAAGCTCTAGCTAAAAATGTATTCTGCTTTTAGTTTGCAAGCACACTGAGCCTCATAACACAATAGAGCACAACATGCTCTTACTGTACATTCAGGGACATGATAGGACTATTTTCTTTGACTATAGCAAAGCTAAAGATACATTTTTGGAAATTACTGTGATTTTCTGAAGTAAATGCATGTACTGAATAACCATTCACTCCCTTGAACTGTTCAATTTGTTGGCGTATTATTCATTGCAATTAAAATGGAACTTATTGGGATATGTAATGATTCGAGGCAAAGTAGTCTATAAAATTTGAAATACACTAGGAGGCGGGGATATAACATTATTTACAATCGTTAACAAATGAGAATATAACAAAGTTTGAATTTTGTTGAGAAACCACCAACTAAAGTCCTTTCTAAGCGGCAACCTCCGGTCTTGAAAAATGAAGCCAAATGCGGAAGTGCAAAATCCTACAGTTCGTCAAGTGTCCGCTTGAGGCTGGCTCCATGAACACCGGAAGTCACATACACATGACTGTCAAAAAAGCCTTTTTACAGCATAAATAAACATGTTTACAGTCTGGTACAAAAAACAAAATAGGGTTGATTAGTTATGGTGATCACTGGCACACACTGTACGGGGGGAGATTTTTTTTTTAAACGGCTCAGTTTTGATTTAGAAAACAATGTGTTATCCATTGTTAGGCGCGTAGCTGACATGATTGACAGGTGGGCGCGATGTAACGGTTCGTCTAGAGGCATAAAACCCACCTCAGCTTCGGCTCTAAGCCTGTCGTTAGGTTGAGACAGCATTTCCAACATTTCAGCAGCTGCCGATGAACCTCCGGAGCCCCCTGCAGTAACAGATGGCTGATGTCACTCAGGCTTCGTCCATTAATATTTACAGTCTATGGTCCTTTCACATATGCACTCCTGAAAATATATAAAGAATTAAAAAGTAATCAAAAAAAACAAGGGGCTGGCAGGAGATACTCCAGATAAAGTAGGAGTGAAAAATGGGTCTGTTCTTGTCTGTCTTAAGCCGGGCTCACACTGCAGGATAATCGGGCCGATTTGAGGTCCGATTCCTCCTCCCCGACAATCACAGGGTCGCTCCCGACTCAAGGCTGCTCGGAACCGATTATCTGCCCAGATTATCTTGTAGTTTGAGTGGTACAAAGTTCCAATCTTAACGTCCCCGATCTGCTCGGCGATCGTCGGGGACGCTCCGATTTATTCCAAACATGTTTGATATTTAGGATCTAAAATCTTGACAATTACTTCATAAACGCTTCTGGCAGAAGTCGCGCATGACTACAATATAATCTTGATATATATAACCTCTAATTCTCTCTGCAAAATGCACAAACCTATAGTCCTCGTCTCTTCTCTGCAAGTCCATATACGCCGCCGTTTTTTTGTTTTTTTAGGTTTCGGTTCACAGGACGGCACAGATTATCAGTGCAGCACTTTTCTGAAACATTGTATCCATATATCTACGTTTGTATCAACTTTCCTTTATCCTACAACAACTTCCACTTCCTTCTCTATCATCAGCCGCCTTCCCCTGGAGTCCGTTTGAGTTTTCAAATGAAACTTTATTAACAATTGTCAACGCTCCTTCCCGATTTCACTCGTACAGTGTGAGCACCTCTCAGGAGGTGCCCGACAATCGGGTCGTACAGTGTGAGCACCTCAATTTTAAGGTCTGATCGTGCGTCGTAAACGATTCCGTCGTACAGTGTGAGCTGACATGCCACCCTGACTTTTAAACAATCGGGCACAAATTATTTGTGCAGACATTTCAATCCATCTAAGACTTTTTTCAGTGTAAAGCGAGACATGCATGTTGAGTTCCTCTACATTTGGTTTCCTCTACATTTGGTTACCTCCACTAATTAAGGCTCAGAATGTGAACAGCACAAGTGGGCATGTGATTTCAAACGTTTTGTTGGCTATACTTTTAAAGTATGTCTTACAATTTATCACACGGATGTTAATTGCTGTTAATTACACAATGTCTGACTACAGTAGATTCTGTGATTGCCTTTTTTCTCAATTTTTTTGGATTAACCAATCACAGATTCTGAACAAATGTGTCATACCTAGCAACGGGGTCAACCACGCCTCCTCACTAAGATAAACGTTTTTGTGCCTTCCTTGCTCAGAGAATGTTCCTAAATCACTCAATAGGATTTTTTAAACTAAGTTAGGAGCACTCAGAGAGGATTCTCAGAATATTTGGGACTACGGGCCCAGGAGTTTTGTGCGAACCAATTGACTTCAGTGAAAAAAAGACCATATAAGTGTATTGAATCCCTGGGTCCATTTGTACAAAGAATAGTTACAAAATTCTAATCATTTTAAGAATTTCCCTTACAGTTAGGACCTGATCCTTGAAAAGATACAATTTATTCACAAAGCATCTTAGCCCTTAAGAGAGCTCCTAAAGCGGGGTACACACTACAAGATAATCGGGCCGATTTTTGGGCCAGATTCCCCCCTTCCGACCAAAGTCAGCAAAAGCCTGATTATCTGATGTTCCAAAGACTATCTTGCCAGATTCTCCTGTGGTCTGAGGTTTGTTAAGAGTGATTTTAACCTCCCCGATTTGCTCGGAAGACGATCTGATCGTAAATATTAACTATTTTGAGGCTATATACTTTAAAGTACGGATACAAATTTAGTCAACAGATGTGTTAATTTCATAGTGTTCATGAATATACAATGTCTGACTAGATTCTGTGATTGGGCCCAATCAATTATACTGTCCTTTTCTGCCCATTATCACTAATAGAGCACTTTTTATCCTCGATTTGTTAAATCAACCAATCACAGCTTCTGAAAAAATGTGTCATACCTAGCAAAGAGGTCGTCCATACCTCCTCATTAGAGTTTAATGTTCTGTCCCTTGATTGCTTAAAGTTGCTCTGAGAATGTTCTCAGTCACTCCTAAACTAGGACTCCTTAGTAGGATTATTTAAGCCAAGTTACTGTAGGTGTTCCCTGAGAGTATGCTCTGATTTTCTGCGAATACGGGCCCTTGTTGTCACACTGCAAAAGGTTAAAAGTACTATGGGGGTAAACACATAAGGAATGGCATGCTTAAGTTCACAGACAATTAGATATTTTGGAAAACAAGGTTTGCCTTAAATTACAAATGAACAAATGCATACAATTTGAGGAACTGCAAAGGTTAAGCATCACTCTGGATGGAACACAGCTTGTGTTCAAAACTAAAGGGGCATGGGTCTGTTCCTTATTGTACTGAGAAAATATGGACAATCGGATGAAATAGAAGAAATCTAGTCCAAGTTACTGATCCATTTTTTTTTAGAAAGCAGCACTTTTGTCCAATACAAGTTGAGCCTGGTCCGCTGAAACCTGGCATGGAAGTCAGAAAATGGACTTGTTGCTTTTCTTTCATGCCAAGTTTAATTTTCTCCAAACACAGCCTTCTGAAACCTGGTTACATTAGGTAAGCTTGTAGTAATGAGTGTTGAAAGAAAATGAACAATCCTCTGTATAATGGCAGTTTATGTTTGTTTTAAAGTCTGCTTATCATTTGAAAAAAAGACCAAAAATGCATACATTTTTGTTCACAGATCTGTCAGTGAATACATTTTGTTTGTGATTAATTGGGTGCCAATGTTTATACATCTTTTCTTGGATCCAAATCTCCCACTACCGTTCCTCCTTTCTCATCTTTGTAAGTACGCTTTTGATTCCCTGGAAGGAAATTCTCACACACAAAAATGAAGCTTCTAAAAGGAAATTCATGTAACTTCAGTAGTACTTTAGAATCTAGTTTTTCACCCATGCCGTTTCTATAATTGATTTAAACCAGCGAGATAATTTCCCTGCAGTCTGACTTTATAGTATTCTTAGTGTCTCAACTGGTGCTACAGCTACACCTCTGGTTCCCCTCCTAATGCTTCTCCCAGGGATTTATCGGGGCCTAATTAGCCATGTTGATGGATTGTATAGACCGCGTGCTATGCTCCTTACGCAGGGTGTTGAGCTGTGAGAGTCCCTTGGGTCTATGTTAACGCAGTAGTTCCCTTTTGGAGAGTGCTAGCCATTAGCAGGCCTCTCACCCAGCCAACACGGGGGATTATGGGAATAAAAGAATGAGACTGCGTGACCTTGGCCTCACACAGCCACTTTGGCATCAGCACATCAGATTTGGGTTGTGTTAAGTCTGTATGTGTATGGCATTTTCACATATATGTGCTGTTCCCTGAGCTGTAAGGAGATATAGAGAGAGATGGATTCACACATAAACACTTTACTCAAGGGCAACCCTTACAGCCTGGACCACCTATTTTTCTAAGACCCACATACTCTCTGTGGCATCCAGTCAAACAGGAGAACAACTGAGATCAAAAAATGACAAGAGCGCTCACTTCACTGCACGCTGAGATGCTGACACTCCCTGGGATGGGCTAAAGTTTCAAGGGATACAACAGGGAAAGGGGAAGTTGCACCTCAGAGAACCCAGCAGGGTGCTGTATTCTATGTTTTGGTCTGTCTCTATCAACCAATCAATTAACATCAAAACAATCCCATGGAACTTGACAGCCCGGCAGGGGAACCTTCAAAGCCTTACTCGTTACCTTGAGAAAACACTTTCTGAGCTGACAATGGGATGAGTTCTAGAAAAACAGGCCGGAAGACTGAAATAAATGCTCTTTTCTTCCTATTGACGTACCCTACCTGCTGTTGGATGATTCGACCTAGCAGCAGATGATTTCTGTCACGATTGATCCGTTGTGCTGAACCCCTACGCTCCTCTGCCAACAACTCTATTTAAGGCGAATGCCATACATCCATCAACTTCAGAGATGAACTGCTGGTGAGTAGAGCATTTACAAACCACTTACTTCTTTCCTTTTGCTGCTGTCTCTATATTTCCTCCTCCCATTCCCCTCCACTGCTATTCGATCACTACCCTTCTGTCAGTCTTATTCTTGATCACCTGCAGCATATCCGTTCTGTGCTGCATCAAGGATACACAACCACACACACACAAACACACATCTAGATTTAGAAATCCCCCAAACATGCACAAAACCAGACAAGCAAATATGAAAGAATCTGGTGCAGATGGTAGTTGCACTGACGACCAGTAGAGGGAAACAGAGCGCTGTCATTCGTCCCAGTGCAGACGCTGTCATGGTGGCCCTCATCTGCTGTTGACATGCATGTAACATACATACCTTTCAAAGTCCCTTATGTTTCTCCACACACACATAGGTATGATTTGGGAGCTTGTTGAAGATTCCAAGCAAAATTAGTTCACAAAAGCAGGGTGCCTTTATATCATAGTGCTAGAACACGTTTGTATTTTCAACCTAAGGATAGTCATGCTTTGTATCAAGAAAACCATGTCAAATTATGTTATGTTCTGTCAGTATAAAAGGAGGCTAACAAAATTATGGTGTTTTATCCTTACGAGCAGCAGAGATTATGTTAAGAGGAGAGGCTGCTCTCCACATCGTTCACTCCACCCCTCTAAGTAGTATAGAGTTCCAGGTGATCATTCTCCAGAGCAAAAGCTTATTCTGCAATGCATTTAAAATGAATCACACCAAGAATGGAGAGATCCATTCAATATGGTTATCTGCACAATGCGGGGAAAAGATTTTCCTTCCACCCTTATCATTTCCCTCCACTATTTCTTTTGTCTTATGCACCGCTGAACATATTTTGCAGGTTAACTGAAAAGGAACATTGTGTGTTTAAGTGTCTCATCGTGACCTTGCCATGTGGGTAGCAACAGAAGAAGAGGAAGAATAAGAAGCTTGGTTAATTCTCCTCTCGTCACCGAGTTCGTTTAAGTAGTGCACATCATCAGAATACATTATTCATACAATCAACACGCTAATCATCTTTTTACATAATCTAGCGAACGGCTATTTTTACTTAGCTCATTTTGATGCTTTTTTTCATGCACTTCAAGCTGAGCAGAGAGTGACAATTATAACACTAAAGTACATGCACTGAAAGTAAGAGGTGATGGGAACATCAAGGGATGAAAAAAAAAATAACAGCAACACATTATAATAAAATCTGGGGCAGAATATCAACACCTTAAGTCTCAAAAATACCGGGGGATTGTAAGCTTTTTTACATGCGGTGTCATCCCTGCATGTAAAGCAAGCTGCAAACCTCCGGTGTTGAATAATGAAGCCAATGTGGAAGTGCAGACAAAACTGCAGGTACTCGACCAGTGGCAATTTTAGAGTCTGCTGGGGCCCCTAGGCAAAAACTAATTAAAGATCCCATATTATTAGATATATGGGTTCATATATCTAATTTATGTGCCTACTAAAGTATGTTCACAATCGCTAATGTTCGAAAAAAGTGTCTGTTTTCATGTACTGCCGATCGATGCAGCCCATCTCATCTGCCTGTGTTTGTAACGCTCAGAAGTGCTGAATCTGATTGGTTGGCCGATCTGCTCTGTTGTAATTGGTCAGTCGTTCGGATTATTCTCGGAAATGTCACGCCCCTTTTACCATATTGGGAATACAGCTACTGTGCCCATTGGCTCGTTGAGCCTGTGCGTGCTACAACGAGCCAATGGGCTTGGATCAGTGACACCACACTGGCAAGACGTCACACTGGCAAATTTCAACGAGGGGGGCTAGGGACCGAGCGTGACATGCTGCTACTGCTAGCAGGAGGAGGTAGGAGAAGCCGCATTTCCGCGGTCTTTGAATTTTTGCACATAGATGTGCCTAAACATGCACAAGACACCTGGAAAACACACTAAAGAGCATATAAAACCAGAAAAAGCATAATATGGGACCTTTAAGGGCCCCTCCAACCACTATTACATCTAGCAGTGTCACGCCGCTCTCTCTCTTCCAGTGATTTTCATTGACGAACTTTGGTTTTCACAAGAGTAATACATGATATGCTAAGCAGGGCAATGAGCGTGCTGTCAGATGGTGCCCCATTTGGGAGGTTTCCTAGTGTCATTGCAAAATGTGCGCATTTTGAGCTACTGCTGTGGTTTAAAGTTGTTCAGCCCATAAGTGGCCTGGGGCCCGCAGCAGTTGCTTGCCTTGCCTGTTGACAAGCAGCATATGTCCTCGACTCATCATTATAAGCACACACACACACTTAGGTTGTTTGATAGTAAAGTTAGGCTGAGACGGCATTACCAGCATGGCGACCCCCATGGATGACCCTCCAGAGCCCCCTGCAGCAATCTATCAGTGACGTCACTCAGACTTCTTCCACAATTATTTACAGTCTATGATGTAGAGACATCTTTAATCTTTTGATGATAATCCCATCTGACTCAGAAGTAAGGATTAGGGACGCAGATTTCAGAGAAAGTCATGTTCCTTTGCACCTTAAAATCCCAGAAACAGTTGTGAGGACTTTTAGTAGTAGGACTAATATGTCACGACAGGTGCCAATGTCCATCATATCACTGTGATGATATGCATGCTGCCGTAGTAAGCTAACATGTCAGGCCAAGGCTTCCATTGCAGCCAGCTGACCAAATCACTCAGCCTTGACAGGTTGGAACAGCATTTTCTGCACGATAGACAGGCTGGCTCAGTAGTCTTCTGAAAATGAAAACATCAAAGTTTAGAGCGGTGTCATGAGATGCAAGACAGCTTTTCAGTGATCAAGGTGGATCTTGTTGGACTACGTTCATAAATGAATCTACACAAATATTCACATCATAGTCTTTAGAAGTTGACAAGACGTAGCTGAAAGATCTTGATTAAACCTTGAAACAAAAGGAGTGAAGTTGTCGGTGAAGTAAGAGTTTGTCACACATGCAGCATCACTGACAAACTCTGATTGTCTTTAATCAGTTATTCCTACATTCTGTTTGTTTCTCTTTGGTGGGTGCCAGAAGCTATACCCATCCCAATGATGGGGAGGGAAATGCAAGGTTCATGCTATTTTGCATTTTATACTTGTTTGATGTTTTCATTTCTAGTGACTCACTCTGTTTTTTCCTTACTTTCTGATTTCCTTATTCCATATATTTTTGTCAGCAGGCAAAAAGATTCATATGAAGGCTTAAAACAGGCTCTGCGAGGGGCAGATAGCAGAAGGAATTAACAGCCATTTCACGCCAGCACCTCGGTCGCCGAGCAGGGCACTGGGAGAAGGAAGCAGCTTGGGTGCAGCCGGGGCACTGACGGCCCCCGAGACACTCTGTAATTGTGCTGCTCTGAAGAGCAGGTAGGTGTGCAAATTACCAAATGTGCCGTGTAAGCCCATTTCAGCCAGCTCAATCACTGTCAAGCATTTGCGAGTTTTGAGCAATTTCACTTTTGGTTTCTGGATTTCTCAGTGTCGTGAACAGGGCAGCATCTTTCTGTCTGTTAATGTTTAAGTACTTCAGAGATGATATGTAAGATGGGCCCCCATGTCTCTGGCAATGAATTATTCATTTTTCAAATGTCAGTTAAATAACTTCATAAATTCCATTCAGTGAGTCTGTCGGATCAAAGGCAATTTCTATGTTTAACAATGCTAGCCTACATGTAGATTTCATGGTTCCAAGATGGCCAGGCAAAATGACATTTCCAGCGTCAATACACAGAAGAGCCTTAGTTAATACCCACTCTATTTTATATGTAATAATTAAACTGGATCATGACCCTTTGATAATTTCCCTCAGAATATTGAAATGAAAGATTTCTTTACATGTAATCCACCATTATATTTTTCTTCATATTCCACACCATCTCATATTCCACTTTGCAACTCCATCCAACTTTTTGCTGGACAAAAAAATCCTTCCCCTTGATGTATTGCCTTTATATAACAAAGTGTCAAACCTGCAGGAATGTGAAGGATTGCAGGGCGACCTGGGAGTGCCTCGGGGTGGGCAAAAAATACCATCTGATGTCACCTGGGCTTCCACTAACAGAGCTGCAGCCTCCTCTGTGGGCAGCGTGTGGTCCGAGGCCGAAGCGGGAACAAAGGCAACCACTGACCCCTCAGTTCGAGACAATAAGGTGGAACCAAAAAAAGGGGAGACGGTACACAGAGTACGCTGGGCATCGTCCACTGTGATCTCTATCTGGCCTCTCCAAGTGCTTGCTGTCATCCAGAGCCACTCAGGGGGCAGGTGGCGGGACTCCCGGGGCACAGGTCCTGCAAGCTGTCAGGTGTGGGGAGTAATGCTGACTGAGCAGGGGTTGGGGTTGAATAGTACACACCACTGACCTGAAACACTGGAACATTACCAATGTTCTTACACAAGGTAGGCCCATTGAGAAATGATTCCTTTAGTGAGCACTTAAAAGTACAATACCTGTGTAATATCTGGAAACAGTTCTGTATGAATGCATTGCTCCATATCACTTTGTTTATTTGGTATTTAACTTCGGTTTTATGTGAATATCCCAGTTTAAAGTTTAAGTTCTTAGTTTCAATGCATCTTTAAAGCTAGAGTTTGGAAAATAATCCTATCTTCTTTCCATTTGGAAAAGTTAATGAAGAAGATTAATAATATTTTCTTCTGTTTTTTTCACATTTGAGCAGGCTTTGGTTGTATTCAGGCAAACAGTCAAGTGAAGAGCCAAAGAGCAGCAAAGCATTTGTCAAAATAGGATCGTAGAAACCGCTGTAAGAGATTGTTAATCAATCTGCGTTCATATGCGGATCGTTTGTAGAGATAAGCCATACTTTTCATCACTCAACTCAAACTCCATTTTCTGGTTAGACTTTGTCTAGATTGGCCTGTGAACGATGACCATTGTACATTTGAAGAAGCCAAAGCACAGACATCCGTTATCAGATACCCACTAGCTAGATAGCTTTACCCCCATATTTAACTTACAGAAAAGGAGAAATGTATGCATTCTTTTCTAATTCATGACATTTTTAATGACTTTATAGTGCGGCAGGCCCACCATGTCATAAATGTTCAAATAAGGTCTTCATCCAAGGCGCCGGATAGCCTTTCAGTTATGTTGCCAACCCCATGTACAGAGGTTTTAGTGCTCGTTGCAGATGCCCTTTGTGGCATGTCACCCCCCACTCTCTCCTCCCAACATTTCCTGTCTCTCTTTAGCTGTCCTGTCCAATAAAAGCAAAATGGCCAATATAAATATATATATATACATATTTTTTATGTGGTCTTCATCTAAAATAATTGGACATTGTAGGTTTACTATCATCTTTTTTGGACTAACCCTATACAGTGCTTTGATCATTGTTTATGATGGATGGTAAAGCTTAACTTGTGTTTTGTACAGTCACCAAATTCAAGATCATGGCCTTAAAAGGATTAACATATCTTCCAAAAGCCCTCAGTCTGTATTTACTTGCCTGACTTGGCTTAGTGTTACACAGCAGCATGCAGGCCACTTTGATCTTGTGTGTAAATGGCGGGACACACCAAGACCCAGCATCTGCTTACTCTGAGAATCACTGCTGACAACATGAGCCCATGCAGCCCCAAACCTTCAAAGCAGACACAGTTACAATGGAACTGATGGTTTGTATTTTTACATTTGTTACAACAAACTCTAAAGTTATGAAGAATGTTTGGCTGCCAATCCATCACATTGCCTCAGGGTATAAACCATGTTTAATATAAAGTTATACTTTTTATTATTATTTCGAAAAAAACGATTTTGATTTAGTTAATATCAAAAGGAAATTAAATCTGTCTTTTACATTGTGCATGTGTGCCCAAGACATTTAAGAATTTATGCATCTACTGCAGACTGGGACATGAATACAATTTGCAATTCAAAATAATATCCATTGAGTGAAATAGGTATGATCTGACATTTTAACTGATGTTATTCATTATGCAAAATTCTACCCACAACATGTCTCTGATTATTATCTTTTTTCATAGATATTTAAAATGCATATTGACCCATTGTCTCTAAATTAGTTAATTCACATGGACTTCTTCTGTCTGGATTCTAGAGGAAATTATGCAATTACTGCCAACAATGTCAGAGATTTGTAAAGTTTAGGTTTCAAGTTGAAGATTTTTTTTTCATCTTCAGTCAATTTTTGGAAAACTGTTCAATGATATTAAAAATGGCTACCAGCTGTATACCACAATTTGTCCAAATGTCTAAATTAGCATTTGAATGTTTTAGTTAGCAAGTAAATGTGATTCAATCTGAATCTTTTTTTCCCCTTTATAAAAAGCAAAAATTTTCAATACACTTTTGTCTCTCAAGATTTTCAACTTTTTGGCTCTGGGAATTTCTCTATTTCCATTACCTCCCTTTCATCTAAAACTGTCACAGTGAAACATTCAAATAGAATTTCTGTGTCAAGTCATGTTGCTGTGATGGCTGAACAAAAGCCTCAGTGATAAAAACAGAGAATAGGGACCAAAACTGGAGGAAAAAAAAAAAGCCTCCACGGTGACCACATTCTGACACATTCTGTGCCTCTAAGTGCCACTCAAATGATGCTGTATTCGGAGCATTGCAGTGGCCACCAGCATATATGGTGACGGATGCACCTCAGCCGTAAAATTGGGCGGGCATGTTGACCCACAAGCTTCCGCTTTGGCCGCGGTCCTTCAGTATTCAGCCACCCAACAAGATCAGAAGCAACACCGTCTCCTCCGCTCATCTCACACTAGAGAGCCTCTCTGCCCATTTCACTCAGGCGCTCACAGTCCATAGCCCAGCGATAGGACAACCTGTTGACGTGTGGCACCTAACTCTGTGTGTCATGGTCTAGAGTGTTTTTCATTCTGTAGATGTCACTAGAGTGGGTGACTGGTTGCCACACTCGATTGGTTCTATGAGCAGACAGAGATACTTTTGCTGTATGTGGAGAAAATAATGTAAAAATGAAAAGTCGTTGAGATTTTCCAATTGAAATGTATGCAAGGGAGAGACTTCAGCTGAATAGTTGCTTTAGTTCTACTTTGACTCATCACCAAAGAACAAAAGTGATGAGTGTACAGCACCATAGATTGACTTACAGGTACAGAGACTAAAGATGAATAGGCTGGTCTACTTTTCAATGAGTCACCTGTGAAGTCTTGGACTCTATTTTTCAACCACAGCCTCTCTTAGAAAAACAGTCTCATCTTGCATTCTGCCGGCTTTATTTGTTCTGGGAATACGCTGAAATAGCGTATGATTAAAACACAGACAAAAGGACAGCAGGCATTTAAAACTTCATCCCTCAGCCACAGAGGGAGCCGAATCAACTGGCTCTTATCTAAATGTTGACATTTGAACCTGAGAGTAATATCTGGAGGAATTATGGTTTTAAGCCGCACTTAATGGCCGAGCCGATGGATCGAAATCAGCAGTCATCCTGTAGCAGCAGACTCGCTGCCCCTGGAAACACTGAGAAGTGGAGAGAGGCTTGATGAATAATATATCCAAAGGGGAAGGCGATATGACAGCAGGAAATTAAACACACTAATACTGGGAACGGAGGACAGGGCGATCAGGACTTAATTAAAGACTTTGAGGAGTAGAGGGCATGATTTAAGGCCAGAGATATACTGCTACTCTGCTGACATCAATGTTGAGCTAAGGATTATGGGGGCACTGCAGCTGGGTGTGTTTCAGGAGACCTTGTGGCCTCTTATGACTCCTGAAATGAGTTGCTATTTCTGCTTGGGGATAATTACCAACCTCCACACGTTAACATAATGTTAATGTTTGGTTATTAAGAGTCAGATTTCCAGAAATACATGTGTTATTTTGTGTCACAAAGCCCTCTGTTGTCTAAACACTGGAAGTGTTGAAAGGAAAATAGAATTGCTTCATAGTCAAGGCCACCCGTGTTTAATTATGTGTAAGTACCAGCATCTTTCTCAGTCTAACATCCCTCTTGTTGTACAGTCACTATTTAATAGAGATGCACTACACATGACAGATGATGTTGTGAACCAGGCAATCATTCAGAGAAACCACAGGTACAATCTACTACACAAGAAGAATCTAGGCAGAGGGAAATAAAAACTCCCACTCGCACACGCCCATGTTGCAATGGTTTAGGGAGCTTTTCTATGATCATCATTTGACCAGGTATAATGACTGTTATTCAGAGGATGATGAGTGTTCCCAACTGTTTGTGCACGTTGCTCCACATGCTGAGAGAAATCCTGAAAGCATAGAGCATAGAATTTCAATGATACTTGCCCTGGATTGGAAAGTGAATCGTTTCCATGTTTATATGTGCTACATTAGTAATAATAAACAGTGGTAGTATAGCATGAAAATATGAAAGAACATTTTGTAAAAGTAATGAACTCCCCCCCCCCCCCCCCCCCCCCCCCGGTTGGATCCTGCTGTGATACTTTCGAGGATACAATTATAGTATTTTTTCTTTCCCCTGATGTTTCAGTTTGTCATCCACGTCTCAGGTTTTGCAATTTTAATTTCCTGGAGCTTCACAACTGGAGCAGAAGTCTTTGAAATGCTTTAATTTGACGAAGGAATGAGTTACTGTTAATATAAACTCAGTTTGTGTTAAAACATGAATCATTTAAAAAGGTGAAAGCTTGTTGCTGTAGCACTCAGAACAAGTCTGCAGAAACAGATGAGGTTGTTTCAGCAAAATAGACACAATTCCATAAAGAAGCTGAATGAAGCAGGAAATCATATCAAATGACAACTGATGCTTATCTTTCTCATCCTCCTCTCCTTCTGTTCCATAGTTGTTCCGCCCAACTATCCCCCTTTTCTTTCCCTACCCCTCTTTCCTACCTTCACTCTCATCTTCCATACATAGTGGATGTAAGGTTGATAAATGGAGCTAATTGTTTTATGGCATGGCTGGCCTGATGCTGGCAGCGCAATCAGGCGGAATGAGGGGGCCTTGGGGAGGCCATTACCCTTCCCATTGTTAGGAAGGACAGGAGGACAAGACTTGGCCACTGCACTCTGGGGGGACTGGGTCACTGAGAAACACCCTCGAGCTCTGTGTACTGTTACAGGCTCTAAAACACACACAGTATACGTCACCTCTAGAATTAAATACAGATTTGCGCTGTTCAAACAGTTCACTCGCGCAATGACTTTCACATCACTACTACAGCAGCATAAAGCATGATTTCATCCACTTTTTTTTTTATCCCCATTTATTTATTTGGAAAATGTTAAGCTGCTCTAATCCCTGTATAATCCTGCCAATGGATCAAATGACTGAACTGTAAAAGGGGTCACTTGTATTGGCAACTAGAGAATTATTACCCATTTCTACAGTTCCTTTGAGTTCTAAAACCTTTTCAATCTATTTAACACGCAGTTTGTAACATTTTTTGGTTTCCAACACTTTAATCAATGTCATTTCCCAACACAGCAGACGACTGTTACAGCGGCACAATCAGATAAGTGTTTATCTTGTTGTTCAGCACAAAACAGCAGACACAGATGCAGACTAACTTGTGAACACAGTGGATTACTTCCCTGCTGAAAATCCAGATATTTCCCTTTAACAATCAGACCAGAGCGGAAAGTGCAAGAGACTGGACTTCCATTCATTATTTAGCCAGACACACAGATCCAAATGAATGCTAAAATGGGTCCTTATTTGTTTGATATGTAAATAAGCAACGGTCTGCTTACAAGCTTACAAAATCAGCTCATATTCACATTTATTTTCACAGCTTATTCTGTTGCTCCCAAGTGGCCGGAATTCCAGTTTATGTAAGATTCAGTATTTCAAAGTGTTGCAAGCATTTTAACAATTTAACTGTTAATAGCAGGGAACCATTGTGCCAAATGATTTATATCCAGTTCATGTATGCTCAATGCCAATTTTTAGCAAAGCAGAAGGTTATGTCTGAGACTGGGGAGGTGAGTGTGTAGAACTGACACCGATGCAGAGGACTGTAGTTTCTGGTGCAACAGAGACCCACTGTAATTATCATTGTTACATCATATCACCTAAAAATATATATTTTTGCGAGGCTGTTCAGCACCTCTAGTGAGTAAAAAGAGGTTGGTTCAAAGAATGGCTCAGGGGGCTGAAATCAGTGCAAAAAGAACTGGAAGCTACAGAATATCAATGGAAATTAGCCAAAAAGGAAGCTAAAACAATATTCCCAGGTTAATGAACAAGGTGCAAGTACACTGGAAAAGAACTGGAAAAAAAAAACACTACCTCACAGCAAGCTGCTCCTTCAGTCAAAGTCTAACCCCCAATTTGCAGCGGAGAGCAGCCATGAACAGCTGTACACACATCACAGGAGAACTACAAGATCACGCGAGAATAAAGAGAAAAACGTGCTAACAAAATGTTGCTTTGCCTTTCTGAGGTTGCTTTGTTGTTCATTTGGTGCCTGTTTTGACGTAATGTTAACCCTTGAGGCACCTTATGGCCCAAACGGGTACATTTTGCGTATTTTTCATTTTTGATCCTCAATATATCGGTCAATGTTAATGCTAATTGTATGAAACTTGTCCAGGATGTTTTTTTTATTATTAATTTTAAAAATCCATGATCACCTTGTTTGCAAGGTGTATAGAATAGGAGATACACATTTGTGTCTCTCTCCAGCCACTAAGGACCCATTTGGGCCAATCTACTCCCATTATAACCACACATTTTTGATACACTGTAATCCTGACATAATATAATGATTTTCCCATGATAACCTAATAAATCTAAGCATCTACCTTCAAAATACAGGGAAAACAGGTTTTAGGTGTGATGACCCCCCTAAACCACCAGGGGCAGCAGAGGCTTTATCACATACATTTTCAATGGAGGCCTGGTTGTCTTTACTTGCAAAATGCATGGCAATAAAAAACCTGAACATCACAAAAATGGTCTTGGAGTGTTGTGATTGATATAAAAGAGTGGTGTGAATGTGGTTGAAAATATATTTTGTGTGTGTGTGCGTGCATGTGTGCTTGCGTGTGTGTGTGTGTGTGTGTGAAATTCGAGTCATCAAAGGCCAAATGGGCTCTTGTTTTGTCTTTTGTTTATCAAAAGAGAGAGCCTTCTCTCTCCTATTGGATTTGTGGTATAGAATATTTACGCAGGTGCATCTTTGAAGTCTGCGAGGATAGTTTGCAGCCTTGTCTGGCTGGTCATTTCTCCAGCAGACAGCCATGAAGAGAGGACCAAAACCAGAAGAGGTTCTAGCTGCAGTCTTGCAGTCCTCTGAGGAAAGTGAGGAGGATGTAACTGAGGATGTAACCAGCAGTGGGGATTCCGCTGAGAGCCAGGAGGAATCAGAGGAAGTAGTCTTGCCAGGCACAGGGGGGTCCTGCAGCTCGGAGGAGGAGGGGGAGGAAGAAGAGGAAGAGCAGGAGGCAATGGAGGACGACACCTCTCCATGGAGATCCAAAAATGGGGAAATCCTTTGGTCTCCAACACACGAAGAGACCCTACGATTCTTTCCCCCTCCCATCTTGACCCCAGGGCCGACTCACTATTCGATTGCCAGAATCAGAAGCCCTGAGACCTCATTTGAACTTTTGACTATTGATTTTTTTTATTTGATTTGACTATAACAAATGCAGAGGGGCTGTGGACCACCTAGACCAGGTAAGCGCAATTATACATCAATTATATTTATCAAAAATAATAAGGATGTGTATATATTTATTCATGTCCCCTGATCTTTTCTTTTTCTTTTGCAGGTTTGTGGCACCTACTCCTGCCGTCGGAGGACACGCAGGTGGCCCATGTGCCTGTTCTACAACATGCTGGACATTACATGTTACAATGCATATGTCCTGTTCACCGCTGTGAACCCCAGCTGGGAAAGCACCAAGTGCTTCAGGCGGCGCCTCTTCTTGGAGCAGCTTGGCCCTTGTCAACCCGGCCATTGCAATGAGGAACCGTTTGCCCAGGGGACCCTCTGCAGCCAGCATGGTCCTACAAGTCCAGGGTCAGGAGGTGGAGGAGCCAGGGCCGTCCAGAAAGCGGAGGCAGTGTGTGCCAACAGCGCAGAAGGGTGTTGTGCCAGTGCACAAAATGTGGAAGAAACGCATGTAAAATGCACCTCACAATGATCTGTGGTTTATGCCTTGATTTGCAATAGATCATTGCTTTGTCTTTCTGAGGTTAATTTGTTGTTCGTTTGGTGCCTGTTTTGACATTATGTTGGTAAAGTGATGAAAAATACGATTGTTAGTTCGTAAATTGTGTTTTATTTTGAAATTGTCCGGATGCTCTGTGCGTTCCTGTCTGGGTTGTCATAAAACAATAATAATAAAAAAAAACTTTACTTCTATGGTTAGGTCTGAAGTTGTTGAAAAGATCTGATGCGGTGAAAGTGAAAAAAAAAATGATATATCACATTTTTATTACACTTTTATGAGAGGGACCCGTTTGGGGCCTTAATGACTTAAGAGGAAGTCTTTTGAAAAAACTCTCATTGCTCCAAAAATAATAATGCATCAAAATCAATGTTGTTATTAATTATTGACCTAGTCAAGGCTCTAATAACCTCATCCCAAATATTCCACTTTGCACCTCATTTTTGGAAATATTGCATATTTTGTGTTTTCCGATTGAAAAACTCAGGGGTTCTCATGACAAAAAGGGCAAAAAAATAGAAAATAGAAAAAAAATAGAAAAAAACTTTACTTCTATGGTTAGGTCTGAAGTTGTTGAAAAGATCTGATGCGGTGAAAGTGAAAAAAAATAATTATATATCACATTTTTATTACACTTTTATGAGAGGGACCCGTTTGGGTCCTTAAGGACTTAAGAGGAAGTCTTTTGAAAAAACTCTCATTGCTCCAAAAATAATAATGCATCAAAATCAATGTTGTTATTAATTATTGACCTAGTCAAGGCTCTAATAACCTCATCCCAAATATTCCACTTTGCACCTCATTTTTGGAAATATTGCATATTTTGTGTTTTCCGATTGAAAAAATCAGGGGTTCTCATGACAAAAAGGGCAAAAAAATAGAAAATAGAAAAAAAATAGAAAAAAACTTTACATCTATGGTTAGGTCTGAAGTGTTGAAAAGATCTGATGCAGTGAAAGTGAAAAAAAAAAATTATATATCACATTTTTATTACACTTTTATGAGAGGGACCCGTTTGGGTCCTTAAGGACTTAAGAGGAAGTCTTTTGAAAAAACTCTCATTGCTCCAAAAATAATAATGCATCAAAATCAATGTTGTTATTAATTATTGACCTAGTCAAGGCTCTAATAACCTCATCCCAAATATTCCACTTTGCACCTCATTTTTGGAAATATTGCATATTTTGTGTTTTCCGATTGAAAAACTCAGGGGTTCTCATGACAAAAAGGGCAAAAAAATAGAAAATAGAAAAAAAATAGAAAAAAACTTTACTTCTATGGTTAGGTCTGAAGTTGTTGAAAAGATCTGATGCGGTGAAAGTGAAAAAAAATAATTATATATCACATTGTTATTACACTTTTATGAGAGGGACCCGTTTGGGTCCTTAAGGACTTAAGAGGAAGTCTTTTGAAAAAACTCTCATTGCTCCAAAAATAATAATGCATCAAAATCAATGTTGTTATTAATTATTGACCTAGTCAAGGCTCTAATAACCTCATCCCAAATATTCCACTTTGCACCTCATTTTTGGAAATATTGCATATTTTGTGTTTTCCGATTGAAAAAATCAGGGGTTCTCATGACAAAAAGGGCAAAAAAATAGAAAATAGAAAAAAAAATAGAAAAAAACTTTACATCTATGGTTAGGTCTGAAGTGTTGAAAAGATCTGATGCGGTGAAAGTGAAAAAAAAAAATTATATATCACATTTTTATTACACTTTTATGAGAGGGACCCGTTTGGGTCCCTAAGGACTTAAGAGGAACAAGTTTAAAGGGTGCCTCAAGGGTTAATAAAGTGATGGAAAATATGACCGTGAGTACGTATATTATGTTTGGTTTGGAAATTGACCAATAGCTCTTTTCGTTTCCTTATTGGCCGACTTCCTGTCCGGGTTGTTCTATTCTGTCCAGCTTGACGCGTGCCTGCAGCGTACTCGAAAAATAGACTTGCAGCGTATTTGAAACGGAGCAGAGCGTAGTGGCGCTGCTGGCACGCTCCAGAGACGAATTGCAGCGCTCGCTGTGGAAACACAATCATTGACTAGAGTGGCAGCGAATGGCGATGTCGTGCCGCTGACGGAGTATGTGGAAGTTAGGCTTGAGTGTCCTTTTATACCTCTCCTGGCTTCCCCTTTATTGTAACGAACCTTTGTAGGGGACAGGGGGGCATCAAAGAGAGTGATCCCCACTGTAACGAAAATCAACAATTGTTAATGACTAGATTTCAAATTGAGCAATGAAATCAAATGTATACATACTGACAACATAAACTAAGTTCAAAATCTTTTTAATGTCCCCTTTTTTGATGAAAAAAAAACAACTCACTGACAGAGGGCTCCACTATGGGTCACAGGAATGGCTAGCCTGCTACCTGCAGGACATGTAAGAAATCCCAGGCAGCTGAAAAGAGTTGGTTAGAGTCATTATTTACTATTTGAATATTAGTAAAAAAAAATATGTAGCTACAAATGCGAATTACAGTTTTCCTTTGGTCATGTGTGATAACTATTATTTTTTCCAATTTTAAGTTTCAGATTGGTGTTCTTTCATTCGCTATAGTTTGCTATACTTGTGAAGATAACACCTTTTTCGGAGATAGCACCAAGTTGTCAAGAATTTAACATGTAGCACTTGAGGGCAATCAAGATTACTGCTATTTTAATAATGACAGCAAGAGCAAAGGGCACTGCAATCGGTGCCATTATGTCTCTGATGTGTGAAAAGCTCTTCAGAATGACTGTGAATAACACTTTTCTATCGAGGGTGAAGTCAGCAGAGCAAAGGTTGTTATACACTGCAGGCATCTGTTGTAGCAGGAGGTGCATTACAATCAGAGCTGTCTGTGTTCCCATACTTTAATTTTATGTGCGACTTGAATTTGTGCCAAAGAAAATCTGAAGGTAAACATCAGGTTCATAAAAAGTTCATACGCTTTACTGCGATAGAAAAGTTGGCATAGTGATAAAGAGTGGATGTGCTAAAGTGAAAGTGAGACTGAAATATATATATTTTTACTAAATGAGGCCATGGTGGGATTTCTGGCAGCATACACACAGTAATATTTATCCACCTGTTACACGCCTCCTTTCCATCACTGCTGATTTCTCACTGATTCCTCTATCATGAAGGGTTTATATGATGTAATTTCCCAAATATTCAGTGAGTAAGTGGTGCTAATATGATTATTACATATTGTAACCTAAGCTTGTTGGATCGTCTCCTCTGATGATAAGACTTGTTAATTGGCATAGTCCCATGTCCCCATGTCTACAAATCCAATATAGTTTGTGCAAAAAGAAATCAGTCCCCATAGGTAGTTGGGATGTTGCAAGTCCCATAAAAATCATCCAATCCCAGCACCTCTTTTGTGCCCTCACAATTTGGCCAATCTCTGCAACTTTTCTGTGAATATGACCAATCACTATTTCTACCACATGCCTTAACATGTACGTCACCAGATTAATTTCTATCATTTTCAAAAAATTGATCTCCTGAGGACAGCAATGTTGTATAAATGGCAGAGGGTATGGCTCACTGTGTCTTTAATATCGGTAGAACACAACATGCCAAAGACCTATGTGCGATAGCTCCTACTTCATAAGCCTTATTATCGGGCCTCAAAGTGCAATATCTTTTTGGAAACTGGAAACAATAAATCTATACTAATACATCCAATACTCAATGTCTTTGATTATTTATCCATATTGAAAACGGTTAGCCATCCACTGAGGCACTTCCGGACTTTTGTTAAGTCTATTGACCTATCAGAGGATGTGCTTCGAACTTTCCATCCACTAGAAAGTGGTACAAAGTGATTGGAAACCCCCTGTCTCTTGTCAGCAGTATTATAACAGGGCAGCACTCACAATAACAAGTAGAACAGCATAAATCTGATCAATTAACTTTATAATAGACTTAGCACACTCAGATAGCATTGACATGCATTGTTTCATTTAAGTTTTACAAACTTTACTTGGCAACTTGACAGAAATTGACTGGAATTGATTCTACAATTCACTTAGCAGACGCTTTTATCCAAAGCGACGTACATCAGAGAGTAAGCACAACACAAGCAAGGATCTAGAAAAAAGGAAACAATGTCAGTAAGTGCAAACGAACATCTTTAAGTCCGATTGGACACACACTGCTGACAGGCAATGCACAGACAGAGCACAACACTGACGGCAGAATTGATGTCACAATACAATGGCTCGCTCAGCCAATGGATGGCTTTTTTAGGAATGTTTGTCCAAATGTATGTGTAATGTAAAAAACATCAAATCATTGCAAATTGGATTGTAATTTTTCCAAAAAGGAAAGGCATGCAAAGCATACAATCACCGAAAAAAATTCCCAAATCCTGGAGTGAATGAGAAATACACTAATACGTCCTGTAGAACAGTCAACAAAATCTGTAAATCTGCCAACTGCCGAGGCACTAAAAGCCCAATCTGTCTTTAGCAAAGTCATAGCCAATGTAACATTATTTGGCTGCAATGACAAACACTGCATAGGTTTATTGCAAATTTAAATCGGGGTTCAGATGTTCAGTCAGGTGGACAATAAAAAACATGGCCCTGGGTCTGGAATAGGCTGGTACAACAAGGTTATCTTGGTGATAAAACTCTTATATTCCCTTAACACAGAGATTCACTCTCACTAAGAGTGGGGATCAGGTCTCAGGGAGAAAATGGGGTGGCCCTGGAGTGACAATCAACTGTCTCTTTCAACCAATACCTTTTCAAGTTGTAGCACTGGCCATTTGATGAAGAGCAAGCCAAAACACAATATACAGAGGTTTGGGGATAGCACTATGGGCAAAGTAAGGCTGTTTTGTCAGGATAGTGCGCAACTGTAGAGACTGTTACTTGTCAGTGCTTCTGTGAAATGTGAGCCAGGAGGCCATTATTGGCAAAGACACTTCTTACACTCTTGAGCCTGTCGAGGAGGCCTGTGAACACATCTGGTTGAAAAGGGATCCAGTCATTCACAAGTCAGCATTCGGCAACCACACAAGAGTCACTTAAATAAGAAAAGTGAATGGAAAGAAGCAGATTTGACTGAAAAAACAAGTTGATTTACGGACAACTATCTGATTCTACGCCATCATGTGTTGATGGAATGTGACAGGAGTTTATTATGACTTACTGTTATTGAGCAACTGAAGGGGGACTATTAACCAATAACACTAGTTCCCCCATCTGCACTGTCATCTACATACAGTAAACATATACACTTGCTGTTACCCTTTGTTTGGCGATGCTTTATACAACATCAGTGTTTATAGTTTACTTTAATATCTTTGGAATACTGCATGCTGACTTACTTTTAAGCTGTGAAGCAGAAAGTGGCGCTGATCCAACTTCCCCCAGTTTTCCTCCAACAAACTTTCAGACTGTTTGAGGGTCATTAAAAATTCCATACGTTCTTATGATAGCTGTCAATCCAATAAGAAACGTTACTTCATGCCTTGTTGTGTGGCTACATTTCCCTGAACTACTGTACTACCCTTTTCCCTTACTTCTTCTTATTATCATATTGGTATCTCCATTATTAATCTCATGCTGAGACTCCAACTCTGACTCCATTTTGTTGCGTGGTTTGGCCAACCCTAATTAAACAGAAGGGGTTTACAAAAATGGACACCAAGCTTAACTAATTTCAAAGAAAAACTAACTACACTTATGGTGCATTCATGTGGTGTCAGACACATCGGAAAAACGAGTTTCCGAGTTATAAAATGCACATGAAGATCTGCTGACGTCGGATTAATTCTGCTGACGTCCATTTACGTCAGAGACATTCAAACATTGTCTTCGTAGCATCACGCTGTTATTCCTGTTGTTACAACATTCAAACTTTCCAAACTGAATTTACGTGAACACACTGAAGTCGGAAGAACGACTTTCCAACTCTGAAACTGGGATTGTCTGAGGAGCACATGAATGCATCATAAAATCCCCCATGACATCAGAGCACATGGTTTGCTCCAACAAGCTGGCTCCAGCATTTAAATCTTGTCTGCCCTTGGCCACACCTTTTGCTCAAACCAGGAAGTTCCCTCCCCCAACATCGAGAACATGGTAAGGTAACTCAAAAGAAAGAATTGGTTTAATCTTACAGTGTACACACTGGACCCACTTATTTTACACAATGAAAGACCTCTCAGATTCACTTGTTAATCTAGAAATGTGTTGTGGTTCTTTTTATACATATTTTGCAATCAAGATCCTTTTTTGGAAGCTTAATTCAAACATTCCCCACAGTTACAGCAATTGAAACTATTTTTGGAAAGTGCCAGCCTAAATAAATAAAAAGAGCTTTTATGAAAGCAGGAATTTGAGATCACAGCAACCCTAAAAAGGCACACTTCATCATTGAGGGACTGATTAATAAACTCAACATAATTGGTGTATTCATTAGAAGGTAACAGACAATACAGCCATTGTGTGCACACACATTAGTCTGATGAAAGTTTGCAAGAGAAATTGTTGTCAGCCGCAAGCACATGGAAACATACGGTACAGTGGACTCTAACACTATTTCTTTCTGAATGTTTCTCTTGTAACAAGTCAGAAGAATTAGAAAGCCATGAAATACATTAAGCAGGGATTCTCTAAAATAATTGTTCCCCCATAATGTCACTAGTGTACATTTCTTTATGGTGTGTATTTTGTGAGTGAACAGGGAAGGTATTACCTTTTCAAAATGTGTTCTGCTGTTCCATTTTGGTAGAATATTATTACATTTTAAATGTGCTATGCCATTTAACCCATTAATCCTTGGAGTTTATGACAAGATTAGCTGTTCCTGTTAACTTGTAAACAAATAATTTTCTCCTTCCCCAGTTGTCTTAATGTCCCACTGCACTCACAGTTGCTACATGAACAATGATTTTGGATTTAACATGGTAATCTCTCTCCCAAGAGACATCTGAACAAGAACATTTGTAGTCCCATTCTGGCATTGTCTATCGGCTTTCACTTCCAGAAGACATGTGTTTCAGTGTCCTTCCAGCTTGATCATTACTGTTTGTGTAAGGCTCAGTTGCACTTCTGTAAACCCAGCACACACATTGTGCTGCTGCCAAGAGAAACACAAGTAGACCACCTTGCATCGCACAGTAACAGTAGAAAGAATGAGTTCCTTTCATCTGTCGCTGCCTATCCAAATCAAGGCCACATTTTTCCCTCAATGCAGTTTTTCTCCAATCACTGGAGCCGATTACAGACATAGCTCATCAGTTTCACAATAGCTATGGATATGAAGGGAGTTCGGTTTTCAGGGGGCAATCAGTGCCAAATGGAGCCTCTTCACGCTTAGATTCACCCTTTCCTATTAGTTAACTATGATTGTCTGAAGTCCCTGGCACTCTTTGGTTCAGAAAAAATCCCTTTGCACAAAAAAGGAACTGATTTCTGATTCCCATGACAACTTTAAATGCATATTTCATATAATAACGTTTAGAATGTAAATTTCACATTGATCAGAATCAGTAAAGAAAAACCCATTACAACCAGAGGGACACACAAGACATACAAATAAACTTAATAGCCGGCATGTGAATGAATCCTGATCCCTAAGTAATGAAAAGATCCCAGTTTAAGTTTACCAGATAAAGAAATGTATGACAAAAGCTTTTTCTTTGTCAGACAAGTCACTTGCAATTGTCAAGCTAGGTAAAACAGAGGTTGAATTTTCCCTGAAAACGTCTGTATTCCGTCAGTGGGTAGAGGTAATTATCGATGGTGGCTCTCCCTGTAGACTGATAAGGTGGCCGAGCTGACAGATGGATTGCTGTGCTCTGCATATCTTGGGTCGGAAACATTGATCTCTGGGATTAATGCTGGCCCCACAGGAGTTGATGGCAGTCAAATAGTGTTTCTTTAATTATACATTTACACAGGGCTACTATCTTGAAAGGTGCTGATGTGCACACTTTAATGTTGCACAGCGACCCAGGAATGAAAGGACTGTATTTTTTCCCTCTTTCCTTTTATATTACTTTGCTTGACGAAATGACCAACTCCCTCTTTATAACTGTGATGATTAAATATCTTTCCAACAGATATACAGATTCTTTTTGTATGCAACCACATTAAATTTACGATCAACGGTGTGAACTCAGCACTACGTTGCAGCTAAAAGGGAAAGGCCAATCACTATTTCATAGTCGAAACTGGCGTTGATATATTGATACGTTTATTTCAGAAGTCACTGGACTGTTATTTAGGCCGACCTGACTTAATCACTACATAAATTTGTCACGCTCGCCGTCATTTTTCAACTCCACCTCAAAGGATTTATAGCACACAACTTTATTTGCAACAGAGATCGCTAAGATCAAAGAGACAGAACTCATGAGCAAACGATCAGTCAAGGATGTTCGTAATCAGTGCAGAACATCTACCAGAATATTCATACTCGCATAGATATTTTTGGCTTCAGATCCCTAAAGCTTGCAAATTGAGATTACCACATTTGACTGACATGCTGTCTCAGGTTTAAGTAATAGACTTTTGTTGTCTCAGTGTACAAATAATCTCAAAATATGTCCAGTTTTTGGATATCCATATTTGTATCCATGATTGAAAAGGCTGTAAATCAACAACAATGGCAGATATTTCCTATGTGATTACGTATGTTGATATATTGAGTTTGAACTGACCACAAATTCTCAATTCAATTAAGCTGAGGATAGCTTGGTCCAGAAGGACTGTGATGTACCATTTGAATAATTGAAGTTGGTGTTTGCTTGTATTAATTGGCAGTGAGGAGCTAACACTGATTCCTCTGAAGGACAATGATGCAGTGGCTAAAGATAAGCCCTCTCAGTAATTACTATTGACACTGCTCTAAAGGTAAGCCATAGAAACTGTTCCTATGGGCTAGTTACCCCCCCCCCCCCCCCCCCCCCCTCCCCCAACAATTACAAAGGAAGAACAAAAACATTTCATATAAACAGATTTTAGATTAAAATAGATTTAAGGGAAATACATAAAATACACACAATATACTGGAAATACATAGTGAGTGACTACGTTGAACGTGGCTCAGAAGCTGGAGTGTGGTGAATAGACAAACAATGACAATGCCTCACAAAACTTAGTTTTGTTGCTATGAACTTAGTATTATTGAAGGAATAATGAAAACAAGATGCAACAGCTACAGAAATAAGAAAGTCATCAAGGGGATAATAAAACCAAGAATGCACTTTGTCCTAACAGGAAAAAGGACCATGAATATTTTATTTTTTATTTAACCAGGAAAAGTCTCATTGAGATTAAGAATCTCTTTTACAAGAGCGTCCTGACCAAGACAGGCAGCAGCAACAAAATATAAGAAACGTTCATCAAAAAACGTCATAAATCATCAACAACAAGGGTTCAAAAAGGGGCAATATGAGTTAGTTAAAACATCTACAGCCAGATATGCCTGCCTCCAGATCATTAAGAGGACCTTTAAAAACATCCAAGGAAACCAGCTCCTGAAGATTTAGAGTGTCTTACAACCGGTTCCAAGAAGAGGGAGCGGCATACTTGAACGCCCTTTATCCTAATTCAGTACGGGCTTCAGGGATAGTTAAAAGGTACAGAATAAATCCTGGGAGCAAAGATTGTAACTTCCAGTACTTTTTTGAAGTATGTAGCTCCGTAGGTAAGATGGAAGCAGACCGAGAGTACCCTTATAAATCAGAATATGCTAGTGGTTTAGTTTACGGGCAGACAAGGCAGACCAACCAACCCGAGCATACAAGGAGCAGTGGTGAGTAAGAGCTTTAAGATTGGTAATAAACCTCAGTGCCCCATGGTAGACAGTATCCAGCGCATGAAGGCATTGCGATGATGCGTGTATGTAAATAGCATCGCCATAGCACCGACATAAAGGTGGCAGCAAAAAGTCTTTTTTTGGCCTTAAATTAAAAGCAAGACTTGTTTCTAAAATAAAATCCTAATTTTAACTTCCGTTTTTTTTTTTTTACCAATTGCTGAATGTGAGGCTTAAAAGAGAGAGAATCGTCAATTACAAATCCTAGATATTTGTATGGAGATACAGACTCAACTAAAGCCCTTCCAGGAAGGAAGGTTCAGTAGATCTACTGTGTTATAAATCCTGCAAAGTCAAATGAAATAAATGCAAGAAATAAGAACAGTCCTTTATCAAGGTATGCTTCTGGTCTGAATATTGTTCAGTGCAAGAAGCAGGTAAGAAGCATGCGTTGTTCTAGTGAATTACAGTGGACTTATCATCTTTGAGCACATGCTTTGGCTTCTTAACCCCCTAGTCTCTACATAGTATGCATAAAATGCAGTATGCGTAAAGTCTGTGTGGGGAGCAAAAGGGACGGAATCCTGGAAGCCATGGTCATCTGACATTGATTAAGTTCTGATAAATATCTCTGAACAGACATCTGTATGCAAGTGCAGCTAACAATCTGCTATTCGCTTCAATTCAAACTTTAATCTTGCTTTTCAGATTGCTGGTTGGACTGTTAACAATGGCATGTAGGAAAAGGACATTTTGGCCAGAAGTCCTTTATTGCTATCCACTGGCTGCACTGGAAGCACCCCCCCCCCCAAAGTAAGCCTTCACTCCAAGTGGCTATTTCATCATCAGAGAATAGACAAGGGGTTAGGAGATCGATGATTCCCACACTAGGATGTTAAACTTTTGAGCCCTGTTGATAGAATAAATGTTGGCCTGTTTGAAAGCTGAAAAACTTCACCATAAAACTTTGGCTTACTAAGAGTGTCATTACACTTACATTGCGTATATTTCTGTTCAGGGTAAAAATGAAACTAGAATTCATAAATAAAGGAGTTATTATTTTCTTCTTAAAATGATTTGTAATGCACACATGCCTCTAAATAACTATATTTATAATCCTAAGTGTCCAAAAAGTTGATTTTTCTCTGTGCTGCATTCAGAACTGTGTCACCTACTTTCCTCAACATAGCACTGATGTGGGCTGCAGTTGTACTGTGTCAGAGCATCACTTTTAGGAACAGTGTGGCAAGCAGTGAGATGAAGCTGTCTTATTTAATTTGTGCTTCAGATCTGTCTCTGAGTGTCATGGCTGCCTAGCTTGATGAGTCTCTTGCTGTATTGCCCACTTGAGGACACAGGTGTTGTCATGATTAGTTAGGCCGAGTGTGAGATAATGTGTTTTTAAAATCACAGTATACCTTTGATATCAAAAAATCCGCCTGACTGCACTGATAAATAAGAATCAACATTTATTTGCATGGCTCTGTGTCCTGCACAGCATCCATCTGGAGCGTTTGGTCATTATGTTGTTAAATTTCTGCTTGGATGAGCATGTATCCTCACAGCTAGGCTTCAGGAAGGCAACAGCCCAACGAATGATAGGAAATGGGAGGCAGTGATGTGAAGCGAGTCACGTCACGTTCACCTGAAGGACCCTTTCCTGTCAAGCTTGACTTACCATCGTTTGTCATAGTGTTGCAGAAATAGGAGATGCCACTTTTTCTACCAAATTATATGTATCAAACCATGTGACAGAAAAAGTAATCAAGGCAAGCTATGAGACAAAACAACAGCGTGTGCTTGGCCAAAAGTATCTAACATCAGATGCAGCATGACTTGAACAGACAGCTGGGCAGCCATTCCAGTCTGATGTTGACAACTGAGTGAGATTAACTAAATTGATATTGTCCCAACATTTTTCTTGATTGTGTTTTGTTTACGTTTGCCTTTGGACCTGCACCATTAACTCATTGTCCCTGTTATCATGGTGCAATACGACTGCCGTGTGCGAGGCATATGCTTCCATCAAACCCTCATTAACCTTGTGTCTGATTATGTCCTGCATGGGGAGATTACTCTCCGAGATTCTGCTCACACAACAGAGTGGCCATTTGCAGCTCGATGATGATTAACAGTCCAAACAAACAATCGCCCTCCAGGCGGAGCTCAGACAACTGTGACTGCAACGTGGTCTTCAGGTGCTAGAGAAAAGTAAAAAACGGTGTAAAATAAATCAAAATTCTTGTTCTCAAAGTTGGGAAGGTGAAATCAATACTGCCCTACTCTGCATAGGAAGCAGATGATGTGAAGGGAAAAGTTTGATATATTTGGGATAGGCTTGTATGATGTATCCCAAAATAATGAGTTGTAATCATAATAGATGGCGCTCTTTGTAAAGCAGTTTGGATTATTGAAATGGAAGCTAAGCCGTTTACTGCTTTGCATTTACTGTGGAGGAATCTAAATGTACTCAACACTGGAGATCTAGATACATTTCCCTACCAGGGACAATAAAGTATGTTGTATCGTATAGTATCGTATCTTATTGTATTGATCGAAACTTATCATATTGTATCAAACTGCTTTGTACCATATCGTATCAAATTGTATCTTACATGGAGTCATAAGGAACATGGTATTTAGCCACTTAAAAAAAAGTGTCACCTAGAAAAATCATTTGAAGTAAACACTGTAGCTTTGAATATTTTTACTTAAGCTCCTTCCTGTCAGACAGCCCTTAAATGCTAAATGTTTTTGAACCTTACATGGGTTCGTTATTTCTACTAGTCAATGTCAATCATTAAAAAATTCGAATCAGGATGAATCTTAGTAGTAATCATGATAGATCAGCATTTTAAAATACTTGTATCTTCTAAAGGGACAGTTTTGAAATCAGATCGCTCTAAATAAGGAACAAACTACATCTCCAGATGTTGTTAATGATCCGCGATAATGACAATGCACCCATAGTCTGGAGACAGCCTTTTCATAATGTGGATCTGTGTGTTATTGACGTTGATCTTTTGTCTATTTTTGTCATATAAAAATAGCAGTGCAGTTCTTATATTTCACTGACAGTCCACAGAACTAGAGGAGCATCAGGCTTCATGATCAAACAATATAAACACATCATATTACTTCATTACTTCAGTCCGAAGTCACACGCTTTGTTCTGCTGCTCAGTGTGAGCGCAGGTCTCTAACTTTCTGCTGCTGAGTGCATCTTTGATTCTTATGGTCATTTAATGTTTTTTTTTAAATATATTTAAGTTGAATGAATCCATGTTAATTTGCAAAAAAAGAAGGAAAGTCATATGATTAATTTGCGTTAAAAGGTAATAAACACATTGATAATGATGTGGGTTAACATCATGTTGATAGCCCTAATTCCTACGCATGTCATGCGCCGTGCTATATGCTGAATCAGATGTCAGAAATCACTTGATCAGCTCAGACTGAAAACAAACATCATTTTTCTAAGGACTTTAAAGATGGCGCCTGCTTGAATATTTCCCGAGTGTTTTCACAGAGAAAGAGAGAGAGAGAGAGTGTCCTAGTCGAAAATGGATTCCACAATTCAAGACTCAAAGCTGAATCTTAAATCCTGAAATCTCCATTGTGGCCAGATAGTGATAATGGCCTCAGACAACTGTGAATACATGTATCAAAAGTCGACAAGCAATCAGACAACTCCACATCTGTAGTTATCATTTTTCTGAACTGAATGACTTATACTGTATATATAGGAGGCTTATCCAACCGTCTCTATACATGAGTCATCAGTGTTCATCTTCCATGTTAATATCTGGCCGACTCTTCACTGAAACAATTTCTAGACCAAATAATGCAAATCTAATACTGTATGTTTCACAGTTGACCTACAGTAACACGCTCAGAAGAAAAAGTTGCCCCTGCACCGAAGCACATTTTAAACTTTGACAGTTTTGGTGCCTATTGCATTTTTATACCATGAAAGCACCGCTGTTTCACACCCTATAGCTTCTCCTCACATTTAGATTTCCCTCTCTCTCGTGATTCACAGATGGCCATATGAAGAGGTCCATTAACACCGGCCAGAGTGAGAAGCTGAGATGAGTTTTAAATGCTGTAAGATGGAGAGCCATCTATTTTCATCCAAGTGTGGAAGGTCAACAATTACACAGCGAGTGGCGGGTCTAACTCCCCTTTCCTCACACAGCAAGTGGTGTGTGTATACAAATCTGAACCGAGGAAATTAAGCAATTTGTGCCCCAGCATTTAAAATGTAAATTGACGTGGATAAATGGGGTGAGGGTCCTCCAAAACGGTGAGCTATCTGTTTGCATTCATTCCGGCTCTAATAAAGTTTGCCGATGTGCTGGTGTGTGATTAATATTTGTTTTAATTTCATTCAAGCTCTGAGTTAACACACAGCAATCAATATTTAATGTTTTCAGTGAATATTCATAATCAGGCTGTGAGAGAGTAATTGGTTAGCAGCACAATGGCCCAGATTCTCTTTTTGTGAGAGACAGAAGGGGGTAACAGTTGTGCCATCTTTTCCTATAAAGACTGAGCAGAGTTCGTAAACTCTACACAGGCTACAATATTTTGAACAAGCGTGTCATTTGGTTCAGTATGAACTCTGACACAAACAAGTATTTGTTGTTGAATTGCAGTGTTCCAACAAACATATGACCCTCATTTATACATGTCTATGTCTTTATAAGCTCTGTTATGTTATTGCCCTTAGAATAGTTTTTACCTTTTTTTTTTTTTTTTTCAAAGGCCAGGCGAAGGCTTTATTATTTTCCTGGTACCATGGACACGGTCCAGCTAAGACTTCCTAATGAAATGGATTTGATGCGAAGGGAACTTCAGAAGATGAGCTGACTTTACATTTTTTACTCTGAGTGAAGCTGCTTTCAGAGTCCAAGGTTAAGTGAGGCAAAGGGAAATGAAGTGAGTAAAGCACTATTGTTTGTCTCTTAAGATTCAGAGATGAGGAAGCACGGTGACATTAACTGCAGAGCAGAGAGAAGAGCGAGGGAATATAGAATGTAATAGTAGGAGACTGCTGATCAATTAACATTACGAGGATGGTAATGGCAACATGGAGGAAAATAAGTTCACCTGTGATAGAATAAGTCTACTGACTCTTCACAAGACAGGGCTGGAAGCGTTAAATCATCCAGTAATTCTTGTTTTTTGGTTTATCTAAAATAATCTCTGAGGTATATAAATGAGATATAAAAAGAGAGGAGCTATAAAAAAAATCTCCTCCCTTAGATACTTGATGTCTGCACAGTCCTATTTTTGTATGGTTTTAAAATCAGACTCTGTAATGCAGGGCTGTGTTCAGATATATGGACCGATATGGCTCTACCCCAGGTCACACACCCTGTGAAGGTGCAAAACCACCTTTTTAGCACCTCTATAAGGATCTACAATTAGCTCATGTGTCATACATATGCTCCTATGGCATCTGTATGCTTTGTCATACATTAGTCCACATCTGACTGCCCACTGGTATACAGGAAGTCTTAAACACTGCATTCATTTCTTTATAAATGACAACATAGCCATCTAGTTAATCAAAACTTTTTTAATGTAAGGCAACTAAAACATACAAAAACCTTTCTCTCCTTATCATGATCAAAATTGGCCTTGTTACTATAGTATAGTATATTCATTTGATGTTTAATTATGTAAAAATGTGGAGCATTATACAACATTAAATGTTTACTGTCTGTTATACAAAACCCACACAAGCATTTATTACAATACCTTTACACAAACTGACAATTGACATAATGTAAATCTTAATAACAGCTTCACATACTGGTTTTTAATAACAAATTAGACAAGGAATAACATAATATACCACAGCATTCCTAAGATCATCTGTTTTTTAGCTATTGTTCATTAACATTTGAACAACAAATTAGTTCTGCTTTTGCCACTACAAAGCTTCATATCAGTATATTGTTAGGACTTTTTTGGCGTTTACTTTTTGCATTACTTTAAGCGTGGAAGAAGTTAGAAAAAACAGGTACATTTCTAACAAGCTTATTTTCCTAGCAGGGCTTTTTCGACCCCAACCACTCACTTTGTCACCCTGATTCTTTTGCCTTTATTTAGCCAATATTCCATTACCATCCCTGCTTTTGCTGTTATGCAGGACTAAGAACAGCAACTCAGCCAAGAATTTCTAAAACTTTTCCTCCTGAATGCTGGCTGGCATGTACAGGTCGGATCAATGTCATTGATTTTGTTTGTCTCTAAAAGCCAACTGGTATGCATTCAGCCCTCTTTCTGCTCACACTGCTAGCAGTGTAGATAATCTCTAGACATGTGGCCTGTGGAATCTCCCTCCATAAATGTGCAACTGCACAGTTAAGGTGAGGATTGCAACTGCACAGTATTTCCTGACAAACATAATTGCATGTTTGCTCCTCATTTTCCTGTGGTTTCCCTTCTGATATATTAAACCGCAACCTGAGAAAATTGGGCGGTTATCAACAGTAATCAATACCCTGGGTGATTAGAGATGTTTCTGTCTAAACTGCCTGGTTCCCTGTCAGCAGATGAGAATTGTTGGAACTCTAAATGCCGTAAAAAAGATTTTGTACAGGACATGAAATAACCCTGGAAGACAAGTCAGCCAGTGGCAAAGCTGGGAAAGGTTCGGAGGGTCTGCTGAACTTGTGACTATGATCATCTCTAATCTTACATAGTAAAAAAAAAGTACTCTGTGAAGTACTGCATTGCACACAATCGCCATAAATGCTGTGCTGTATGGCAGAGCCAGCATGGTCCTGATCCCATGTTCTCTTTCAAGTCTAATTTCTCACTTAAAAATATTTTAAGTAAGTATTAATATTTTCTGCACACACTGAGATAAGCAGCAGGTTCACATTCTGCTGTACAAACAGGTTTATTTCTTCTCTTTTCTTTCCAGTGGGGACTGATCCTCAGGGCCCTGACTGCACTCTCTTCTCTCCCTGTAGAGAAACGAATGGCTGGTTAGACACATGTCTAGGAGCTTCGAACCCAGTGGTTAAAGAGAAGCTTCTATGGAGAGACTAGCCCAAAGCCTTGAAGATCAGTGAGTAAAGGTAAGGTTCCAGCCATCCTCCCTTTGGCATGCTGTCATCAACTGACCTGTGGCAACTTGGTCCAACAACCAACATGGTTGTTATTAAGAAACAGATTTCAGCTTATTTACAGTATATTATATTTACTGGCTTTTTGCACTTACACTTCTTGGATTTTCCATGTAAGAATCAGAAAATGTGATTTTCCACACATCAACTGGTATGACACAGATTAAACAACATTGTATTCATTTACATAAACACAAGATGGAAAAAATAGACAATTCTGAATCAATCTTCAGAATAAAAATGAATAAAACATTTCAACTAAGATTGTTTTTAGTTGGGTTATCTCCACATTCCCTTTAGGCCAGTAGACTGCTGATGATGTGCTGTGTTGCCACTGGCTTAAGTATAACAATTTCCTTGCTATATCATTTAAATATAATAGCTTCTGAATGTAAGGTTGTTGTGGCATACGCAGAAGCTAAAGCAAACAGAATACTAAATAGGGGTAAACTAGAATCTCAGAACAGGGGTATTTTTTATATACAGTATTTAAACCAGAGGGATTTCTGAAAAGGTAAATAAAAAAAGGAAGAAAAAAACAGGTTCATGTTGTGGACCTGAAAGTGATTGAAAGAAGGAAACAGAGAGGAGGACAAGAGAGACAGCAGCATTTTTCACGACCAGCTGCTCAGGTACAGTATATTAGACAATGTGGAGAAGAGGGCTTGGCGACCCGTGTCCCCCACCTTTCAAATCCCATCTCCCTCAATGAAATCAGGTGTCAAAGTTTACAGCGGATGTAGTGAAAACAAGCCAAACTCGATCACGGCTGGGGCTGTCACAGCTGTTGAGAGGGACAATAAAATAACCTAATAAAGAGGAGAGAGCTGTCTTCAGCTCAGAACTGCCACGTTGAACAGCAGAGCAGAAACATTTTACAATAGCAGTTGTGCATGAGGTTGTGAAAACTTCCTGGAAATACAGCAGTAAAACTATTAGATGTGTGTCGGACTATCTCAGAAGCACCATGGGAAGTGTTATATAATTATAAACTACAGATTAAAAATTTATCTTTTAATACCAATTTTCTGAATATGGGATAGCCTGTGAAACACACCAGGTTGATTTAAAAAAAAGAAAAAAGGGAGGGCTGTGTCCAGTAAAGGGTCACATATTGAATTATTCCAGAAACACAAACAAATGTTTCAGCATTAAATGGGTTACATTCCAGTTGCACACAACACGGGGTATAAAACAGTTTCTAATTTTGAAGCTGATTAGTTACACAGTACTTCCATTTGTTCATTGTTACGTGTAATCATAAGAACATTCTTCTTCTCCTCCAAGTTACTTTGTAAGAACTGTGCTTTTCAACATCATCTATCCCAGATTTACTGGTAACAACAAACAAACAGGGAACATATGCACATCACAGGTTAAAGGGACAACAAACATTTTTTAGTAAGGTGTTGGGTCGCCATGTTCTGCCAGAGCAGCTTCAATTTACCTTGGCATTGATTATAATGGAACGCCATTCTTTCAAAACTTGTTCCCCCATAGAGTGATTCGATAATGTTGGTGGAGAGCACTTTATAGATGAGAAAGTTGTTCATTGGGGTTGGGAACTGTAAAGGCCAAAGCAATGTATTGCATATCATTTTTATGCTTCACAAAGGATTTAGAAACCTTTCATGCCCAATAGAGGGGGCATTAACTGCTATTTTCTTTGCTTGTAGGAAATAGTTCTGGGCATCGTTGGGGACCTAAATTAATTTGAGCTCTTTCAGCTTAGATTTTTATTTCAACCTTTGCTCATTTTGTAAACTATTTATTTCCCAATCAAATTTGCTTTAAATTTGACCAACAACAACGACAGTCCTCTGTTGGATCAGCCACATCCCGAGCTTAGCATGTCTCCTTCCTGTTCATATGAAGAGGCTAGGCCCCTCCATTAGCTTGGATGCATGATACTCTTTCAGTTAGACCTTCTTGTCTGCTATTGTTTCCTGGAATAATGAACCCTCATGAGTGCCAGCCTCTTGAATCACCAGAGATGATGGATAACAGTCACCCACTGTCATATTCCGTTCTTAACATGTCCTCCTCCATCCCTCTATCCTGACACAGTATGCTCGTCACCGATGACAAAACTAATATGAAAAGTCACCTGTCACCTCAATGTGTGAAAAGCATAGGACAGAGATTGATATACACCTCATTGTCTTCTCTTCACAAAGCATTCACCTGTCATCCATTGTTAAATGACTAATTGCCCATGGAATTAAAAGAGTTAAGATATTCATTAGAAGAGCATTAGTTATCTCATAGTAGTTCTTCTTCTAAAGACAAACTGATATAACCTGTTCTGCATTACGAAGAACCCTATGGGCCAAAGTACTGAAATAGTCTCATACACTAATTGTACTTGATATTTTTTCAACAGCAACATTAGCGGCAATAAAAGGAATGAGAGTCTAATGGTGTCCACCATGTACTGGTGCCATCTACTGTATGCAAATACATTTCTGTTTGATCTCCTGTATAGAAAAAACTGAGGTAATAGTTGACACGCTCTGAATGTCAGATGTGGAAAACATGATTTTTCCAACATTGATATATTTCTGTTGGTGAGCTGTCTGTGAGCTGCAACTAATTCTGGCTAGTCCTTAACTGCCCTCCTCTTAGGTTGCAAGCTTCACAAATTAGACCTGAGTGGCGCCATTAATTATGGGTGAAGATCAATTGTTGAACTGTTATTTTAGCCACTCGCCCAATTTCAGCAAGAAAGAGAGGGTCTGGGATAGTGAGGAGGCAGAGGGATAACACCACAAGGCCATAACGAGTTGTGTCTTTCCCATTAATCAATGCCTTCTGCACAATTTGCTGTCTGTGAATTGGGACTGACCTGTCTCAAGGGTCACTTGCCAATTTTCAGCTGTAGTCAGCCTGCATCAAGCTGAGCTCTGTTCTCATGCCCAGTGTTCCTTTTGAGTGATCCCATCTATAAGATCATGGCTGCAGCATTTCTCTCTCTGATAATATCATTCTCACCAACAACACTCCTGCACAACAGCTCTGGAGATTTGATGAGGTTATTACTTACAGTGGCTGGTTGGGTTAAGGATAATTGTGTTTGCCTTTATGTTTTTGTTCATCTATATAAAGCACATTTTATGCAACATGTCCAAAAGTTAATTCCAGTATTTTTAAACGTGAACCCAAAGCTGGTAGCCTTTAAAAGGGTTGAAGTGACTTCAAAACAATCTTTGGAGGTAACTGCAACATACTGGGGAACAGAAAACTGCACAGAGATCGTACTGGTCACGTGCAGACAGTCTATGGTCTAGACAATAATTTGAACCTTCTACATTTACATTGAAAGCCAATTAAAATCTAAAACTGAATTTAAATTGACTCATAGTTTTACCTCAATAAAGTATGTGGTGGTGTAACACAACAAATACATGTGTTGGAATCCCCCCAAACAGTTCAGCATTTATTTTAAATGAATTATTAACACATTTTAACCTTCATTCTGCTGATTTTATATTTAAAAGTGTGATGCAAATGCAATTATTTGTTGATTTTTCTTAAAATCTGTCTTTTTGTGTGAGTGTTAGCAGGCATTCTGAATTCTAATCCATCAGGGATTTACTACTTCCAGGATTCAGGATTTGATGCTTTGAATGATGCTATCCATATTATGAGTAATGATGAGTAAGATATTTTTATTTGGTGTGATGTGTAATTGAAACAAGGTGCACCAGTGCTTGAGGGGTATTTAATTATAAAGCATTTCTCAAAACAGTCTAAAAACATTGATGAGGGAATTGAGTAATTAGTTATATACACTAGTTTGTAAACATGCATTTTGAAGGTAGAATTCAATTATAGCAATTGTTTTTAGTAGGACTGGATTTAATTATACACATACATACAGTTTGCTTCACCTATAATTGGACATATCTTCTGGTAACAAAATAAAATGCTGTGTTGCCCTTAGAGATATCAATATACCATGCATGACTCATACAGAACATCTCATCTGTTCACTGAACTTTATAATGGTTCTGCTCAACTGAGCTACCTATGGGACAATAATTAATAATAGCAGTAGTTTGAACAACAATTTACACCCATGTCAATGATGCCACACCCATGTAAAGAAAGCTGCTCTGTCAGCAGCTTATGTGACTCTATAATTGCTTATGAGACACAGGGCAACCAAATAAATAAAAACATTGAGCACCCCCATAGTAGCCCTTCTAACTATGTTCAGCAACCATAACATCTGCCCATGGTATTAATTGTAGACATAAGTGTTTACATTACATAAACATGGACTCACTAGCCATTGTTTCTGTTCCTTGTTTCTTTTGCTGTATCTTTTTATGGTCACACACACACACACACACACACACACACACACACACACACACACACACACACACACACACACACACACACACACACACACACACACACACACACACACACACACCCCCCACACACACACACACACACACACACACACACACGCACACACACACACACACACAAATTTCATTCTCTCAGCTAAAACAATCGAGTAGTGCTGCTGGTTGAATGACACTTTGGCAGCTTGAACTGCTGCCTCTATTTATTGTATTTTTAAAGCAGTGGGTTTTGGCAAGTGGAGCCTTAAGAACTGTCAATAAGTTTAGTAATCTCTATTCTCAGTGCAGTGGTATTCTCCAGTAAAAAGGCTGTCGGCTTTAATTCCAACAATTAGATGAGCTGTATAATGCTGTTGAGTTTTGTTACTGCAACATTTAAACTAAATGGTGCATATAGAATAGTGCTAATTCATTGTATCTTGCTGACATAATTTTAACTGTCTCTGATGGTAATTGTGTGTATGATTCCTCACCACTGTCTTGTGGAATCCCACATGGTTCATTCCTGGGCCCCTTGTTATTCTCTGTTACTCCTAGAACAAAACATAAAAAGTTTTAATACAGAATAGCATCTATATGCTGATAATGCACAACTTCCCTTTTTATCCATACTGTATGGCGCCTTAGTGTTTTAAGTCCGTAGGATGCCTAAACAATAATTATAATAATACACTGTATGGCTGAAAATATTTAAATCAAAATGCTGATAAAACAGAGGTTAACCTGCAAAACGTATAGGCCCCTTTCTTCTTCTATAAGATTCATAGAAGGGCACATGTTAATGCAAAATCTCTTTCAGTTCTTTACAGTCCACCAAAAGATAAAAATAAACTATGTTGAAATGTGGTTTTGCACAGAGAAACAGCATTTTCAGCCAACAGGCAATTCTACAATAATTATTTTTCTAGAGTCAAAACACCACATTCAATCTCTTGCTAACCCTCAACACAAATCAATGAACAAATCAATAAGGTTCATCAAGTTGAAATCCCACAGGATTAACTGTGGCTGCTTGGTCACCAAGAAAGACAAAATACAGACTCAGGCTACTGTATTACTGTTACTGAACAAAAAACGAGTGATAGGTTCAGTCTAGGTTATCACTACTGTCTCACTGCCACTCCAAAGACAATGAAACTCATCAAACTTTATTGAAGTGTTCCATTGATTTCAATCTAGATTTAAGCTACCTGTTGTTGTGTCTTTCAGCACTTGTAACTGTTTTATTTCCAAGACCATAACCCTAATATAATATGGGATAAAGTTAATCTAAAGGACTTTATCAGGAATGAGATTGTTGATCTTCTCACAAAAAATGGATTGCCTAACAACAAAGAACACCTGAAGCAAGAAAAGAAGGGACATTCCTTTGAAGGTTGAAATCTTGAGTTAGAGTGGGATTCATACAAGAAGCAGTTTAAAATGAGTTTTGTTGAATTGTTTTTGTGATCTTCATCTTTAACCTGATTTGCATTTGTTGAGCTAATGTTAGCAAATTGAGCTTACTATTAATCAGTTAAATTATGAAGATTTTTCTGATGCAGATTAGCACATTTCTGCAGTGCTTTACAACCCACTTTGAACAGTTCAGTTCACCCCTTATCACTGACAACACAACCTGTTAAACAAGCTCAAGAAGAAGCCAAGGAAGCAGGTCAGCTGCTGCTAATGTTTAAACATTATAAGAGTTGTACTGGAAAGCAAACACAGAATGACAGCCTGTGTGGTCTATGTAGGGCCATGTGAACATAAAATATAAATATCACACAGAGAGTTTGGCACTGGACCTTAGGGACACAAGACAACAAGCCTCAACAAGCCTTACAAGACAGTTACAAGGAAAACATCACCCGGTCAAGAAAGCAGAGATACACCTGCACATGCAACATACAAACAAAGAAGAAATGGTCAACGTCCTAAGAGATTATGTGACAAAAGACAAAATAATATGTATTCTAGTTTACCAACTTTGACAGCAAGTAAGAGAAGAACTCAGTTTTAGATAGTTTCTGTTTAGGGGGGGAACTCACACTCTGCAATCTGTACTGTGTCCAAGCATGTTAGACCCCCAAAGTCTAGTTTGGCAATACCATGCACTTTCTTGGCCCTGGCACGGTTGAAAGAGGTGTGCTTTGGCAAGATACGGTTGCTCATGCACGAGCATAGGCTCAGTATTGCGCCGTAGACATGATATATAATTGATTCCCGCCTTGCATAATCGAGAAATCAAGGCGTGTAAGAGAGTCGTATCTGAACAAAACGACTCAAAGTAAGCCTCAAAGTCAGTAAAGTTGTAGTCATGTTCTTCATTGTTAGACCAGAGAAAATTCACCCTGCCACTATTATACAGTCTTTGGCAGCTATTTAACAGCCAACTGAAACTTAAAGGGTGGTGTTTTTAGTGAGTGCGCCCTAAAAGTTGCTTCCGGACCAATTGCAACAATGAACTCCTTAACTATTAACTAGGGCTTTCAGAGTTAACGCATTAGTCGCAATGGGATTAAGGTCCAAACGAAACACAGTGATTTTTAAAATTGCATTGACATTTTGGCCCTTTAGCTGCACCGTAGCTAAAACACTGCACTGACAGCAGCGGCTCCCTGTAGACACATGCAAAAGAACGACACCACTGAACCTTTGAATGGCTCATTTCACTTTAAAAAAACTCCCAGAGGATTTATTTAATATCCACCACACGACATCAAACATTTCACATTTTACCGTCCCTTTTAGCTGTTTTGATTTACTTTTCCATCTTCCATCCTTTTTTCCATGGTTAAGCTCGGTCTACCACAAGTTCCTTATTTTCTTTCAAAGTAAAAGCAGGTTTGTATCCAAACAGGAAGTAAAGTACCCTTTGACTAATACAGTACAAAAACAAAAGCATATCAAACAATGCAAAATAATTATTTTTTTAACAAAAAATGATAAAAAAATGTGATTAAATGTAATTAACTATTGAATTTCAGCGAAAAATCGCAATTAAAAAATAATCATATTACAGCCCTACTATTAACATATCTTTGAAGATTCATGAAAATTTGATGTGACAGTATACTGCAGGACATTCACCAGCAGCATTATTACTATCCTGATGGGCCTATTCTCCTCCCTCTTTCTCTTTTGACCTGCGATGCCCCTACCAGATGAAACGTTATTATAGGGGCCTGATTGGTGCTTTATGTTGACATTGTGACACACATCACAAATTATATCCAGGAATGTATTGATCTATGATATAAGCTGATATTTTTATGCCCCCTTCTCTACCGTGTCACAATGTCCATTTAATGATCTTGTGAAAGTGATGCTCCGAACAGAAAAAGGCTACTTACATGTATTGATCTTCTGTTCCTCCAGCGACAGCCCTTTGGATAAAGACGAGTCTGGGTTATGTTTTGGTGGCAATTTGGGAAGAAAACAAGATTATTTCATAACCTTTATATCTCCTTGTTACTGCAGGTACTGAATAAGATGCTGAAATGTTGTTCTCTTCACAAAACAGCATGTAGAGGCTTTACATGATAGACATCCAGTACCGTATGTAATAGTGTACCCATGAAAGAAAGGGCAATTCAGATGGCAGGATTGTTAACAAGGTGTCATCACTTTGGTACTAGAGTTACAATGTTATTTATCTATGATTCCTGTATTTAATAACAACAGAATCACTTGCCTTGAGGTATAGGTCATGCAGTCTATTAAATGTCCTCTAAGTGTTTCATGTAGAATGTGAGAAAAAAAATGTCTGTCCATACTGAAGGTTCAGGTTGTCATTGCTCGTTTGGCTTGTTTACATGGTGTAATATTGCCTGCAAGAAGAGTCAGTAACTTTTTTTATGGTTAGACATGATCAGTTTTCATTTGTTAGACAGTAAAACAATGGCATATTTGTCATGTACGTTGGGATTAGATGCAGTTTTGAAATGGAATTAGGGTTGCTGTTAACCAAGCGGCAACCTCTGGTGTCGAGAAATTAAGCCAATGAGGAAGTGAAAAAAACTGCAGTTCCTGGAGTGTCTGCTTCAGGCTGGCTCCAAAAGACCCGGAAGTCACATTTAGAAATCCCCTTTGACAGCAGAGATCAACATGTTTACAGCCTGGTACAAAAAAATATTTTTTGTCTCGTTAGTTAATGCCTTCATCGGCACACACTGTACAGGGGTTTATTTTATTCTTTTAATCATCCGTTGTGATTTTATGAAGGAAACGAGTCATGCATAGTTAGGGGCGTGACGGATCTGACTGCATGCGGCCACGTTGTAGCGGTTTGTCAGGACACTTAAGACCCGTCTCAGTTCCAGCTCTTTGCCTGTTGTTAGGTTGACTGAAAGTTTGATAGAGTCAGCATTTCCAATATGGAAACCGCCATGGATGGGCTTTCAAAACAGCCCTTCAGAAACCAATGGGTGACGTCACTCCGGCTTCGTCCACTGTTATTTACAGTCTATGCTGTCAACATGAAGTATTGGCAGTTGGTTTTATTGGAAATAATGATGTTATTGATTACAGATAACGGAGACAGAGGTCAAGAGAGGTATCCAATTCCTGTCTGAGAATCTTGATATAGCTAGTTGAGGTGTGAGGTTTTTTCAAGTTATTTTATTGCTTACCAAAAAGAGGCAAATAAGGAGATGGTCATGAAGAAGGTTTTTGTGGCCACATCCATCAGCTGAGTAAATGTCTATGGTGAATATGTTTTTTAGCAGTATTTCATTGCAATGTCAGCATAGCTGCAGTTGGTTGTTAGGGAAAACGTTTACTGTGATTCATCAGCATGTCAGTCAACCACACACTCACAGGCACAGGGTTGCCACCGTAGCTCAGTCATGAGTGACACTACCTCAATTTTGCACATCGAGTCCTTAGTCAACATCATATCAGCCACCAGTAAAGTGTTTGTAAGCAGTAGAGTGGCCTCATAGTAATGGCATTTCCATTTGTTTGTATAAAGCCAAGCAAATATAACTGTCATTATAACTGTGATATATTGACATTTAACTTATGTCAAATTTTGACTGCTTGAATTTATATTGAAGTTATAATAAACCACATCAACCAAAAATACTGCTTCAGATTTACTTTCAGTTTCCATGATATTTAATTGTTTGTCCACCTTCTGAAAAAGTTCTTATACCCAATTTAAGTTATCAAAAAATCAGACATAATTATTTAAATTAATACAAAAGCATCAGTACTTGCATATTGTGTCATCAGTTTTCCTGCAGTTGAAACTAACCATCTGCAGTCTGTTATTCATTCAAACATATAGAAACTACAGCAAATATCTCTTGTTGAAATAACCGGTCTGTTGTTCAGGGATAACAGACTGTAGAATCCCATAATTGACCAGATAGAATCAAATATTAATTAAACACAGTACTATAAATTCAATTCTAGCAACTACACATGTTGGTATGAAATAAGACACTGTGGGAGACAAGCATTGCTTGCCAGTGAAACTCCACATCGAAGTGGGTTTTATCCCAATTTCAACTAATGTTCCTTTTTTCTGAGGGGAGGGGTTTGGGGGAAAGGTATGACTTGCATGGCTTAAAGAGGATTGATGGGGCATTGAACATTACTTAACGACAGGCACGTTACTCTCTGCAACATGTGCCTGCAGAAAGAGTTAAGAGAAGGAGCGTGATGCAATCCAAAAATAAAACCCACAACAGGCAAGTTGTAAGTGTTAAATAAAAACTACAAATTGAGAGGCTGCTTTTGAAGATAATAGCTTTTTTTCTCCCAGGTGAAATATCAGAGAGCAAGGTAACATCAATTCACATCAGTGTCAGATCTATTTGTGTCTTACAGAAGGTGGTATTTGGTGAGTCTATAAGACTAAAACTCTTTGTATACTGTAGCTTGGTTGTTGTAGCAACTGATGCAAGCAAATGCCAAGTGGGACTCACATGACAGTGTTTGCTTAAGAACTGAATACACTACATACACTGGTAGGGTTAAGAGAGACACAATGAGGGTACAAAATGGAAAATGCCAAGCTAATTATAATATTTGGATGTAGAAAGAATTATATTTGTCTTTTAATTTGATGCATGTTCTCCACAATTTGGATCAAACGTGAAACGATATTATTAATGCTTTTACAGTTATCATCCTACAATAGAGACTAATCAAAGTACAGAAGACTTCTACTTTTTGTTGCTCTGAGTTCGCAAAATATGGCGATCTGTTAACAGCAGACTTGTCTATGATCATGATAGGCTGTGTATGTGGAATTGCTTATATGTCACAAGCCCCCACTCCTGCCTCTTCTGTCAGCGCAAAGCTGTGACAAGTGACGTCAAAGTCGAATGCAGTCCGACCTGACTGTTCAGACTGCATTGCAAAAGGTATGACCGGTATCCAAGTTAGGACCATATGAAAGTTGCCCACATCTAATTTGAACAGATCAGATTCCACGTGATGTGTGTTACTCAAACTGTCATGAAAAGATCAAATCTGAGTCTCTTGTGTAGAAATCAAAATCTGATTCTGGTCACTTGCTTGCAGTCTAAAAGTAGCCTTTGTTAACACAGACTTTACAAGACATTCAAGGGACAAAGGTTCTTGTCCCTTGTTTGATACTATACTGTGATTATATTCTATAATATTCTATTATAATATTCTTTGAACAAGGCCAAGCATTCTTGCCAATTCTTCAAATGCTTTCTTAATTCTCACTGAATCACCACTATAGTCTCCTGCTGGCATTGCATAAAGACACACGTGTTAGTGTGGCTCCTGCAAGCACAACACATTTTAACTGGACAGGGTGACAGAGGATTCAAATGGTGCCTGGGGCTGTCATCCGTTTAAATATTCTCAACATTTATGCGTGATGCCGTATGCAAAAAGTGCAATATTTAAGTCAGAGTTGATGTCGATTACCATAGCACATCGCTCTAATGTGCACTGTTTTTATTTCTTACATGCCTTAAAATGATGAGTAGGCTACAGAAGAAAAGAAAGGAGAGCAATAGTCAATGCATTTGGATTTACCTATGTTACACATTACACACTAATAATTGTATTGTTAAGGTTGTTGTTAAAGCAGTCTTGAAGATTGTGTAGAAATACAGTTTTCAACCCAGTGTCCCTGTCTGCTGGGAAACTGGAAACTTCTGTAACTGCCTTTTCACATTGTTGGCCTTGCCCTTTTTAAAATGAACACTTGATGAAGTCTGAAGTGCACTGTCTTTGAATTTCACACAGGGATGAGTGTATATCTAGTAGAACAACGGAAGAATCAAAGTTTAAAATCACATGTCGCTACAAAGCACAAAGCCGTAAGCTGCCCTAAAGTTCAGTGAACATACATCTCATTGGAAAGCCATTAATAAAGCTGTCAGCGCACAGACCAACAGACCAACCTCAGCCTGACTTTCATTACTACTGTTATTTGGGTTCTTGCTGTTCCAGGCCATCTACACAAGACAAAAGCTAGAACTTAAAAAGGAAACATCCTTAGTCTATAGCCGCAATGTCCTCCATGAACTTCCTCCTGCAGCCCAGGGCAAGGAAGTGTGTAGCTGAGCTTAGCTGCACTGCAGCGATGTGTGAGGGAGGTTTAGATGAGGCCTGACCTGTATGTGTAAAAGTTACAGTGACGGATTGGAGCATGTTTTAGATTTGTAAACTCAGACAGAGGACATGGTGAGCAATCCTGCGAAGGGTCAGGACACATACTCTATAATAACAATAATACATTTTATTTATATAGTATATTTATATAGTATAGCATTAAAAACAGGGTTACAAAGTATATTACAAATGAAAAAGGCTTTTGGGCTGCAAGCAGAATACAATTGGGTCACATCAACTTCATCTTGTACTTTTGTTGTTTTGCTCCCACTATCATTGTGACAGTAAATTCCCATGACATCCTGACTCTGTGGAGTTATCTTTATTGATGCCTATATACTATTTAAAACGATATAGTTCCACCATGCAGTCATTGCCAAAGGTCTCTGTGAGGGGTGACATCTTTGGTGTCCACCTTACCTTAATCCTGAACCTGCTGCCCCCCCTGTTTATTGCTCTCTGTCACTGCTTAGTTTATTTTAGAACCCACTTACTTTGTGCAACCAACCCCCTTTTTATTAGCAGCATAAAGGCACAGATACATTATCAGAGCTAATCAGAGTCAAATAAAGAAAAGTAGTGGAGTGAGACTGCAGGAATCCCCCCCCCCCTTCCTTTTGCAGTGCTGCAATGCTGACCGACCTGTGTAAACTTTTCAAACCTCCCTCTCTATATTTTCCTCTCCCACCCTTATTTCATTTTGTCCCTCTAAGACTCCCTTTGTTGTCCTTCTTCTCCCTTTTTATTCCTGATGCCTCTTCTTTCTTAGACGTTCTCCCTCCTCTCACATCTCTTTCTCTGAGTCTTTTCTCTCTTCCTCTTCTCTCTCCTCTTCACATCTTTCTCTCTTCTTTTCCTCAGGGATTGCCTGTTTGATATTCTACTTGTGTGGCGGGGCGGCAGGATGGATTAGAGCATGGACAGGCCCCACAAACCACCCTGATCTACAGGACAGCTTTTCAATCACTTCTCCAATGTTCCTCCTATACAGTATAAACACAGGCAAAAGGAGAGATCCGCAGAGCAAGAGGGGGAAAAAGTGGAAGTAAGAGAGTGGGATAAAAACAAACAGGAAAGGACAAATGTTCAGTTTTATGAAGTAGAACTGTTGCTGTGCAGACAGGCTGAATTATGCCAGAACCTTAAAGTAACATATTCCACTTTCATTGAATTTGAGCATATCAGGTGTCTGCAGGTACTGTTTTAAACACAAGCAAGAGAGAACAATGGCTCATTTGCACCTGTAATGGCTTGCAGCAGTTTATGCTTCACAATGGATGGCCTGCTCAGGTGTCCCTTAGGCTTTGTTTCTAAGGTACAAGTTTGTATTTTTCCCTCTCCCTGTGTGTTTATACTCTGTCTACCTTGATCCTAAGGACCTTTCCCATTTAGACGAAAATTGCAGATCCCTCATGTGGGTAAAACAGAATTACTGTGCCTCTCCAGCCTTTTTTATATTGGATCAATAGGGTGATCTTCCAAGGCTCACATTAGGGGGCATTATAAAAAGGTTACAAATGAGCGTGTTTAGTCCATTGCACTCTCCTCAGGTACTAAGGGAGCATCGACCCATTGTGGCTCATCAAACTGTTTTGTTGCCAAACTACACTTGAACAGTAATCACCTTCAAAAGGAGAGATAATAAGGTGCTAGGTAATTGAAGAAGATCAACAAACCACTAATAAGTAATGCAGTCAATTGCCTGTGAAGTATCATGTTGTGTCTGTATAATCTTCAGAAATGACAAGTCCAACATCGTTTCAGTGCATCTGATGACTCACCGGCGGTAATAATTCATACTTCAGAACTGGTGTACCCATCGGTGAACACAGTGAGCATGTTTTATTTATCCCCAAAAAACTTTATTTATAATGTACAGACAAGTACATTACAGACATGTACGGACAGAAAATAAGCTGAAAGTGCTAATGTGGGGACTAACACAGTATCTTAATTATGTCTGAAGACCAAAAAAAGAAAGGTCATAAAACCTTTTTTGTTATGAATTTTGAATATAAGACGGTGAGGTACGCTGTCTTGACCTTGAAAGATAAAGACAAAACAAAGTGGTGTAACCACTTAATGACTATATGAACAATATTTTTTTCCAATCTTGAAAATCAAGAGAATACATAACTTTTTACATATACTTCTGTCATTGTCATGTTTCCCATTGAAACATGAAGCATGGGTAAAAAAAACTGTATCATCTGCCAACACATGAACCTTAGCTATACTTGCAGTATTTCTCTATTTTTTTTAGGCTGTGCGCGTTTATGCAGTAGTAGACGACCCCGGTCTCAAGTATGTATTCAAAGTGTTCAAGCCTTGTTACAGTGTCCCTGCCTGAGTGCACATAAGCCAGTCTGTGGTCCCTTACTGTCACAGCACCAGTGGTGATAACAACTATGTGACTTCACACTTCATATATATTGTTAATATTGTGAAATTGATTGATCTTTTTTTCTGTCTTGTTCTCTTTGGATGGACCCCAGGAAGAACAGTTGTGAGTGCTGTAGGCTAATAAAAGGCACACTTGGCAGTATGTAAATGTGCATTTTAAAAAATGACACAAAGATGATACATCGCTACCAAAGGAACGTATTTTATTTTGTCATAGTTAAGACAAACCAAAGCAGGTGTTGTGTTGTAATTTATTTCATATAAATATTATTGTCTTTCTATGTTGCTCTTTATTTTGCATCATTTTTTTGTTTTCCTCTTTTTGTTTGCGTCATGTTTATTACACTACAGGCTGTAGCTACCTACTATCACAGGTAGTTCTTGATAAAAAAAATAGTTTAAAAAAAACGAACTTTCAGGACTGTCCTTTCAAAATTAAGCAGAGAAACCTAGAAATACACATCCAGGACTTTTTTTATTGCTTTATTCCTGTTAAACCAAATTTGTACCAAACTGTGACCCCAGAACCGAGATACAAACCGAACTGTGACCCCAGAACCGAGATACAAACCGAACTGTGACCCCAGAACCGAGATACAAACCGAACTGTGACCCCTGTGAACCATTGCACCCCTACTCATTTGATGATTTTTATCTTAAGATTTGAAATATTTTCTCAGTGTAGGTACAGCTCAAGGATTGACCTAACCCTCAGGTGTAGAATGAAAACTGATGTGCCCATAATAACACACCACCGTTATATTACCACATGCATGAATGGATAAGATTATGATCACTACTGTGTGTTAGTTTTCTACTGAAGCAGATAGACACATACACAATACCAAACTTACCTTCATCTTGAAATATTGCATTGAAAAAGATTCACAAGGTGAGCTGAGTTCCTAAACATTGCCGTTATAACCAACTTAAACCCTTCCTTTCTACACATGCTTAAGTTACTTAACACTTATGAATGAGCTCTCTGCACAAAGAACATCTAATAGTCATTTTGTCCATCACAACACCTTTATGCTGGTAATCACACAGCAGAGGGATTCTGGTCCATGATGCACCCACCTGTTTGTGACAGATTTTATGCAACTTTAAGTGATGTGCTGTCTGATCTCTAACCCGAAATGTATTAATGTTCATAAACAATGTTTCTGCCCGTCCCACCTTTTTTTTTTTTTTTAAAGTTCTAATAACGCTTCTCTCCAAATCTGGAAGGCCCACGTTGTTTTGGTCCATTGTAATTTAAGTTCCAGTGTAGTTCAGAATTCAGACTTGACACTATATTTAGATGCTCCAAAATGCTAATGAGAAATAATAAGAAAATGTACTACAAACACTTTGAATGTTGTGTTAGAGTTTGTCAACATTTCGAGAGAAATAGCCGAGAGAAATGTTGGCACCTCAAACTACTCAGATGATGATGATTTGTGTGAGAGCCCCATGGGTTGCTAGCCAGAAAAGGGGGCAGCTGACCCCAGATCCGTGTGTGCTCATTATTGTGTGCTATCATGTTTAATTGCATTTGAGTTTTGGCATGTGCATTGCTTAATTACAAGATATTAACTAAAATGAAAAGGACTTTTAGCCTAGTGCTTTATTAGCTGAGCAAGGGAATCATTATCTACTTCTATCCATGATCTATGATACGGGCACGCACAGGCTGCAGCAGGTAGAATCAAATCTACAGAAAAAATTAGAAAAGATAAAATGTTTTGTAGATAGTTAGGCAGTCTATAGTGAGTCCATCGTGAAGGTGATAGACTTATGAAGCTTTCCAGAGTTTGGCCAAAAGATGTCCCATTGATAAACACCCCCAGTTTAGATGAAAACCATCCAGTATTGCATTGCTATGTTGACTTAAAATCAGTTTTATTATCACTGTTGTTTTCCACCCGAGCCTTTTGTCAGTCACGTAGCTTTTATTATGACTCACTGTTCACTTTTTAAGTCTTCAAATGTAATAATTAAACATGCATACAAAAATAATGCCCAGTTTTGGTATTATCGGGAAACAAATATTCCTTTGCGACAAACAGATGCAGAAAAAGCCATGACACTGTATCCCAACCAGGACACCTTCAACAAACTGTGCCCATCCTGTCCCAACTGTTGGAATAACTCAGTCAGAGCAGCTATAAGTGGTTGTGATTTTTAGGCATCAGGACACGCTTTTAGGCAGGTGATATAAAACCTGGACTGTTACGTTCATATTTATGAGGATATGAATAGTCAATGTTTTGGTCCACACAATTTCAACTTCCCTTTTAAATTCTGCTCAGTAATTGGCTTGGAAAAAGTTTGTGCAGCACAAAAATGTAAAATTTGACCTCATGTTTGCTCTCTATAAAAAATTCACAGATTACTTTTCAACCTAATTTTGCTAATGCATTTGTTAAGTCTTGTATCATAATAATGTGTTTTAAAACCAGTTAAATTGTGTAAATGTTCATTTTTAGTATAAATTACAGAGAGTGTAGCTCCTTGGTACAGGTATACTGCACATACAAGTTCTGAAAAGGGAACAAATTCTCACCTTTCTCTCCCCCCCCATCTACACTCCCATCTTCAGCCATTACTGTCATCAGGCAGGAGCTCTCTGGCTTTGATAGTGCACGAACATGTCCTGTGCTGAAGTGTTAAGGGCAGGAGGGAGTCAGTGACTGATGTGAGAGCGGCAACGCTCCCCCAGTGTCAGGCAGTGATTGATGTTCAAAGAATGGTCCAAAAACCCATGACCAACTCGACTCACAGCCAGAGGCACCTCACTCTTTCCCCTCCATATGAAAGTGATATTTTCAGAGATATTAAATAATTAGCATACACAGCTGAATGTCTCTGATGTGAAATGAAAGTTGCATTATATTTGAATAAAATTAATAAAACACCTCATTGAGGGATATTACAGTCCACCTTGTCAGTGTAGTTCTGACATTTGAAGAAAATTTGCATTCAGTTATTATAGTTTTCATCACAACTGCCCATAAGCATGTCCCCTGTGGTTTAATTCAGTCTATACAGTATTTAATTACTATCATAAAACTACCAGGATGTAATGCAGGCTCAAATTGCTGAAAATATAAGCATTGACAATAATTTACAAGACAAATAAATGTGGTACATACTTTACATTTGGCTAATTTGTGCTGTTATTGTCTCATGCACACCGGCCGTTTGTTCCCCCTGTTCCTCTTTATGTCTGACCTTCACGTTCCAACAAAAATCCATTTGTCTACCCTGGTACAATGAGTGGTTTGGGTTACAAAAAATATGTTAAAGATAAATGAAATGCCTCTGTCAACAATGCTATTTTAACATGGGTGGTCGTTTCGATTAAAATGTCATTGCCTCTGTTCATTTTCTTTGATGTTTCTGTTGAACTTTACACACTTGACTTGTTTTGTCCATAAAATATGAATTATTCCCACTGGCTTCACAAGACCTCCCTGATGTATCGCACACACACACACGTGACTGCACACACGAGCAGACGCCACATAAGCACGTGTGCTTCTTTGTGATGTTTATAGTGGCTTGCAACGGCAACATTTATGAGAGCATTCTGGAAACTAGTTAATTTATTGTGCATGTGTCGTAGGGAGAAATTCTTTAAAGGTAATATATCACAAATTTGTAGCATAATGGAATTGACAAGCCTCAGGGGTCAGGAAAAGTTTACCTAAAAGTATACCTGGCTGCACACCAGAATGGGCTTTTTCTATTACAAATGTGTTGTCACAACAAATATACTTTTTAAGCTCATCACACATTCAGAAGTTTTATCCAATTCACCAGTTCCAAATGATTAGTTGCAATTGTTGTGCTCATTGTTGAACACAATCCACAAAGTGCATAAATTTACCAAGGGCACAGAACTGTGAAAAACTAGAAATTAAAAAACAGGGCTGCTTCCAACGATGGAACAAATGGAAAAGTACCAAGAGAGGATGATGAGAATGCTGTTGCATCCCTCTAAGAGGGTGACTGGAACAAATGGCTATAGCAGATATAGGCAAAGAAGTCTTCCTAAGATTGACACAGGTAAGTGGTACTGAACATGCAGGGATTTCCGTGTCAATTAGGGTGCATAGAGGACTGCTCTCTGTCTGTGAAAAGCTCATTAACACCAAGGTCAGTTTCATCAGGCCCCGAAGCTGTCCTTATACTCATATTACCTGCAGAGATGGAGACAAAAGAACATATTGGTCATGCATTTGCAAACAACAGGATTGCATGCATTTTGTGAATTACAGATGTGAATGCAGACGGTGTGTATGCAACATGCAAAATAACGGCAGCTTAAATAGCTGCTTGACAATAGGGATTTAAAAAATGCAGAGCAGGTAGCAGGTGCTTGTTAAAATTCAATCGTGTTTATGCAAAACAATTTTATCAATGATTGCACATGATTCCATGAGAATTGAATGTCAGAATAACTTTCTGTGCCTACTCAAGCTGTCTACTCATGCAAACCCCTACCTAAGTTACATAACAACTAACCCCCTGTGGAAGCAAAAAGACTAAACCATTTGTTCTCATTCAGATATGCACGCAATTCTATCCCTAGTGTTCTCATTGAATTTCACCATTTGTCTGTGTTGCATTCTACTATGTTTTAATCAAATGCCATGATGTGTGCATACCATAAAACCCAAGAGGAAGAATTATGTGTTGTGTAAAAAAAGCTATAATTGAAACTTAAATCCACTGAGACGTGCCACTGTCTCATCTGCAGTTTAACCCCCTGCCTTTAACCTTCACATAAAGCACGTGAGAGGATAAACAGTTAATTGCCTGAGTGAGCCTGAATGCTTGGTGCACAAGCAGAAAGATTGCCTTTATAACTGATTGTTGGTCGTTTCAGCAGCCAGTGTTTCCCTATATCTTCTGACACCGGGCCCTTTTCTGTCTCTCCCCATGTTATTGGAAAGCACTGATGGGAAATATATAACAGCTCGACACGGTAACTGCCAACTCTGCGCCCTTAGCCCAGCTCTCAACTCAACTGTCAAGATCTAAAACACAAAAAGCCTCTTGTTACTGTGCCGAGGTGCGCAGCTACAGCTCAATTTGTTTGCCGGAGACAGTCTTTCAAAGAGCAAGAGTCACCTGCTTGCATCCCTTTGCTCTGTTTGCTCTCGCTCTGAATTGTCACTCAACCTCTTTCCATCTCGTCACGCTGCTTTCGCCTTTGTCTCTCTATGGATATTCCTGAACGGTTTGTGCCTCCAGGCAGCCGTTCCACTTGTTTATCCTTTTCTCTTTCAATGAGAGAATGTGGAGGACAGATTCAAACTCCAGTTGACAATCCAGCCAAATAGTCTCTCTTCTTGATTTCATCAGGCACACCGGTGTGTGCTGCTCTTTCAGTTTAAACCAAAAGTATACAGACGTTTAAAGCAGGAATAACACTATTTGATTTCATTCAGGACCACTTTATCAAGAAAAAATACTTTAGTGCAATTTTTTCTATTTGTCGGTATGGCTCTGTTTTGGGATCTCGCTGCCCTTCCAAGTGCTTACGTGGAAAGCATTAGGCAGGAACAGCACACATTCCTGTCCTTCCCGTGCATATGAGGAAAGCTTAAGACAGGGAGAGAAGCAGCAAAACCCAAACAGAGCATCAATGACAACAGAATGTCATTGATTAAGTCTAAACAGCATAAAAGGAGGAGCTGGGGTGGAGAAGGGTTGCAAATGTGCTTGCAAATGTGGCTTGCAGAGGGAGCATGAAAGAGTAGGCAGCTAGAGCAGTTTAAATAAGGCGGCATAAGTACTATTTGGCCAATAGGATGCTTTGAAGCAAATCAGCTGGCCACCAGCTGATGAGGCTTGCGCAAGATCAGCTGTTACCAAAAACTCTGGCATGATAGTAGAGCGTGACTCCATGACCTGCCTGAACTAACGCTATGCAAAATGTTTACCACTCAATTCACAGTGAATCAAATTCTGACAGGAAAAAAAAGCACGTTTGAATAAACTGAGTTTGACGCATTTAACAAATAACAGAATACAAAGAATGACAGCAATAAAGACAAAGAAAAACAATAAAGTAAACAGAAGGCGAAGGTAATCAAATTCACTTCATGATTCAGTTTTAACATCTTTAATTAAGAGCACTTCCAAACATTTATGTCCTTGATTGTGTGAATTCATTTAAGGATAGCCCCTTGAGATGCATCATCTCATTTTCAAGGGGGTCCTAACACAAATACAAAGTCATTTACAAGCATACAAAACAGCATTACAGACAGCTCTCACACCCCAACTCAAGCTCTCAGCAGCTCTCTACTTATAAATCTTATTTGTGTTACAGTGAATGTGCAGCACTGCAGCTACAAGCAGCAAACTTAACCATGTTTGAATTTGATTTCGGGAACAGTAATAGGACCCGGACCGGCAGACCAGCATGGTCTGTTGGGTTGATGTTGTGAAAAGAAGATCAGAAATGTTTTGGTGTTACAGTGGCAAGTGCTTTAAGATCTCCTATTTGACAGGATTGGAAAAACCTTGCAGAGATTTAAAGAGGTAGAAGGAAAGCTGGTAGCAAACGTTTGGCCTGATGTTGGCACCAGAGAGAAGGTCATGTCATCACTGACAAAATCAATATGTGTCTCACTCTCTCAGGAAAATAAACCACAGCAGAAAGTGTGGCAGACTAGAAATGTGTTTAAGACACTCACCAGAGAGACAAACAAACAAAACTAATGGTATAGATAAGGAATTCCTCAGTGTGAAGTTTCATTACAAACTCGACCAACTGCCCCAAATTTCCAATTCGAACATTTGGGTGGATTAAAGTTTGTGGTACAGCTTTAAAGAATCACATTTGACATCTTATTTTATTCATCCACATAATCTCTTTGCAGATATTCACGATCAAGAAGGACGAAAAGTCATTGGACCTGCTTTTTACAAAACCAGAAAAAAAATTGCATTCACCTCCATGGAACTAAAGGACGGTGAATTTCAGAGTTTGTATGTCTATAGCTGGACAATTAATGTAATTTTTTAGCATGAGTGAATGAAAAATATGATCAACAACCCCACAGGAAAGCACATAAACCAAAATCATTTAAAAAAAAAATGAAATCAAAACTAAAGCATCGCATGACCACATGGAATGGATGTTAAGTAAGTTCAATAAAGTGCAGTGTGCCAAGTCCACACAGTGCTGTGTGATCACAGCTTGTTGAGCAGCTGAATGCTTTGTGGTACAAAGGAAGTGATGCCTCTCCTCCCAACATTTTCTGTCTGTCTTCAGCTGTCCTATCCATTAAAGATCAAAATGGCCTAGAAAATATCTAAAAATAAATAAATAAATAAATCATGAAACAAATTTAATTCAAGGACTGAAAGTGAACTTGCTAAACGAGACAGAAAAATATAATCACTTGAAATCAAAACAACATTCATCCCACCCTTCCAAGTCATAGAGGTTTCCCATGTGCATAATGTAAAGATAAGTAGGAATGCACAAATCAAATACTTACTGAGCTTATAGTTGAGAATTTCACATTGACAAATACTGTATGCTGTAAACAAAGGTGGGATTTTTGTTGAAGGCTAGGGGAATATACCAAGGTTCAAACACCTGATCCCTTTTCATAACAATGTCCCGATGGTAGAGAGCGCTGCTTTTGTCTCAGAGAAATGTTGAAATATAAAAAAAAGTGCACTCACGAAGAGCAAGGTGTAGTGCTCTGGAAGCAAATACAGCATCCTGGCAGAGCTGTCTTGTGTTTCTTTGTGAATTGCATCAAACTAAACAAAAGAAGTGGGTCACAGCTGAAGTGCTTAAAATCCCAGCAGCTGATTAGTGAGAAAACACAAAGTGAGATGTGCTCACAGTAATTATGATCACTCGATTCTATGACAACAACAATGCAGTGAGGCATTGCTGCATATCCGTGTGTACAGTTAAATGACCTCCCCAATTTTATATGTATATAAGATAAAGCCATAAATTCTGACATTAAAGGACATCATTATTCATTCTCACATCAATTCATTTCTAATGATTTCATTATTCCTTTGATGCCACTTCGTCTTCAATCTCACCCCAGAGGCTCGTGCCTGAACGCCATTCTGCCTTTAAATGGAACACTGATTGTTTTTCATGTTTATTCACAACCCACGGGTCAGTAGCCTCCCATAATCTGCTGTTTCTTCCAAGGACAATTTAGGGGGATATCATGAATAAAAATGATCTAAATATTATCTCAGCGAAAGGACCCATGGCAACTATGAATACCATTAGCGCCTGATCAGAGGCCGTTAGTGCCACATTTATATGTCCAGGGAAACAGGATAGGGCCTTCGTGAGTGACTCCGGAGGCTGGCTGTTTACACTCTTTTGTCTTTGCTTCTTTCATACATTTTCCTCATCTCCACAATACTGTATTTCAGAGGCCTTTATTTTAAAAGTATAATGGTGTTTTGATCCCCAGAGGCCTTGGTATGGGTATTAGATTAAGCATTCATCTTCCTTCTCCAGTTAACCTCGCATTGATAAAAAAAATGGATACAGAACTACACGAGAAAGTCATTGTGTCTTTGGAAGAGTCTTTACTGTGAAGCGAGCTGCATGGAGCAGCCACAGCAATTTCCCCTCCCTCCAGTATCCTTGACCTAGATGGCGAAACTTTCAGGGGAGTAGAGAATTAAAAGAGTGAGGAAAATACAATTATGGGAAGAAAAAAATACATGTAAGGTGATCAAATATAGTGTTTTCCTTGAACTGTGTGATAAAGAGGTGACTTTCCTTGTAATATTACCATAAAGAATAGCTAGGACTATATTCTAATGGATGTGTTCTACCTGCAGAATCTCAGAGGGATGAACCTGGTACCACGAAGGTTATCGGGACCATACAAATTACACATACTGTGTCACAGTGTCTGGATTCTGACTTTGTGTCTGGGTGGAAAAGCTATATTTGTCAATGGATTTAAGTTTTAACAGTGACCAAGGTGGATTTCTGTTTACCAAATGGGATGAAATCAAACCAGAGGTCAAGGCAAACCTATCTCAATGACCTTTGTCATGTTTAAACATTGTTTCTTGTTTTGTAGCTACTGTTTCTCTTTCCAAAATGTAAACTATTTGAGATAAGAGTGGATATTTAGGCCAATAGGAAGGTGCCCATTCGTATCGCTCATAAATCAATGTTTATGTTACAATATGTGTGGATAAATTCACTCTATAAAGGTTACTTTAGTTTAATATGAATTTAACGGGGTTTTTTGTCTTTAAAGTAAAAGAAAACTGAACATTAGGTCTACTTTATGTTTTACTTTAAAATGTATTTTTTGCTTAAACTTATTAAGTAGTTATTCAGTCTTTGTTTCTCAAGGGAAAGTGAGGTTGATGACACCTGCAGTCAAGGTGGCACTGACTACCTGGGCTCCTCTCTGATTGGTCCAAGAGGACAGGTAACAGGATGTAAAAGGGGTGTGAGATCAACAGACTGGTTGATGTGTGTCACTTTTGAGGAGAAGGCTGTGAGGAGAACCATTTTCTCATGTGTGCCATTAGTTGCTCCTGCTTTGTTGGAAACTGAAAGGAAACTCAAACCAGTATAATCAAGAATTGACAAAGGACAGTGTTATTAAAAAAAAATATTTTTTTATGTCTAAAAGGGGGCGGCAGCAGTCAGTAGGTTCAAGTCCCAGTGCAGGCCAAAGTATGCAAGGCAACAAACCCCCAACAGCTCTGACAGGCTCCCATGTTGCAGTGTGTACGCTCTGACATCTCTCCATTAATGCATTTCCTTAGGTCCTGTTTGGGTGTGTAATTAAAGCACCTCTCAATATAAGGGTAAAACCAGAATTTCCCCTATAGGGGATTAAAGAAGTATGTAAAAATTAGAAAGTTGAATGTATAGACATTCATAAGGTTTTTTTAGGAACTTACCCTTCTCCCATAGCCACAAAGGGCATTATGCAGACATCAGATGAAGCAGTAACTTTGGGACAAGCATGTTGTAGAAGCTGATGCCCTCACCAAGTTTCTATTTTTCTTTCTGAATTCTTGAACGTATTCAGTGCCTGCCTTTCTGCTTTCTGTGATAAACTGTAAGGAAAAAGATACAAAACAAACATTTATAAAGACATTTCTATCTCAGAGTTAACTTAGAGCTGTGTAATGTTTCGTTACAGGTTAAACACAATCACAATAGGTTAATATCACAATATTGTCTTTTAACTAGTAAATTCAATATTTACTGAAGACCAAGTATACATGTTCTACTTAAATGCAGTTGAGCTGCTGAGATTATGTTGTCCACCTTGTCTAGACTTTATTGTGAATGTTGTATAAGATGAGTAACTTCCCCAGTTCATTAGCATACCACGTATCCCTTGGATATTAAGAAATTGTATGATGATACTGTTATAGGCATGTAACAGTGACCGACAAGAAGTTGGTCTTTCAAATTGCTGGGAAGGGGCCGTTAGGGATATTATGTAACACTAAGAACAGGACAACCAGACACAAATTACACAAGATACAGTAAGACATGACACCTTATTTATTTACATTGTCTTTATTATGAAAATCCCTCTTTCCTCAACCACATTGCTGTTCAACTGAAATACTCCTTTCAAACACTATACTGAAATGATTATACACTATACTGAAATGATTATACACTATACTGAAATGATTATACACTATACTGAAATGATTATACACTATACTGCAATGCTCTCATACACTATACTGACATTTTTCATACTCATTATTTCTAAACTATCATAACAGGAAGTATGGGTGAATACCTCACAAATTAATTATGGTCATATTAGGACTCAAGCAATAAACACTCGGCCAATATGATGGGGACTCCCAATAGAATTGCATCTTATTGTTAAACATGCTTGAAAAGGCCTACATGGTGCTTTTAAAGTTAATAATTAATGTATATTATTTCATAAGCAGAACATTGTTATCAAAGCATACACCCACAAAATGTACCCTCAGAATTACGCACTAACCAGTAGGCCACCTGTGCCACAACAAACTTTTATTTCAACCGAGAAATCTGCAACCTGGTTGTCCATCCTTTATTCCACTCACACTGCCTGCAGCCCACAAGTACAGTACAGTGCACTGTGCAAAGCACAGCCGTGCTGTGGCAACAGGGTGGGATAAGAAGGAATCCATTAACATTTATTATGTGTGGGTGTGTTAGGGGTTGTAACATCTTTGCCAATCACACTAGTTCCTTTAACCCCCTTATAATCAGCTCTGTTCCACTATGATGTACTGACAGCTATGTCATTGAGAGTCTAGTTAGCTGTGCTGGGTGTACACCTCACAATACTCCAATTTACAAAGATAGATTTGACACAATTCATATACCGTATCATGCATGTTTCATGTAATGTAAATGATGTCTCCCTGTGATCTCAATGAATACAAAAAAAAACAGTATCTTCCATGCATGTAAACAGATTTTATTTGTATTCACCAAAACAAATCACAGTGTATCTTCTTTTTTCACAAATGGTATCCAGATTTAGTGGCCCAGGTTTTGGGACTTATGCAGGTACCCCAAAGTTGAAATGAATGTAGCTCATTCTGCACAAATCCCTGAAAGATGACACAAGTTCACCTTAATGTTTCATTTAAGGTCATCTTTAACAGCTTGAATCTATTACACCTCTATTTGAATCCTGCTTGAATACAATGGGCCCTATTTTGTCGGTCTACAACATGTGGTGCTAAGTCATTTGGGGCGTTTACAACTACACTTTGCTTACCCAGTGCACAAACTGGTTTGGACATTGGATTAAGTTGCTAAATATAAATAGGTGTATTTTGGTTAGAACATGAATCAAATCAATCTCTCATTCCCTCAAGAGCCAGGTGCGCCTGCAAACTGACGCTTTGCAATTTACACAGCACATTTCAGTCTTTTTGATTAGATGGACTGAACTCTGGCCAGCTCATTTAACTTATTTCCTTTCATTGTGCCCCTGAACACATAATACACTGAAGAAACTGTATGAAATAAGTTGATGGCCGATTGAAGTTAAATCTGCTGAAGCACTCCCACAACATCAGAAACAATGAGTGCCTTCTCAAATTTAGGGAGAAGTGTTGAACATTTCTACATCAGGGAACAAATGGCAATCCTCGTTATTGTCAAAATCTCCAGACTAACTGCAGGATTTGACAGGATGTTGTGTGAACTATTGATCTGTGTGCTCAACATCAAATACAAGTAAGTTGTAAACACATATTTGCTTATTTTCTCTGCTGGAATCTATGGCGTTATTCTCTAATGCATGGGTAATGGACACGTGACAGCCTGTTTCAATATCTATAGACTTGATTATTAGTGGCACTTGTAGTTATGTATAAGAATTATTATGTTATTATAAACCCAAATCATGAAAGTGTGTGTGTGCTTGTGTGTATTAGACAGAACTTTAATATTTCCAAAGCCGATCTCATATTCATGCCTAATTAATAATTCAATTTTGTGACAAATGGAAAGGTTACCTCCTCTTAGCAGTGTTTTTGTAAGTTCACAAAAAAAAGTAACTAAAGTAAACAAATTGATAGAATTGCCATTGTTACTGACATTAATACATTTACAGTGGTGGGCGTACCCAAACAATACAGAAAATAGGGCAATGACAACTAAACACATTGTATGATAGTAAAAGCCAAAGACGATCAAATCAAAATTTTCCTTCGTTTTTTATCTCTGATCAAGCACTGAGTGTGGTGGATAAAGTCAAATATCTGGGACATATTATCAGGACTGACTTGAGTGATGATATGATGTGCAGCGTCAGTGCTGCAAACTGTATGCTCAAGCTAATATGCTGGCACGAAAAATTCTAATGTGCACAGACAATGTAAAAACAGAGCTGTTTAGAGCTTACTGCACTTCCCTGTATACTGCACACTTATGGTGCAATTACAGTCGAGCTAAAATGAAAAAGTTACAGGTAGCATATAATGATGCATTCCGAATATTTCTTAAATTGCCGAGATGGACGAGCGCTAGTAAGATGTTTGTTTTCAATAATGTCCCCACATTTCACGCTGTTTTGAGAAATTTTATGTATAAATGTATGTGTCGATTAAATAACTCAGAAAATGTTATTTTAATGTCACTCACTCAGTCCAGACTAAGTGACACAAGGTATTCCTCGTGTTTCTGGAAACACTGGTGTAAATTTCTCTTTGTATTTTAATTGCAGACAAACTGTGAAAGGTATTGATTATATCCCTTTTTTTATTTTATTTTTTATATACTGTATTTGTATGTCTTGTGCATGATATGGACCTATGGGTCTGAAATAAAGTATAGAGTAAGTAAAGTAAAAAAGTATAAACCCAAACTGATGTAGGGTTTTTAAATACAATTCTGTGTGATCTTTTCATCTTTCAGCTGTGACCATGATGTCTGTAGTCCAAGCCCTAATGGCTACACTGGAGAAGACAAGTTATTTCACGATAGTTGAGATAGTTTCGTAAGGTTCCAAACTCTTAAAGCTAAATTGAAGATTGATAGGGAAAGACAACATTTTGGCGTAAGATGAGTTTATTTGTTTGTATGCAAGCTTGAGACGTAGCTTGGGTTTGAGGACTTGGCACCAAAAACAATACAGCCTGACCTTACGACGCAATCTGTATGAATAATATCTACAGGGATGTTCACTATTCCTTTCCTATTAGCCGTGCGACAGATCATAATACCTACTTGATACTTGCCCTAGTTGTGTAACCAATTCAAAACTGTTCAACAGCAACATTGAATGCTCACCGTCTGACTTCAGCACACTGTTTCTCAAAGCCCTCGCCAATGTCTAAAAGCCTGTCCAATATGTACTCTAGTCCGTCTTGTTGCTCAGTCAATCTCTCTCTATGCGTCATCCATCACCGTCATCTTAGTCTCTTAGCCTCAGCCATGGTAACAAACAGTACTGAGACGAGCTTTCTGGCTGCTTTGTAGCTGAAGGCTGGGGTGTGAACTCGTGCTTTAAAGCCGTACGCACTTCTCAGAGAACTGTGGCCTGCTGCCAATGTTAAATAGTGATGTAAACAGGCGACCGTGGTCCTTTGTGGTAGTGGGGTAGACACCATTCTCCCTGTTGAAAGTTATTGTGCTATTTTAGTGATCTTTGAAAGTAAAATTTTAAGGTGGAAAGGATTACATATTGTTGCTTTAAATGCTGACACTGAATTCTGATATATCATTCCTTGAGTCGCAGATTTTTGAGCACCAGACACAACCAATTATAATAGTTCCAATATATTTTAATCTGGAAGATGATTTGTTCTTCCTCACTGTGGCCAACCAAAGGGGATGGATACTTTTAAAGCTGACTCATTTAAAAGGTCATATACATGAGTGTAAATGTCGACAGCTATCATTGAATAAATTGTAATTCAGGTCTCATTTGAATTTTCATGAGGAGTGGAGGTTTTCTGGCTTAACCCCAAAGAGACAATCATAAAAGTCAGTTTAAGGCAAGTTTGCATATTGGTCTGTCCAGTTAAACTGCATATATTATTTAGTAATTAGCTACTTGTAATTGCTTTCTGACACCTAGGATTTTTGTGTCTTTGTAATGCATTAGCTGTGTCAATTATAACTGGCTGGATAAGCCTGTACTTGATGTGGCTTATCTTTTCATTTTCCTTTGCTTAACCCCCCACTATCTGCTTTCCTTACTTGAACACGCTCTCCATTACCGCTTTAGTTTTTCACAAGAGGGGGTGGCTTAGCTACAGCAGTGTGCCAGCATGGGATGTTAGGCCAAGACAAATGACACCACACATGGCTCTGATCTCTAATCTAAGGCCTCTTAGTCTTTTTTGATGTCCTATGTACATTACATTTGCAGTATACAACTGCACTCCGGAATGTGTTTTTCACACATGCAGCATGGATGCCTTGGCAGATCGTCTCAGCTTTTCACTCTCGCTGCACTGTATTTGCACACTGAGACCTTGAAGCCCAGGCTTGGATCTTATATCTCTAGACTGAGGGATATTCACCCAGACTGCAGGCCAAACAGAGACAGCTGATTATCAGAGGAGCCTTGGGACGGCTTGGGGGACCTGCAGAAGCAGGAGGCCAATAGAGGCGATAAGCTGGGGTTTTATGGGTTAGCTGAGCCGACCGATACTCCCCAGGGGGTTGTGTGAATATACAGTATGCGTGTTTGTATGTGTGTACATACAGGCTTGTGTCTGTTTCAGTCTTTGTGTTGTTTGAGTGTGTTCATTTACTTCATTTTAAGGCTTTGTCACGTTTTGGTCCGGTATATCCTGAAGGGTATGAATTTACTCTTGTAAGATTGGAGCTCTACTGTAAGAAGAACAGGGCAAAGCATTGACATGCCTCAACAAGCTTCTTTTAGACACACACCTATGTCAGTCTTTGTGGCACAGTTTTGACTGCTAGTGTATCACCCTCTCAAACTTTGCCTGAGTCAGTGTTTAAAGGAAGTGCTACTTTTCTCACTGGATAAAATTGCAGTACCAAGTCAATTTACTAGGATAACTGTGGGTAATGCATGTCTTGCACACTGTGCAATTTTTGCAAGCTTATAAGTTTATTGCTAGCCACATTGTGCGACACTGATCTCAAGATGTTTGGTACGACATGCATGTACACAGTGCAATGAGGTAACTGTGAATCTTTAGCCCCGTTTCCACTAAGCAGTCCGGTTAGGTTCAGTTCAGTTTGGTACAGTTTGGTATGGTAAACCCTGGTCTTGCTTGCATTTCCACAGCCAACCATACACTTATTTATTAAACAGTGTAAGCCAGATGGAGACAGCCGCAACACAGTGTTGCCCGCTATTAATTAAGTTCAATGAAGAAGAAGAACGGGACACTTTGGGGTCGGATCAGTACCCATGGCACTCCAACAGAAGGGTACCAAAAAAGTATGAAGGTACGGATCCCTTATTTTGGTACCATTCCCAACTTTTGACGGTGGAAACGCCAATAAATGGGTACCGTACCGAACCGAACTTAACCAGACCGCCTGGTGGAAACGGGGTTTTAGGGCACACTAGGGTCGGAAGAGGTATGCTTCAGTACAGTTGCTCATGCATGAGCACCAGTGTTTCCAAGACTGCTTATTAAAAGCAACTTTGGGCTTCTTTTTCTGTAAAATGGCTTACAAATATTGTCAGACGCGGGTTGTGGTTTTTCGGGCTTGTTTCTAAAGTGCAGTTTCTTTTGTGGGCATTCTTTGCTCCCTGTATGACCCCAACTGTTTCTCTCCTAGCTAGCTCCAATAAAGCTAAACACAATAGTTTGTCCTGTTCCAGGATCTGTCCACAACCCCGTTTCCATGGTTACCCCAGCCCCTCCGTTTCCTCCTTACAGCCCCCAAAACACACAAGGACACAGGTGACGGACAGCGAGTGAAGACAAAATTGCGGTGTGACCCTATTATTTACAGTCTATGGGTGTAACTTGTGTAGAAAAAAATAAAGTAAGATGTGTTTACTGTCTATCTGTAGTACTAATTGACAGTGGGTTTCTGGAGTATAATTTCTATGATGTATCACAATATACATCATAGAGGGGGAGATCGGGCTTCAGCACAGCACAGCACAGGGCAAAAATGCAACAAGGCTCTTTCTCTGGTTTCTGTGTGCCACACTCTCTCTGTGTCAGGACTTTTTGAAGGCATGCACCTTCCTCTTTCCGAACTCTGCTATTGTCCCTAGATTTTTATCTGACTTGAAGCTGACAATGAGATGACATGGCAGGGATAGGACAAGCTGGTTTAATTATGCAACAACTACTTGACTTGTATTACCCCTATGACTTTTTAAAAGACATACGGTCAAAATGCTGTATAGACTTTTCTAGGAACTCAAAATATACATTATGCATTGTATTCAATGCATTATGCATGTGTTAATGCATTTTAAAGATATAATTAATTATAGATATATATTCATGAAAAGTATTCCCTAAATATTGCATTATTAACCCCTACTGTTCAACACGACTCTCGTCTTCACATGTGCACACACTCAGCTGTCATTCTGCTGTCAGGCGCTGTTGGGGCACTGCGGTTCCAACAGGCAGAAGTCCAAGATACTATCCTACTACAAAGAATTATCTCATCATGTTTTTAATTCATGGTTCTTTACTTTCAAGCAAGATGCGCAATATCTGTCTTGGTTTTTACAGGGTAACATGTACATCATGGTCAGCCAGGAGAACAAATAAACTTGACCGCATCACTCTTCAGTGATGGTGTTACATCACTTAACAATGGCTACCTTTAACCTAAAACAAAGACATGCTATTACTTTATTAATGAATGAGCCAAAAAAAATTCTTCAATGATTTTCAGACCAGGGAAGAGATAGTGTCAACCCCCAATTTCCACATACTCCCTCCGCCTCGCACTATGCCGTAGTTCGCTGCCACTCTAGTCAATCATTGTGTTTCCACAGCGAGCGCCCTGCTCCGTCTTCGAAGCGTGCCACAAGCGCCAAACCGGCACCAAACGAACAACAAATCATTATCAGAAAGACAAAGCAACATGTTGTTTGCACGTTTTTCTCTTTATTCCCGTGTCATCTTGTAGTTCTCCTGTGATGTGTGTTCAGCTGCTCAAGGCTGCGCTCACGTTCCAGAAACGGATCCGGTGGTGCAGAGCACACCGTCCAACGGAGCAAAACTATGGCGCATGGAGTATTGTGGGACTGGGGGTAAGCGCACACTCACACTAGGCAATCCGTACCGTGCCTAAGCACACTTCACCCCTAAGGTACAGTACTTGACTAGTGTGGGTGCTCCTTATCGGCCAGGTACACTTCCTTGGCCCTGGAACGCTGAGAAAAGGTGTGCTTCTGCATGGTACAGTTCATGCACATGACAACCACAGGTACACAACATGGAAAGCCTTCATTATCAAAAAACACAGATTATCATGGCTATATCTGACTCAAATGACTCAAAATGAGCATAAAGTCAGTAAAGTATAGCTGTCATGTTTTCTGTGTCGCTGTCCAATGTGCGCATCCCTTGTTTTTTTGTTGTTGTTGTTTTTTAAACCAAGCACGTTCACTATTACGTAAAGCCATGCATGTGATGTATTATGACGATATGTACAAGAGGTGACTGTTCTCAGGCCCAGTGAGTCCTGGAGCAGTGTGAGTACAGGTCAGTGGGGGAATGTGGCGGGAGGGCAATCGTTCTCAAGCAGGGATAAGGACAACTGGGCCTAGTGTGAGTGTGCCTTATAGTTGATTGTATGTGTAGAAATTACAGGATACACTTTTTTTCTTGTTCCTAATTTAACATAGAATTGTCTGTTTCATCCAAATAAACCATGACTCATAGCCTAGATGGGTAAAAATATAAATGTATGTTTACTTTTAAAGCAATTACAAGAAATATTTGCAATGTTTTCATGTGGGAAATGTACCAATAAGCAACAATACAAAGCATGTGATCAGTGAGCCTTTTTCAGAGTTCAATTGTTGATTATATTTGGGTGACAGGGGCCTTAATAAATACAGGATGTTTTTTATCCTACAGTAGGTCAGATAAAAAACCTCAAGAGATACTTTGCAGTGCAGATTTGCGTGGTACGGCAGGATTAACAGATGACCTTAGACTACAAAGATTCATGCTGCTCTGCCTTCACACCACTGACACACAGATGTCAAAGGAACCAGCATGCAGTGTAACAGTGTGTTAGTGAGACACAATAGCAAGGTCAGGTTGTAGACATGTAGCCAAGCTACGTAAAGACCTAAAGATGTTATATTTGAAAAAGAAGCGTTAACTATTAAGTCGTAGAAGGCTAAATTTATGATATAAGAATGTCATATGCTATTTCAAATTGACAATTTGATTTCATCAAGTTTGCACTCATGACTCAGAACTGCAATTAAGATCAGCAGAAAAAAATGTTTTGGGGGATTTTCCAAGGATTACTTCTTTATTATTTTGGAGAAATTTTCATTGTGACAGCAAAACAAATCAACCATCTCAACCTCTCCCTATGAAGTGAACTACAGTTAACTGAAAATCAAAGATGCTGTATCGTACTGCTAATGAAATCTCTACTCTCCACTCTCCAAAAAGTATGAATTTTATGTTAAAAACATTTACACAGACTCATGTGGGTTTGTTCCATCTTTCGTTATCTTGGTAATATTTTCTATCTACCCATGTTTATTTGCCCTTTTGCTACTTCCTGAACTACATACTAAAAGTACATGCTGTCATTACTGTGATGATATCCCACTGAGAGTTGTTGCTCTGGAGACCAACAGCTACTCATATGTAGATGAGCAACGGTTCTGAGTAATGGGGGAGGAGTGCTTATATGATGCCTATGACTGTGGTGGCACCCCTTCCTGGATGTAGTCTTCATGTACTTAAAGCTAAAACTATTACCAAACAAGGAACAAACCCATCATTACAGAATACATTTGAGCTTTTTCATCATGACTTGAGAATTAGACATAGACGGAAGGCATCAGTAGATGGTGTCAAATGCCAAGCTGGTCTCAATGGGTTAAGCATCATGCATATTTTTGCTTTCTGGTCTGAATTTGCATCAAGCACATGCACAATTTGAATATGTTCTTGGTGATGTTCATACCCACCATCCTGGTTTCCAATATCATGGCTTTTACAAAGGCTGATGGATCAGAACTAAAGGCCCTTCTCTGTCATCTGCTCAAAGGGCAAAACAAGTATGGAAATGCTGTTGATGTTGTATGAACCTATTGGTGTAAACATACATATTCAAATCAGGGGAGATGCACTTTCTTTCTTCTAGGGCATTGTCTATATATAGGCTACATTTTTTTTCCAGGCACTGAATATATATCAAAGTGAAACAAGCATCCATAACTTGCATATAAGAGGTTTAAGTGAGTTTAGAGAAGGATATGTGGGTGTGATGTGACTGAGAGCCATGAAATTACCAGACGGATGTAGGCACCGTTTTCACATGTAATGGATGGTGTTGATTCACATTCCTTCGACTAATACTGAGCTGAACATTATATAGGACAGCTTGTGCTAAAGTTGTGGCTCTTGTGTTAGCATAAAAACTGACGTGCATCAGTAAAGTTGATTCAGTTAAAGAAATAAAAGACAAACAAGTTGTATATCTAAAAGAATCAGACACAAACATAGGCAACATTTACGTGTTGTTTATCATTTATACATTGCAGTCTTCCATCCCGACAAACACATTTTCTGTGTGTAAACATGTTTTGTATTCCCAGTGTTAAGGTATCCTAGTGTTTTTTTGGGGGGTATATTTTAGGGACAGCTGTGACTTGTTGGTGTCCTGTCTGACATGGTTATAGTTACATGTTCAATGGCTCTCATCTGGAGCTCAGCCCACAGTAAAAAAAAATAAAACAAAATAAAAGGAACATATTTCAGAGATAGCCTTTCCTCCAGTCCTTTTTTAGCACTTACATTTTCCATCCCATCTGGTGGGTTATTTTCTCAGTTGAGCATTTGCATTCGTACAGTATGGGGCACTTGTGAAGCATTCAGTGAAATATCCACAATGCAATTCTGTCAACACATAAATATACATTGAACAAAAAAAAGGTGTCTATTTCTTTGTTTTATCCATAATAATCCTGTGCTTTAAAAAAAAAAAAAAAAGTCCAAATGACAAAGGAACAAGAGACTTTTTGCAGCCTCTATTTTTCCGAGCAACTGGGACAACAGGAGTATATTCCAACTGTCAAAAGAGGGTATGGTGAACCAGATAAATAGGATGAAATCAGATCACAATGGCCTTGATGTCAAACTCAGGGATTTACTGAAGGGAACCAAGGGACGGGATAAGGGAGGACACTGACAGCTTGTACTCTTGATGGCCAAATCCTGACCCCTGTTGTCCTTCCAAGTTAGGGAGCATTTCCAGCTGATAGACACGGAGTTGTGTGCGCCCTGTCTGGCAAACACCCTTTATGTCATCCCTGCTCCGGCTATTTATACTTTTTTTACACCCACCTTCTTAAAGTATGATTATGATTCTGTCTTTGTTGTCTTTATTTGAATGCGTATGTCCTCTGATCCACTGTCTTAGGTTAGTGGAAGAACATGTCTTTATATAATCCTATTTTTTCGATTATACTAAATATTGTAGGTCATCAACTGGCAGACCAATTTGACTTATGGGCTGTCCGTCTTAATCTCATTCACGACAGTCCATTTGGATTATTTCCATCGACTAGTAAAAACCACTGGGTATCTGCAAACCCAAGCTAATAATTTAATTTGAGCCTGCTGATTCCACCAGAGCAAAATGAAAACACAGAAAGAGAGCTTAATCTCTGAAGCACAATGAAAAAGTATTAAAGCCGTCTTTATATGATAGGAAACAAATTACACATTTTGACCAGATCATGACATTAGAAGAATAAATATCATTATTCTACAGTATCCATAAACACTCACAAAGGGTGATGACATTGGTGTAGTTTCTTTTCAGTGTCAGATATGCTTTTTTTTACCACTATAAAGTACCTCACATAAACAAACACATATTGGCCCTTAAACTCGTATGACAATAACTTTGTAATACCCTCCAAGCCCTTCAGCTGGAAGGACTATGAGTACTACAACTCTGGGACGGTTTACTCCTGCAGTTCTCAACTCCTTCTTTTTTTAACACCCACATTCTCTCCGTATCTCTGGCTTATATATTAGACCAAAGCATGAGTCTGACTAAAAACTGCACACCTCTGGGAAGGACTGCTCATTTAAGTTCCTGTCTAATGTCTGAAGTAAAAAAAAAGAGCAGCTTGCCTGACCTTACTATTTGATGAGAACATTACATCATGGGTGTCCCATGACAGTACTTGAGAAAACAGCTACATTGATTGTCCTAACGGTTCTTGAGATATTGGAGGCAGCTGTGGCTCAGGGGCGGCTGTGGCTCAGTTGGTAGATCGGGTCGTCTCTCAATCGGAAAGTTAGGGGGTTCGATCCCCATTTCCTGCAGCCACATGTCCGATTTGTCCGTGGGCAAGACACTTAACCCCAAATTGTTCCCACTGCTTCGGCGGCTGCATATACATGTTAATGAATGGGATTAGTTAAAACTGATGGACACTTTATATAGCAGCCTCTGCCTGAGGTGTAAAAGCGCTCTAAGTAGTCAGAAGACTAGAAAAGGGCTACATAAACTCAAGTATATTAACCAATTACCTTATCTTATTTCTTTAAGGAGCCTGTTCTAATAGATGTCTTACATACAAAATGTACATGAATCAGAATTGCAACTTATTTGGATTTAACTCCAATTCAAATGGAACATCTGTAAGGCTTATAAACTAAAAGGTAAATATTGATGCATCTTAGAGTTCTGAGTTCCAGTACAGCCAAAACAAGAGCAAGGGTGTTGTTTTTTAAAGACTGATTATTTTTGTCTTGATTACCTTCCAAAATGATCGCAGCAGACAGAAGTAAATGCTAATATTTCTACAGAAATTGTTGGTGCAACACTTTAGTCAGGTCAGAATAATAGCAAAGTTTTGTTTCGCTTCCATGTCATGTTTTGTTGAACTGTTGAACCGAAAACTTTGTGGAGAAATGGCATCCCTTGTTCATCTGTTGTTATGTCAAAAGGGCGCTAAAGCATCAGGATACAGCTATAAAGAACTGAGGCATTGCTAAGAGGAGAGGATCTTGCTGTGCAGCTTCAGTGGTCTCAGAGGAGCCTGATGCAGGATTTGGGAGCTTCCTTCTGTGTACTGTGTCCACATACTGTTGAAACATTGGACAAACCTCCATGGAATCCCGCTGCAATAGAGATTTCCTCCCCATCTGTGGCCATTTTAATTCGACTCTAAGAGCAGTCCTCCCTTCTTCTGTGGACATTTTTGAAAAGTCAATGTGCTGCTGTCCAACAGTTTCTTGATCATCCTAAAAAGCCTGTTATTGAATGCAATGGACATAAGTTTAAGACATCCGTTTTTTTGCGTGGTCTGGCTGATAGAGACTTACGAGCTTAAAGATTAATCCTGTCATTTTGTTTGGTTATACTGAAATTTTACAAAATCTTTTCTTGTTTTCTGTCACATTAAGTTTTGATTCAGTTGCATTGCTGAATCAAAGTAAAACAAGTCGGACAAGCTACCTAAAGGCATCAGGTTGTAGTACACATATCTAACAGTGATGAACAGTTGTAAGTCTTTGTATCTTTGCAGGACTTTCCTGGTTTAGAAAACCCTTTTGGTTGCCTTATAAAGTGATAAATAAATAATGCAAAATTCAGATATAATCTCAACCAAACAATGGAATCCCCGATATATTAAACATTGCATCGTTAATATCCATAATAGTAATTCCTGTTTGTTTGATTATCTTAGCATGTTAACTTTGGATGCAGACAATCGAAGTTGTCGTAGTTACATTTTTAACCATGAAATGTCAAGATACATTAATACATATCTTTATTCTAAAGTCCTTTTCTATGGTTTCTGATTCCTATCTGTTACTTGTACAGAAACCAAGTATGAAGAGGATGAATTACTGTATGATTATCATAAAATAACTGTTTCAATGTATACTGTATAACAAAGTAACAACAACGTTTGGAGGAGGATATTGGGTGGGTTATTCCATTATCAATTCAAACTTGGACGACAGAAGTCGTTCGTATAGCGGTTTTCACATATGCACTCCTGGAAATATCTAGATCATTTTAGGAGGACTGCTTTGGATATTCTCCTGAACTGGCTGTTCACATATGCACCTCACAGCGGGAGACTATACCTGTCAGACAGGAGGGGGCGAGGGGTCTTCTGAGGTAAGAAGTGACTTAAAAAAAATGAAGCGGAAGTAGCGGACAAAGCAAAAGAATCGGCTATACGATGCTATAATGCCAATATTTGCCTTTATATCAATGCTACGTGTATTTCGACTGAATCACACTAACAACAAAAAGAGCGGAGAAGAACATAGTGGCGAACAGAAAACATAATGCACCTGTTAAATTACGTGCGCGGAGATCGTAGCGATCACATTCATACTCGTTCTAACTCCAGTCACAGGCTATGTCTTACCTTGTTTATGGATTGTGGGGTAGGGGTGTGGGAGGGATTCATGTTGTTGCTGTTCGATCTATTTTTATGTAAAGCACTTTGTGCTACATTGTTGTATGAAAAGTGCGATACAAATAAAGTTTGATTGATTGATTGATAAACGTCACCACGCTCTCCCACTGACCCGAGGTGAATTCTTCGGATACTATCCTGCTGCATTCTCACATCAGCTCGCTCGGATTTGCAGCAATAAAAAATACTCGGGGGCTGGCAGGAGAAACTCTGGGTAAAGTCCGAGTGAAAAATGTGGTTGTTTGCGTTCACACATACAGCTCCTTCTGTAAATATCAGGAGTTTTCTGCAAGTGTGAAAGCACTATATGTGTCCTTCTGGAGGGCACTTGCAAAAAATGTGCTGTTTATGAAATCCAGCTAACACTCTTAAAACCACTTACTGGGAAATATATGTCCAAGTCATAAGATGCATCCCCTCGTGGTTTTTCTGTACTTAAAGCTGTTTACAAATCAATTCTAAATATTAATCTTCCTAATGACCATTAGCAAGAGAATAACACACGTCTATACAGTAGAAAGGATTGCCAGTGCTTTCTTAAATCAACAAAAATAAAGGGATGAAATTACTAAATAGTGAATATTCCTTTGCATGGTATCATTCCCCATTACAGGAACAGTATATGAGTGTCCTAGCACAACACAGGAGCTCAGTTGGACAGGCTCTCATTCCGTTTTAATGATGTGTCTTCAGAGAGGGCCTTAAAAGCTGTCTCTTTGGGGCTAGATGGTAATTGAAAAGAGGTTTCAATCTGGTGTGTGGAATCCAACGGGGATATTTCTGAAAATAACCCCATTTTTAACGAGTTTGTTCATTAAAAATTTAGCAATTTACTTATAAAGTATGGAGAGAATTTCATGAGGAGCAGGAAAATCAGATATAATGCCAAATACAAATATGCAGTGATATTAGCTTGAATGATTTATCATTCACCTTTACAGTCAGCTTAATCTTACCGACAACATAACGGCCAAAGGACTCTGCATGAACATTCAGACAAGAAAATGATGTTAGAGCTTTTCAAGTATCTTCACTGTGCTTATAACGACACATCAACAAACGTTGCATTAATCTTTTCAACTCACCTCTCTCTCTAAGGAGTTAACGATAAGAGAAAGAGAACTTGAAATATAATCCCAGTTATACTCTCAGTCTCATTGTTGTTTCTGCAAAATTATCAGGTATTGTGTTTGTAATTTCATAACCTGCTTTCCTGTACAGTATGAAATGCAGTAGCTTCACTTTGTCCAGAACATCATTGACATTTTAAATAAAAAATGATATGCAGTTCAGTACAAAGAAAATATACTGTATAACTTGAATGCAAGCTTTTTTATGAAGTCCGTTTTGATGAGATCAACACAGGCACTAACACCATCTTTTTATAAAGCCAGACAATCTCTGTGGGGATGAGGCCTAATTCCTGCGTGAAATCAGTTGCCCCCGACTAATATTAGAATTTAGACGATTTTCTGACAGACTGTTTGACGTCTGACATGCGGTTCCAAGGGGGTCATGATGTCAGATTATTTGCCTGAATGATCAATAATTTTGACTCAGGAAGATCTGATGGATTTCTGGCATGTCCATCCATCCATCCATCCAGGTTTTCCAATTTCCCACATGGCTGCTGTCAAGAGATCTAAAACACAGTGAACTTGTTTTAATTTTAGTAGTATTTCTCATTTTTGGGGCAAACTTTGGTCATTAGACTGCTGTTATACATAACTGCAGTTCAGTGGAGACAGACCATAGTGTTTGCTTTGTCTAGCCATCTGGGGCTCTGTAATATTCTCTTATCTTTCTGACTGTCCATTTTGAGCAGAATAGCTTATTCTTCCAACAACCTTCTCGTTCTCTTTTTTTGGAAGCATTGTTGTGGATGCACATTCCCTCCTTTGAATAAACCAGCTTCACTCGGGTAGGTTTCAAGATTAAGTTGGCTCTGCATCATTCCACATAAAAAACACATCAGGTTCTTTTCATGAGCTGAGTGCAGGGTGATGTTGCTGTCTTAACCTGCACAGAAATACATAGATCATGGTTTTTAGTTTCTGTTAAAACAGGTCACAATGTGGGTTGTTAAAAGACGTAAAGGGCATGGCTTACTATGAATGCAGTGACAGTCGAGACTAAGTGCTGGAATATGTTTTACTTTGGATGGTTGTCAGGTAGTTATACAAAAGCTGCCAGCTAATGGCTAAACCCTTCCTGTTCTATTTCTCCAAGTTCTGCTTGTTTTTTTGTTTTGTTTTTTTTACCCCACCCTGAGATTAAATTTTGCCCTGCCAATCTGAGGATTGAAAGCAATGTAACCACCTCTACTTTTAATTTAGCATTGTCAGTTAAGTGGTGGATGTTTGGCACAGTATGCAGTCTGGGAATAAGTGATGTCTGAGAAGCCAAAAAAATGTTCCCAGGTAGCAGGATTGTCTTCAGTGCTGCAGCACAGAGCCACACTCTAAACAACAATGCCTGTAATGTGACTCACAGAATGCAAACTTTGCATATGACCATGCAGTTTACCAACTATTTCATGCTTATGCTCTACATGTGCCACTTGCTGGCTAGTAACTGACAAGCTGAACATGTCAGGTTTTTGACCACATAACAAGGCAGGTGTGCTTCTTTCGGTAAATTGTTGCATACTAAATATAGTTAAGAATACAATTTTATAAAATCTGTCTATTGTGGACTTTTTTGCATGATTGACCACATGGCAAGCAAACCCAGATGCAAGTACACCCTTCCAACTCTGACCCCTGGGCTTAGCTCCACCCAATCAAATTTGACTGGTCAGGCTATGCCAGACCTTCATAGACCATGGGTCTGAGCCCAAAATGTCCTTTGTTGATACCACTCATAATTTTTGAAATGGGAGATTAAATGTGAGAGATTTCTGCCCATCATTCTTCTAATTTATGTCTAACAATATTGCCTCACAGTGATAAAGTATAGGTATATTATGCATTTCCTGAATCCTTAGAGTCCTGTGAGTATACCAGTTTCTGAGTTTTGTGTCCTTAATATACCTAGATGCCACAGGGCTGAAATAAAAAGTATATTTTAGGCGAACAATGTGTGCCATTGAGCCACAGTTACCTTGATATTTGTCAGAAAGATCCACAATTTGTCTTGAATGAAATCCAACAAGGTCCCCTTTAAAGTGATAGCAAACACAATATTATTAAACATTGAAAAATGTCCTGACCATGAGCCTAAAGCAGGATATGCACCAGCATCTAAAATGAATGTTACTTTGGAGGGTGGTCTACTTCATGAGCTGGTTACTGTGATACAGCTGCCACTCAGGAAAGTCTATCATACCAAAACATCACCTACAGACATGGACATTTTCAAAAATGCCGACTTTGTTTTGCCTCTTTGGGTTGTACTGAAATCTGGTCTGGCCCATGGACTATTTAAGGTTTTTACAGAAGCAATATTTTGACTGGATTACTCAAAACCGTTTTCGATAATTTCCACATAAATATGCTTTGTCTAATTTAATGAAAAGTAAATCCAATTTTTTAAATCATATGAACAAGGCTGTTTAATCGTCTCTTGAACTTATTTGAGAGAGAAATGTCAAACAGTGGTTGTTAGGTATAATGTTGAATATAAACTTAACCACAGCTTATTAAGTATACCTTTGCAATTTTACCTTCTGCCTATTCTACTTTATTAAATATCTCACATACCTATTCTACTTTATTTAAATATCTCACATATAAAGCTGGGAGTTAAGAAACTGCCAATTTGACTGTACCTTTTCCACAATCCAAACCTATTCCTGTATGACATTTGCATTGCCTTCTTTTATTCTGCCTTCACATTCTCATATGCTACCTGTAAAATCCACCAACTGAAGTGCATTAATGGTGTTGGACAGTGTTATTAGATCCACTGATTCACCCTGCTTTTTTCACACGTCACTTTATGAGGGCGCTTGGCCCCTTCAACCCCTCTCCACAACCACCTATTCACTCCAGGTCTCTATATCTCACACAGCTAATGTGACATTTATCTGTAATTAGACTCTTACATATTTTAATAGAAAATGATATCCCTTAAGGTCTCCCTGTCATTTGCATGGGCAGCTCTGATGATAATCAGGCCCTAAAAAAAACATTCTCGATGACATGGGCTGTCATCCCAAATTAGCAGGCGCAAAATCCTTATCAGGGGAGTGACCTTCTGGAGCCCTGCTCAAACTTGGACAGCACAAGGATAGGGAATGGCCTACACATCTGCAAAGGTACATTTTTATTTGCATGTTGCAATTCTACCACTGTGAAGCTTATCCTATTAGATATTTGTTATGACCGCTGAAGCAATAGTGTGTAGCATTGTGGAATTATTTATTATATTGTATGATTGTTGTAAATCACCTGGGTTTAAATTAAAGGTCACATATCATCTTCCTTTTCAACAAGTTTAAATAAGTCTCAGAGCTCCCCAAAACATGTCTGTGAAGTTTCTTGTTCTAAATCCACTCTAATCCTGTATTTTAGCATGCCTATACCCCTCTATTTCAGGCCTGCTCAGAACAGGCTGTTTCTGTGTCTGTAGCTTTAAATGCAAAAGACAGTGGGGATTACATGCACCAAATGGTCACAGTTTGGGAGTCGAAGCAGTGACCAGTGCGTTCAGGACTCTGCCCCAGTATATGTATTGCCTGCTTTATACCGACTAAGCTTCACCAGCATTGCATATTCTATTTAGGGTTTAAACAGTCTGCTTGTGCCCTAAAGCTATTCCTATGAGGGTTAGCATCCGTATGAAGAGCTCCTCGTGAGCTACACAAGTATGTAATGAGTGATCCCGTGTTGTGATGTGATGAATAGAACAGTGAAACTTCAAACTGCATAGTGCAGTCGAGTATGTTTTGCACTTTGAGGTATTGATAAGTACAAAGAAGGCTTTGATCAATCTTGAAATGGGTGATATGAATCCATACATGCAATAACTGTGTTTTCACTGCACAATTCTAGTCATTGTGCGATGTCTATATAGCAGCTTACGTTCTCCACATGCAGGCATGTTTGAGATGTTTCCAGTGGTGTGACACAAACTGCTGAAAGGGAAGTATTCTTCTTGAAACGGTAATGATTTGAGATAATCCTGGTGCCCAATCACATTGTTAGTGCATAACTGTGTTTGTTTTGTTTTTTTTGTCAGTTAGGCAGTCCACCAGGTCTGTCTTTAAGGTATATCTTCTTGATTCTTTTTAAGTCATCTTTAATGATACAGTAGTTTGCTCAATTTTGGTTAACCATGGTTTTAGTGAAGGTAGATCTTGTTGTTTTCATGTCCTTACATCCTGCCTCACGGTTGTCACATGCCACATGTTAAAGGCATGCTTAGTGTAAAGATGCCCACATCTATTTTATTCAACAACAGAGCCATTGCTCTTTTTCAATATCTCCTTCTCCATATCAGGGGAGCTCTTTGCTGGGAAATGAGATTAAGGGAGTTAGGTGGTTGAGTGTGGCAGATTGGGAGTAAAATGTGAGACAAAGCAATTGCATTTCATATTGAATTGGGAATAAGGGACAACATGGGTTGCCCCTGCACACCCCTCATCGTTTGGACTTCATGCAGAAACCCATGAAAATCCAAAAGGAAATTGAGAGGCCATATCAGTGAGTCTGATAGGCTCACATGTAACGGAGCCTGTCTGTCTTCCAGGTCATTGAATTATTTTGTTTTGCTGTGAATTGCAGTCGTTTGACTTCTGAATTGAAGAATGCATGGCTTAAAAGTAATCGATTCTGCAACTGTATGCATGGATTTAGGGATTTGTGTTTGACCTACCACTATGTATAAACTATTTCAGCGCTGTACATTAACAACATTTTCATCCCACTGCACTCTATAGCTGACACTGAAGCTGTCATACGACTGAATCTACCCTTCACAGCTCAGATCTCATGCAGTGGCATAACCAAACTACAACACAATACTGTCTGAGGTCATGTTAGTGTATTATATTATGGTTTAAAAATATCAATTTAAGGGAAAAAAGTAGCAATAGTATAGGGGATTTAGACACATTACAGGTATTAAGAAAAAGTCTCAAGAATTGAAAAATTTAAAAGAGAAAGAAATCATGTACATAGGCAATTTAGAAGATAAAAAATAAACAGGAAATTGTGCAAAGGGCAAGAAAGTACAACTAAAAATACTTTAGAGCCCTGAATGAGACAGAAAGCATCAGGAGACACTGATTATGAAGTGTAAAGTAGTTACCCTTTAACATTTTATAATTGAATGGTTAAAACCTCCTTCTTTTCACCTCTGTTGTTCTGTCGCCTCCTTATGCCTGCTGTGATCTAGTTCTATTTCCCACCGCACAGCTTCTGTGTCCTCTTTCTGGATCACATCTGTCATGGGTGGCGAGAGACTGTCAGGGAAAGGGATGGGGACAGAAACAGGGCTTTGTGATCTCCTCAGTGCGACATCTGCCATTACACTGGGAATTTCCTTGCATGCAGTTTGCCATACAGGGCATTGCGTATAGGCTTCGTGTTTCGACTTTCTACTTTTATCGAGTCCACTTTACTCCCGTGGAAGAAAAGCTCTGCATTTGCTTGATTTAAATGTGTTTTCACGACCAACACATTGAATACAGCAGCATTGTCTGAGCCATTCCAGCATTAGTTTGGCAATTGCAGGGCTCCGTAGTCAATCTAGAGAAAATAAATAATCAACATCTTAACATGTGGCTGTCATTATTGCACAAAATCGATTGGTTATGTTTAGAAACTGAAACTACTTGATTAGGTCTGGTAAGGGGTCTTGGTCTGGGTTTAAATAAATACCTACATAGGTATGCTAGCTATGTTGCTAAAGTACATCATGTAAAACAAAAACTGCACTATATTTGATGTCACTTGTGTTCACATATAACATGAATTGAAAGAAGTCCACAGCTCTAATCTGTTAAAAACACCCTTCAGTAACTGAAATGTTATTGTAATTACTGACCCTTTGTCAGCATTACAGAACTATGCACTGCAGGTTGTTCTCTAACATTTATCATACCATTCTGCTAAATTTCCGCGCTAGTTTCCTCACCTGTCTCTGAACTATATTTGCTGGGTGTAATTTCTTGTGAACTAAACTTGATTAGATGTCCTTTAATATGACAGCCCTGTTAACCAGAGAGCACATTTTATAATGGAAATTGTTTTTTTATGGGTTTAGAGGAGAAATTCCATCTGTAGAGAGGCCAGCCAAAGACTTTAAAAATGGTCCAAAAGAAAGTAATTTATCTCAAACTCTTGTGATGTATGTGTAGAAATATGTCGTTATTATCTTAAGTTAGGTCCTACGCTCATTGACAAGGATCATGGACAGGATATATAAAGTTAAAAACAATGTTTTGAGCAAATCTCTGCAACAAGCTATCAAAACTTCACTAAGAGGGAAACATGAGTGATGCAGGATGGTATGAGTTATGGTTGAGTACATTGTAAATGTTCTGAAACCAATGATGACAAACAAGACATGCCCTGTAGTTACACAGTTACACTGACTGAGCACAGAGAGTGCTTTGTGTAGTCCTGGGAAAGACAACAAAATGGGTAATACAACAGAGTAGAAGATGTTTGACTGATTGTCTTGGGGGACGGTTGACTAAACTTGGAAATGTGAGTCCAGCAAGGCTTTCACTTTCCTGGGCACAGTGTTCCAGCAGGGAAATGTGTACAACTATTGGCAACCCACTACTTAAAAGGAACTAATACATTTAATAGGCATGGTGGTAATATCACCCAATGTGTAAACGTTAAAAAGGTTAAGTTAAGTACGTTTGAAGGCTTTCTGTCAAGATGAAAAAATTGTGATTGAAAGAGGAAAAAAGGATTTTCCCAAAATGAAGGCAAACTGCCTGCCCCAATGTTTCCAAATGAACAGGGTTTTTATTCCAAACACTTGTGCCTAAAGCCCTGTTTCGACCAAAGGCCCCCAGAACTAAAAGGTTCAGGGACTTCTCTTCAAGGAACTAAAAGGTTCCTGTGGCCAATGGTTGTCTGCGTTTCCACCGCTGCCTGAAGTTCTGGGAAGTTTATGCAAATCAGGCTGTATTGTTTGCAAATGACTTCATTAATTAACAATGGAAAGAAGATGAGTGCTGTGTTTAGTGTTTCATTAAAGGAAAGAAGAATGAACACTGGATACCTCACTCCCATCATTTCACTCAGAGACACACCTTTTAGGAAGAGAAATGATTTTAACCCTTGCAATGAATTTCTTAAAGTTAATATTGGGGTTAAGTATTTTTTATGATTTTGACAGTTCAACTTTAGAACAAATGATTTTTTTATTGTGAATACACAAGGTCTGTGTAGGGATCATTTTGAAATTGTGTTTCTGAAAAAGATTTGTAGTCACCAAAGTTAGAATATATTTTATTTAAAGATGTTTTTTTAATGGAGAATAAAGAAAGTCATTATTTTATACAAACATAAAGTTAGATTATTTCTGTAGAAGTCAAACCAAGTAGTTTTATCTCCATGAATGAGTGAATAACTTAAAATACACTTCAATAAAAACTATAAAGGTATTAAATCCAGATGAAACCTCTGACTCTTCTGTTGTTTGCTTTTCGATTTATTTTGAGTTTAGTTAATTTGTTCTTAAAGTCATACTTAGTCTAATCTAATGTGTTTGTACCTTTTTATAATTGTAACAGTCAAACTTTGATTAAAATAAAGGTAGGGTAAAAACAATGGGCTCTCAGCTGCAGTCTTTCAAACACAGTGGGTGATCTAACACCCTGCTGTGACTGACCAATCAGAGCCATTCAGCTCTGCAGGGGCTGCATGCCCTATTGTCAAAAGTCCCTGGACCTTCAGAAAGTACATAACCCCTAGCAGGGTCTTTTTTAGGGGTAAACTTCCACCCCAGAACTACATTTCTACCCTGGTAGATCTGGTGGAAACGCACGTAGTTCCTCAAAAAGACCATAGTTCTGGGGGATAGTTCCTCCGGTCGAAAAGGGGCTTAAGTCTTAAACCACAAGTAGCTGCCTGTAATGGCCATAATTGAAAAATGCATAGGGATCTATAACAGGCGACTTGCCTGATGACATAACTGCACTGTGCATCGACTGATCTTCCTTTACAGCCGCACCGACACACATGAGAAGCTACATCACTTTAAGGAGAGAAGACAGCAAATTGAAGGTAGAGAAAGACTATCTTTAGACTATCCTGAATGTAGAAATACTTAAGGAGGCCGAGTGTGGTCCAACACTGATTCCATTTCATCATCCAGCTTAGAAGCTAAACTTCTCTTTGATTTTTAGCAAACATATCTTATTGGATCACTCCTGAAATTAGAGAATATGTGTTCAAAATGCATCTTTAGTGTTTCATTAAAGCTCAGATTTGTTCTGGTGTGAATATTGAAACCGTCTGTATTAATGGGGGATCATTAAAGGCTGTAAAAGAAGCCCTCTGGTAATTTGGAATCTGCTTGTTGACGCAGATATTTATGTTAACAAAGTGCGATAGTCCTTTATTAATGCTAGGTTTTGACATGCAAATGTGTCAACACTAAGTGTATCAAACAATGGAACACTCTTTAAAGTGTTTTGGGAAAATATCTGTAAGGTACACAGACGTATTAATCATATAGTGATTATGAAGAAAGAATAAGGACACTAGGTAATATATTTCATGGCCGACTGATGAATTTGAAGTCACATAATGTTTACCTGAACATGTCAATTAATTCCACACTACCATATGGTCGTCTGGGGAAGGTGCAGCGTTGTGTCTTAATATGCCACCAGTCTTTCAGGTGTTGTGCTTTCAGCATGTGTATCACTTGTTCACTTTAAGTCCAGCAGCCAGGGATGGGAAGTGTTGCCTGAGACGTGCTTATGTTTACATATATTGTATATTGAATTATCCAATCAGATCCACCCATATCAGAAAAAAAGTGTGATATCTCTTTGGATTCTCCATTGTACCCGTTGCGTATAATTTTTTGGTATCAGAAATATTGAGAGACTTTTCATGCAACCTTCTTTCTATCACACCCATTTGACCACTGTTCACCACTGTTCACACATTCCTCCCTTCCTCCACATAGTGACCTTATTACAGATATTTTGACCTTTTCATTGGACAGCTCCTCCGATTGCGGACAAGGCCACATTACAGATAGGTGATCAGTGAACAGAATAGCTGACAAGGGCTCAGATGGACAGAACAGTGGGAGGTATAGTGCTGAGAGTGCGGCTCGGGGTAGAAAGACTCCTGAATGTCATGGATGAGGACAGCGGCAAGGAAGAAAGAAGGTGTGAAACACAGAAGATTTGCAGCACTCTGGCATGCTATTCACTGTCCAGATGACCCCTCTCACTTTCTCTCAGCGGAAGGATGTGCCTGCCAGCAACTCAGTCCATCATGTTGACTCCAGCAGCTGAGCAACATCTGTTCATTAGACTTGACAGATGAAAGAGAAGCCAATGAGGGTGGGATGAAGAGGATGAGAGCGGCTCCAACATAATGTATCTTCCATATGATTATGAATAGGTCTTGTAACAAAGTAGTCCTGGTTGGCTGTTGAGATCCAAGACTCTTGTACATGTGATCCACACACCGGGTTGCAAATACGGGTAGCAAGAAAGGGAGCTGTGAGTGTTAATCGAGGCATTTGCTTCATCTGTCACGCTTCTTCTAGCCCTGTTGTGCAGTGATGAAGGTCTTTCTCTCCATTACATTGTTTTCTTGCTTTTTTCCTCAACCTCTGAAATGTCACAGGGAAATGAGCACAAAGCAGTGACATGGATGAGAAGCAATAAATAATGCAGCATACATTATCGCCCTCCAAACCCCTCCTCCCCCTTTTCACATGCACCCCCTTCCACCTGCTTCCATGTGTTTGGGGACAAGATGGTGGAGGGCAGGCACCCGAGGGATGCGAAGGCCAGAAACCCTTCAATGCACATTACATACACTTGAAGCTTGTTTACATTTCTATATAGACCTCATTTTAATTTTAATGCAACAGTGTGTAGGGCGGGGGGAAATAAAAATAGTGTGTGTTCAGACAAAAAGACATCAAGTGTGACCTGAAAATGCACATATAAGCTTAAACATTCAAGAGCATAATGCTACTTATTTACGACTATACACACCTAGGCTTAGGGCATCTGGACAAAGGCAGCAATTATTGCCATGGAAGCAATGAATTAGATTGTATCATCATAGAAAGCAGGTCACACCACCCAGGCTTTTGACAAATACCGGGCTGTAGCAAAATGGATTAGCAAGAAAGGTCAGGGAGAGCAGGACTGAGACAGAAAGAGAATTAAGTCATTGTCATAGCTATCTGAAGTTCTGTCCATTCCCCATTATCCTTATCTCTCCGACAACAGTGAATGTGGTGATCGCAGGTGTGTTTGCACCTTAAGCTTTTTTGCCAATGGTTGAAGTTGCAGACACATTTCTTAAAGTGGTTTCCATGTGTTGTCTGGCAAGGATTGATCTTGGAAGAGGAAACAAATTAAGTAATGTCTTGATAACATCCAATCGAGTAATTTTTTTTTTTTATGCTTGACTTTATGGAAAATGAATACAGACCAACTGTCTTAGATTTTTCCACAAAGACAAGCCAAAACGGACAATCAGAATGTTTGTAACTCACACCTTGACAAAACCATAAATAGTCTGACTCTCAGTTCTCATATCACATGAGAAATTGGTGTACTGTGTAGGGGTGTTGAAAACAATTAATTTATGCAATGCATTGGTGTTATTCCTTTACCACCCTATGCGGTTGTCGCTAACGTTGTGTGAAAAGCAAATGAACTTGCGCCCTTTCGTGAGCACCCTTGGGTGTATCGGCCTTAAAACAAAGTGCGGTCGCGCACACAGACGGTGCATTCCTGCCTTAAGGATGCACAAAGGTTTCTGTGATGTCTGAAACAAAAAACGCTCACCACTACCTATGCCCACTTTCACCACAAGGAGTTTACTACTCGACGCCTGCATGGGATCAAAATTCCTACTGAGACCGACACCAAGCTCTCCATCAGGCACTTTTACCAACACACATGTACATAACCCACGCAGTAGAGAATATAGCCATGCATTTGATTCAGCAGCGAAAATATTTAACAGCTAATGATTGCATTAGGCGATGCATTCCACTTTTGCTTTCCACACGGACTGTACTCAGTCAAAGCCTGCTTAAATGCAACTGGACAGCAGTACTCATTATCCCAAAAAATATCAGAACACTTTCAATACACCTATAGATTCTGCATTCTTTATGCTGAATTGTTAAATATGTATATTTATCATTTTTGTAACTTAATTGCATGGAAAAAGGTTTGGTCTGATTTTTTAATTTAATGCTCAGTGTTTTAATAGTAAAAAAAAAAACGTGATGTTTGCATAGTGAAGATATGCTTCAGTTCTGCTTATCTTTTTCACATGCACCATCACCAATGCACATCCACAAGCCTCACTTTATGCATAGAACAAAGCAGCAGTGACTGATTGCCTCTGACCGTTATCGTTGCCCATCTGATCACCTCCATCATCTCCTTTTGTCCTGTGCGAAACAGCAGGAGACATCCGGGAACACACCTGTCAGCACAGTTTCTCTGCACCACCTTAACTCAAATGGCCATGCTTCAAACATCACAGCTCTTTGCCTTGCAAAAGTTCTATTTTCTCCTTGAGTAGTTTGCCTCTCATCTTTCTACATGCCTTTAAGTGACGCTCTCCTTCAAGAAACAGACAGTTATTTCAGAGCAGTGAACATTTTTCATACTTGGCTGAGAGTGTTCTTCTCTCACAGGCACGACGCTGAGCCCTATAAGCCATGTTTTCACATTTTCTTTAATGATTTAAGCGCAGCATGTGTTGTTGCTGTGTGTGATAAAAGTGGAAAATAACATTTTAAAGTCTCCTTCTATCCATGGTAGATTTTGGATAAGTCAAGAGTTTAATTGTCTTGACATTTTTCATACTACTGTAGTTTTAGTCCGTGGGTAGGTAGTGTTAAAACTTAGGTATTGTGAAAAAAATCCTCACATTTTCTCCAGAGCTTGTTATGCCTTTGTTGCAATTTTACAGTATTGGGCTTTAGTGGTAGCCAAACATTCCTAGTTGCAGAAAAGTAATGTATTTCTGTAGTATTTGAACTCTGTGTCATAAATGGCACAAAGCATATTTCAGTGATCCAAGGCTTTTTTCTGTGCTATGTTAGCCCATAATGTCACTAAGGAACAGTTCAGAGTGTTAAAAACACTTCAACCCTGCACTAGAGGCCTTCCAGAAGAGCGTTTTGAAGGTAAAAAATATGTTTGCTCCATTTTTCCATGTGTGGGTCCTACAGGGTTAAATGTGCTAAGAGAGTGATTGTGTTAAAAGCAACACTCAATATTTTGATTTATGGCTAGAGATCTTGCTAAGCAGGCAACCAAACAGGCTGCTTCTTGACATTTGAGGGAGTCTGTCTACTCTGTAGGTTGGAAGCAAAAGCCTTGGAGAGGCAGGAGTTTGGAACGATGGCTCGAGTCAGCCTGAGATATTCTGGAAACCTTTCAGGAAATTCTGAAGGTGGGGAAAACAAATAACCAGGCAATTCTCTGCAAGATTGAGGAAGTAATAACACCAACAGTGCAAAACTGTCAAAGGAAAAAAAAAGAAAAGGAGATATTTGAGGAACAGAAAAGCCTCTAAAAATGCTCTCTGGGCAAGAGACCGACCTGAAAGGTTTGGCAGTGCAAGGAGTTGTGATTAAGAGTTTTACTTTCAAGATCCAAAACCAACTCACTCAAAGTACCCCATGTGGTACTCAAATCAAGAATCCACTTGATGTTTGCTGCTCTTATGAGGCCCTCCTCATGAAGTCCCATAGTAACTATGTGAACAGGATGTTGACACTAAATAACTTAGCATGAGGGCTGGAAGTGAGGGAAGTAAATACAACAATAAAAAAAACTGCAACAAAAATAGTGGCTCTACATTTTAAAATAAAAGGAGACTTCTCACATAAGTTTTACAACAATATTTTAGTCAAGCTTTCCATTTTAGGAGCATAATGCATACACACTCCTGAAATTACAATAACCCTAACCCTTTAATTGCATGCCTTTCTATCTCTGTCAACATACTCCATTCTTACTCCAATCTTATTGCAGTGTTATTTTCTTTTTTCATCTTCCAACAAAGTAACCACATTTCTATGCTCTATTTACTTTGTGCAACTTTGCACAGAAAGTGTTGTGTGAAAGCCTCCTACACATTTGCAAAACCTGAGCTGCATCATGTGTCTCACAAAAAGCCCGAAGGCTCTGCCCCAAAAATACGAGAAACAAAGGAATGAGGTTGGAAAAGGAGGGAGGGAAAAGGAAGGCATAAGATTATACACTGCCATGTGTTACCCTAGGAGGCACTGTTGTTCCTAAGTTGAGGAAGGCTGAGCTGTAGCCGGTGCCATCTTATCATGCCAGCTCTCTTGAGTCTGGAGACAGACTAAACACAACACACCCAACATTTTAAATATATGCTAAGTAAAGACATAGATACTGAACATATATAGCACTGCTGCTTGACAAAGAACTGAGATAGGGGACCTGAATCGTGTTTGGAAATACCCCAAATCAATACATGAAAAGTATCACAATGACAAGAGCACTGAAACCTACAGTAGCTCACACTTAAATGCATATAAGACAATTTAAAATACTGTCATAGAGCTGCTCTTTTAGCTCTGTATGCCAAGATTTTAAGATACAAAAGACTAGAGGAATAAACCAGTCATAGGTTCAAAACACAGAATGAAATGACATTCTACATTTTGCAAAGTTTACTTGAAGGATCACATTATGGGAAAAGTTCACTTCTGGGTCACACAGATCTGAGACGTATGATTTGTTTTGCTGGTTTGTGGCATGGGGAAAAAAAAGGAAAAAAGAATAGAAGCCTATGCCAATGTGCCCTCCGTCCCCTTGAGCTCCTGTGCCGTCACAGACTGACAGGCCTTGGTTCTTACTGATCTGTGTGAGCATGAGCGACAGCCACTGATCCTGCCTGGAGTAGCGCCACTGCAGTGCCAGCAATGCCCAGAATGTGTTTTTTTCTTCCAAACAGAGAAGTCATTGAAGAGGTTAAACGTTTAGCTATGTGCAGAGGGGAAACAGGCAGATCTGGTTGAGAACCCGAACAGTGGCAGGGGATGTGTCTTCTTCCAGGGCAAGATGCCAGCTGGAACAGGGTTCACAATTACAGGCTTCTATCCATTTCACATTAGCTGTGCTCGGTCTCTGCTTTGAGTCGGGAATGAGCCTTGAACAGCTGGTTCATATGGTAAGACATTTTTCAGGACACAAATAACACCTCATAATTGCAGGTTGGATGGTACACAGAGCTTGGCATACAATCAGTTACATTTATAAAGATTTGCAACTTGTTATGTGGAAATAATGAGGACCTCATCATTACAAAGCACAAAACAGAACAACATCTACACACAACACAATGCAACAAGCCTCACAAGTTTTTCATCCTTAACTTTAAGTGTATTTGCTGTCATTGTGTTTAAAAGTGGAACATGCACCGGATATTATCCATATGAAGTCTATTAAAACCTGTAAGAGATCTGACGGCTCGCCTGCGGGACATCTGCCGTGCACGATGTGTGTTCTTAAACGCATGATTGTGTACACAACAGCTGTGTGTACATATAACTCATGCCATATACGTTTGACAGCTACGCTTTTTGTGGTAACTTCGACTTTTCTGGGCATAATACTCTAACAAAAACAGCCATGCTGCATCGCAAAGAGTCCCAGTGATCCAAATCCAGGGAAAGATTTAATCCAAAACACATTACATCCATAGGTCTTCAGATTGCTTCATATTTGCAGCTGCTGGCACTGTATTTCGGTAATTGTTCATTATTAAATCATTCTTTTTTTCTTCACTTCCAAGACATCAACACACCGACTGCACTCAGAGCTCTCGAATAGCACATCATTTGGCCAATTATAAGCTTCCATTCACTGTTCCCATCCTATAATAGCCAATCAGAGTTTAACTTGAAAGGAGATGTTCGCCCCTATTCTGACATCTTTAACCCAAGCCAATTGCTAGCGACTGTGCTGATGACTGACGTTTCTTGTAGCCAATGAGATTGTGGCACGTGAACATGTTGCGTCAATCAATACCTCGCATCCTAAAAGCAGGAGGAGGATTTTTTTAAGCCAAACGGACTTCAGTCTGTGACGAAGCCCCACATCTATCAGCTGGAAACTTTTTCTGAGTACAGATTGTTAGCTTTCAAAGGAGACCTTATTGACAGATTGTGCTTGTAGTTCATACAGTTCGAGAATAGCATGAACTTTTGTCACCATATGTGTAGATATGATATTTTAAGCCAATTGTACAGGAATCTGAAGAGCAAAAAAAATGTAACTGTATAAACATTCTACTAACATGTTTAACCTCCATTGTGTCTGCAGATTGATTACCATCTTTGCTCTAGTCTAGTTCACTACATCTATGTGGAAAACGAAACATGGTTTAAGTCCTGAAATGAATAAAAAAGACCTTGAAATTAATTAAAATCTAAAAATCTAAACTTTACTTGGAAAGCTTGCTGTGTGTAGATGTTGGTCCATTTCCTGCTGCATCGTCCTGATACACCTTTCTGTCACACCCTCATGTTGCTTCTGGCAGAGTTCCCCAACATCTGCTTGCTTTTTCTCCCGGGCCAGGCGACATCAGTGTTTGCTTTGTTGAGTTACATTCTGCCAAGTGAGAGGAAGTATGGTATTTGAAATAATCTGGCGCATGAATAGGGATGGCAAATAGTGCTTAGGTATGGACTGCTTTATGCAAAAACATGTACTTTTATGTTTCATGGATTATTTGGGGGTGCTGTTAATTGGAAAATGACGTGCTTAGGTGTGGTCTCATTGGATCTAAAAGAGTGATTTTCATACAAAATGAAATACAGCCAGAATGAAAATAAGTCTTAATAATGAAAAAATAAGTTAATCATATACTTGCTCCCCCTTGGTAACATTATCCACCAGCATGGTCTCCATTTCCATTGTTATGCTGATGACATCTAGCTTTACATTTCCACCAATACAATCAGCACTGAAACCCGCTCCACCCTGACTAACTGCCTCAATGAAATAAAAACATGGATGAACACCAATTTTCTCTCTCTCAACTATGCAAAATCAGGTATAATAATCATCGGCCCCAAATCCCTCACCAACTCCATTCACAACTTCTCCTTCACCATAGACAACTCCACTCTGTCCCCCTCCACTCATATCTGCAATCTTGGAGTCATCTTTGACAGCCACCTCTCCTTTGATCAACACGTCACCCAGCTCACAAGAACCGCCTTCTTTCACCTCAAAAACATAACCCGGCCGTCTCCGTCCGTTACTCTCATATTCTGCTGCTGAAACCCTCCACGCATTTATCACATCCAGACTCGACTATTGCAAAAGGATCATTTTCGGCACATCATCCAAAGTCCTCAATGAACTCCAATACACCCAGAACTCTGCTGCACGCCTTCTCACTCACACCCGATCCCGTGAACACATCACCCATGTCCTGCAAAATCTCCACTGGCTCCCGGCCCCATATCGTATCCAATTCAAAATGCTCCTTACACATAAAGCCCTCAACTACCAGGCCCCCTCCTACCTCACAGCTCTCCTTCACCCTCACACTCCTGCACGCAGCCTCCGTTCTTCAAATGCCAACCTCCTGTCTCCCCCACTTAGAACCAAGCACCGCACCTGGGGGGACAGAGCCTTCTCCATAGCTGCCCCCGCCCTTTGGAACTCACTCCCCACACACATTCAACACTGCACTGACCCTTCTACATTCAAAACACTGATCAAGACTCACCTTTTCAAATGAGCTTTTAATGTATGATTGTGATGTGTGTTCTGCTTGTCTGTTGCTTTACCTTTTGTTGTTGTCTTTATGATTTATGTGTAATGTTGCAATGTCTGTTAGTTTATACTGTTCTGTTCATTCTGTCTTCTTTTAACATGTACAGTGTCTTTGAGTTTTTGAAAAGCGCTTGTAAATAAATGGTATTATTATTATTATTTAAGTCTTAATATTAATGAAAGGAAAACAGCGACAGAGAATGGCAATCTGTTTTTTTTTTTTATTGCAGTCAAAATGTAATTTTTTAAAAGTTGAATAGAAAGCTCCTGTGGTGCAATTTGTGACTTGTTTTTAAACCTGTTAAGAGTCGGATGACAGTATATCAACAATGTATGTTTCAGTCAGTGAGTCCTCTAAAACTGAAGTATTTTATTACACCGAAGATAATTTGCACAAGGAAATGAAAAATTTAACACAGAAACATTTTCAGTCTTACAGGAATGAAGAATTCATTATTGTCCAACAAAATCACTTCCTTGACAATAATAATAGCATACCATGATGTCCAACTTTGGAGTGATTCAATGTACCTAAAAGGAAGACAAGCCCATGTTGTTGTGAGTTCAAAGCCTCAGGAAACTGAAAGAGAATGTGAAAGTTGTGATGGATGTATAAAAGATGTGACAGGGAAGGAAGGGAAGAAAGGAAGGCTGAAGGCCTTGGCGCTAAGCAGACAAAGTGTGGCACTCCAACAGATGTGTATATTAATAAGCTGGCACACTGTTTAAATGCCTCATATGCTTCATCCTAAAGAGATAAGTGATGTGACGCTATGATTAAGGAATAGAGCAAGGGCTCTCGAATGATGGTGTTTTCAATTCCATTCCACTGATCGAATCCTCACAAAATGTGCTAGCTTGCAGATATGCGTTGAAAAATAAGCAGTGTATTTGAAGACAATGTTGGTCACCCGAGGATCGTGCTGAGTGTATTACTTTGTCAGTTTTAGTTAAGAAATACAACTAAATAATTCTCATAAAATAGTTATTGTCCATTTTATTTCTCTGCTGCAGTCCCAAATATGATGCAGCATTTATATTGCATTCCTTTTGTCTGAGTCAGTAAACAATATAATACAACTGAGGTTGGTAAACATAACTTCACAAATCTACAGGACTAACTACAGGAAAACAAATCCATATTCCACGAGAAAAACCCAAACTCTGGTTTCAGCTGGAAGTGATCCTAACAAACACATTAACTGATTGGTTAATGTGCTCCTGGCCCACATTGGCTACATCTTCCCGATGTTTCTGCTGCTGCCTGCGCCCCTTGCCGCTGTTACTGAAATTATTGTGTAATCCATTGTGCCACCTGTACCCTCTCCATTTTGGCTGGCTGGTGTGCTGCTAAACCCCTGGAATCTCCTGTCATCTGCAGACTTCACAGCCATGTTGGGTGTGGAGTTCCTGTTGGGTGTGTGCAATACTTTGACAGCATTTAAGATTGACTAAAGCTTTCCCACCTGTGACAGCCAACTGGCCAACATAATCAGTTTCCATTTATTTGGGGAAAACCAGACATTCTGGCTGAGTTGCATAAACCCAAGCCATGCATGTAATACAAACCATTTTACACATTATGTGTCTGTGCACCCAATGCAACTTGACCTTATGAGTTCCTGATTAGAATTGTTTTTACATTGAGCCTTATTATAGCCATGAACTAAAAATGGTTTGTTCTATGAAATAAGTAAAAAACTCTAAAAACGTTTTTTCAATGAACTAAGCAGCCATCACATCTGGCTAGTCTTTGGTGTTTAAGGATAATTAAAATGTTTCATAAGGTTAACTCATACGTCACATATTATATTTAAACGTCACAGGAAATGTGAGAGGACCCACATACAGAGGGCTGGGGCATACAGTACGTGATGCAAATAAATGATTCAATGTAACAAACTGGAGGTTAAAAAACAAGAAAAAGTCTGGTGTAGAATGGTTGGTCTGTGGAGCAAAGTAAAGGCCATGAGCATGGTAGGCAGTATAGGAAGACAAAAAGCTTTCTTGATAAATGAAGAGCATAGGCTGAGCGCATGCAACCACCACATGTGTAGTCAATTGTGGTGAATTAACCAAACATAATCACTCTTCAGCTTGTCTACTTATCCCAATAGTCAGCAGTCAATCATTTTAAATACCAATTCATTTACTGCCTATTTTTCTCTCCCATTTTGTTTTACCTTGGAGGCATCCATATTTTAATCATCATTACCATGATCGTAATTACCATTCACATCATCATAATCCTAAAGACATTAAACAAGCTGCTGCTAATTCCTCATGACAAAGAGCTTGGGCTGCATTCCCTGACTGCACTGTTACTTTAGATTGCCTTCAATCACAACAAGCTTGTTCAAGTCCCAAATGGGACTGGCATGAAGAAATTGGAGACTTTTTAAAATTAAAATGCTAGAAAAAGGTAGAAAAATGTAATCAGTCATCATTTTGACACATTAGGGGAAAAAAGAGAGCTTTACTATTACAAGTTTTGAGCCAAGTTAGCACAAATGTCAATGTGTTTGATTGATTCTTGTTCATTTGAATTTGCAAAATGTGCATGTGTGTGTCATGGTTTGTATTTATTTATTTTATTTAAATTGATTACAGTTGGCTGATAGTTAAAGTGAGAGTTTGACCTAAGTGTATTGTAAAATGGTGTTTATGGATTAAGCTAATGGGCAGTTGGGAAGCAGCAAAGAAGAGTTTAGATTTAGTTATTTATTGAACCACAGGCAACCAAGAGAATCTTCCTTTAAAAAGATCTTCCCTAAGAAAAAGTAAGATATTTAAAGTGCACAAACTATTGTGAGGAAGGTTAAAGAGGAATGTTCTCTCTCTCTCTCTCTCTCTCTCTCTCTCTCTCACACAAATAAATAAACATTAAAACTCAGATATACTCTTGCATACAAACACACCCACAGTTTCTGTCAGCATGTATCTTATTTTGTAATTCAAATTAAGGAGGAGTTGGCACTCACCAAACTCTTATTCACTGGGCTCTGAACAATAGACCAATCACAACCAGGATTAAAATATACAGTACGTGAGTACAGCTTAAAGCAGTGCTGACACCATTCTGTCTTTTTAATGAAAGAGGAAGATTGTAAAGCAGTTTTATTTGAACATGAGCTTTAAGTTATTTAGTATTCCTCTTGTTCTCAGCAACTCAACCAAATATGTGTAATGTAGCAACTTCAAATGAAAAGGGAAACCAAATGAAACTTTAAGTACATCAAGTTGTTTTGCACAGCTTCAACTATGGAAAAAAAACGAAAGACAGACACAGTTCACCCTTTTAAAGAGGTTCAATAACTTGATCGTGAGAGTGATGTGTTCACCATCAACAGTTTTGCCTCTTCACTGAAACTTTAATTGGGAACATTTTCTCATTATGTAAATGGTAGATGAAATCTGATCAGCATTATGTTTTCATTAAGTGTTACCCTCATCATATGACATGTTTGTACTGTGCATTTGATGATAAAACATGTATAAAAATTAAAATACCTATGGTACGATTGACCTTTATGAACAGCACGACCAATTTCTGAAAGGTTTCTTAGTTCTCCCACCTTGGAAATGGTTTGTTTGGATTCAACTACAACTTCTGTGATCCCAACATGACTCTAAAGGCCTTTTCACACTGAGTCTGTTTTTTTCAAATCCGTTTTTTGGATCTGTAATACGAAGAAAAAAAAAAACGTTATGCACTGAAGAAGAACACCGATTTTTGCGAAGCAATTGATCCTTAACAGCTGCTGGCAGGATTTTTGACACCCACCTAAACACACACTGGCTGGATGTGAGACAACGCAGAAAATCAAACCTGTTCCGAAAGAAATAAAAACAAACAAAAATTTCGGAGTCAGTGTGCAAACATAATTGACATAACATGAGATCGTATTTCTTTTTAACATGCGTCAATGGACTCAGTGTGCAATGACCTTCAGTCTTATGGAACATGCAACAAACCTCTCAGAGACACTTAAAACCCAGGGAAATGGTTGATTTACCAATTTTAAGTAGTTTTCCCCTTTTAGCCCAAAGTTAAGCTTGGTGAAAGTCTCCGCCTTCTGTCCTGCTTTTTGATTGTGTTAAGACAGCTTCACTGACCACAATTAAGACAGACATAACATACCATTAAGTACTTACAGTATTTACATTGATTTTGTACCAGTGACTGGACATACCATGTAGTTAATTTGAACCATACAAGTACCACTGCCTGCAATGCTGAGGCCAGAAAGTCAGTATAGGCTATAAGTCAATTCAACACAATGCCACTCTGAAAAACCCCCGAAAACAACAACAATATGACAGAGATAAATGATATATCTTTTGTATGAGCAGTGTTGTTGTGAAACATGCAATCATGCCCACTGTCACGGAGTAGAAGAAGTGCTATGAGGTCTGAAGCTGGTGCCTCTGGGATGCTGAAGAGACATCACTCCAAACCAAATGTGGCAGCCCACATAGATGTTGATTTATGATGCCCCTCTTGCCCTCTGCACTGCTATCTGTCTTCACAATCAGGCCCCATTTGCAAAGTTTGTACTCAATATGAAGCACCAACCACCCATACAGTTCTTTTCAATGATCAAGTGCTTATAGGGTTCAGACTCATTGCGGTACCAGATAACATTGTGGTGAACCTCATTATATGTTTCTGTAAATTTATTTGAAAGTTTGTGCCTTCTGAATTGATATTCTTCAGCTGTATGATCCGTAAATGTTGCGTCCAGTGATTCTGCCTATTTTCTGTTCATCTTTGTAAGACAGAGCTAAGACTCAGCCTCTGGCCTGCAGAATTTGGTAAACGCTGTATCCTCAAATGAGCACTGAACACTCATCAGCAAACCACCCACTTGTGCTGGGCAGATATAAAAACAAACAAAACCTTTCTCTGTTCTGAAGCCAGCTGCAGAATTGACTGGTGTTTTATTAAGGCAGACAGACGAGGCAGAGTCACTTAGAAAGGACGGATGTCTGGGAGTTGAAATTTGCCATAAGAAACGACAGTACAATATGAAGGACAGAAGTTTGATGACTGGGTCAGGTTTGGTTTTATTGGAGATATGCCTCCAATCCATATGTGGACGTCGTTAAGGTCATGGCCCAAGGGTGGACCAACCAAGCTGATGGTTTTTTTCTTTTATACTTTACAAATGTATCCTCAGACATCAACACATCCTTTGAAATATATGCAGTATACGAGTATCTTTGTACAATTGTATTATCGGGACAGCATCTGTGTGGATGATAAAAACAGAATTAATAAGCTGATCAAAAAGGCTGGCTCTGTGATGCATAACCCCAGACTCACTTGAGGTTACCTTGTATAAGAGAATGAGCACCAAACTGAAAACTGTTTTGATCTATGAAGGCGATCCTCTACATGGTGTTTTTAATGGACTCCGAAGCTCCTTCAGTGAGCGGCTAGTGTTGCCTCAGTGTTCCACTGAACGACTCAGGAGGTCCTTTCTTCCAGCAGCAGTCAGGTATTTTAATGAACATTTGTAGTTGTGGCTCTGACTCATGGCTGTGAATGACGTCTCAAATAGTTTCAGTGGTGTTTGTTATTTATTTACTTGTGTACTGTAATTTTACTGTTGATAATGATTGTTGTGTGTATGAATTGACCAGGTGGTTAATCAGTTCCCCACTGGGGATTAAAACAGTTTTCTAATCCAATCTAAGAACATACAAAAACTTTACTTTGACTTTAAAAACAGTTTTTCAAACGTGACCTTGTTCCTTGAATAAAGTGTTTGTGTTTCTTTTTCTCACAACATTTCATTTATTTATGCACTTCTTCAGCTTCTTGTTCTTTGTACAACTCGACACTTTCTTCAAGGTTTTCACTCTCTTACCAATGTTTCACAATCTAATTTATTTCTCTTAGAGAAGACACATACATGGTAGTAGTCAGTTGAGAATAATGCAGTGGAGATTTCACAAGCAGGTAGATGCCGTGGTGATGTGCTTTGTAATTTACTCAGCGAAGACACCACTCTCTTCTAAGGTCAACATGGACTTTTCATTATCGCCCAACTTCTGCTGCAACCCACCATTCACATTGAGTTTCAAAGTTCAAAGACAGTGCGGTATTAGGGGTAAAACTTTTTGGCATACTGGGTTTTGGTAGAAGATTAAGTCCTATTTTCTGAACTTTCTGAACTCATGTATTCATTTTGATGCCACCCATCAAAGCCGCTAATCTTCTTTAACAACAGTGATTTTGTAAAAGAAAAAAGAAGATTATAAGAAAGGGAAGAACAGTGTTTCTATTTTTGCTAAAAACAAATAATTAATGGTTTGAAACTGGGTGTTCTTTAAGGTTTTAGATTAGCAGTAGTGGGAGTACTGTAGTGACAGCAGTATAAAATCTCAACTCTGCTGCCAAGAATATCTGCCTCTGCAACTCTATTTCCTTACAAACCTTTTTTTTGCTTCCAGGAAAAACCTTTTCTGTTTTCAGCAAAGCCTTGGCAGCCAAAACATTGCATAGTTGAATACCAAAGACATAAAAAAAGAATACCCTTGGTGGTGTTTAATTTGAGAGTTGTTCTTAACTGTATTTCCAGTATCAAAGAAAGCCTGTAACAAAGTCCTCATATTGTATTTTGGGTACTCTTTCGGTCATTGTTGCTTTTCAGGTCAAAAATGATTCAAACTCAAGAGATTACCTAATTACATTCATTTCCAACAATGGTGAAGACTGTTAAGATAGCTACTGCCTTTGAACCCTATTCAAACAATGAATCCAAGTAAAAACACTTTGGTTCTCATAAAACTAAGACAGTTGGGGTAACGTTTTAATTTAAGGTCACCATATTTACCATTAAGTAGCTGCTTACTAGCATGCAAATTCTTGGCATACTGGCGTCTTATTAGTCATAAGCACTTATTAAGTCTATAGCTTATAGGCCATTAACTAAGAGTTTGATCTCAATACTTTCCTAATTACTGCTTATTGATAGTAAGTTAGGAAGTTGTTGTACATGAATTATGATCCCAATATGCTTTTGCTTACTTCTACCTTATAAGGGCCATTCTGTCTTTTTCTCACTGAGACTTGGGTGGGCACAGATGCACCTTCCACACTGTTAGATGCCTGCCCACCCTACACCTTTTCCTTCTCATCTAGAGGAGAAAGAAAGGTGGATTCACAGCCTTGTAAGAGCCCGAAATGTATCAATGACCCGAAATGTTGTAAAAAAAAAAGAAAAAAAGAAAGTAATAAAACCTGCAATGTAATAACTGGTCGATAATGTAACAAGATGCAGAGCCCAAAACGTAATAACTTTTTGCCCGAAATGTAACAAGTTTTTGGGTCAGTTATTACATTATGGAGCAGGCAAAATATTTTTCTCCTAATAGTGTAGTAATTATATTACATCATAGATTGAGACAATAATTGATGGATTGAAGGGCTTATTGCTTCAATGTAGAGTGTAGTATCATACACATTGTCCCTGTCCCCCATATATATATATATATATATATACTTACATTTGTGCAGAAAAGCTGCAAGTTGTGAAGCCATTCTTTGTTCCCCTTTTGGAGAACTCTGACATTTACATAATCTTGACATTTTTGGTAACCTAAACTTTTTCATTAACCTCTGGTGAGTTTACCTCTTGCCTTTGTTCAATTTCAGCTTATTCACTGGGCTTGTATGAACACTTTATGAACACAGCATTGAATTAGAGTAAAACATGTTGAATAGCAAATGAACTTGCGCTCCTGTTGGAGCCCAGGGCTGTGTTTGTTTTAAAATGTGGTGTAGTCAGGTGTAAAACAAAACAATGGCGTCTTAGACAGGGTTGGGAAGTAACGGATTACATGTAACGGCGTTACGTAATTAAAATACAAAATAAGAGTAACTGTATTCCGTTATAGTTACAGTTTAAATTGGTGTATTCTGATTACAGTTACTTTCTCAAAAAAAAAGATTACTTGTAGGGATTACTATATGGCACTACACGCAGGTTGCACTGTGCGGATGCAGAAGCAGGTGGCATTATGTGCGCAGGTACGCTGCAAGTCAGTGTGTGTGTGTGAGTGTCTGTGTGCGCGGAGCAAGGTCTGATTGTCCGCGCTGAGTGAGTGACGTCACGTCAGCGTCTCAGACGGCGACTCAAATTTCAGCGGGAGATAATAATATTTACCGTTTACGGAGATGGAAGACAAGGGAGTAAAGCAATTAAATGTTTTAGGATTTTTCCAAAAGAGAAGAAACGGTAAGCATAAGCATTGAGCCTGTGTGGTAACGTCTCAGTGCTGATTAAACCTCCCTGTTGATTTATATTATGAATCATATTCAGCAGTCAGTCTTTATGAGGATTTGAATGTAGGTGCATTTAAGCTAGCTAGTGACTCTGTCTCGTCTGATCCAACAGCAATCTTCCGTTGTCTTTTAGCAGAGTTTTTCTCGTAAATCAGATATCCTTAAAGTAAGCTGAAACGACTCAACTCACTCATTTTACCATACAGTGAAGTTACTGTGAAGTCGTGGCTCCTAAAAACAGGCAGATGCTCTAAGTACAATAATCATAACCCTCTGTGTTTAAACCGTTTTTAAACGGACATTTATTTGAAAAACAGTTTAAGCTATACTGGATAAAAATCATTGAAAACACCTTAAATATCAAGAAGATATAACTGTGTTTTTATATTTATAAGATTAACTTTGCAACCTGTAAGAAGTTCAGTAGCCTACTTTAAGTCTTCACAATTCAGTTTTCATTACATTTATAAATACATGTATTTTGCTAATTAATATATGGGCACAAATAGGCTTTAATCTCATTCATGTTTATACAGACTGATGTATAGTCAGTAAATATAATTTCAGCATCTTGCTGAAATATAACAGTAACACAAAAGGGACTCTTTCTTTATCTGAGAGATCTTCATTTACTATCGGACATTTCTTATGTTACAACATCCAAAAGTAGCACAAAAGTCTGGCATTTTCTACTTCTTGAAAATAACACATCACACCCCCATTTCAGTTAAATACAGTATTTGGTACTATTTTAAAGGGAAACATTGTGCTCAATACGTAGGACAGGCTGAATGTTATATTAGACAGGTTATATGACTAGTTTAATTCAAGTTGATTTCATGGTTTTACAGAGACTGCAGCAGATGATGGAGAGAGAGAACAGAGAGAGAGGCAGCAGCAGATGATGGAGAGAGAGAGAGACTGCAGCAGATGATGGAGAGAGAGAACAGAGAGAGAGACTGCAGCAGATGATGGAGAGAGAGAACAGAGAGAGAGGCAGCAGCAGATGATGGAGAGAGAGAACAGAGAGAGAGAGACTGCAGCAGATGATGGAGAGAGAGAACAGAGAGAGAGAGACTGCAGCAGATAATGGTGAGAGAGAACAGAGAGAGAGACTGCAGCAGATGATGGAGAGAGAGAACACAGTTTTTTGAGGTACACATTTAATTGCTGCTGCTGCTGTCAATCTAACACATTCACTGACATTAAGTAAAACTAGTAATTAGATCGTTCTCTAAAGTATGTGTTAACTAAATTCAGTGTTCCAGATAAACACGCTCAGCTAGACGATTTTGAAGTAAGCTAAAGGTAATCCAAAAGTATTTAGAATACATTACTTTACTTGAGTAATCCAAGGGAATACATTACAGATTACATTTTAGGACATGTAATCAGTAATCTGTAGGGGAATACATTTTAAAAGTAACCCTCCCAACACTGGTCTTAGACCACCTAAAACCGGGTCTAAAGTCTAAAGTCTCTGGCACTTTATATTACTGATAATAAAAGGACGAATAAGAAAGATGGAAGTACGAGTTAACAAGATTTGTATGAAAGAGGCTATATAAATAAAGCTTGATTGAATTTTAATTGGTTTCTAAGCTTTGAGTTCATGTAATAACATTTTCTGACAATAGTCTTTTGAGAAAATTAAGTCATAATTGAGTTTCTATCTTCCTTATCTCTGAGATATGTTTAGGTACTCTAAAGTAGCACTTTTCTGTTCAATATATATACTGTTCTCTGAACATACTGTACTTTCAGCAGGTGCAGAGTCTGACACATGCTACATTAAATAAGACAGCTAAACTACATCATGAATTTAACAACCTCCAGTTACAGTTCTTTCTGGTAAGCCATATGATGGACAAATTCATATAAAAAAACATTTCCTTCAAAAATGTTTCCTGTAACAATGCTTTTTTCAGTCTGTATTCTGTGTCAATGGTGTCAGCATAAAATGTAGTCTAGGCTATTTACTTCTACTTTAAAACAGTACTTTGAACATAAAACCCCATTATGTTTAGTTGTAATATATTATGGTAATTAACCACCATGCTGTGTATGTGTTCTCTGTTTCCCTGTATGTCCTCACTCTTCTGTTAAGCTCTGTAGCCTGTGCATGCCCTCCCAGCAGGTGGGCATGTGTCCTGTCTCTGTTATCTCTGTAGTTATTCATTGCAGCAGGTGCTCTATCTGACATATGTGGGGCGGGTCTTCAGCCTTTGTCTTTTAAGCCCTGGGGGAGTGCAGCAACCGTGACTTCTATGCACCTGATCCCCTGTATGGCATATGCAATGGTCCATTACTCTCCCACCCTCCCACTGGTGTCACTGCACCAGTGCAGGACACTGATTATGTAAACGAAAGGCTTGGACCATTAGCTTGCAGGGAACCATAGGATCTCCTTCTGTATTTTCATTTGAAAGAAACTTTCTGCAAGAAAGTTCAACATCAGAGTGCTATATTAATGTAATTTCTGCTTTGATATTTATGCATGGCATTCCTTGGAGACAAACTGGGCGGTGTGGGAAGAAAGGGCTCGAGAGACAAGAGCTATTTGATTTACCCCATTAGCACAGCATAGCATTAATACGATACAACTTTGAACCTTTAGAAGAACATTTTAACAACCTTTAGAAGTAAACATATACAATATATTATTGGAGTAGAGTTTCTTTTAAATATAAGATGCATTAGTATTCTTTGGACTAGAACCTTGTGTGTGTGTGTGTGTGTGTGTGTTTGTTTGTTTGCATCTCTCTGCCTACCCATGCATGTGTATGCATGTGTATATGCTTTGATCTGTAGAGTGGTAAGTCATTGCTTATCCGACAGCTCAATATGGTACTTAAAAGAGCTGCTTGACTAAACAGTTATTTGGTTAATGCATCACTATTCTACAGATGTTTTCCTGTTAATGTTTAAATTTACCAAGTTCATTATCTGTTCTCAGTGTCTTTAGAACGTTTTTTTACACAGACTAAATGAAAGTAGCTCATCCAAACAGCCTGATGATACTACACTGAGGAGTAACTCAATATCATTTCCTGCACATTGCTCTTTTCTTAACTATTCTAACTGTTTCTTTTAGTAAATCAACAATCCAAGTCATCGAAATATTGTGATATCATATTTTTGTTATAGTTTGTATATTAGTTATCATTATTTGGAGGGAAAAAAAGGCTTTCATTGGGTCTTTTATTAATGATATGAACCTTCACAATATAATCAGTGCATGTATTTCAACTCCCTGATACCTTGGTGAAATGAAACGTGCCACATAATACATCTGGTTGAATTCTCTTCATAAAGAAGAGTAACTTTGTCAGGGTCTGAAATGACCTGATTATTTGATGTGCAAAGCAAAAAGTTTATGATCTGATCCAACATAAAATCAAGAACTGTGTTCAGGAATCCCATTGTCTTTAACCATATATTGTGTTTGATGTCTTTATTAGCCATCTCCAGTCACTCCCAACATTTGAGTATTATGTGTACCCATCAGGCTTTAATTAGTTCTACAATATTATGTTTTAATTAGATAAGTTTGTTTTCATTTATCGGTCTGGCCTTCATGTGTAAATAGAAACTGAAACGCTAACATGATACCAATCAAACAGTTATGGTATTGTATTATTTGTCGTCACTAGGGGCCAGAGAAAACAACATTTGGTAAATCAATATTGTAAACTGAAACTATGTCAAACAGTTCGTATTTAATTTCCCAGCAGTTTCTAGTCACCCGGAAAATGTAAGTGGCATCAACCAGTCTCTTTTTTGCCTTGTTCTTTAGTCACTACTAGGTCCATAACTTAAAAAACTGACCGGGCCCTATTTTATTGGCGCTAAGCTAGGCGCAGAGCGGGAATAATTAAGTTGCTTGATTATAAATGGGTGTATTTTCTGAGAAACATGTATCAAACCAATCAGATGTCAGCTGTGATTCCATGTACGAGTCAGGTGTGCTAACAGACTGGAGCTAGTTTTTTTTACCATCCAGCCCCCAGAGTTGAAGAATAAAGCCAAAGCCCAAATGCAAAAGCTTCAATTCCTCGAGTGTCCACTTGAGGCTGGCTGCAGAAGCCCCGGAAGTCACATACACATCCTTTCTAAAATGCCTGTTTTTACAGAACATGTTTACAGCCTCGTTCAATAAATGAAATGATGAAGTTGTTTGTCAGGGTGCTGAAGACCCGCCTCAGCTAACACTCATTGCCTTTCATTTGGTTGACTGAAAGATAGGTTGAGACAACATTTCCAATATGGGGACCACGATTGATGGGCTTCAAACGCCCCCTTCAGTGGGTGATGTCACTGAGGCTTTAGCCGTGTTTATTTACAGTCTATCTGTATTTGCACTGAAGATTTTGAGTCCTTATTCTTAAAAAGACCCACATCCTGCCAGCTCATTTAACGTCTCTCCTTTCATTGTTCCTCTTAACACACAGAACAGACACAGGGGGCATTGTATTTAATATGTTGATGGCAGAATCAAGACGTTTCTTCTAAAACATTATACAATCAAGATAAAATGCTGTGAATTGAGTTTGACAGTATGTGATTAAGATACGACATACAGTATGTTTAAATAAGTTAAAAAGGAAATTTGAATTTGTTTCAATAAACAGTATAAGGTCGTATTCACAGAAAGTATTGTACAGATGAATTATTAAGAGTATTGCACAGTTTGATTAATGAAAATTGTCCAGTTAAGCTACAATATTGCACAGTTGGATTATTGTACGAGTAATTGCCATTTTAACTTAGTTTTAGTTTAACTTGTCTTTTTGTAGTTTGGGTACAGGTGTACATTTGTGTTGTTGTTCTTTCAAAATGAAAACTGCTGCTGGAAATTCCTGAAAACAATGTGAGCAGACAGAGTGAACCAAAATAATAAAGCTGCAGGCCAGACAGCTACACAATGACCTGAAATTCTCCATGAAGCTCTGTTAAACTGAGGGCAGCTGCAGATTCAGGTGCTTATTCTCTGTAGGCTTATAAAAGACCCCTTTTACGTAGAAACAGTATTTTCATATTGTCATGAATACATTGTTCTTATACAGAAATACCTATTATAGCCATTTTAGGAAGTGATGGCTACATTATTCACACCACTGCCCCAGCATAAATAAATGTATGAAACAATGGACACAGGGACAACTAGCTGAAGAAGCTTATTCTTACCTGAATGAATAATACAAAGCTCCAATTAAATCAGAATACAAACTAAGCAATAACTCTCACAGAATCAGAAAAACATTGAGATTTTGTGTAATTTTCAGAGTGCCAATCTGTCAGTTTGATACATATTGAATACACTTTGAAGAAAAAGCCTCTGTGAAATGAGATAAATCACTGTATAAGCGCAACACTAAAATACTACAATTGAGAGATGTCTGTGAAGATATAAATCACATCCACAAACTTGAACACAAAACATAAAAAAGCCCTGCCAATAAAGATTTCACTCTTTTTTCAAACTTAACTCAGCTTCTTTCCAAACTAACTCAAAGTGCACCAGCTTGGCATACGCCTGGGTGTAACCTTCTGTTCGACTTAGGGCTGAAACTTATGAGCAACTTAAAGTTATACCCTGTGCACCAGTTGGTCTTAAGCCCTCTTTGTGTTTCATCTGGGTCCCAGGTGTAAGTTAGAAAATCAGACTGGTAGCCAAGGTATAACAAGTAACGGACACAAAACATAATAGGGAAACACGATGGCAGCATGCCGATTACAGTAATCATACATTTGTAGAAAAACTGTGATAAAGGCTTTTATAATAGGAGCCTAAATAAAACTTATGTGGTGCCCGTTTGTGATTGAAAACACTCTGAAAATCAGGACAGCGGAGCACAGCGGACGTGCGGGCATTTCAAAACACTGTGTGGAGAACATGACTAATGTTCATCAGCCCACCAGCATGTGGGGTCATAGGAAGTGTTTCCTTGGCTCTACACAGCCTCCTATGAAACTTCTTCCACTTTTAAACACATGAGCAGGCAGCAGAGGCCAAGCAGGAAATCGATTTAAAATCATGTTTGCCTGATATTGGATGCAATGACGGGGATCATGTGTTGGTGTTGTTCAGTTTTGGAGTGGGAACATTACGTTCTGCATACAACTCTATCACTATCACTCTTGTCTTTGGTTTGTGTCATCCATGTCTAATGACTGCATTTGGGACAGGATGGAAGTGTGTTACATGGCAACCCTAACCGCTCTGTCAACGTTCAGGTGGACACACATGAAGGTAGCTATGACCGCTCTGAGCTAAACTTGGTGTAAATTTAAGTCATTAAAGGGATACTTCACCCATTGAAACATGAATCTGTAGTGAAATTGGGTCATATATGTAGTAGAAATGTGAAATAAATTTTGAAGTTGGTGCCTTCTTGACCGAGAAAAGGCAGAAAGTGTCTTTTTGCTTTATGTGGATTAGAGACAACAACTCCCAGAATGCACAGCACCGCAGGACACTCCCGCTGAAGGAGAGGTGCATTCATGTGGTATCGGAAAAATGAGATTTCGAGTTGTAAAATGCACATGAAACACCTGCTCAAGTCGGTTTTGTGTTTTGTTAACATACTTTTTATTCATGCACGTATTGCACATCAACTTTTTGCTCAAATATAACTTTTGACAATAAGATTTCTCTAAGAAACTTGGACCACCCGAGCAGCACCTGAATGCAGCATTACTCGCGGACATTTACAAGAATAATACAGCAGTTTCCTCAACTGAATCAAAGATTTCTTTCAGAAGGAAATGACATCTTGGAAATTCCTGGCAGAAAACAGACTCTATGTCTGTGTCCATAGGCAAACAGTCACAGCACCGAAAACACAAGTCTGCCTCGGCTCCTTCTTCCTTGTCACAGCCGCGGACCTAGCAAGCTAGGCTAGCTAGCCTGCCTGTCGCCACCAGCAGCTGGCTCGTAGAAAGAGCCACGAACATCCGATTCGAGCACAAAACCTTTAAAATCCCCTTCATCCATATCAGTTTGAAGTTGAAACATACTTTTTTCGCCATTCTCGGTCCTTCAGCTTTAGCCATAGAGACACCCAGCTTGAGCCGGCTCAGGCTCCCTGTCTCACAGCCGCTGTCTGTCTGCAGAAGGCACCTGGCAGCAATATTGCGGGCGGCTCGTAGAAAGAGCCACGAACATCCGTTTCGAGCACAACACCTTCAAAATCCCCTTCATCCATATCAGTTTGTAGTTGACTTTCCGCCATTGTCGGTTTTACTCAGCTTTCTCCACAGAGCCTGTTAGCACAGCTTCCAACTAAGCAATATGGCGGATGTTAAGTTTCGTTTTTGGGAGTGAGGTCCCGCCCACTGATCTTTGATAGGTCTGTAGCTTCAGTGGTTGAAAACATGAGGAACTAGCAATGTAGTTTCACCCCTGCTAACCACAACAGCCGCCAGTGACGCAATATGACGATTTTTGCATCACTGGAGGCTGTTTGTCAGAAAAGAAATTACAGATATTTCTCATCTTAGGGGGAAATGAGGGCTGGATGCAAGACCATTCAATAAAACCACAAGTTTACTACTGATACAAAGTTTAATGCAAATGGGTGAAGTATCCCTTTAAGTCAGTCAGACATAAGAGATAAGACCTGTTTTTTTACACCCAGCTGGTGCACTCGGCTCCTGATCTGCTCTGTGCCACATTTCCTCCCTCTTATGCCTCCTTGTTCACTTCTTCCCTGTTCCGCTGATCCAGCATCTCAGCATTCCCCCTCCTTCTGTCCGTCCACCTCCATCCCTCCGCACCACGTCCGTCCATCCATGCCAGCTCCTCTGACACCCTGCATTACTCTAGCAGCAATAGGCGCTGCTGTTGGACCTGTTCCCAGCGCCGGACGTCCTCCAAGGGGAGAGAGAGTCAGTGTGTCACAGCAGATTAATGCCATGCTCGCTGACTGATCAACTCCTGCTGGTCTGGAACCTGAGTCCACTGTGGCATGGCCCAGATAGGGAGGTGATGCTATCCTCAACTCATTGCCACTCAGTTGGTCTGCCTGGGCAACTGTGATCTATACATTTAATCTTCCAGACAGTGTCACAGCGGAGCAAGTGGGACACTGTTGTTGAAAAAAAAGGCTCTGACAGTCCTGCTGGTGTTTGAGAGCACTGAGTGGGAGGTAATCAAGCTAAGTGGCTGTTTATGAAGAAAGAGAATGGTGAGGTCACTACTTGTGTGAATTAACTGCAAATACTAAATAAATATTGTGTTTGAAAGACCTCTTTAAAGAAATGCATCCAACCTTTAAGGTTTGTTTCTATCTTGTATGTATTCTTGTGAATATGAACAATAAACCTGCTTGAACTCCACTTTTTTATGGTCCTGCTCTGGACCAAGATATATGTTCCACCTATCATTAAGTAATTCACTATATGGCATTATCAACCTGTCTGTCCCATTCTCTTAATGGATGTAAAAGCATTAAAAAAGGAGGAAATGAACCTCTTTGCATGTTACAGCCAGTCAGCCCATCATTAACTACAAAGGGATACGACATGGAAATCATTAAAATTCTTATATATGTGAAGTTGCTGCAATAATAAAATAATAGGGGGGTCATCTATAATAATCTCTCACCTCAGGATGATGATGTCTTTTCAAACTCAATTACACATTTGCAGGACAATTTCTTCCTTTATCTATCATACTTCATCAAATAGGGCTTGGCTTCTCACTCTATCCTCCTCATTAGCAATCACTCCATCACTCACTAATAATGGCCTATCAACACTGACTCAATGACCAAAGTTACAGCGGGGGAGAATGAAATATTAACTCGTGAAGTTAACCCGCAGGTCATGTTTCAACATTGCGGAATTAGATCAGATTTAGTCAAATATCCTCATAAATCACATATGTGGGAGACTTTAATGGGGGGGGAAAAAAAAAGAAATAAAAGATGAACTTAAAGGGCGTGGACTGATTAAAAGTCTTGCAACAGCCATCACTCAAATACAAACCAAAAAGTTAAGACAGTCAGTAATGTCTGGGATTAAAATAAGGATAAAGAGAATCCTTTAAGAGTGGTTTAACACACGGCAACAGTGCAAGAAAAAGGAAAAAAGGAGGGACCCCAGGCAGGCTCCTTGGTTCGTGTGCCTCATTATTACCATAAATAGATGCTGACTGCCTGCAGTCAGGACCAATACACCATCTATAACAGCCCATTTCTCTCAAATTTACTTTGCCACAGGTGTGACGTACGATCGCTCGTCTAAGCAGCCGGAATCAGTTCACTTTCACATACCTCTTCGGGCATGCCCGCCATAGCCAGAGGTGCATGCAATGAGTGTCACATCCCCACCCCCTCTTGTCCTCTCCCATTACCCTCACAGATGCCATGGCAAATGGCTGGCTTGAGGTTACAGACACAGGTCTGCTGTTCTATATTCATGTACGGATAGTGGAGTATTGGGAGTGGTCGTTCAATGCAGCTGCCACGTAAGAGAGGCCGGTCTAATGCCGTATTTTAATAGAGGTGAAAACTATTATCTTTCTCACACTTTCTCTGAATCACACACATACACACGCAGTAAGCCTCCACATCTGCCAAGAAAGCACTTAAGGAAGACTGGCATGGGGAATTTTGATACTTCTTGATTAGTGCTTTGTGTAAGTATTGTGCTTTGTTCTTAAAGGCCGCAACCACTGTCAAACAGACGCTTGAGAATCAACAGCCATTACTTGTCTCCTCACGTAAAAACGTAGTTTTCGTTACATCACCAATCTGTCCTCATGGGAGCGTCCTGTTTTTAAACAACTTAATCTATGCCCTTGATTCATTTTTATGACGTACAGTAAAATGCAGCGCCATCTTGTTGTGCTTCTCCTCAGACTGAGTCATTATCTCCGTGACGGAGTATGTATATTTTCCAGAAGAGTGGTCTGATGCTCAATAATGCAAATGAGTTCTTTAATCTAAGCCTCTCCTTCAAACTGGTAATTAAATGAATGATTTATAGTTGTATGAGAGGCAATAACACTTTGTATGCTAAATCTCACCTGATTGGTAGGATGTGGTGTTCCCTTGATATCGTATTTCAAGTGGATACGATTTCAAGCTTCTTTTTTTTAATTGGCAAGAATTCTGCATTGCAGTGTTTGTTTGCTTTTACATTTGGACAGCAAAGAGAATTTTTGATTTGAAAGGTGCTTTGCAAACATTTATATACAACCACACATCTACAGCTACTATATCCTGGACTTCCCAAACGGGGAGTTGTCTACTATTTGAGCTCACCTTGTACTCCATTACGAGGTCACGGCCCCACACCTGCTTCTCCAGGTGTGAAGGAAGACCCTGGTGATGCACTCTTAATGACTCGCCATAAGGAGAGGGCGCACCATGCAGCTGCATACTTTACAGCCACGTAAAGGCTGGTCATTATCATCCATCTTTGTATATGTCAGGATTTAGAGAATATGCTTGCTGTTAGGGTTTCCTTTTTCAGAGGGAGATATGCAATCCACAAAAAAAGTGTGTTTTGATCAGGGAAAATGAAATATGGCTCCTTAGTCCATATAGCCTGAGCTTCAATGAGGCATGGAGAACGAATTAGAACCAATTAATCTGCGATGTTGGGAAATGTGTTTCATGTACAACTAATTAAACTTTGGTAACCAGTTGGAGGATGCAAGTGCCTTCAATGCAACAGAGTAATAGATGGATTCTACTTCGCTGACTATGGGAAACAACATTATCACCAGCCGGTTTTATGGAGATGGGCCCATAAAAAGTGCTGCATACAGACTTGATTTAGCACCACCAGGGCTACAGGTGCTGCTGCATCACATGATATACTTTTCTACTGAGTCATAAATCAACATGTGAATCAAAGAGTAAGATTTAAATTTAAGGAAAAGCATTCTAAAGTTTTCCAGCTCAGTATTAAAGGCGTAACCTTGACAGTGAAAATGCAAAGGATGTTAAAACACTTGCATTATTATTTGATGTTTCCCATCAGTGCTTCTAGCCTATTGGATTAGTTATAAACAGGCTTTCCTCTCTTCAACATCTGCTCCATCTGCCCCTCATTTCAGTCACCCAGGCTCTGTTGAGCACTCCCTGACCTTCATGTCCTTTCTGTTTGACTTATCAGTCAACAACATTTGCTCCAGGCCTGAGACACCATGGCTTCTCTGAGAGACTGCAGCTATACTAATCCCAAAGCAGAAAATCCATTCATGAATTAATTGTTGAGCATGTCTTGCAGATCAATCTGTCACTATTACCACTGCGAGAGAACATTGCAGGCAGCATGTCTATTCATATCTGCCGGCAGCAAAATTGGAATAGTTTTAACCTGTCGCTTAACTGTGGACTAACGCCAATACGGCCTGGAGGGCATTGGTGTGATGAGATATGTCATCAATAAAGATATCCCTATGTTTTACAGCTATGGTATTTATTTAGTATACGTCCAATTTTAAATAGGTGTTTTTGTTTATGTTATCTTACGAGAAAATGTTGTATGTCTTTAAGGCTATGACTATTTCACTAGATTTCAAGTATATTGATATACTTGAAATCTAGTGGAAGTATCACATGATTAGGACGAAAATAGGAAACAATACATAGAATATAAAGACGAAAATGTAAATCCAAGTATCACTGTGTAATTATGATTCTTTTCATACCGAGGACAGATAAGTTGCAGTGTTCCTATCAGCCTCATGACAGGATTTTGCTGTCCTATCACTTTAAGATGATATTCATTCTGGAAATTGACTGATTTTAAAAAGCCAATTATGTTGAGGAAACCTTGTTTATTGTGTGCCTCTTTCATCCCTTTTTACATCGTTTTACTTTTGAAGCTTGTTTTAATTCAAACTCACATGTTCAGACTTTACAGCAACCCACTGAAAAATCAGCTGAGGTTGTGTAGATCTCGCTCAGAGGGCACCTCATCAGTATATCAGGGGGATATACTAAGAAAAACCTGCTCCCAGCTTCTAGCAGTTTAGATAATTGTCCATACAAAAGTCCTTACACTTAAAGTTTGCCAGTTTGCTAAATGGAGAATTTGTTCTTTTGCTATAAAGGGATGTCCTGATCCAGTTAGTTTTTGCTGTCTATTCAATACTGATCATCAATGAGTGCGATTAACCACAGGTGTTTTTGTGGTCGGTGACTTGAAGTTTTAATTCCGTTCTACCGATCACGTATTTTGAATCATGATAATAAATCCCCTCCTCTTTACAACTGCAATCTTCCCTTAATGGAGTGTTTCAGAAGTTTGTCATTTTAAAGTTGAAACCTCCACGACACCTTACTGTTTTCTAATATATATTTAAATCAGAGTCTGTTTTGATGGAGGCTGTATTGAACGATGTGCATAGAACTGTGAATGTATTTCTTTTGAAGCAACATTTTTTAATGTAGTTTTTGGGAAGCTGTGATTTACTTTGATGCTAGAGCTGGGATGCTCACATTCTAATCTATGTTTTTTTTTTTTACCCCAGGATTTGGCCTGAGAAGCTGACAAACACTTCAGTAGCCCATTTTAAGAAAAGCTATTAACACTGTCTGCCCTACTTTGTAGAGATATAAGAGAAAACAAGAGCGTGGCATTTCAGAGGCTTTGATATAGTTGTTGTTCCCTAATCTTTTCTCTTTGTCTTGTTACGAAACAACAGTTTTTGTTGCGGGTCAAAAGTTTGGTCTGGCCTGGCTTGTGACAACCACAGGGCGGCAGCAGAAATGTTAAAGTTGGAAAAAACAACCTTCCCATCACCAATTCCCTCTCTTCATCTGTCATTCACACAGGAAGGTCACAGGGTATGTTCCTCTTGCCCCACATATTCCCCTTCCTCTGCTCTGCCCTTCAACCCTCTTCTCTCCTCTCTGTATCACTGTTCACTTGTCTACTTCACTGACCCTCACATTCTCTTCTCTGCTCAGCTCTCCATTTGCACCCTGACCCACTCTCTTCAGCCAGAGCTCATCTCTGGTGACAGCACCCGATTGACGTTAATGACACTACAGAATAGAAAGGTTAATTAAGAGCAACTGTTCCCTGCCCATTCCTCTGCACCATCTGCTGTGCAGAGCCAGCCGAACAGATTCAACCAGGCCTAACATGAAGACAGAGAAAAAACTGCAGTGAGCAAATGTGCACTTCTTTTGTTCGTACAGCCCTTACATATAACCTTCAGCATTGTTACCTTTAAAAAAAACAACAACACAGTGATATCTTGTTTTGTCTGTAACATGAACACTTTACACCGGCGTGTGAACTTATTTTATATTGCTTTATTTTTAACTGGAATCAATTGGAAATATTAACGTAATATGCATGCAATAATGGTTTAATCAAGTATAACTGTATAGAATCACATTAAATTTGACCACCGTGGTGACCTGACAGCTATGTTTGGAATGCACTAGACATGATCTAATATCTGATATGATCTTTTCCATTTACTCTGTTCACTCGTGAAACAGTGGCCAATGGGGATGCCGGAAACTGCACATTACTGATAACCTTGAAGGAAAGACAAAAGAGAAACCATTTATTTTAATAAAAATCTCCTTAGGATCTAAGGTTGTCTGTTTCTTTATGAAAGTAATTTACTGTCCCAGGCAATTTTCTTTCATATCTAGTAATGTCCGGGGAAAATTGAAGCAGCAAAGACGAAGGTTTTTACACTGTCAACAAGTGTTTGTTGCTTAATTGTTACAAACAGATACTGCACAGGGACACATTTGTTGATACTCTGTCATGACAAGGTAGCTTTCAAGTAACAGTCCGAGAACGGCTGCTGGGTGCCAAACCTTTGCAATCTTAGAAGAAAATAAGGTTGCAGCGAAACACATAAAGCAATGACAAACACCGCAATATGGTGACTGGAGGGGATTTGAAACTGTCTTTATCTTTGCTTTCATTTTCTGTCTTTATCTCCATTGGTATTCTCCGCTTTGATCTCTGAACCTGTAAAATTCACACTCAGAGGCGCTCTTGACAGTAAGAGAAGAGGAAAGTGTTGTGAAAAGGCAAAGTGAGGGGGTGAGTGGAGGATTAAATATGCAGAACATGGACGTGAAGGGCAGAGGAGGCAGATACAGCTGGAGGCAGCCTATCTGAATATGGGTAGCTTTGGAACTGCTCCTAAACTAAACAACAATGTTCCAAATGATGAAATGATAGAGCGTATACTTGTAAAAGCACCAGGAACAATTCTAGCCCACAGTATATCACAGCTGTGGACATGTTGGAGGGATCTCTTTTCATCTGTAGGTTCAGAAATTGTAGGGAAAAAAAGTGCTTTCATTGTGAAGTAGCTAGGAAAATCTGCTACAATGCTGGTTGCATGCATGTTATCAAGCTTCCCTGTAAACAGTTTTCAGTTTGTGATGGATGTGCCTTGTTATCACTGTGGTTTGCCTATGAATGGTGTGTTCTCACAATCCCATATTAAGGAGAGAGACAGCACTCCTTGTTATATTACTGATATTTCTGAATTAGTTTTCATTTTATTCAGTGCATGAAACGGTCGTCTGAAACCCTAAACATCAGTCTTCAAAAGCCTAAAGTCCAACTAAAGCCTTTAGGGTCACAAAATAAACCTTTATAACTCGGTGGTGGTTCTAACTTCAAGTTCCCTTAGATTTAATGATTCTCTGTTCTTCTTTTTGTCATAAGTAGGTCTTGTCCTTCCTAACATAAAATACCACTACCCCTACTCCTTCAAAGTTTGGAAGTTGTGTAAAATGTTAATGAAAAAAAAGAATGTAATGAATTGCAAAACATTAAAACCTCATATTTGATTCAACATAGCACAAAGATAACAAATGTTCAAACTGAGAAATGTCTTTGTTTCAAGGAACATTATTTTGAATTTGATGCCAGGAAGACGTTTCAATAAAGTTTGGACGGGGTCATGTTTTCCACTCTGTGGCATGTAAGCGTTTTGGGAACTGGGCAGACCAGTTCGTGTCATTTTGAAAGTGGAATGCTATTCCATTCTTGCCTAATGTAGGACTTCAGCTGTTCAACAGTTCATGGTCTCCTTTGTCTTACTTTACGCTTCATAATGCTCCAAAACTTTTCAATGGGTGATGCGTCAGGACAGAAGGAAGGCCAGGTTATCATCAGGAGTCTTTTACTGCAGAGCCATGCTGTTTTTCTGTTTCACATCTGGTTTGGCATTTCTCTAGCTGAAATAACCAAGGCCTTCCCTGAAAAATAGTTGTGTATTTAGCAGCATATGTTTCTCCAAAACCAAAACCACATTCCAAAATAAATACTGGCGTGGCAACCTAGAGAAATCTGAAGGGGTTTGATTGGGAGAAACATCCTGTGAAATCTGTAACCAACAGGTGTTCTTTCATTGCACTATTGTGTTGGTAATGGGTTGGCAACAAAGGGTCATTTAAACAGTATGTTAACCTGGTACCAGAACTCTTTAGGTCAGGCTAGCCTACAGACCCAGCTACCTTAACTTTTTGTGAAGATGAACTGTTAATAAATGACTGAGAGCCTGTTTGAGAATCCCAGACTTGGGTTTCCATCCCCAGAGGTGTTGAATTCACACTGTTTCCGCAAAGCACTGTAACTAAGCTCCGCTGTCATAACGCCATTGTACATTCCTATTGATTCCACTACGGTGTGATATTGGTGTCCCAGTCCGTAAATTTAAATTCACATTGTGTTCAGGCGTTGCAGAAGCACAGCACAGGAGGTGCTCCACATTACCTCACAGTCAGACATGTTAGCGCTGTGCTCCCCTACTGGCTCCGCTGATCCCGTGTCGCCCCTGTAACGCCTAATGTATTACCCCCCCCCCCCCCATTACCCCTCTGTGACATTCAGATGGAAACGTCACATACGTAAATATCGCACCTTAGAGCGGCAGTCTGAATAGGGCTAATGATTATCGCCCTGTCATGCTTACCTCTTAGTTATGAAAGGTTCTTAGCCGATTGTGAAAAGCAGCTTTCTTACTATGTTCAGGCTTATAACTGACCCACTTTGATTTTCTTATTAAGCAAGGAAGGGGTAGAGGATGCCATGGCAACATTGCTGGATCCTGTGTTTGACGTCCGCAGGGCCTGAAAACACGTGCCGGTTTGTTCTTTACTGAATTCATGTGAGTTTCATTGTGGACTGTTCTGTTGGCCTTTGTGTCTCATATATCACTGCACATCAATCCTGATGATCCATGGGAGTTGTGTATTTATCTGTATTTCTGTTTTCATGTATTTTTATTATTTCATTATGTGTATTGCCTGTGTGAACTGCTGTTGTAAACCAAATTGTCAAGAATTTCCAATCCAGTCTAATCTATTCCAACAAAAGAAATGACAGAGGCACTATTGTTCTGCTCTTGCATTGCCTCTATGTGCCAACCTTCCCAAAAACAACCCCACAAAAAGTCTGAAAAGAGCAGAAAGGCAAACATCTTCAATAAAGGTCACATTGGTTGGCTTTTTGGCACCAACTCAAAGATATGGCAGAACCGGAAAATCCATTGAGCAAGCCAGAATGATCTCCATTGAGAAGCATCCTTGCATGCCTATTCTGCCATGCGTTCACATTGTTTCTTATCCTTTCTTTTCCATTTCCAGAGGATTATGTGACGCCTTATGAAACCCCATGCAAAGGCCTTTCTCCAAACAAACCATTCACAAACAGAAAAAGCAATCAAGCAAATGCAGTTAGCATACAAAGAGCACAACTGTTGACAGTGAAAAGACATTTTAAGACGTAATGTGCTTGTTTGTGCGATCCAGCGCATGAATATTCATTCACCATGTCCTACTGTGTGTGTTTTATTCATTTCATACTATGTTTGTATTTTACAGACACATGGACAAATGGAGAGAATCTAAATCTCTCTAAATCTCATTCTCCCTCTCTTTTTCAGTACCATGATTCTATACATATTTATCTATACCATACATAAATGTTGCACGGTCATTACCACATCTCCTAAGAACATTAATCATCCTTCTAACAGGCCTCACCTTAAAAATAGCAGTGCAGTTAGGTAATGTCTCATAAATCTCTTTTTTCTTTTGAAACTTCATGATTCCAAGCTCGAAAGTCAAGTAGGAAAGTTAACCACTGACCTGCTTTCCCCAACTGGGAGATGACACACAGCTTCTACAATCTCTGAATGCCAGTTGAAAGTCTAATGAATGCGTATGCTTCCCTAAGAACCATCCTGCATGCATTGTTGGATTAAATAATCCCTTTCGTCTTTAATTTGCCTATCAAGAATGGCACACAAGTCCACACCCCTCACCGCAGGAGCTTGTGTATTGAGTTAATCGTTGCTAAGCACAGTGGTCTTTAGGTGGTAAAACCTCCTACCATGTAGACAGATAGAAGCTCATCCTCGGCTGTCAGACCCATGATAACATTCTACCCTCAGTGTGGTCTCAAATGTCACGTTGGATTGTATTCATCGTCTTACCTTGATACATTTCAATTGATTTTAGTAAACCATTTGTGTGACTGCCTTCCCATAAGAAAAAAATGGTATGTTTAAATATGCAATCCTTTAACCGTTCGTCAGCTGCAGTGAAGTGTATAAAGCAAAAGATATAAAAATGATCCCTCAAAAAATACTGGCTTTCGTTGCTGTATAGCAACTTGTCCAACTGATCATTGAATATAAGATTTGAATGCAAATGTATATCCTAAAGCCACAAAGCTCAACAAGACCTTGACGAGAGCCTTGCTTTGTAGTTGTAGACGGTCACTGTCGGCCCAGCAATCTGTAATCGGTTGCATTGACAGTATCTGTCCTTGCTGAAGGCAAGTAGACTCCTTAAGCCAGACTACTCCTAAACTGCCAGATGAGTGGCTATTTTGTTTGTGGGTTTCACTTTAACAACTCTATATAAAGAAAGTAATTTCTGTTTTCTTATTGCTTTCTTTTTAGCATATGCATGCAGTGATTGGAAGAAAAATCCTCTAGACACTTTCACCATTGAACTTTCAACCTAGCTTCGTCATTAAGCTACATGTGCTTTAGCCTACAGATGCTCATGACCAATGCTCTATTTTTTGTGCTGCATGGTGCAAACAATTTAGGGATTGAAATGTAGTCAAATGCCACTTTTATTTAGAGTTTTTTTCTCGTCTAAGCTCTCTGGTGTAAATGTGTTTTGGCTAATAAAAGTTATTGCATCACTCCTAAGTGATGATGCAATTATTGTATCCACGTTTTTGGAATAATTGATCATAAATTGACTGTACTAATATAGGATGTAATGCAGTGCAATGCGAATTATCGTGCTATGTTTTTTTTATTCTTTCTCTTTATGGTTGCACATTTAAATAAGTAGAATTTAGGCAGCTGCCGTGCAGGTTTAGATTAATCTTTGATTCTTCCCAGTAATTTCAATTTAGAGACATTTTTAAGAGGTGCATTGTTGTCCCCACTGAGATGATTAAATACCTGTAGTCATCATACAGCAGCAGAATTAACATATGCGCTCCATCTGCAATCTCTAATTTGAAGTATGCAGCATGTGTAATTATGCAAAGTTCAAACAGCATGTGTATCTGATTAATTAGTCAAATCTTCCAATACCTAACAGAGATTTAAAGAGAGAGGTTCCTGACCTTCTCTGGTATCCTGCCGATCAAATCGTGAACACACAAACAACACACATTCATTCACTGAACCAAAGGAGGCGTGTAGCACACCTCCTTTTACTTTCTTAAACACGGTTCACTGTGTTTCAAGCAAGATGTTTGTTTGACAATTGGAGTACTACAGCAGCAGTCAGTTTATCCAATTATTCAACAAAACTCAAACAAGCCTTAACTTTTTTTATTGTCAATTCTGTTGGATAATTGTGTGTAATATTAAAGTATAAAGTAAAAATAAACTCTTTATACTCTTGGCTACCAAAATAGGTGCTAGAAAATAACTGAAACAGATTTATTTTGGGGCTTTTATGCCTTTATGTTAGAGATAGGACAGTAGATAGAGTCAGAAACCGGGGACAGAGAGAGTGAGAACATCATGCGGGAAATTAGCTACAAATGGAACCTGAACCTGTGTAGGTCGCTCCCAGCCTCTGCACATGGGGCGCGCAGGCTACCTGCTAGGCTACCGGCGTCCCCGATTGAAACAGATTCTGGCATTTTTAATCACACTCTCAAGAATCTTGCCGTGACGCAGGCGCTCTAGGTTTTGCAACTCAATCCAGTTCCAAAAGTGTATAGGGTTTTTTTTACAACATACTTTTTAGAATTTTTTTTTTTTAAAAGAACAAGAACAAAAATGGCCTTTGAATTGTACATCTACTTTGTGTTAGTTTATGGAATATAAATGATCTACTGTAATCACTTCTTTAGCTCGACTGGGCTTGTCAATTACGGATTCATTCACACTTAAATTCACGTCATTAAAACATTAACTCGACAGTGCCACAAAAGTACACACTAAAACATCCCATACATATAAACATGCATATAATTAAACAGATTTTCCTAAAGGGAAATACAAATAAGTAATGTCCTGCCATGGAAACGCATGCTAGGAGGTTAAGCACACATAGCCATGCATAGAGCCTCATTAGTACAACTGTAAATAAATAGAGACGGATGATTCAGACAGAGACTCAAAGAGGACAATAGGTCAGTGCCATGTAAATATCTGCTTTAGAAAGCTAATCTGTGTGTGCATGTATGTGTGGGAGTGTAGGTTTGTGCGTGCGTGCGTGTGTTTTAGAGAAAGTTCCATATCTTTCCATCCTCTCATTTATTCTGAACATTCATTTATCCAAGAGTAAGGGGTCAACAGACGGAAGAAACAAAATCTTGAAACATAAAATACATTTGGTCAAAAGATGATTACATGGCTACATGGGTAACATGTAGCTGATCAAAGTCTAAAGATTGAAGATTGTTTCACTGGTTTCTAAAGTTTCTACATGATGATGCTTACATGGCCCCGATTTTTCCATTTCATTCATAATTCAACGCTCACATGCCGAGCACTCACTCTGCTGGCGTGCTGAAGACTACTGAGGTTTGCAAGGCCAGTCCAGCTTAGCCTATGCAGGTGGTTATCGCCTAAGGGGCAGTCTTTTTTGGCAAGGAACTTTCTAAGCCCAAACAGAAAGATACATGGCTGAAAATTGCATGACCGTTTCCTGAAGGGACCAAAAAAATGTAACTTTGTAACTGCATAGCATAATGACATGCACTTGATAAGGCTTACTTACATTAGTGAAGCAAAATATTGACAGCACAAACACACCCAGCAGAGTATAAACACATAGACTGTAAATGCAGGTGTGTCTTTGCTTTTGGAAATGACTGCAAAAATGTGTTCTGCAGCATTGAACTGTATCAAAGTTACATTTAATTGATTGAAAAAAGCCAAACAAAAGCATACACACAATGTGGGTATCAACAGAAATGGTGGTTACATCTTCATGACTCACTTTCTACTTTTTGTTTTATATTATCTTGAAGTTAAGTGTTTCTTTGAGTAGCCGTGGGAGTAGAACACTTTGTATTCAGTGTGTTGAAAATAAAATTTTCTTCTCAAATAAAGCGAGAGAAAAAGAAAACACCCACCTGCCACTCATGATGCATAAACTGAAGCTTTGGTCACATCTTCTCAATGAATTAAAACCATTTAGAGACTATCTTTAATTGAGGAAATATCAGGATTCAGTTCGAAGAACTGGGCTGTCTGTCAGTCTTTGCAGGAGCGTTCCAGAGGGAACGTTCCCTCTGCTTCTAAGAAAAGAGGCATTTGAGAACATTCAAGTTACAAGAAAATCATATTCAGTGTCTTCTTTCACATGGGTCTGTGTTGTCACTCATGTTATTAAACAGCAGAATTCAGCTTATTGTATGTTCAACATGTGTGCCATAATAACCTAATAAAAACACACCCATATTACACAAGGATTCAAGAGTGTATGTCTGCAGCCTGGAGCCTCTCGTCTCATGCCCTCTCGTCTCCCGTCCTCTCGCCTGGTGCTCTGAAGCCACGCCCACTGGAGCTTCCTGAGCTTCTGATTATCAAAATAAAAGCTTGTGTCTGATCCGCTCGTTCCTACTTTTTTCCTTCTGAACTACAGGGTTAAGGCAATCATGTCATACTATTGAATAATCGCCAATAGAACAAATTATATAGATTATGAGCAGATTTTAGTTCTGATTACGTTTTTTGATAGATAGATAGATAGATAGATAGATAGATAGATAGATAGATAGATAGATAGATAGATAGATACTTTATTGATCCCGAGGGAAATTCAAAGCATCCAGTGGCAGCTTACAAAGAAACAAATGTGTCATGAAACAGTGTTTAATTCCTAACAACAACCGCTGACCCCCCTCCTTATGTATATATTAACCCGAACAAAGATTTAAGGAATCCTCTACATTAATCAAATTAAACCTGTGCAATTAAATCAGACCTTTTTAAAGACATTTAGACAATTAATATACTATAAACTACATGGATGTCTTAACAGATTACAAATGTGTTTGTATCAAACAGACTCACTGACCGTTTTGAAAATAACTCGCAATTTCATATCTTTGACCCGGGCAGGTGTGAGGGGGTGTAGCGCCAAAAGGCATGAGGCGAGAGGGCATGAGTCGAGAGGGCTCCTGGCTGCAGCTGTACTCGTCTCCAAAAACATGTCTGGGAAGTTTCTTGCCAAAAATCCACTCTGATCCTGTGTTTGATTTTCCCTCCAAAGCCCTCTATTTCAGGCCTGCCCAGAACAGGCTGTTTCTGTGTCTGTAGCTTTAAATGCAAGTGAGCCGTGTTTGAAAACGCCCCTCTGGAAGGGGATGTCGCTTGGGCTTTCTTGTTCCATGCCTGATTGTTTATGGTTAGAAGGCAGACTCAGAGGGCAGAACTAACAGCTGTGGGAGTGTCACCCACTTGGGCGAGGGGTTACTGCCCTTTGCCATGTCACAAAGGGAAAATCTCCAAACTACCTGTTTGAGCACACATTTTCTGAAAACTGTGGAGCAGGCAAAAGACAGAGAGGATGGACTTTTCTCATAATTGGGGGGTTTGTAGACAGGCTAGTGACACATATTGTTCATGACGTTTATTTTTCATAATATGTGACCTTTAAGTAACTCAAGGGACAATATTCCACTGATGCCCTTTGCTTACTTCTCAAGCTTAGAACTTGATCCACCTTAAGAACATTAAAAACACTGTTTGTTGGCCTTTAGGGAACAACCCATCGAGCTAGAATGTGTTCAATTCAATTTAGATGGATCTTCCATTGTTCATGCGTTTACAGCTTCTCAATGCATTAGTAGTTATTGCATTCCATAGGACTATTTTAAGCAGTGTACGACTGAATTACCCCAGTGTTGCTATAAACATGAAAATCTACAGAATGCCCTTCGTCATCTACTTCACCGTAACAGTGCGAAACATTTTCTGAACATTGTAGGTAAAGAGTTTCTCTTACCTAAGCCCTGTTTACCTTCTTCAAAAGGTGACTATTAGCACTGCTTTGCTTTGTTGTTTTGAATAAAGGAAAACACATGGGGGCTCATTTTCATTCTGCTGTTAATTTAAAAGCATTGGTATTTACATGTGTTTTAAAGTAAAACACCAACAAACAAAGTACATATACTAATAAAAGAAGTAGCTTTTACAATGACGAAAATAACACTATCAATGTGTGTAGTGCTAAATCATAACAGGAGTTGTCGAATGACGGTTTGGATTACGGTCAAGACAACAGTCTTTGTTATGACATTTATATTTATATTAAAAAGAACAAACTTTCACTAAAAATGAGTGACTGTGCAACATCTCCTGGAGGTTCAAAGCTCCTGCGCTAGTTTGAGGTGTAAACACCCACACAAGCCCTGATTTTAGAGGGCCTGACACCTGCCAGAGTCAGTTTACTTTAATGCTAGCTGCACTGCTAACTCATTTCTGTATAGCTCGGTGAGGCTCCACTTAGCAGTCATTTATTTGGCCAAATATCTTTTAATTAAAAGACATTTCTCAACATCAGTTGTATTGTTGAATATGTGTTGTTGTACAGTTAGTCAACGTGTCATGGCCCTCAGAAACACTTTGCATTGATTACGTGTTTGCAGCTTGTCTTCTGTTAATTCTGTTCTTTTGGCTTTTTGCAGCACATTTTTCACTTGCAACACTTTTTTAAGAGTATGGTCTAGACCTGCTCTTTGTGTGTCTTTAGACAACACTTGCAATACAAATAAAGATTGATTGATTTCTGTCATTGTATTTGTTTTTTCATTGCACTTGCAACATGACAAATTTGCCAAGGTTTTCCTGATGAAAATCATCTGGGCTGTTGCAGCATGTTTGTGCTTGTCCACTACTTCATTTGTTAATTCTGTAATTTTAACACTGCTTAAAGTGCAGTTCCAAGTTAAAGCAACATTCTAGTTTTGGTAACATTTGCCCTTTAGGTATGTGCAGTGGTGTCGTGGTGCCTGAATAAGTGGGTATACTCTTAATATTTACCCCAAATGTTTTTTAAGTGGCCCGTCCAGCAGAGCATAAACGTCCTATATCATAAACAGTGATATGGAAGACTACTCTTGCATATTTAGTCAGTGTGTACTAGCCAATCAGAGACAGAGTAGGGAGAATCATCCCTTCACCATCCTAGGAAGAAAATTACAGCATACTACTGATTATAGTCAATCAATCAATGGTGTGAATCACAGGGGATTTAGAAGTGGGTATACCCTATGGAGACTGAAAAATAAGCTGAAAAAATACCCTACACAACACCACTGGGTCTGTGAATATGAATGTGCAAAGTTCTACAATCAGTGTCAGTTTACTGTGGGAGCTTGTGCTTGTGTTACTTGCATCCGAAATCATTCAACTTTGTTTTTGCATTCTGTGAAAATGATGTATGAACGCTATTGCTACCCATGATTGGTCCCTTCTGTAATAATTGCCTTGTCTGATATGGTTGTTTAGACTCCAGATGTTGGAAATATGAAGCTCATAGGAGCATTTCGTTTTAAAAACTCAGCTGTATTTTTGATCCCCCTCTAATGGAATAGTTTAGCTGCTTTAGGAAACAACATCTGCCACAACTCATACTGCAATGAGGTGACAGGTGCTGCCTTACATTGTTGTTTTGATAATCAAGGCCATGCTTATAATCTATTTATTATAATAGTAACAGGCCTTTATTGGTATAGGAGAAGGGCCAAATTGCTCTTGGCTCAATGTCAGCTGTTATTGGAAGTAAAACTGCAATTTTGTGTGTTGCAGTGCTGTTCATGGCTTTAGTCTGTGTAATTAGCACTGCTGCTGTCAACTAGGAATGTCCGACTACACTTATATAAACTCCCTCTTTTGTTTTTCTAAGTATTAAAGGGAGTAAAGTGAAACATTTCTACTTTCTATTCATATTTAGATGCAGTTGAAAAATCCTGGAAATCCAATTCCAATGTATTGCTGTAGTTCTACGACTATAGCCTCCATAACAGCTAATGAGAGTGCTCATATGCATTCTTTGATTTGTGTATTCAATCCAACTCAACATGCTCCCAAAGAGCCCCGACAAACCATCTGCTGTTTAGATAGACTCTGACCTCTTTGTCTCTCAAGTCCTAGCACACCACCAGAGCATATCCATCCATACAGCTCGCCTGCTTGTTAATCTCTGAGCAGAAGACAAAGAAGGTTATCATCACATGCCATTTGAAGCGACCAGCCCACTGGCAAATCCCCACCGAGGGCCTTGTTTCACTCAGTGAACTCCCTCGCTGTCACTTGCAGGACACAACGTGTGATTAATACATTGTCATGCTGTAACAGTGAGACAATCTTGATGGCTGCACATCCAGAGCCTTTGGGGGTGTTTGCTACATCTGAACAACATCTACAATTAAAAGGCTTTGCTTTTATATCTCTAAATGTCTGAAAACCAGTGAAGCAGCTCAAATATTACTTTATGCTCCGTTTTGTACAATTCATCCAAGCTTTTTATTTCCCTCTAGTTATTGTGACACACTGAAGTGTTGGTTTTTAATTGCACTTAAGCCCCACTAAGAACGGAAATCCTGTCTTGAACATTATCCACTATACTGACCATTAAAAATGGGAAGTAATGAGGGTAATTTGTTTAGTTTGCAAAATGATGTCAAAGGCAGATGCATTTTAGTGTTAATGATCTTATCTGGCTCTGCATTAGCATAAAGGCGTGATTTGCACTCCTCCAACACAAGCAGAAAGACTCTGGATGTGGTGCCTTAAGAACTTCTCTCCTCTGACCTGAATACTGCCGCTCCTAAAGTCAGTAGGGCCATATTAGTGTTTTCACCATTTCTCTAAACCTCCCATGTAATTACTTTAGAAAATGGGGGGGGAATGATGTATCAACTACTTAAAAGAAAACATGTGTGTCCTTCTATAATTAATTAACACAGGGAGAAAAGAAAAAGCATATTTAGCCAGCCTACAATGGGTTTTTACAGCAGCTTTCCGGTGGTAGCATGTTAGAGAGCTGTACTTGCACGATAAAATGTTTCCACAGATTAATACAAAGCTTCATTAAAAAGTGTTTCCATAATAATATACAGTATAATTATGTTTTGTAAATTAAGCGGTGGTTTTAATGGTTTTATGTAATCTTATTTTGATGAATCAACAATTATCTGTAATTGAAAGACAACTCATTTAGCTTTTAATTCGCTGATTTAACATGAATAGAATATAAACATAGATAACAATTAGTTTAAAACCAGTTTAAAGATCATTCGAAGGATCCAGGCATTGATCCTTTGAAGTGAAGCATGCACAGGAGTTTAACCAAGCTGAGATTACCAGCAAAACACCTTTAAAACACATCTACAATACATCACCATCAGAAAGGGAATTTGTTGAGTTACTTAATTCAATCTACACTGGCTGTCTTACAGCACAGTGAGTTTAGTCAAAAGTATGTTCAGTCAATCCCTTTTTTTTTTTTATCCAAAAGGAACTTATTTCATTTAATTGGTGGATGATAAGCTTTTCTGCCAAAATTATTGACTGGAAACAGATTCCAGAAATGCTCACGCAGAAGCAAATGGAAAGAACTGCAGAATTAAAAGTATCAGTTCAAATAGAAATGTAAGTATAATCAGAACAAATTCCTTTTTGGCAGAATAACAATTTGGAGAGAGTTTTATAAGCTATATTTTAGTGACTGCTTTCATGTCATCGAGTTCTGAGGCCACAAATTCTCAGAGGGAGCCGAGATTATTTTTATCCTGATTCAGACTTCAGCTGTGATTCCTTGGAGTGATTCTGATAAATGTGAGTCCAGGTTGGGATCAGGAATTTATGTCAAACTGGTTCACTGATATCAAGCTTACATTAATATATGAAATCTTGGTAATTCAGTTATGTTTTTTCTTCCAAGGGAAACTAACAATGAGTGCAATTATACTTGCATAACATTAACCTAAATAAATCATTCTCGGGTTAATAATAGTACTATACAGTAATGGCTTTAAAAGGAGTGAAACAGACTGACAAATGAAAGGAGCCTCAACTACCTTATTCTTATTTTTGACTTTTTGGATCATGATTTTAATGAGAAACTTATATAGAAACAATAAGGACTTAAATGTTTTTTATAATGAAATAAACATTACATTGTTGTACTGTTTTCGAGAAAAGTTTTGGCACATGCAGCAAGCAATATGCATCAGCGGATATGAAAACTGCAAGAAAAGGCAGGAAGGGTAAAAATATCCGACCTATTCTGGTCATGATTAGCTGCTGCTCGAGAACTGAGGAATGTTTTTCTAATTATAGGTTAAAGTCTGTCTTAGCTTCCCCATGTCTTAGTAATTAAAAAAAACAAAAAACGGTACCGCTTATAATCAGTGGAATCAGATTATAAGCAGTACCAGTCTCTGAAGGTAAGACCAGTTGTGATTTTTTTAAATGACCAAAACTGGTACAAACAATGGATCCTTCCAATATAAGATTAAGCCAGTCTGTATATTCTGCCTGAAAATCAACTGCAAAGAATGAAAGTCACATCTAACTTTGACTCATCTTACGAAACAGTCGATTTTGTGCCAAGGTTTTTGTACTTTAATTAGTGTACTTTTTTACAATTAAAGTCTCATAAAAGGAGGCAAGGTTTAAACAAATGCCACATGAAAACAGTGTACGTATGATTTAGAAGAGTAGATATTGTTTTTCAGCATCATCAGTTTGGAAAGAGAAGGTTAAAGTTGCATTCTTTTAAATATTTTTATTTATCAATTGGGCCTTTATTGGTTGGATGGCAGAGTCAAAGCTACTTATAGGAAAACTTAAACCCTGCCCCCTTTCAGAAGCATAACAAATGGAAGAAATCAGAGAGAAGAAAATCAGACACAGAGGATGGCAAAAGCAAATAAGAATGTCAGCTGAAAATAAGAAGAATTGATCAATGTGTATAACCTCAAGTCCAAATTTTTTTGGAGTGAATTTAAAAAAACACATTGAAACCACATATTTGATTAAAAACAGCACAAAGAAAATGTTTCAAATGATCCAATGCCCAAAACATTTTTCAAAAAAGTTGGAACAGTGGCAACACATGACTGGAAGAGTTGTGAAATGCTTAAAAAAAACTCCTGGATGGAACGGCAACAGGTTAGTGACATGATTGGGTTTTAAATGAGCATCGCAGAGAGGCTGAGTCTTACTGAAGTAAATATGGAAAATGGTTCCCCACTATTTGAAAGAATGTGTGGTCAAAAAGTGCAACAATGTAAGAACCTCTCTATGCAGGGGGACAAGGGCAAATACAAACAAATGATTGCCCGTGATCTTTAGGGAGTAAGATGCATTCACAAATGTTAGCTTAAACTGTACCATGCAAAAAATAAAAAAATCCAGAAACGCTGCCGTCATTTCTGGGTCCTGGCTCATTTAAAGTAGACTGAGGTAAGGTGGTAAACTGTTCTGAGGTCTGACAAGTCAATATTTGATTTTCTGTTTGAATACAATGGACGCCCCATTCTCTGGGCTACAGAGGAGAGGGACCATTCGGCTTATTATCAGTGCACAGTTCAAAAGCCAGCATCCGTGATGGTATATGGGTGCATTAGTGCGCATGGCAAAGGTTACCTGCAATTGTGGGCCCCATTAAGGCAAAACCATAAATACAGGTTTAAAGCAACATATGCTGCCAAATAGACCATTTCTTTTTCAGAGAAGGCCTTGCTTATTTCAGCAAGACAATGCCAAACCCCATACTGAACATATTACAACAGCATGGCCCGGTAGTAAGAGTCCGGGGAAAAAAAAGTCCTTCCTGCAATCTCGACATGTCATCCATTTAAAAGTTTCAGAGCATAACAAAGCTCAAAACAAGAAAAGTAGACCATTAACTGTTGAAAGGCGGAAATCCTACATCAGGCAAGAATGGTTTAGCATTCCATTTCAAAAATCCAGGAATTGGTGTCCGCAATTCCCAGACTTAAAAGAAAAAGTGAAGCAATAGAGTGGTACACATGACCTTCAACTTTTTTTTAAATGTGTGGTTGACATCAAATCTGAAGTGGGCATATGATCTTCCAAAGACAATTACATTTCTCAGTTTCAACATTTGAGATGTTCTTTTTATTAACATTATACATGACATCCCCACTTTTGGGAGTTGGTGTTGTATATGAAACCAAGCAATCTTAATGTAAGAATAGTGATTAAACCTTTAAGAGATCCAAGAACTTGCGTGCCTTTAAAGGCTCTGACACACCAAGCAGACGGCAAAGAACTAGTGGTGACGAAGGCCGCCTGTGGCGTCGCCTCACCTCGTCTTTTGTCTTGGCCAAAAAGTTGCACTAGAACATACCGCAAAGACTACAGTTGACGTCCAACCAGCATGTACGTTCTGCACATGCCTGAGGCGCCAGTAGTTGTTATGATACGAGATGACCATTTTCACACCGCTGTTGCGCACCACACGTATTATAGGTAGACTACTAATAGAGATTAGTGTCTGATAAAAAGTTGAAAATGGCACTGGCATTGTCAGCCAGAAGACACATAAGGAGAAATCGCACTAATGGGTGAAAGCATGGATACTACAGTTGCATGATCAAGGCGCTTTCCCGAACCTTTGTCAAGAACTGGATATAAATGAAACCTCCGAACAGCCAATCAAAGAGATTCCTCTCACCTTTTTTCACTGATTCAACATGTCGAATCAGCGAAAAAAAAGGCTGACGGGGGTCGACGAGAAGCGACGGAGCCGGACAGACCGCAAAAACTAGGGCAATGGCCGCTAACCAACGGTCCAACTAGGACCAACGTCCAACGATCTCCTTGATGTGTCAAGGCCTTGATAAGCAGTCCCTGGAGTGAATAGACTGAAATATTAGCCCTGTAGTTTTTCAGAGATCCCCTGAATGGCCCTGGATTTTGGATACTGGACTCTCTCCTTGATGAAAGAGATGGACAACCAGCATTGGACCTTTTCATCAATCATTCCCTCATCTCTTCCTTGACAATGCCAGTGTGGTAGGACAGTCCAAAGTCCCACATTAACTTAGCTTGATTATTATCAGGTGCAAACAAAGCTAAAACTGACCCTGAACAACTACTCATCTCACATCTAGCAATAGATAAGAATCTGAATTAACTCAAACTTACTGAATAGAAAAAAGCCTATCAAAGAAAGAACCAATCTTTAGAAAGGAGGTTAGAAAGGTTAGAAAGTAATGAATGACATTGAAAATAGTTTTTGAAATGTTGACATACCAGCATTGTTCTTTAAAAAATCCACATTCTGTATCCTCAACCTGTATCTTTTAAATTCACTTAAAAAAATGTCTTACCTTCAGTTCAGGTTACTCACTGTTTTCACTGAGCAGATTGTAGAACGCTTTGTGATACACAGGGCTTACAAAATGTTGTTAAGACAAACCTACCATTGAAATTTACTATAAAAGGGAAGATGTCATCAACCACTCTGTTGCTAGGCGATGCATAATTTTATTTTTCACGTGTGCCACTGATATGTACAAACGCTATAGCTTTTTGTGCTTCAGTGAGTGTTGACGCTTTATAATGTTCAGATTGCAGCTATAAATCTGTGTGGGTGAAAGCTCTGGCCAATTGGCAGGTCTTTCATGTTGGGCTGTCAATCTGTTTACCTCTATCCTTTCCATGTTATCTCAAGAAAAGGGAATTTCTTGAAATGTGGGCTACAACTCTCACTGATTAGAATTTGATGATCAAAGGTCAGAGACCAAAAGTCACTGTCTTCTCCATGAAACATGTTTAGCCATTCTATGAGAATATTTGTGCTTATTTTGGTACAAAATATGCAAATGCACAATATTGTTATACTTTGAATTAAAAAAGAAAAGACAGCTAAGACAAAGAAAGTACATTTTTAAACCCAAAAGGATTTAATGTAAACTTTACTATGGCACCATTGTTGCCCATCATCATTCTAACCCCATCCTATGAACTTCTATCAGGGTATAGGATTGAATGTAATTCATAACATCAACTCATATTATTGTGATTGAGTAGCTTTTTGTGTACTTGTACTTTGTTGAGTAGTTTAAGAATAGTAATTTTACTTAAGTGCATTTTAAGGGAAGTATTGTGCTTCGTTACATTTTAAAAAGCCTCAACTACTGAGTGAAACAATAAAAAATGAAAAGGTTGATTGGTTTGCTCGTACCCCGTGACGATAAGGAGCATAGATATAGACGGAGATGCTAACACCATAATCCAAATCGGTTGACACCCCAGTTTGGGTTGTCAACACCCAAATCATAACATGGAGATGGCCAAGTCTGACAAAAAGAAGGAAACCTAAATGAACTGTTATCTAATTTTACACCAGGGCAGAACAAACCCAGCTATACAGTCTACCATTTGGGTAAACTATAAACAGAGGATTCAGATTCAGATTCTTTATTGTCCCACAAGGGGAAATTTGTTTTGCAGCAGGAGAACACAGAAGACAAAAAACCCAAGGACAACATCACTGTAAAACATAGACAAAAACAAATCTCTAATAATAATAAATAAATAAAAAAAAATCAGACAACACAACAAAATATAAAACCAAATAAAACATCACAAAAAAATTCAGTTCATACCAAGATGGGAATTCCTACCAAGGATATACTTAACCTATCACCTTTATGGTCTGTTCTTTGTCAGAATGTTCTCAATTTTGATATCTGAATATAAGATATCAAAATATATATATATATATATATATATATATATAAGATATAAAAAATATACCTTAAGAGTTGCAGTTTCAGTTTGAAAAAAAACCTTTGTGTCATATTTAGCATCATGTTGATGATGATCATGATTTACTTCTCAAAGCCCCAACCAAAACCCTCAGGAATAAAAGTCAGAGCTTAATACTTGAAGTACATTTGAAACAATCACCTTTAACTTTACCTGACTAGATTCATAGAACAGTAATTTTACTTCTACTAAAGTAACATTTTATTAAAGTATCTGTTCTTTTACTTGGGAATAATATTCTCGTACTCTTTCATCCCCCGTTAATGTCTCAAACAGTTGCAGGGAATATCTTCAAAGGGTAAAAATTTTAATTTTGACTCATTTTAATAGCAATGTCTTAGTGACCTTTTGTTGGAAAACACTGACGTTTACTGCAACTTGAATTATTGTTTGAGGCATACAATTGCAGTTTAATTTCTGTAAGAAAATATTGCTTGATGAGATGGTTATTATAAGAAGGCTTCAGTCAAGAAGGGGCGGCTGTGGCTCAGGGGAGTCAGTTTGAACCATGTAACCAGGCAAAATCTCCGACTTCAACCCAGCAGGCATGCACTGATGAATGAAATGTGGCAACGCCTGTTTTTTTTTTTTCTTCAAGGCAAGGGATGCTTTATGAACTATGCAAACACAGATTCTGAAGCCTGTTGGATGACCACTTGTTGCGCATGTGTTGGAAGACTCACACAGTTTGAAACATAAGAACACAATGTATGCACAAAATTAAAAGCAATGTAAGGCCCCGCGTCATTTTTCTGAGCGCCAAAGTCTTTTCTTCAGCTATTTTCAATGAGAAGAGAGCGTTTGCAGCAACAGGCGGCCGCCCGGGGAAAAAGGGCAGAGCCCGGCATCATTTTTTCGAGCGCTCCACCTTTTTTTTAGTGCGGCCACTCCATGTGCTCAAGTTGAAAATCTTTCAACTTTTCAGAAAAGCGCTGTTGATGTCACCGGCGATCTTTTCCAAATGTATGATATTCCCTGTAGTTTGACGCATACAAATCGTGTGTTGTACCCACATCCTCTTTGCTCTGTGTCTGATCGGTCATTCAGCGTCCGTTTTCAACAGACTGTTGTCATAGAGACCGTACGGACGTGCAGCGCTTTTCTTCTCAGAGCAGAAACGCTTCATGCAAGCACTCCGAGCTCACAGCCAGCGCTTTTCTGCTCACGTCAGGTGGACACAGGGCTTGTGAATTTTAAAAACAAACATATTTAAGAATGCTTCAGGTAAGAAATTAAAATTTAGTAAAGAAAAACACAACTTGAAAGACAAGGCTGCTTCCATTGTGGAATAGCAGCACAACAGGCTATAACAGAGAAACAGTTATTGTACGTATATAAAAAACACTTTAGCTTCAGTTGTCATGGAAACAATGTCAGATAATTGGAGGAAAAACTGGTCAGAGTTGAGGAAATCATCCTTGCCATCTGGAAAACATGATCTGAAAGTCCTTCAGGTTTCTGATCCCTGTGATCTGTCATTTTTGAGCTGCCTCTGTAAATGTCTCAACTTAGATTCAAGAAAGCCAATTTAGTTTGTCACAGCTATAACAAAGGAACCACCTCTTTAATGAGACCACACTTAACTGTTAGGGTTTGAGCTAAGGAGCACAAACTGGTTGTCAAGCGGTTTAGTTTGAAAGAAAAAAGATGAGAGAACAGAAAAAGGATATTTCTAATAAGTACAGAATGAAAAAAAAATCTTGAGAGGCCTAGTCTATTTTGTTGCGTGTTTCGAAAGCTTGATAATGGGATTGGCATTATGATAATGGCGATGACACTGGAACTATTGACAAAGCCTAGAAAATGTCTCTAATTCTCCAACATTTTTTAAGCATTGTGTCTGAAGCTGGAACATACAGTATATCATTGGCTTAAAATCACAACCTTTCTATATCACAGGCATAGTCTTGATAGCTGTTTCTCAAATGTTTGTTAAATGTTTCCAGGTCACAGCAGGAATTTAATAGTTTCTTTCCGTCTGTGATATTGTACGGAAGGGAACTGGCTGTAAAGACAGGTAAAGTGAGTAGAGCACTTTCTTCAATAGTAAGTCAGGCTTCTAGTCTGCAGTAGGAAGACATGATTAGACAAAACAAAGTCCAGAAGAATCAGCAGGCAGAAAGAGCATCGGCAGGCCTGAAATCAGATATCAATGAACCTAAAGGAACACAAACACAAAGAGCAAGCTACCGCACGCTTGCAAAAGCTAACCACCGACATCTGGCACCTGCCATTCCAACAGAAAGCAGACCAACTCTGCGTCCATGGGTTAAAGCTAACTCAAGGTTTAGGGCGCCAACCCAAGGCTTGGGGAAACAATTCACCTCACTATGATTAAATTTCTCTGAATCGTATCTACTCCTTAGGAAAAAGTTACTGACTCTACCTTTAAACCAACATCTCCAAGGTTCCCTAAGTTCCAACGCTGGGCAGTGTCAGCTTACAGTACTTATGGCATCAAGGTTCAGTGAGATCTGTAGGTTATTGAGGCTTCACTGTGGCACTGTTACTTAAGCAAAGCTGTCTGTCTAAAATAAATTATCCAGTTCCTGCAACAACAAAAAAATGCAACTTTTTGATCCAGTAGATATCGCCCTTGAGCACCAGCATGAAACCAAAACAACCTGCTGTTTAGCGACACCACCCCCACACTGAATCCTCCGCTCTCCTCCAGCGACACACCTCCAACCCCTCTCCCCTTGCGTTTGTACAAAGGAGTTATCAAATTAGAAAGCACCATAATTAAGCACCAAGCACAAGCGGGGGACAAAATTGTCCTTGTCTCAAGCTGCATTGTTGTGTTAGCAGGCTAATGGTAGCGCTCTTAAGTTTGCTCGTAGCTTAACAATGCATGTAGCCTAAATTAACACGGAATGACCATGATTTAAGATAAGATAAGATAAGATATTACTTTATTGATCCCCAGAGGGGAAATTTGGGCGTTGCAGCAGCAAGACAGAGAAGTAGGTAAAACAGAAATCAAAAGTCAAAAACAGAAGATAAATACAAATAAAATAGCAATAGTGAGGTGAACTCTACAGGAAAATTAAGAAATGATGTGCAGTGAATGGCAGGTTAAAGTGACCATTGACTTGTGTGTTCAGAAGCAGTGAGTTATGTAAACAGCAGTATAATAGCAGTATGACATGACCTGATTAAAAACGTGTCACGTTCAAATAAGCAGTGAGTACAGTATGTTATTCTTCTTTCTCTAGTCCCTCACTTAAACAACTTTCATATGCAAGGGCATGAGCCGGCCGGCCGTCCATGTAAACATGATTTGAATACAGCTCAGACAACATCACAGCCAGCAGGACTCGCGCGTCTCACATCATTGTAGACAGTCATGACTCAGAGAGACATTTACAGAGAATATACTGGATTCTGCTGTATTTGCAACATCACACATTCTGCCTTTAAGTGGTCTGATAATTATTACATTCAGAACATGGTCTCTCTCTCTCTTATTTCAAATATTCAACCCACCATCAGAGCACCCTCTAAAGGCCTTGATCACTTCTGTCAGGTGTTTTTCAGAGTGTACTTTTTGTATTTGTGTTTTGACTTGAATCTTTTTTTTTTTTTTTTTTGCAGCGCTTCTGCTGGTAATGCAACTCTTTCGGATTCTTGGAGCTTGTTTCCATATGCTACTCATTTGCAGTTGCAGTCTGTGTTTTTACATTTTTCATTTAGAATTTGCAAAATGTCAAGCTGCAATCAAAGCTGCAGATAGTATAATGTATGTATATACTGTATGTAAGTGCAACACAATAGCACTTATGCAGTTGGGGCAAAGACAAAAAACAATCATTCTATAAATGAGAAAACTGGTCATGTTTGGTCAAATAGCAATTAAAAATGTTACTATGAAAACTGCCCATCACATTTCTTTTAAAAGTCTTGGATATGGACATTGCCTGCTTTTCTGAACTAAAACTAAAGACTTTCAGTTCTTTCATTTAACCCAAATAAAAGCAGCAATTTGTACCATTTATAGTGTTAACCTGCAAATGTCTTTCTTAAGAAATTCTTTATCAATGACAACTTTTAAATCATTTATTTTAAAGAGGTTTGTCTCTGGCTTCTTTGCCACATTTTATTTTAATGAAAACAGTGTATGGGTTCATTCCACTCTTTTCCAAGTCCATTTCCCAGATTAAATATTAATTGAATGTGGCTTTTCAGGGTACTTTATGGTTGGTGCTATGTTGAGTTGTTTTTTTCCCAGCAGGGACAGACATGCCACTAGTGACACTATGAGCAGAAGTACTCAGCAGCTGTGTTCTTAAAAAAAACCAACCCTTTTTCTTATTTACCTTTTTTTTTACCTAGATAGGAATATTCCAGAGTTACAGAAATCCTCACTCTCAGTTTATTGTGGGTAAGAGAGATCAAAGACAGCATGTCAAGAATCAGAGATCCCATCTACTCTATCCATCCCCTCACCTTGGCTTAAAAAAATTCATCCCAGTCAAGGAGCACAATCACGTCTTTAAGTAGACAGCCTATTTGTATTCCGAGCTCCCACCGTTTCTCCTCACGTGTGACTGAGTGCAAGTGAACGAAGGAGAGTGAGCAAGTAGGGAAGAGAGCCGAAAGAGGGGAGGGAGTGTTTGAGAGAGAGGAAGGATGAATCTAATGCATTGCAGCATAGAACTGTGACAGACCAGGCATTTATTTGGGCAGAGACTGCTGCTGTAGCAGGAAGGACGCAGTAGCAGCAGAAGCAGCAGCAGCAACAGCGGCGGCGGCGCTTAGCACCACTCTATCACTCAGTGACTCCACCACAGCTGTAGACAAGGTGGACACGAAGAGGCGGAGGCACAGGGGATACACACAGGGAGCACAGAACCTCTTCAATGCCACCAGCAAAATGATTTCTGGAATACTTTATTGGCTTTTCCAGCTTTTCCTTGAAGCTTGTCAGTTCCCTTTTCCTGATGACACTCTTCAGCCCATCTGTCCCCCTTCCCTAAATCTTGATTTGAAGGGGGATTCATGCCAAAGAAGAGCGTGGCTTGAATGAGAATCAGGACTGGTCTCTCTCTCTCTCTCTCTCTACAGGTCAGACATTAATACCAGCAGAAGACTCAAGAGGCATTCTGCACATTATGCAAATCTCCTGAGCACTCTCTCTGCGATCTCCAGGGGTTTTTATCACAGCGCTGTGTCTCATCCGGTGGAGGGAAGTCTGGGAGTTGTGTGCATTAAGAGGTGCATATGAGAAGTTGTTCTGCAAATGGGCCTCTGCTTTTACTTCTTTTTTTTCCTGAATGGCTGAGTCTTTTGGTCAAAGTTAGGAGAAAATAAGTACAAGAAAAATACAGGAGCAACAGTATCTTAAATTGTAAAATATAACACCTACAAAGTTCCCTTTTGCTTCTTCTCCACTGGTGGTGAATTTTGAGCATTTCATTTGAGGGACACCCAGGAATAACACTTGAAGCACACTGGTGAGTAACTTCTTTTTTCTTCACGTGTTTTTGGCTGTAAAAAATATAAGAATGAAATATCAAAACCTTTATATACAGCATAAACTACAGTGCATACTGTGTTTTTTATCCATTATGTCTCACCTTCTGGCCTGTACAAGACCTGCTATTGGACTAAGTTCATGTTTCAGAATAATATTGTAGCAGCACCTTATATTCTCTTTATTTCAACAAATACTAGCCCTTCTGTTATCCTTGCTGCTGACAGGGAGGGGATTGATGGCTCACAGCCAAACTTACATAAAATTGACAGGCTAACTGATGCACGGCAGGGCTGCTCCACCAACAACAACTTCTTGTAATTTTGTTGCTAAGCTACAGTTCTCTTCAGCAAGAGTAATCATGCTACCTGTCAGGAATGACATGATTTACACCACGTGGACATCAGCATAATTCATTACTCAGGTCTGAGAGCTTGTTGTGAACAGTTCTGTCCAGAAATAGGAGGAAACACCCCTTCAGCTTGTCCTTCAGAGCTCTCTGCTATTTTGAGGCTGTATATTTAACACTGTCACATAAAATATCTCTCTATGCAAATGTCAACATGGAATATGTTGGATGTCTGTGATAGCAAACATTTTTGTGGCAAAAGCACAGCCTTCTGTGTGAGAGATTTTCTGCTCTGTTAATTTTGCTAATCCGCTAAAAAGATGGATGTTGTCCCCGCTTGGAAAACATATTCTCCCTTTCCTTTGTAATGAACTTACGAAACAAGCCACAAGATCTATTCCCAGGGGACTCCATGTCAATCACACATCCCTGCCTCTCGTCTAACATCCAACTTATCTCAACTGTAATTTGATATTGCTGCATTTGTCAAGTACCAAACAGACTGAGAATCAAGTATGGACTTTGATGGTGGCCTCTGTTGTAAAACACTTGAGTACTGGTGGTGGTGGTGATAAGGAGGGGGGGGAGGGGTGTAGGTACTGCAACACACTTGTCTGTAACTCAGAGGCCTACAACACACCGTCATCTGTTTGCATGCAATCAGGGGGGCGATTTTTACAAAATACCGGACAGGCTCAGTACTCCTGAGAGAGCACATGTGTGCACAACGCTTGATGCCACTAGTGATTCTTGAAGCAGTGATAAAAGGAAGGTAATTGCTCCTGATTAAGACATTAACAAAAGGCATTCAGCCATGCATAATGAAATTATATGAGTCATCAAAATCAGAGCAAAAATACTTCAATTAGTTGGATTGGTGAAGTCCTTCCATCGAGACGGCATCACTTGAAAAAATGAGCAGAATTCATTTTCACCATTCATTTTGAGTGGGGTTTGTGTTGCGTGTCATTGTGGTAAACAACACTATGTCTGCCTGAAATGAATACATGGATGATTGCAGCAGAGCAGCATCATATTTTAATCAGCATGCATGAATTGTTGTTTTCAGCTTGCACTGTTTAGCCATCAGACAGTATGCTTCCGACTGCATACTCTACACACAATGGCAAATAAGACTAGATTGCATAATATTGGTTCTATTTTCTTCTCACATTAACCCAAACTGCACTAAACCAGCAGCTCTATGGGGAGCTGAGCATGCCAGCGTTGAACAATAGACTGTCAGCCATTGTTTTGAAGCTTAATCCAGCACAAATCCCACACCAAGTACATTAGTCTCAGTAGCAAGCATATGTGCCATATATTATTGAACAAGGAAAACAATAGGAACAGCATCAAAAACAAGCAAGAAACAGGAGCATCCCGGTGGACCTCTGCAGTGAGCCACATCTGGCTTTTACCTAAATCTACACGTGTGAGAACACGTTGTTCTCATCAGAGAACAACACTGATGACTCCAATCCAAGTATTTCAAACACATTCTGACTCTTCTTTAATTAACAAATACAGGCCTGGGTGATGTGATATAACCAATTAAGAACAAGGTATTAATTAAGCTTATCAGGATGGTTTTAAGAATAGTTTTATAAAGAGGGAATACAATCTAATAAGTACTTAAAAGAGATGGGGAAAAAAAGCCAAGCACATCTCTAATTAACACAATGATATCAGTGAATTACTGCACAATGAGCTTGTTTCTTTTGTATCCATTTGTATTGGTTACTATGACTGTGAACTCAGTATTTCAAGTACTGCAAACTGCATGTCTACTTTAAAATTGCTCATACTGGGCTTCAAATTGCTGAAATTTACAAGAATCATAGGAGGTCAGACGTGATGTAATCTGCTCAACAGTAGAATAATGAATACTCCAAAGATTACATTTGGACAAAAAAAATATCCCATACTAGACAATACATCATTAAACAGGCCCAATCCAATGTTGGAATGAGCCTTTTATATCCATTGAGGGAGAGAGGGCCCTCTACCATGGAGCCTCCCATGTTCGACAGCCATGTTTCAGTAATAGCCCAGAATCGAGAAAAACAACAACAACAACTAAAAACACTGCCACTGTAGGTCCACACAATATCAATGAGTGTACTGGGAGCAGTTAAAGGTGCACTATGGAGTTTAGGTAGAGAAATGTGAAAGTTGGAGAAATGTACAGATTGTGTGGTGTATGTTCATAACTCTATACACAAACTGTCCTCAGAGGAAATGTAGGTCCCTGGAACACTGTTTGAAGATAAAATGCTACGCGGAAAGTTATGGTGATGTGCCCGCAACAGTGAAACCGTAACTCTCCTGGTAGCTTTTTAGCTCCAAACAGTGTTCCAGGGACCCATTTTTTCCTTTCAATAAAGTTTGTGTATTTAGTTCAGAAAATATAGCATAGAATTGTTTCACCTCTCCAACTTTCAAATTTCACTACCAAATCTACGAAATGCACCTTTAAAATCTTTTGCAGTCTGGGACAACCAAATCCTACTTCATTTTTTACGAGTGGCCCTTTTAGTAATTTCTTTTTTTTTTGGTATGTAAATAAATGCATGCTAAAGGCACAGTCTTCCCAACGTGATGATTTTCTGATCAATATTTTTTTTTATCAGTATAAAATAAATATATCATGCCTTCAGACTGTTGTTTGGTTTAGGGTAGCAATTTGTCCTCTTAGGCTTTGCAAAATTATGAGAAGCTTTCTCACTATTTCTAAGTGAGATTTTATCATTTATATTGTACAATAGCCCACATAAAAAATGTAATTGAGAAAATAATTGGCTTGTGACAACGACAATAGCTCACGCCAAAAATATGTCACAGTTTGTATTAAGCCATGATGCATTACACACACACACACGATATGAACGTTTCATTGTGTGTACGGTTCATGTTAGTCCAAGTGTCCAACTTTTTGCTGCCTCTTTGCTTACAGTGATATATTTGTCCAAAAGTATCAATTGGTTTCCATGGAAATGTGTCTATCTATGGTTCGCATGTGTAATAGACTCACTCAGCAGGCTTTTCACCAGATCTTAAAAGAGTTCCAACGGTTGTAATATTTATTCAGTAACTGGCTCCTCAGACTTGTGGATGTTCCTGTGAGCATCTCAGTGCTTATCTATGCACTACACTCTCCCTGTTTAACAAGGAAATAGTGGCTATCGCAGGCTGTCAGGGCGCTGCAGATAGACAGACAGAGCTGGAGAGAGAACTGACCTGTTCCGTTCTCTTTTTAAGCCTACTGATGATGTTCCCCTCAAAAACATGCCAGTTTTAGTGCGGAACAGGTGCAGAAAAGTTTGGGTTGTCGCTGGAAGCTTTGGACATCACTGTGAAAGATGTCAAGTTAGAAAATGTAACCTTTATGGACTGAAATAAAAGGCTTATTGCAACTTTAACAACAAGTCCTTTAATGTCATATCCTCACCAATCATGTAGTATGTCCAATAGTTGCATGAGCTACAAAGGGCCTGATTAAGGTTAGAACTTGATGTATGTGAGACTGTGTTCTATGGATGATAAAAGACAGGTCTCTGCATTTTGTGAATGAGGGTTAGGGGCCATTTAAGCTTGTCATTTCATGTGTCACAATTTTTTCTATTTAGTTTGCAATTTACCATTTGTGACCGTATGCTCTGTGTTGCATCCATGACGGGTTCCCTACACTAATTGCAACTATTTTAGGATCTGAATCTATTGACAGATGTGATAGTCTTGTCAGTGCTATGGGATAAAGGTTTGGCAATGTCAGTCGGTTTGTTGATCTTATACTTTGGTCACAACTGAAATATTTAAACAAGGGTGATTTTGGGATGGATTGTCATGATATGGTTCATACAGGAATACCACAGACTTCGGTGATTCCCCTTCATGCTACCAAACATTTTGATGTTTATTTACATATCCTCCATATTAATATCTACCAGATGGTGCAAAAAAAAGGTATCACTGGTGATCCTCAGATTTGTACTCTAGCATGCCCATGAGGTTGAAATGTGTTCATAAAATATTTTGACCCCAAGCAAATTGTAACCTTTAGTTGTTAGTTGAAATGCATGGAATTAAAGATGTGTATAACCTGCCGCTAGAGGCCAGTGCATTATGACTCGTGAAACTTGAAGTAGCAACACATTATAAGAAACTGTGACTTTTTCTCAGGTGAATTTTGTTCTTGATTCTCAGGATCATGTTCATGATCTTACCCCATCCTTAACCACTTTGGTGACCTAATCTCACCATCAGTGTAATGGGATTGCAGTTGTTGGTTGTGTTTGTTTTTTAACTTTTATTTCCTCATTCAATATCTCCTCTTTTTTTAGGGATGGCGCAGCCCTTACATTAAAATACAATACTCATGTACTCCACAAGGTTTTTGGATCTGAGTGGAAACTTTATTTACAAAAAAAATTCATTCAAAAGATCACTGGATCAGTAATACAGGCCTCTGTGATGTTCTGTTACGACGATGTTGATCACCTGCTGTCAACCTCCATAAATAAGCATGTACCACACCAGCAGCCTTTCATTAGGGATACAGAGCACCCACGAGATCTGAAAATAAAACCTCTTACTCATTTTTATCCAACAGACACATTTTTCTCACACATTGGCTCGATCGTTGGATTATAACCAAAACAAACGAGCCATGTTTAGAATCGTAGCCTCATACGATGGGTTCTCCCTGTGCTAATGCAGACAGCCCTGAAAAAGGTCTCTTCCCCCGGCATGCTTTGTACCTGCCACCATCTGGAGCAGACATTTGAGAGCGCGGGCATGTCAGCATAGGTCAGGTGTGTGCTAATTAGTATTTCATCATAATTACACCATGAGTGCAGACTGACAGCTCTATTTAAATGGGTGTAATGCTGCAAGTAGATAGTGAATGAATGGATAGGGGGGGATATCACTTCAGACTGGTAATGGTTCATTCAATGGCTGATGCTAAAGATATTAGCAATTGAATTGATGAGTCATCAGTATCTAAATTGTTAAGCCAAAAGTTTTGTACTTTCCTTTCTTTTATCATATTTCCTATATGCACAGTTGACAGTGTATCATCATATACTCAAACCTTCCATTTTCTTTAAATATGACAGTAAACGATACACACAGATGCTTTGGATTGGATGAGTGTTATACGCCTCAAGAAAAGAACAGAGGAAAAAGGCATCAAAATGTAGTTTCCTATGGCAATACAGTACAAAAATCGTAGTTGACAAGATAGCCAGAAATAGGTAAGGGGGCCTTGGGTCAGAAGAGAAATGTCATCAGAATTCCCTCTAGCGCATTTTCTCAATTTGATTAAGCAGAAAAACACTAACAGGGCTCACATATAACAGGTTTTTTTTAAACAAAAATATTGAATCTACCTCGGTCTGTTGTCAATCTAAAAAAAAATGTAGGCATACACAAACGCAGAAGAGTTGATCATAGAAGAAGCAAGCAATGAAAAGTCATTACATAAATCCAATGACAAGGGGTAAGGGCGAGCACAAACTACAGGTTTAAGTGGTTGTGACTGTGTAATTGTGGTAACCAGAGATCGTGGCATGGTGCGGCACATTCTGGATAAAGGGCTGAAGCTGGGGGAATGCATTGTAAGTGGGAGGAATATATTATCAGCAGATAAGTTGGGGGCAGGCTTTCATAGTGTCCAATCACATTAACTCCTATCATTCCCTTTACAGCAACAGACAGTCTCCTAATGGGCCAGGGAGAGAGTGCAGAGCAGCTTATAGAGGAGGGGTGTGCTATAGACCAGCATGGCAGAGTAAAGTACAGATATACAGAAGGCCATATAATGTAGATATATTATATGTGTAATATTCATTTACTGTAGAGCTTTTGTGTCAGTTGTGTTTGGTACAAGATAGATGTAAGAATATGAAGGTTGACATAATATTGGTGTAAATGTTGAATGTCTTGTTACTATGAGCCTTTCAGAGACTAAGTGGATTTTTAAGCCCTTCTTTGTAATAATTCAATCTTAATTTGAAGGCTTCAGTCATTTCTTCCTGCTTGCTTGCCGTTACACAGAAAAAATAGCCAAACATATTTGAATTGGAAAACAATTTTATATTAGTATACAGTAGTTCCAGAACAATGGTTCTGCATTTATGCGTTACCAAGCAGTTGTGGAATGGCTTGTGTCCATCTATGGTGGTTTTTAATATTAAAAACAATAGACTGTTGTATTTTCAGGGCTCTCATATTTACATCAAATTGAATACATTTGCTGTTATGGATGAACGAGTAAAAAATGGAAATTAACAATGCTAAACCAACCCCCCAACAAACTTAACCCACAGTTATTATATTCTGTCACTGCTTGATCAGATAACAAATGAACCGCAGCCTAATTGGAGCCAGTGGTGGCATGGCACCGTAGCATTTACAAAACCAGCCTCTCATCTCTTGGCTTTTGGCAAAACTACACAGGAGAGCTGCAGCCTGCTAATCCACAATATGTAAAAGGCCCATACATGTAATTTATTTGCCTTACAGTGATCGTCTTCAGCACAAAATTTGGTATTCCTTTTTTAAAGCTCTTTTTTTTTTTTAAACACAATATTTCCAGCCTTCTCAGGCGGGCAAACAAAGGCAAAAAGTAAAGCTGGATGCTGCAGTAGAAGCCCAGGCATAAATACGACTTGTTGTTTTGATCATTATACTTGTCTCATGTAATACCTCTGCAGAAAACACACACTGCAATGTGTTGCTTTATCTCCTGTGTCTGAATATCACAAACATTGCCAGGTCCTCATAAATCAGGGTCACACTGCCAGCCAACAGCCACCTGTAAGCACTGTAAGATCTTGAAATAAGGCCTCAAAAGTCATTCATTTCTCAGCAGAGCTCTGCTAACAGCTTGAAACATATGGAGGGAAAAATGCAAACCAGTGTTGCTGGCAATTCAGCAGTGATTATTAAAGAACACCTGTTTGGCTGGCTGGCTGGCAAGGCGACTCCGGGTCTCGTTGAATAGCAGCAGGCTAATGAAGGTCTTTCTCTGGGCTTAATTGTTCGGGCTATAAATAGTGACGGATAGGGAGATGAAGTGCCGTGCTACTCTCATCCATTTTTTTGTGTGTGCCATGCATACAGTGAGAGGGCTATAAGAGGTTTGTTGTGGCATCTGAATAGCGCTGAAGAGGACATTGTCTAATTGCCATCATTAGCAATTACAAAAGAGTCATTAACAAGAAACTGTAAAGCTAAACTTTGTAGAGAGGAGAAACGAAACAAAAAATTACACAGCAGCTGTGAGATCCTAGGAAATGGCCTTAGACACCGCTAGTGCGATAATAACCAAAGCTTGGTGTCTACAAAGAGTCTTTGATGAAAGAACCGAAGCAGGAACGACACATGTTAGTTAAACAGTATCTTAAGCATTGCCTCTGCAGCGAGCATCCTGCTGTGTAGAGGTCACCTTCATTTGTGTTGTTGAAATTAGTTTGGCTGCCTGCATTTTCCTGGCCAACCCTTAGAGGAGAGAGAGGGCTTAAAAAAACGTGCATGTGCCTTACAGCTTCAAAGACCACATGAAGAGATTGACATCATTGAAATGTTGTTTTGAGGAGTCAAACAGGGACAACAATAGGACTTAAATTGCTTTTGTTGCCTGATTTACTCTTCTTTTTTTTGGCACTTCTTAAAATTGTTCTTGGGTCAAAAACGACTTTTTTTCATCCAAAATAACTTCAAAAAACAAATCGTTTCCTCAGGGATCTGAGAGTGAACCAAAAATAAATCTCATTATGAATCCCTGAGTATAGATCCTTTGAGTACAAATGAAGTGCATACATGCAAGAGTGTATGGACTGCAACACATGAGAGTTTCAGTAGATGAAATACTGATACAGAGCTACAGATCACGGGGTAAAGTTGTATGAATGTGGTCCACCTTAGAGCTCAAAAAGAGAAAATCTTTGATTAACTGCAACTCGAGCAGAAAATACCAAAAAAAAAGATGGTGTCCACCAGGGCCTCAGCAGAAAGAGCAAACTAATGTCACCTTGCCTGTGATGAAACTGGAATGTAAGGCAACCAGCATACATGAATATTATAATATATGCAAAGTCTGCATTTGGAATGGGGCCAATTGTTCACTGATTCACATGGAACCTCCACCGGTGTCGCGTGCTACTGTGCCAGGGATGAATATGCAACCACTTTACTGATCATGGTCATAATCAGAAACTGCTTCAAGGAACAAAGCATTTTACTTTATAGAGTTTGCAAGCAGCAGATAATGTTTACCCATTATTTATTAAGTTAAGAATTTAGCCGTAAAAAAGATCATAGATGTATCATCAGATACCACAAGGAACTCCACACTGGAGAATGCTTTTTTATGAAGGTCGATTTTGAGATAAACACTTCAACCGAATAACCAACTTTAAAGAGAGTTTTTCAATTTACAAGGGAATTTAATTTGCAGAAAAATAATAAATAAGGTATATGTTCCCTATACTTACAGAAGAAGTATCAACTGTTGTTGGATGATAAAATCAACCCAGCCACTGTCACTATCATTGAGACTTTAATTAAGACTAAAAATGACAACAGCTGGAAAATGGATGTTTTACAGGGGCTCACACTCCAGTATTTGTGTGTTTTAAGCTTTTTCCCCCCTTTTGAAGCTTCCTGGAAAAAATAACTACCATGTGTTACAACAAAACTCATGCAATAACAAGTCTCAGTTTATTCTGTCGCTGTTAGAAAGCCTCTTAGAACAAAAGGATAGCACGCAATATGTGCTGATTCTGGCCCACTTTGGATCGGATATGAAACATTCAGAACTTACACAGCTGAAGTCAAAACATGACTGATGGTAAGCTACAGTATGACACCCGACTGACACTCACTCAATCTGCAAGAGCTAATACCAGAGGGATTGTTAAAGAAGACAATGCATATAATGGATTCTCTGTTGGATACCTACAGTATTTAGTTCAAGCCAGCTTCCTCATTCATGTATGAAGCAACTGAGCCAACTTATGTGAACAATGTCACAATCCTAGCCGGACTTCTTCTCTCTTATATAACTGCTATAACAGAAATTAGCTGAAGTTAAACAGTACATTAGTGTCACAGCACATCTGCAAATTCCCCAGTTTAAACTCTGACTGAACTTTATTTACCCTCTTCTTCTCTCCCTCCAAACTTTCTGTCAGTCTCTTCTATTGGTTTTGTCAAACAAATAGCGCAGGATAAAGTTTCTGTGAGTCAAATCGGTGTCAACTTTGAGCAGATCTTGCACAATTTGGGTGTATTTTGTCATTTTCTTTGCCCATCGTTGATTTTATTATTCTTAATCGCACTTCCTAATACCCACATTTCCCCTCAGTTCACTGTTGATGTTTGAAAGTCAACATGTTTTGAAAAGACCACATTTGGTGAACGGAAGAAACTACTGTATTATGCACTAAAATAAAATCAAGCTGAACGCTCTTCCCCTGTCACTGCTGCATCTCCTAAAATATCCTACACACACACTCACACACACACACACACTGACACACAAACACAAAGAGAAAGTGAACATGACTCAAAGGATGCTTATGCTTTCGAATGCTGTTTTGTGTTGAACCTGACCCTGAACATTCCCCGACAATCTTTACTCCGGCTTTAAGTCTTGTATAATGCATGTGTTTTAAACACGCAGGGCTGTGTGCAGCCAGTCTGCGTTCCCTTTGATGTTCTCCCTATTTCTGTCTCCAAATGCAAATATTATCCCCTTGGTGCAAGTATAAGTCATGCACATACTTATTGTGTTAATATACAGCAATGTGTTTTTTTTTTATTAAACAACTGTTTATGTTACCTTGGTAACACTTTACTTTACAGGTCCGCAAATTTCGTCGTAATTAGGTGATAATTAGATGATAATTAGACAAAGTTTTTTATTATTTCTTTGAAATTACCCCCAAATTTCATGACAATTGGGTGAAAATTCTTTGAAATAATTAATTTCATGAAGAAAATCATAGAATATCTTCAATATGACTTTGCGAACAACAGCAGCTGATGTGATTTAGGATTCATTAATAAATGTCTGAGTTAGAATGACAGCTGAGTTCATTTAGTTTTATAGGAGTTCCACTGTTAATCTTTTTTTGGTTAACTATATAAAGCTGATCTCAGTCATTTATTAACAAAAGCTGTAATCATTATTGCTTACAATTAAATTCGGGCATTATTTCAAATAAGTTAAGTGCTAATTTTCACCCAATTGAAATTCTGGGGTAATTATTGTTTAATTATCACCTAATTACGACGAAATTTGAGGACCTGTAAAGTAAAGTGTTACCGTTACCTTTTGTGAGAACAGCAACTAAAATAGGCGGCTAAAAAATGAAGTTTACTAAACTGAAGAGGTTGATGCACTTCCCCATTTATTTTTAATATCTAATTACTGGAAGATACATTTTTGATATTTTGGGAATTTGGGCATATGTACAGTATGTTCAAACATTATGGAGCTTTAAAGGTCACATATTATGCACAATCCACTTTATCATGTTTTTCTAACACTAATACGTGTCACCAGCCTGCCAACATACCCACCAATTGTGAGAAAAGTCCATCCACTCCTTCTTTTGCCTGCTTCACTTTTCAGAAAATGTGTGCTCAAACAGGCCGTTTGGAGATGTTCCCTTTGTGACATCACAAAGGGCAGTAATCCCTCCCCCAGGTGGGTGACACTCCCACAGCTAGGTGTTTGTTCTGTCCTCTGAGTGCATCTTTCCACTGTAGACTATTGGGTATGTTGCAAGAAAGCCCAAGCAACCCAGGCCCTTCCAGAGGGGCGTGGTCAAACACAGCTCACCTGCATTTAAAGCTACAGACACAGAAACAGCCTGTTCCAAGCAGGCCTGAAATAGAGGAGTGTTTAGGCATGATCAAATACATGAGCGGAGTGGATTTTTAACAAGAAACATCACAGACATGTTTTGTGGAGCTCTGATACTTATTTTAAACTTGGTGAAAAGGAGAAAAGTATGTTACCTTTAAAAAAGAGAAAAACATTAGTCTGGTTCAGTCAGTGGCTTAAGTCATATTTTTCTGTATTTCCCAACTGACTTAATTGGAATAAGGAACTTAATCTGTAATTCATTAATTTGTAGTATATAACTAATATTGTGTAAATGTGTAGACACAAGCACTTGGGTAGCTACGGTATGTCCTCAGTATCCAAACTCACTCTCTGTGTGATGTAGTGTTTGTGTGTGCACTGGCTGTTTCCATATAAAGCAGATTACTGGCAGGTAGTGGGAGTCAGCCTCAGATTTAAAAATGGCCTCTTCCTCCTCTTCAAGCCCCCCCCTGTCAAATGCAAGAGTTTGAAGAAGTATCACAATGAACAGGAAGCTAAATATCTCTCGCTTCTGTGTGGGTAGAGAATAAATACATGGAAAATTGCAGTGCCACAGGGTATGTTCTGTCACCCGTGGAGGAGTATGTGATGTTAAGCAAAATGCCTCAGGAAAGTAAAAACAGCACACTCCAAACATCAGGGGCCAGAAGACTGGAGAACATTTTTCACAAACATTGCTACAAGGCATCTCCTGATTCGGATTCAATAATTAGATTCAACTGTATTTTTAAATGTTATGTTTGACAAATGATTGGAGAATCAGTTTTCACTTAATCTTACAGAACAGTTGAAAGAACAACACAGCAGAAAACACTGCTGCAGTATATAACTTTAACATCTGTAACATGAACCCTGTTTACCATGTTTGTGGATAACATGAACCTTGACATAATATTTACCCTGTCTGTGGATAAATTAAACCGATCATATCCGAGACAATTTCTGTCGCAATACCTTTTAAGGTTGATACAAATAATAGAGCAGTTTAAGTTACAGTGTTCACATACATGTGCTTTTAATGTTTTCCATTCGAATCGTGCTAAAGTATCACCACATTGAGCTTTTAGGCAACTGACAAGCATCATTTTTCAGTATTTACTGTAAAATGTGGAGGCTTGTAAAATATCGGTTATTGTGAATGATCATTTTGAATATTCAACATTCACAAGACAACCTAGTTCAATACAAATATAGACGTTCAAAAAAACAAGATCATACAAACATTTTCGCTCACATGTCCGTGTGCATGTTTGAGTTTATTTCTGTCGGAGAGACACCGTTCCTTTTATGTATATGATATATATTCAGTTTGAATACACACTTGTAGGGGGAGTGAGACAAAGATGCAGAGTAGGGGGGAGAGCGTGCACAGCACATAGCTGCTTAAGCCTTGACTAATGAAGCTTTAATCTGCACCCATTTCCACACTGAATTTGGAGCCAGACCCACTCCAGGGAATCCATGGGGTTTCTCTGCATCAGCCACAGACGGCCGCCTTGCATCATAATAATCACACAAACTGAAGATAGTATTAATGTGTAGCTTTGTTTGTTTTAGTCAGCTGGTTAGTTTGTTTCTCATTACGAATACTGGCTTGTTATATGGATCGACATTAATAGCAAATATTGATACCTAAGGCATATTCTAGAACGTGTCATTTTCAAATGACTAATGAGCAAAATGCTATGATAAGGTACAGTAAGTGCTTACTTCCTGTTTTATGCAGTTAAGTCTGCCGTGAAAAAACATGCAGTACTCCACTGAATTCATTCTTTCTTCCCCAAAGAATGTCACTTAAGCAAATTATAGAAGCAGCTCTGGGATTTGAATTGCTGAATAGACAGCACCTCTATTGACGAGGAAAGGTTGCAACGGTCTCCCACATCTAGATAGATAGATAGATACTTTATTCATCCCCTTGGGGAAATTCAGGATCTATAGGACTATATTAAAGCAGCGTTCCCTTACACTTTACAGTCACCCACATCCTTCCTCCTCCTCCATCCTACTTGTAAGTTATGAATGAACTGTGCTTTGACATTTGAGAGTCCTGCTGTGGCGAGTAAATCAACTTACTTGAGGTGTTGTTGAGATCATCTGCTGCTTGTTGTGCGTGTACCTGCACGGTTGTCTGTAGTACCCCAGACAGTGAAGAATGATTGTGACACCCCTGCTGCCTGCGGGGGAGACCTCGAGGCCGAGTGATGAAGGGTTGCTTAAAGTTTGGCTGGCACTCTTTCTCTCAATCCTCGATACACAGACTATTTTCATCCCGCTGAGATAGAACTGTATGACTCCATGACCTGCACCTATTTTTCACCTAAGCCTCTGACATCCCAAATAGAGTAACGTGTAGATGAAACACTTTGTCATCCCGTTCTGCTTCCTCTCTGTGAACATGGCATCAGCAGCATCAGTCTGAAAAACTACGCTTGACAGCTGGTGTTGTGATACTGACCTCAGTACAGAGTATGACAAAAGTTCACTGATGTCTCATGAATAAACCATTGGGTGATTGTGGTGGAAAAAGTAAACAATTCAACCTGTGAGGCGAGACTGGTTCTTTCTTACAACGAAGATGTTGCAAAAAATAACTCGGAAAACACAAGAATACAAACCTTATTTCAAATTCAGTGACTCAGCCACAGTGCAAGTAAGATGCAAAGTTTTCTTCTTACTGTAAAGAGCCAAACTTTGCGCCTATAGTAACAGCAGACTATGTTAGCTGAAGTATATGTCCATTGAGATTGTAAAAAGCACCATGGACAGTTCTCTCCCTGCTTACAATCAGGACCACAGAGAGCTCCACACTTCAAGCCTGAGACAAAGTTCTCTTTGAAAGCTGTACAGAGTGCATTCTTTGTGCATTTTGTCATCTTTAACAAAAAGCTAATTGCACATTATAAGCTGCTTTCTAGTGACCAGAGGATCATATTCCTATGCTCACTCACAACAGATCCATTATCCTCCTTATATCCTCCTTATGTGGCTGCTTACACTGGCTTTAAACACTAAACCAATAGTTGTTTCCGTACATACACAATTCCACTATAGTTTACTTAAAAAGAATGAACTTTCTGCTATGAACAGAGAGAGACAGATGCCTGGAAGATTCAATGTGATCTGTTATGCAGATAAAGCCAGTTTAATGTCACAGCCGTCTGTGTGTGTAGAGGTCCTTCTTTAGATATACTGCATTATTTAGAAAAAAAAGAAAGAAAAAACACTAAAGAACGTTTACAACAGATCCCTGGAGGACGTCCCTGAAGTCAGATGCAACCAATCAGCGTGGTTATTCAGTTAATTACCTACTTGCTTTTGAACCTCAGCTTTGTTTGCCTTCTCAAATGCATAAGAAATGATTTTCAGGTAGTTAGGCGGTAGAGCTTACTGTTTACCTGCCCCACTTTCTCGTAAAGTTTAATGAGGGACTTTTTTTTCCCCTTTAAACCCTTTTCAGCTTAAAAAAATTAAGCCAAAGTGAAATATTGTCCTGTTGTGTAGAAGCAGTCTAAAGTCTTTACTTTGTTGCTCATTGCTTTGTGACTAAGTTTGTATATTATGGTAGTTTAATAGTTGACAGTTTATGTAGTAGGCAGTTTATATTCTGCAGATGTCTTTATGTTTGTGTCATTACTGTAAGGGCAGGCATTATCCTGTGCCTCTAGTACAGCCTGTTAGAAGGTAAAGGATTTTGAAGTTACAGTAATGGCTACATATTGTCATTACATTATTCTGACCTCAGGACCAACCTCTAAATTAGAGGTGACTCAGAAAATCAAGGCTTTTTTCATATATCACGTCCCCTGACATCCGCCCACCAGCAGAATGTACAGTAGGTGTGTTTTCTTATTATCACCATCACTTCAACAACTACTGTTCTATATATATTCTGTCTTTATCACTATTGCTTTATTGCTTGAAAGCTCTGATTCTTGTGATTCCGACCATGTAAACTATTTCAAGATCCAACCAACACAGCAGCCACAACCTACGCATCTGTCAGACCACCGACAAACATACGCGTCTTTATGATTACATTTTCTTACCGTTTGAATGTATACTGTAGTTTACTCTTCTGCTCGTAATAATCCAACACAAATGTTCCTGCTTCATCAGCAAGCTTCCCCATGATCCAAATCCAGCACAAGATTGAATCCAAACACATAACATCCATAAAGATCCACGAATTGATTCAAGTGTTCCCTCTGCTGTTCAACTGTTCCCTCTGCATTAGTTCTGAATGTTCAAGTGTGCTTAATAATTTCAGCAGTTTTTGTTAAGATTCAAAAAGCAAACTGTGTATAGAGCTCTTTACTTCAGCTCTTTAATCCCTCATCGATACCCTCTCTCTCTCCTCATGGCAGCAAATGTAGCGGATGCTGATTCAGGATCAGTCCTCTTCTCTTGCATCTTACTGAGCTGTTCAGCACGCTCCCCGTTCTGTTCTCTCCAAGTTGTTTGCTGTTTGCCCTGTTCATCATTGCTTGCATAAGAATGAACACAGAATTCAGTACTTAATGACCCCCAAATCATATACTATCTCTTGAACTTGATGAACCCAGTATCATACACACATATATAATACATAAACCATAGCTGGAAAATTCACTTTCCAGATGTGCAGTTGCTGTATATTTGTTTAAACCCACACTCGTAAAGTATTCCAGTGACTTTCCATTCACCAAGGCGGTGCACGATTTTATGATTTATATGGCATCATCACACTTCAGCTTGGCAAGGTCAACTGAGAATGCACAAGCTTTTGTCTTTGTTTGTTTATTTCACTTGAGCTGTAAGAGCCGTGTTCTTGTGCAATATAGAATAACACAAAGCACATTTTATGTGTCTAATGCTAGAGTGCATGTATGGTATATTCTTTAAATGCCCGTCTACATGCCTAAAAAAGCAAATAAATCATTTGTTTAATATTCTAACATGATGATAATTACCAAAAAAGCAGAGGTGGGAAAGGTTAATTTTTGATAGCACTTAATCGGTTAATTCTGTTGTAAAATGTAATTAATTGTAATTTTAATGTCAAAAAAAACAACACAAATATCAGCTATGTCAATAGATTTGAATTCTTAAGAAGCCAAGTCAACATTACACATGTCTGTACTGAAAATCTACAAATAAAAGAAACCTTCTTTTGATATATCACCACTGTCTTCTCTCTAGCCGCGTCCTTTCAGATCAATCAGCATTAATTTGTCCCGGTAAATTTCGGAAAGTTAATAATTTCGATAATCGTTTTTCATATTAAAATCCTCTTAAGAAAATAACACCCAAAACATTTTTTACGATGATAACTACAGTAATGGTCTGCCAAAAAGATATACATAAACTCTTAACAAATTGTGTTGAGTGACAAAGAGAGTGTATGTATGTGGATGCTTCAGTTCAGAATCCTTTCTTAATATTTTGTATGAAGTTGCTTCAACTGATGCTTGCAGATCAGTGGAGGGTTAGGGTACGTTTGTTGATTTAAAATGTGTTTTTTGATGAGTGCAAAAAAAGCTACATTGCAATTTAATGTAATGTATTTGCCTTTAATATCTTTGCACATGCACTCTTGCACAAAGTGTGTCTGTGTGTGAGGTTTAAATTGTGTGTATGTGACTTTAATTTCAGTTCATTTAAATCAAGCTACATGTAAGGATTCCAAAGGATTTCAGATATTCATTTTGTATATCGAGAGTCTATCGCAAATTATTCAAATCCATAACAACAGTTATACTTCTTTTTCTTAACTCTTCATCACATTTTTTCCCGCTGATCATCCATGAGGATTGATGGTGTGAGGGGGGAGAACTATTTTCATGCCTGAAGAAGACTGACATGAGCAGTGGACCAGCGTGATGTTTGGGGAATGCAGCAGCAATATCCAGCCGGTCGAAATGTCAGCAACAGGCAGCAACACAATACCCCCACATATCGGCGCTGATCCCAGTGGGCAATGTAATGGGGCTGCGACATTTAAAAACAATGCTGGAGAATATCAAGCTACCAAGATGTACCAGTTAGATCCAACAAGTAACTGTGGTCACACATGTTCCTTTGGCAAGCAACATGCTGCGATATGATGGCATTTTAATTACTGCTGTTATCAACGACTTTGCAATTTCTAGCTGGTTTGTGTGTTTTCCATAAGGACGGAGAGTTTTTGTTCTCCTGTCTGCCTGTAATAAGACGCACAAAAGCTCCATCAAGGGTAGAGAATATTCCTATGACAGTGATGAATGGCTTGTTTAAAAGCATGAATAGCTCATGACTCCACTGAATACCGGTTTGCCCATATAAGGTGGCTTGATCATGTGGCATGTAATTACTTTGGTGTGAGACAGGCATAATTGCAGCTAATTATTTTGAGAATATTGATGAAAACAAGTGCTTCCTAAACAGAGGTCTTGCATTATGTTTCTCAATGGTTGGAAGGAGACTGTTTAGACTTGTGTGTTCAGGAGACAGTTTGGGCGTTTATACATTTGAGCACATTATAGTTTAAATATTGGAATAGAAAGGAATCGACCATACATGAATAGAACCTGGAGTCTCCATTAGTGGCTTGTCTTTCCCTGCCAACGTTATTAATGGCAGGTAGAATGTCTCCAAGGCTTCACCCTCCCATGTGTGACAGAACCAGAGAGACGGCGTCGTCTGCAAGAAAATATTTCTGTTGATCAGTCGGCACAGCTCGCCACAATAGTTATTCTGTTATATACTGTACATAAATGTCACGCTGCAAAGCCTACCTCGTCCTGATTGCCTCCACCTGCCCTGTCCCCTGTTGTCCCTCTTGACAGAGCGGCTTGACGGATAGATCTCAAAGATGCACAATCATTGCATGGTAGGGCCTGGGATGGAGTGCACCCATTATTCTAAAGCAAAGCTGTCTGGCAGGGCAAGGCCTGCGCGCCACATGGTACCGTGATAGATGGGAACCATTAATCAAAGCAGGACGGGGACCTGAGATTGATGTGCAGAAATTCAAATGCTCGAGCAGCATTTGGGAGATTAAGGCTGTGTGAGCAAGGTTAGGAGGCTACCTTTCTGTGGTGGAGAGAAACAGGTGCGATGTGGTGGAGCCACTGCCCAGCGGTATCATGGGATGGCTCTATAGGGGATGCTCTGCCCTGTAACTGTGCCGCCTTGATTGTTCTTTTCCCATAAGGCCCTCACATGTTTCATACTGAATCACATGTCCTACATTTGTCATTGTCCCTGTGACATTCTGTCCTTCTCGGTGTGAGAGTCTTTTCACGAGCAAATGGGATTCCTTTTGATACCAAGCGCTGAAAGGAATGCAAGGGAATAGAAAAGATTTTTTCTTCCATAAGATGAAATATTTCTACGTTTCTATTCATTCCCTGCTATTCAAAATCAGGAAATTAGTCAGAAAGGGGAGGTTAGTGGAAGTTATAAAACATCAAAGCCAGGTTTAACCCCTTTCAAATAGTTCTTCCCTCTCCTATGTTAACAATGAGCTAATGCTTTTATTAGGTCACTATTCAAACACAAGCTGTTACAAACTAGCTGAACACTAGTATAGATGTGCTTAGAAGAACTGTGACAGCTACGACAAATTACTTATTGAAAGTGATAGTTGTGTGATGGTGTAAATTCTTGTAAACATAACATAGCTGGATGGAGTGACAGGGAATCAGAATTTGCCAAATGGCCAAGAATAAATGACCACTGAATGAAGATGGTCACAATGATCAAACGGTCCTACAATATTTAAAATCAATCCGTATCACAGAAAGGAATAACTGGAGTCAAATATAAGATTAATGACATTTTAGGTCAAAGCGATGTTTTTAGGTCAAAGCAATTTAAACTCAAAACAAAGCAAAGACAAACTCTTATCGCAGTAAGGCTGTTTATAGTACGTTAATCATTTCTTTAAACTTACTAAGTCATGGGTATGTATCAGAAGGCCAAAAGCATTGGGAGTTTGCACGGTGCGCGTGTGTGTATAATAGTGTTGTAGTCAAGACCGCAATAACCGAGACCAAGACATTCCCGAAACTCCAAGACCGAGACAAGACCAAGACTTTTAGGGATCGCAACTGAGTCAAGACCAAGACAGGGTGAGGCCGAGACTAGACCAAGGCCATAAATATTAATGACAAATAATCAAAAAGCAGTGGGCGTGTCACTCATTCAGACTGTAACACCGGGAAGGTTGTGGTCGTAACTGGGGGATAAAAATCAAAAGTTAATTGTTCTTTTAGAAAGGGGTGTTTTCCTTCTGATCACAGTCATGGCGTGTAAACAGCCTATCAGTGGTGGTCTTGACCGGTCTTGATTTAAAATTCGGAGTCTGCCCAGTCTGAGATTGAGACAAGGCCGAGTGAAAAAGGTTTTTGATTCTGAGACGAGACCAAGATCTTCAAAAAGTGAGTACTACAACACAAGTATAGGAGGGTGTTCTTCACTGATCACTCATTCTTATTAGGGCACAAGTTTCTTTGGTTTATTTTGAATTAAACCTTTAAACTTACTAAACGTTGAACCGGGTGTTTCAGATGGAAATAACTCTGAAGCGTGACAGCTTGTGGAGGCAAAACCCAAAACATCTTTTTCAAAAAAAAAAAAAAAAAAAAAGTACATTATACAATTCCTTTGGCAGATATTTTTATCCAAAGCGACAGGTGCTGCAAAGCACAAAAACAATCAGCATCAAAACAATCCTAAATATCATCATCGTCATTATCAAACAAAACCGTAGTCGTCGTCATCGTCGTCATCGTCAATATCATTAAGTGAATAGGTGTTCATGAAAGAGCTGAGTCTTTAACTTTTTCTGAAAGGTGCAAAGGGACTCTGCAGATCGAATGGAGTTTCATATAATAACTTTATTTAATTCGTCCCAAGGGAAGAGTCTAGTTAGAGACTTTTGGTCACTGTTTTGAAAGCGAGCAGCAGAGTTTTACTTTTGATGCAAGTAGTAAACAGCACTACTTACACAGAGGCAAATCTATTTAGGCCTCTAAACTGAAACTGGAAAGCTTAACAATAAGTGATAAATATGTTGTTCAATGTAAGAGAATGATTGTTTAAATATCTGATATTTTTGTCAATCTTTTTTTTTTCTGTAAATCCTGTAAACTGAAAAAAAAAGCAAGGTATTGTTTACCTGCTGGTATTTGTTGCTTACATGTTGTATAAGGTAAATTATTCCTTTTTTATCAGAATACAAATGTAAAAGCTGCCATTTCTTTTTAAAACCTTATTTGAATAGCCTCTAAAGGGGCCATAGACTTATTTATGTTTACCTAAATGATGGAAAGCCCTTAGTGTTTGTTTTGCAATATGTTGATGTGTGCTTGTTCATTTATTAGGATGGGTGGCAGTGATGAACCGCTGTCCAAAGAAGAAACAGATGACATAATGCTCTATAGATAGGCCTGGTGTCTTATTACACACGTTGCTACTATATGTGAGTGTTCCACATGTTGGCGTGTTGCAGAACCGGTTAGACGGCTTTTCTGTGCTTTCTCTTCAGGCAAAGTGAGTCATACTGAAAATTACCTCCAGCATTTGTTGTATCACAGCACACATAGGACTCCAAAGTTTAGGTCCTTTTTCATGGCATTCCTCTCTGCTGGACTATTTTTAGTGTTCTATTACATAAGACATGGAGGGATGTTGAATGATTATGTCCTTGTGACATGAACGTGTTTGTCAGAATCCATCTGGGAAGCACTTTGACTGTCACTTTTTCCAGAGAAAAAGGGAGACAGTACAAGCATCATAAAAGGCATATGAAACCAAATTCATGTTCTCACCACTTTGGAGAGAATATATAGAACTCCTTCCATTTTCCTCCACCCTTGAACATTTGATGTAACTTTTAATTTATGACCTCAAAATGTCAATGTGACCCCATGGATAAAAAACAAATTTTTAGTCCTATTAAGGAGCCTCAAGGTTGAATTTGTACTCAGAGTAAAAGTAAGAGTGCAAAACATAAAGGAGGGAGCAGCAGGATGCATTGAATCAAAACCACTGCTTTGAATCAAGGAAACTTACAACAGTTAAAAAGTCATGTGAGTCAAGGAGATTCATATTGTCACCTATAAAGTGCTCAGGAGAAAGACAAGTCTCTTAACATTTATGGTAATTCTGTATTTTTCAGTGTGACCCGCATCCATCAAACCTTATTGCATTCTGGGAGAGCCAGTCTCACTCACATTTAAAGTGTGACATCTCATTTTCTCTGCTGCTATCTAGCATTGTGCATCATCCGACAAATCAGCAGAGATAGCTGTGACCATGTTGGTGTCTGGATCATTTACTGCTGTCAAATACGGTATTAACATGTTAGTTACACACAGGACACATACGCACATGTGGTCGCCACAAATTTGAAACTCGAGTATGTTAAATAAAAACATGACATGAACAAATTGATGCATTACACTGTACTCAAAATGTCATAAAAATGATAGCCTCCGAAAGCACACTTCTTACCTTAAACATAGGATTGTTCAAAATTACATGAATGCAAGTTCTCCAAAACAACACATCAGTTGGAGATGACCAAGAACAGGTCCACTGAAGGTCAACACTTGGAATGTACCTGTGTGAAACGGTTGCAGATTGAACGCAGGTTTAGGTTTAAATAAACTCGGGTTGCATTATTTATCATACCACTGTGAACAACACAACACAGTGTTGACTTTTAGTTAAGCTACTGGTCCCAAACCTCTCTTGGGTGTAAATTTTGTGGCTAATTGACCCCTCAAACCACCTCAACCAAGTCCCTATGTAAACAGTTGTGCTTTGTATTTTGTCAACTGATCTTCACCTTCAATCCCATCAGAACTAGTACAGCAACTAGAGGTGTCAGCATAAATAAAAACCTAGTGACGTTGGTGATAAGCTGCTCGTGCACACTACCCATACAGCCCTTTTCTGGAGGGACGTTAGAAGTTTGTTGTGTAGTGTTAAATCTTCTAGCTGTAAAAGGGAATTATTTTTCTTAAAGTAAACTCATTGTGGTTAAAGTGATCCCCTTCTAACAGTGGTTGCTGTACTTGTAAATAGTCAGTTTTGCTTTATCAGGTCATACAGAGGCTTCAGTATTCATATCAGTCAAATATAACCATCTACAAACTCCTTACAGGAGCTTGAAGTCAAAATGACATTAGAGAAATACTCCATTGCAAGTTTAATGCCTAGGATTTGAAATTTGACCTTAGGAGAAGTTGAGGTATCACTATGTATTCAAGATTAAAACAACATATGCTGTCCAGTAGTTGCTGATCATCATAAGACACTGAAAGTTCTTGATGTTTGGGAAGCACCGTACTGATTTTGTAATTTAAGGTATAGCCCCCCCAGCGTTAAAACAAATATCCAAATATTGGCACAGACTTATTGGCATCAGAATTCGTTTAGAGCCTTGGATCAGCGCTGCATGTAGCTATCATGAGTGCTTGCACATTTACTGCCCGGTTGGTTGCCGTCTTAAATTAAAAACCTCACCCACCTTCATTTCATACTTAGGATCTTTTCTTGCTGAGTGTCTCTAATTAATTAATTGCAAACGAGATCTCGTGTATCATGTAATGTGAGTATGTAAATATGCTTATGACAGACTTGCTTTAATCATAGGTAAATCATTATGGAGAGCTCATATGAAATATGTCCCCTTTGTAATTGAAATGTTATAAATTGGAATACGAAACACATATTGAATTATATTAACAAGGTAATGATTTATATTCTTTAAGGATTTCAATATAAGATACAATGACAAACCTCTGCCCGTAGAGAATAAAAAGTACAATGTGTTAAATGTGCTTAAGAAGACTTCAGCTGTGATTCTCATCTGAGCATTCAGCGAAGGCAAGCGTTAATGCAGAAGAGGCAATAAAGAACAAGATAACTAGGAGAGACAGCCTGTGAATATGATTCAACACCAGACCAGGGCCACATCCAAGCAGAAAGCGGTCTTTTGGCTTTGAGAAAATGAAATACATCAAGGAAGCCCTGATAAAAATCCAGCTTTATCATTTTTATATTGTTCCCATGACAAGAAAGACCTTCAGCAACTCTAAACCCATCCACAGAAGCATCATCCCTGGCTATCTTTCCCCGAGGGAAGACTTAAGCCATTAGAGGAGAAGGGGGGGAGAGGAAAGATACAGAGAGCCAGATAGAGGGAGAGGTTATGGAGTGAATGCAGCCAGCACTTCTGATGAATATTACCGAAGGGAAAGTGCAAGCAGAGGTACAAACATCCATCTCTCACAAAAATAAGCCTGAGGGGACGTGCAAAGGATAATGCTGCATTCAACACAATATGTCATAAATTTCTGTTTTTTACTCACGGACTTGACAAACTATCATCTTTAACATAACAATTTCAACAATAGACTTGAACAGTATAGACTGTATAGTCAACTAAATCATTATTCTAAGTATCGCACAGTAAGTTTGTTTTCTTATAACAAAGAGCTGGTCTATTATTTCACCTGTGATCATTTTGGTCAGCACTGGGAAAATTAAAATAAGAACGCCTATAATGAAACAATGATAGAAATGTGAGTTTTTGAGCCTTCATACAACATCAGCCCTTTTTATAACTGATAAACTATTTATGTGGGCAATCAACTGAAAATGAGGCGGGTCAGCAAGATAAATTATTATTATTATTTTGTCTTTATTTAAACTCGAAAATCATTGAGAGCATAGCCCTCATTTACAAGCCCTCATCAAATGAACAAGGCCAAGACCCTCTCTTTTGCACACTGGTGCATGCTTACAGTAAACTATTCAGCCCCAGGTTTTACAAAGCTACTGTGAGTAACTTCAACTTTGTGTTGAGCTTGGCAACCTCTGTGGACTAAGCTGTGCGTTTTATCTGTTTGCTGATCTTGTCCTATAAAAGCATAGGGATCAGTGTCTGACTAAAATGCTATCCTGCTGTCTTTAACATATCACTTTTGAAGAATCTTTTTTTTTTCAAGATTCATTTTGGGCTTTTTATGCCTTTATTGTGGAGATAGGACAGTGGAGAGAGTCGGAAATCAGGGCCAGAGAGAGTGGGGAATGACATGAAGGAAAGGAGCCACAGGTCGGATTTGAATTCCGACCGTCTACTTAGAGGACTACAACATCTGTAAATGGGGCTCGCGCCCTAACTACTCAGCCACCGGGGCCCCACTTTTCAAGAGTCTTTGCAGCAGAATGTGTAAATAAAAGGCTTGTTTGAGCAGTTAATTACCTTTTCTGACACTTACCAGGTGGCTGCAGTTACAGGCATTTAAAATAAACAGAAATAATTGTATCTGTGCTGAGGGTCTTGGTTACTTTTGCAGGTCATGAAAAGACATCGGTATAAACTAAGGTCTGTTTCATATCCAGTTTAAAATTTCCCACAGGAGCTTTAGGTAAATGGAATACAGTATCAATTCCATGCTTTCATATGAAAATTGTCCCTTAAAGGAGCAATATGTAACTGTGACCCCTGGCGTTTAAAATGGGTACTACAGTCCAAACTCAAAACATTGATGAGAGCTCTCTCCCCCCCGCCCTCCTCCCCCCTAGAGTCGATGCTTACACAGCATGCCATGTCGTGGACACAGAAGCTTTAGTGTTTAGTTAGCTCTGCATCGGTCTTTAAACTTTTCTGAGTTCTAATCTCTCTCAATTTTTCAAAAGCATCTCCAATAGTAATCCTAGTTTCACCACATATCTGGTCCTGGAGCTTATTAGATGGTATATGTTAAATGGGCTTGAGCTTCAATAGCGCTTTTCTAGTCTTCTGACTACTCAAAGCACTTTTACACCGCATGTCACACCTACCCATTCACACCTATTCACACTGATGGCAGAGGCTGCTATGTAATGAGACCATCAGAAGTAACTAATCCATTTATACACATTCATACGCCGCCGACGAAGCAGCTGGAGCAATTCGGGGTTAAATGTCTTGCTCAAGGACACATCGGACATGTTGCTGCAGGAGCTGGGGAACGAACCCTCGACCTTCCGGTTGAGAGATGACAACTCTACCAACTGAGCCACAGCCGCTAGATAAATGCAGAGGCTTTTTAAGTCGGGTATAATCAGTTATATCTGAACCAGTTTGCTTTCCCGCTTCGATCGCTGCAACACCTGTTGGTTTGCTGTTAGCTTGTCAAACCGTGAGGCGTCTAAAAGGGCCGTGTGGGGGCGCCCTTAAAACTGCCTACCTTCTCTGGTCAACAAAAAAAACAAAAACATTCCGTACTCGAATCAAAACTTAGAAGGAGGACATACTGGCTGCTGCATTGTTGTATTGTTGCATCAGACAGTAAGCATATTTCCTTAATGTCTGATTATGTAGAAAGGTCATTTTATGATTCACTTCAGTAGATATCTTACATATTGGTCCTTTAAACCATGCACCTTAAATGTGTCTGTAGGCCAAAGAACATACTGTAGGTACCATCTCTGATAACACAAAGGGTAATTTGGGGATTTGTTCTGATGCTGAAATATTGTATTTAACATTATATAGCTGTTTCTTTTTTACGATAGTAAAATGAAATTATTTGGGTCGGTGTGTGTAATGAAATATTGCACACACACATTCACAAAAAAAAAAGCCTGGTCGCTTCCCAAATATCACCACACAAGAATCACTGTTCCCCTGGACTTGATTAAACATTACATTTCAAATTCCTTCCCTCTCATCTGATGAGACTCTGATCAGTCCTGACCATCAGCAGACATAAACTGATTGATCAGGAAAATAATGAACACAATGTCATCTCACAAAAAATGCATTACAGTATTGCATGATGTGAAAAACGTATGGTAAGATCGTCCTGGGAACACAAATAGATATAGGACGTGTGATTTGTGAAGAAAAATTACGTGTAAGAATGTGGTATCAACGACAAAGAATACATTCAGCTCTTTTTAAAATAGTAAACTGTTCATGGTATGTTCTAAACAAAGATTGTATCAGAGAGATAAGGGATATGAAATGAAACAATAAAGTCTCTTGATTCAAGATTTGGTTAGTTTGGGGATGATTTCATTTTCTTTATTTATCTGAATACTTAGAAAAGGGAGCATGCTGTTCTCCCAGCCTACGGAAAAAGAACAACATCCCTTAAAAAACCTACAACACAATATAGGTGGAACATCTCAAGCTGTCAAACTGTTAAGATTTTGCACGACATTTTTTTATGTCCATGTATTTCTTGAGTAAAAAGCATATATCCAAAAATAGGAAATTATAATTCCCACACTGTTAGGTGGAGTTTGGTGGTTTGACCGCCTTCCAATGAGCAGAAATAACTAATTATCTAATGTGTTAGCCTATTATTGTCTGTTTTGATGATGCTAATACAGTAGAGTTCCTTCTTAACTAATTCATAATGTACTCTGCCACACCAAGCCCTGATCCTCTTCTAAGGCAGACTGCCTCAGCTCAGCTTGAAAGTGGGCCACGGTTCGTCAGGCCTTATTGGTGAGCTCGTTGTGCTCTCTCAGCAGTATCTAGTTAGTCCAAATTACTTCTCTTTGTCTCACCATTTTCTTCCCACATAGGTGGAGAGTAAACAATGCGGTATTGCAATGAGAAATGGCAGGCAGGGAGAGAGGCGAGGGATGAGACCTCAGAGACTGTAACCCCCATGCTCCCCCAATCTCTCTCCCTATATGTCTGTGTGCTAGTGAGAACAAGTGGACTGCCAAAGGGAGAGAGGTACCAAAAATTGCTTCTCTTCAATGCACTTCTACGCCTTTATTGCTTCCTGTAATTGCTTCTCTAAGAGGTAACTGGTCTTCTCTTGTTCATTTTTTTTTCCACTGTTGAGGGATTGCACCATGTGCAAACATGGACAAAACCACACGTAAGTTATGAATCCACTTTGGAAAACATGGCAATATATATGCATGCAACCAGATGTGAAACAGGGACTGAATGGGCACAAAAAGTACTTCTAAACTACATAATAACATTTAAATATTACATACTGTCTCAATATACTTACTGATTTTTCTTAATACATCATACTTGACAAGCATACCTCAGTAGATTTCAGTGCTTAATGTGTTTAATACCATAATCCAACTTTCACAGATCCTCCTCCCCTGGTTTAATCTCCTACTAGCATATTTAAGAGTGTGCAACTCTGTGCAGTATGCCAGAGGAGATCATATTAATATGATGGACTAAGGCTAGCATGCTTGGACAGATACATACGGTCATGTGTATACAACCAGTTAATATTCTTTCTTATCTGTTTGTGTCTTTGTGAGTGTGTACATGCTGTGTTGATACAGCAAAGCACCAACACTGTGAGGGTCAGAAACGTTATCCCTGTTGGGAGCAACGGTGCTAATGATGCATGCAATCGCTACATGATGAATGCAATGGAACTTAAATGCAGCACGAGTGTGCACTGGCATATGTTAAATAGCTCATTTAAAAGGAAATGGAGGAATGCCCTCAAATGAACAGCTTCATCCTTGTCTCAAGGTGTTCAATAAGAAGGTTCTGTAGAACACTCTGATATCCAGGGGAATAGAGATTACTGTCCCTACAGTGGATTTCCTTCGGTTGGATACCAGAGAGGTAGCAGAAAGTGACTGTATGAGGTCAGAGTAGCTTTGCTGAAACTGGGGGTTGGGATGGATGAGAGAGATTCTGCTGTTTGCGTGTGTGTTTGAAAATAAACAGCCAAATAGGAGTGCAGACGTGCAAATAAAATATATCTTTTTACCCGAAATAACAGCCATTTGTTTTGGTAAACGCTAAACACTTCATATTTCTCTCTGTCTGACAAAATGGATTCCTAAATATTACAAACAAGAAAAGAGTATGCTTTATTAGCTGCATGCATATTAAACCTTATCCATTTAGAAAAGCTGAAGTCAACTCAAAATGTGGCTGCAGCAAATTCATTCTTCTCCTGGAGAATTCAGAATTTTCACACTGTCTGAATGAGATTTCATGTAGAAAATGATCATCATAATGTCTGCAAGAAGTTCAGTTTAAGTAGAAAGGGCGTCTGATTTGTACTTAATCACTGATGTGCCTTGATCGTAGAGGTTGTGTCACATGAGTGTTTGACCAGTTCACACAAAACAACTAAATCCTGAGAATTAAAATGTAGAATAGAAATGTAGTGCATGCTTTAGATGTAGTTCATTTGTATCCTCACAGAGTAAACCAAATTAGCTTTGTCACTTGGATGTAATGTGGTTAAAAAGTATTGCTACACCAGTGCCAAGCAGAGTTGATCTTGTGTTTTATCTCATATTAGATCAGTGGTATTTGATACATCAGTTATGAATAAATGATTTTGACCTTTAATTTCAGTCCTCTGAATCAACCGGTTATCAAGACTTTAGGCTTTCCTGGAAGCCAGCAGCTTATGCACTCTACATTAATTCAGTGTGTGAACTTTCACGCTTTGAAGCTGAATTATAAGCAAAGTGGTTTCTGTGTTTATTAAGGCATTTATTCATTTATGTTATCCAGCATTATTCATTGATTAAATGTCCATAAAATATACATTACTGTACAAACTTGTACTGCTGTTTCCTAATCTATTATGGATAAAATACAGAGAAACATATATTTCAATGTCAACAATATCTACCCGAGCGCTCATGCATATTTATTAATGTTAACTCATGCTAGCTGGCACCAGTCATGCGTAGTGGGCTGCCAAGTGGTTGCCACAAAAGATGAATATACAAAGGGTGGTGCATTTCTGAAAGGGAGCAGAGAGCGAGGCAGTGCTAATATTTCAATATAGAAAAGATGCATTAACAGTGCTGACACTGTATTTGTCAAGCAGCTTTAAGTGGTTGAGGGTTCTTAGCTGTTACATTGTTCAATATTTCTGCACACACTGTCATGCTTTATCCCCTGCTTGAAATGCATAATAGTGGCTGGAAACGAGAAATCCTATTACACAATGTATCATTCTTTTTTTATTATAGGTCTCCATTAGTAACAATGACATTATGTGTTCCTATATCCTATTAGTGGTACGCATACTGTGTGTGTCCATACAACTTTGAACATGGGTGGCAATTTTCAGCTCGTCTTTGGTCGTTACAACAAATTCAAAAAGAGTTGTGACCAGATATGAGGGTTTTTAACGTGGTAAATGCCTTTTAAAAATGTGTGAATTTTTCTTCTTAATGCTTACAAAGTGCACTTCAACTGTTATCAGAAGCCTCATATATTGGTAATGTCGGCACCTATCAACAATCTCTCTTCGCATGTCATATTTTCTGCATATTAAATATTATCGGTTGGCTGCTGGAGAGTTACTTTGTCTCCCATAGTTCAGTCTGCTGTTACTCCAGCCTCATGTACGAGTCAGCTGAAAACAAGGCCAACATTTCGAACACAAAGGTGTACTGTAGCTTGAAAGGATTATGTGTTCCCTTAATGTATCTCTTTTGCATTCCCTGTTGTTCAGGTAACCTACTTTACATTTACATTGGGAAATGAAGTGATGTACAGTGTTTGAATATTTGTCCCATTTGTACAGTAACACATACATAACCAGCATAACTCAATTCATATCCCCTCATCTCATACAAGCTTGCAACACATGTGCTCCGTAAGCCTTTTCCCATCTGCTGCACTCTGGCCCATACTTACGTGTGAAGCAGGCATATCATGGATAAGTGCAAAGTGTGACTGAACCTGAGGTAGCATCAGGTGGGGTTATCATTGCCTCAGTATTAGTTTTGGCACTGCTGGGAAAGCTGCATGCATTTGTTTAATAATATGATACGAGGTTTTATTTGTATTGATGTTGTCCTTGCTGAGATTGAGCAGCCTCGAGTGCAAACTGCAGCACCCAAACAGTTTTCATTTCAGCAGGTGGTGTTTGCACAATGAATACACCAAGTCACTGAGTTCCACTCCCTTTTGAATGCCTGGAAGCAACAATCCTCTCAACTCCTCTTCCTGCATGCCTATCATTGTTGCTGTCACTCTTGTAGTTGCCTGTCACTTGCATTTTGTCTTTTAAAGCTGTTAATTTATTCCTCTTTTATTGCCAAGCACACTGTATTTAATTGGTGATGAAGGAACTGGAGCGGGAGACAAAATGTTCTCATATTATGGTTACATAAAGGAGAACTTTTTGTTGATATAATGCATATATAAAGATGAGATGCCTCCTGGCTTTGGAGGGCGTTTATCAGCAGTGTTAGATTACACACACAAACGCACTGTAGGGTGCTCATCTTACATTCTCCCTTTCCCCTTTAAACTTAACACCAGTTTGTGCCTTTATCATTCAGTGTTTAGATCGAATTTTTAGCTTTCCCGGACAATAAGTGCACACTGTTTACTGAGGTGATAACAGCATTTGTTTAATGATAGTGAGAGCTGTATCGTATCCAAGTTAAGACACCTGAATGACATTTGTGTTTCCTTATGTTTCATTTTGCAAAATCAAGCAAGTGCTGACTTTGACATCCTGCTATGCGCATGCCTACAATGATATTTGAAGTTATTATATGGATGATTGCGTAGTCAATCATCTTTACATATAGTCCTTGCTCAACAAAACAACACATACACAGCAAATCATGCACATATACAGTATATGTAAAATCAATGCAAGCCTTGTGTGATCATCCAAAATATACACAAAAAAGCATTTCTGGGGGTTGTGAGGATGTTTTCCCCGTAAAGACGCGGGTCCAGGTTTTTCACCCTTCCTTGTATTGGCTAATGGTTATTGATGACGGTTTAGTGATGTCATAAGATCCTGTTGTGATCCTCACACACACACACACGCACACACACAGTCAGTGTCACGTCATTGCTTTGTGGTTTGAATGCCCTAAAAAGGATGACGATGATGGTATAAAAGAGCTGAAAGAATTGCTCTGAGTGCATTGAACAGATTCTCGGATTCACAGCCATAGTCTCTGTCTGCTTATAAAACTCATGCTCGACAACAATATCAAGACTGACTTTGTATGGATGCTGTCTGAAAAGTCAGCCTTCCGACAACCACCGGATAACATCATTGATCTAAAATGTACAATGATTTGTTCTGCTCTTTTTTCCAGTTCTATGCTGCGCTCATGATGGATTAACGTTGGGTCTTTGAAGTATAGCAATGAGTAAGGAATTTTACCTGCTCTTTGTAAAGTGTCTTGAGATAACTTTTGTTATGAATTGGCGCTTTACAAATAAAGATTAAAAGATTGATTTATTAATTGATTGATACTATCAATCAAAGTCCAAGCTGGCATAAAGAAATGCTGGTAACAATAATACCTGTAGATGACATTATTTGAATGAGTAACATTTATTTTGAGTTCACTTTTTGACTTCACCTTTATGATTGACATTTAATTTTGGGATAACTGCAACCACCATCGTTGACTGCTGATGCATTAAGATGGAATACCAATCAACTCAAAAAACAAAACTGACATCTGCAGTTTTTTGTGTTTCTGTTATGTACCAGTAGGTACTTTTGTCTCAAGTTACACTAACCTAAGCCTCACACGTTTGTCAGATTGGGGACAAACTTTCTCTAGACATGTGGCCTTCTCATGTTTCCCAGATAATACATTTAAAACCTTTAAAAACCTGAGGATTTTAAATGTGCTTTGCTTAGGCTGACTACACAGCAAGATCGAATTGAGTTTTTGGCTTGAGCAATTAGTTGAAGCAAAAAAAAAAGCCTCCAAAAAATTTAACATTTTCATGCCACAACTTGGAACTATTCCAGGCAGAAACTGAGAAGGTAATGCATCAACTAAATTTCTAGACAGGGTCTGCATGTCAAACTAAGTGAAATTGCTCATGGACCATCACCTGTCCCATTTCTATAAAACACTGCACCCTGATGCCTTCATTCATACATGCATAAAAAAAAACAAAAAAACACTGAGGATTCTGACTTTGATTATGTGTCTCTGTGCATCGATGTTTCAAATATTTATTGTTCACTACCATTACAAGCTGCATCAGACAGGCTTAAGATATTCCCCCATGTTATCCAGACATCCTGTTGGGCTGATGCAGCACCTGTCACCAGGATGAAGAGTGTGAGCATTGCTTTGATGGTGTAGATGTCAGCAGTGAGGTGTAGCTCTGCATATAACCATTCAAGAGATGGTTCTGCTTACAAATCCATCCAGGCAATCCTTAAAGTGTCTATTACAGTAAGGACACACTGTATACACAGCTTCTCTGCCTCATCTGTCAGCATGGGTAGTACAGTCTCCTTTGATGATCACTTACTATCATAAGTACACACATCATTGGACACATGTAGACTGCTTAGCTGTCACATTGTTTAAGGCCTTATCACCATACCAATGGATCTAGCGTGTACAACCAATTGGTGATTTGTAAGGAGTTGTAAGGGGATACATTTACTCTTAATGTTGGCGGCCTGCAAGAGTGTTTGAGTGAGACATAAGGGGATAAACCTGTATATTATTTATAACAGTATGGTGCCTGAACTGAACGTCTTTCTTTGTAGTCTTATTTTTAAATTAAATATTGGAATAAAGCTCAGGAAAAAAGGTTGAGATTATGACTTTTTTGCCACACAAACTGGCAACAAATTTATAAAAACACTTTTGCCACAAGAAGTCTGGAGAATGTACTCAGTAAAGTTGCATGTATGCTTCTTCTTCTGTATATGGGAAAACAATTGGTAAATCAAAATATAGTCCCAGTTTTGTTTTTATTTGTAGAAAACTGTTATGTATGGAGTTGACAATACAAATGTTAAATAAATGGTAAATGGACTTGAGCTTTTATAGCGCCTTTCTAGTCTTCTGACTACTCAAAGCACTTTTACTCCGCAGATCACACCTACCCATTCACACACTGATGGCTGAGGCTGCTATGTAAAGTGTCCATCAATATTAGCTAATCCCATTCACACACACATTCATACGCCGCCGACGAAGCAACAGGAGTAACTTAAATACAACTAAATACATTGGTTGTCTCTGTAAATTCAGATATAAATGCTTGCTTTTGTCTAAATTCAAAGACAATGAAAAGGGACAATGAGACAATTCAAAGACACTGAGAAAGGCAACAAGAAAGAGAGAGAGAGAGACTGCCTAAGTTCCAATCACCCAATCAGAAAGCAGCTGAGATTAATGATCACCTGGGCAGCTTCAGGTGATCATTAATCTCAGTGGCTCAGTCGGTTAGAACGAAAAATTGTATGATCCAATAAATGTTTCAGCATAAAGCCAGACAGTGTGTGCGGGAGCCTTTATTGTCTTTAAGTTTTACCCTCCTCCAACGCACCTGTCACACACTCAGGTGTGCAGAGATTTTTTTTCAACATCTGATAAAATTCACCGTAGGTTTTAAGCGTTTTGTACTTGTGCTTGAAATATCAATTGAGCAGATATCCTCATTATGTAACTTGAGACTTTGTGCTTAATCATGAAGACTCATTAGAGTTTTACAAGTAGAGGTCAGTTTAAAATCAGATATGGGAGTCACTAATTTATAGACCTCTTAATCTCATTTGGTTCAAATTTCCTCCTCCTTGAAGTGCTTGAGAATAAAAAAAACTTTGAGAATCAAAAGAGCCTCTTTTATCACCCTATGCAAAATCAAGACAAGACCATACGACTCTCTATTTGATTAACTCTTATGACTTTATTTAGTTTTGATTGAAGCTTTTTTTAAATAAGAATAGAGTTAAAAAACGTTATTGCGGGGATACACACTTTGGCACATATACACTGACCATTTTTTTCACAGCACTGCACAGTTCAGTCCCATTTTTCACTTCATGCAGTATGTGTGCAGTTGGTGAGGGGGCAGTGGGTTAGACCCTCTCAGCTCTGTGTACTGATGTGCACTAAAAAACATTGACAAATGGCTTTTGATGGAGGCAGTGAGTGTATTTCCTTGCTGCTCCCTGGAGTGGACAAAAAGTGCATAGCATTAAGTGAGAGCTGTACATCGCAGCCTACAGACTACAGCCCTGCAAACTCTACTGGTTGAAAGCTGAGTATGAAAAAGCACCAAATCTCCCAGAGCTAGATCCAATTTATTCACTATAGCCTTAGTCACAGACTGAATAATATTTTGCTGTGTAGAAGAGTGTTTTTCAGTATGGTGTCAAGCCGTGGGTCATTGTAATTGGTGGCTCGTTCACCAGCCTTTTCTTGCTTTCTGAGTTGTAATGCTGGAATACACCAGGATCTCCTACAGGGATTTGGGAAGACACAATCCTCCCTGAGGTTGCCGGGGAGCAGCCAAACAAGTCCAAACATTTGCAAAGACAAGTCCACTGAGAACAGGAAAAATAAAAAACTGTATTCTTTTGAAAAGTTTCAATATAGAGAAAAACCATCTCTTAACCGAGGTGGTGGTCTGAGACACCATCTTTCACCAAACCTACAACTGAAGCCCCGGTCCCGCCTGGCAATATGTGACTCCAACGACCCACAGACGACTGGGGGTGGTAGGGACTCTAGGCGAAACTACAGTGCATCTGGAAAGTATTCACAGCGCTTCACTTTTTCCACATTTTGTTATGTTACAGCTTTATTCCAAAATAGATTGAATGAAATTTTTTTCCTCAAAATTCTACACACAATACCCCATAATGACAGCGTTAAAGCAGTTTTTATTGACATTTTTGCAACTTTATTAAAAATAAAGTAGGAAAATATAACATCTACATAAGTATTCACAGCCTTTGCAATGACACTCAAAATTGAGCTCAGGTGCATCCTGTTTCCACTGATCATCCTTGAGATGTTTCTACAACTTGATTGGAGTCCACCTGTGGTAAATTCAGTTGGTTGGACATGATTTGGAAAGGCACACACCTGTCTATATAAGGTCCCACAGTTGACAATGCATGTCAGAGCACAAACCAAGCCATGAAGTCCAAGGAATTGTCTGTAGACCTCAGAGACAGGATTGTATCGAGGCACAGATCTGAGAAGGGTATAGAAAAAATTCTGCAGCATCGAAGGTCCCAATGAGCACAGTGGCCTCCATCATCTGTAAATGGAAGGAGTTTGGAACCACCAGGACTCTTCCTAGAGCTGGCCGCCTGGCTAAACTGAGCGATCGAAGGAGAAGGGCCTTAGTCAGGGAGGTGACCAAGAACCCGGTGCTCACTCTGACAGAGCTCCAGCATTTCTCTGTGGAGAGAGGAGAACCTTCCAGAAGCCATCTCTGCAATACTGCACCACCTAGGCCTGTATGGTAGAGTGGCCAGACGGAAGCCACTCCTCAGTAAAAGGCACATTACAGCCCACTTGGAGTTTGCCAAAAGGCACCTGAAGGACTCTCAGACCATGAGAAACAAAATTCTCTTGTCTGATGAAACAAAGATTGAACTCTTTGGCCTGAATGCCAAGCGTCATGTCTGGAGGAAACCAGGCACCGCTCATCACCTGGCCAATATCATCCATACAGTGAGGCATGATTGTGGCAGCATCATGCTGTGGGGATATTTTTCAGCGGCAGGAACTGGGAGACTAGTCAGGATCGAGGTAAAGATGAATGCAGCAATGTACAGAGACATTAATGAAAACCTGCTCCAGAGCGCTCTGGACCTCAGACTGGGGCGAAGGTTCATCTTTCAACAGGACAACGACCCTAAGCACACATCCAAGATAACAAAGGAGTGGCTACGGGACAACTCTGTGAATGTCCTTGAGTGGCCCAGCCAGAGCCCAGACTTGAACCCGATTGAACATCTCTGGAGAGATCTGAAAATGGCTGTGCATCGACGCTCCCCATCCAACCTGATGGAGCTTGAGAGGTCCTGCAAAGAAGAATGGGAGAAACGGCCCAAAAATAGGTGTGCCAAGCTTGTAGCATTATACTCAAAAAGACTTGAGGCTCTAATTGGTGCCAAAGGTGCTTCAATAAAGTATTGAGCAAAGGCTCTGAACACTTATGTACATGTAATATTTTCCTTCTTTATTTTTGATAAAGTTGCAAACATTTCTAACAAACTTCTTTCACTTTGTCATTATGGGGTATTGTGAGTAGAATTTTGAGGGAAATTTAATCAATTTTGGAATAAGGCTGTAACATAACAAAATGTGGAAAAAGTGAAGCGCTGTGAATACTTTCCGGATGCACTGTAGGTTAACGACTCAGCTAACGACTCGGATGTGAGTCATCGTTGATCACTAGCATGCTAATGATCCTCAGTGGCTTACATTTCTAGCTCCGTCCACCAGATAGTTTAGAACTAAAGAAGCCTTTCGAAGGAGAGGTGACACGTCTTCAAGATCTTCAACCTGTCCAGTTGCCTTTGGATCAAGGCTGAGTTCCTACACAGACAATAGAAAGACAAGTGTATTGTTAAAGGCGACCTAGCACACTCCTTTCTAGCTCTTTATTTTCAGTCTGGTAGTCAGTTAGATTAGCTTTGCATGAGTCATAGTAACAGTGGTTAATTATCGTATACTGGTCCTTCATACAGCCACAAGGTTCATCCTCTGCCATGGACGCAGGAAGTAGGAGATGTAAGGGGATGCAGCAGCACACCCTAAAATCAGACACAACTAAAAACCATCAGCTTATATAAAGAGGTAAACATACTGTATGTTTATGGGATATAGAAGAAGTTCGATACTTTTGATAGTTTTGTCTGTTCATTAAGTCTGTTGTTTTGCTTCCTGCAGATTGATACAACTCACAGCAGGTTGGCACACATTGAGGTGATTCAGAGAGGCTGTAAACATATTTATAGTAATCAAAGATGTCTGATCAGCCTGCCGCATAACTAGATGTTTAGGATTCAGAGTTTCAGTTTAGTTCTGGACCAACGGCAAGCTCCCCATCGTGCTCTCTCTAATACGCAAAAGCACTCATGCTCCAACATAAATCAAAGCTAGATTTTCTACGAGTGTCAAGCAAAACTATGAGAACCACCAACCCGCGAGGCCACAGATATTAATACTGACTGCCCGGTGTCCGTTTCTCTCCCAGTGACATCATTTAATCATGTTATCCCGCAGCAAGCAATAAGTCAATATATATTTGCAGTCTTTTTGTCTGATTTAAAGCAGAACACACATTACTTTGCACGAAATCCTGTCTGATAATTGAGGATTCATCATTCTTTTTATAACTTTAAAATAACTTCTGAGAGAGAGAAAGGGCGAGAGCACGCTCAGACAGATGAATGGGAGTAAGGTAGCATGCCACAGAAGTGGAGGAACTGAAACTTCATTTGATAGTCTGTCTTCATGTAATTCGGATTATGTGTAAATGTTGTGAAGAGAGATGCAGACCACAGCCTCTGTTAAAAGTTTGACGCTCACTCATATAACCAGCTCCAACGTGTCCAACATGCTTGTCACCTGTATGAAATGAATTGATCCCCACTGTCGGATGTCTGTAAAGTTTAAAATGTTCAGTTTGAACTGCTGTTGGTACTCTAATATAATCCTGAACATTCAAATGAATTAATAAATGATGAATTTGCGCAAAGTATGACGTCATCAAAATGACTTCTCCCAGCATCCCTGTTCTCTGCCTGAAAATGTGCATTTAAAGGAAGAATGTGCAACTTTTTGATCCAGTAGATGTCGCCCTTGAGCACCACCATGAAACCAATACAAACTGCTATTTGGCGACACACTGAATCATCGCTCTCCTACAGCAACACAGCTCCTGCCCCCCTTCACATGCGTCCAAGAAAGGTGTTATTAAATTGGAAAGCACCATAATTAAGCACTAAGCGCAAGCAGCGGACAAAATTGCCCTTGGCTCGAGCTGCATAGTTGTTTTAGCAGGCTAATGTTAGCTCTCTTTAGTTTGCTCGTAGCTTCACAATGCATGTACATTTACACGGAATGACCGTGATCTAAAAATGCTTACGTGACGTTCAAATAAGCAGTGAGTACAGTATGTTATTCTTCTTTCTCTATAGTGCCTCACTTAATCAGCTTTTATACGCAAGCAGATGAGCCGGCCGGCCTTCCCGTCCATGTAAACATGATGTAAATCAGACATCTCACAGCCAGCGCGTCTCACTCATTATAGAAAGTCATGACTCAGAAGGTTATTTACAGAGAATAAAATAGATTTCTGCTGTATTTATGTGTAAATGTTGCACATTCTTCCTTTAAGATCATGTCTCGTTAACTAATTTGAAGTTTAATTTTATTTCTTATTCAAGTTTTTGAATGTATTTTTAACATTTATAACACCTCTGACTTTGTGGTTTGTCTGGATTATTGTTGGTAGCAGGTTTTCGTCCTTTCACACACACAAAGAACAGTTGTCTCTGCTAGACAGCAAGGTAAAATCTATCAGCCTCAAAAAGAGCAGCAGCACAGTGAAACGAACTTGACCCAGAGTCTACCATCCATTCCCCTGATGCAGCTCTGCTCTGCCCCAGAGCTCTTCAACGCCAATATGCCGCTCCCTCTTAGATAAGGATGGGAGCAGAGACACAAGAGGCTCTGCTATCGGCATGAACCTTTCAGTCCTGAGGTCAGAGCTGTTATGAGTGGTGCCGGTCTGGGTCAGAGAAAATATGAGAGTATAGTGGTACACACCCTTTTCCACTAGTGTCTGCCATATAACTTCCACCAATTGGTCATAACTCCAACAGTAAGAGAAAAGAAAGATTTAACTATAAGAAAGTGTAAAATCAACAAATCATTCCACTCTTTCCTATTTTTTATTCTGTGCAGGGACATTAGAAGAATGCTTGAAGCATTGGATGGACCGTAAAATTCTGTGCTGCAGAATAAGTCTTAATGGGGGGGAGAATAAAGACGCTAAACAATATTTTTGAGACACCTCTTTAAAGGTAGAAAATGAGTCACAGGCAGAAGAATAAAACAGTGCATTTATAAATTAAAGATGCTAAATCTTATGGATGGAAAAATGACAGGGAGATTCTGATTTACGGCTTGTATGGTTTCTATGAGGAGAGATTTCTATGGATTTTTTTCCCTGCAAACAAAGGAGGTTTTAGCATTAGACAAAGGTGGCAGTTTCCTGGAGCCTTGTGCCCTCCGACAATAACTACAGGAGCAGAAGTGACAAATCGTTCATATTGTGCGTAATAAAATCCAACTCAGTCTCTTCTGATCGTAGTTGCTATTGTCTAATTAGTGCACCATTACTTTGTGATCAAACTCGACATGCTTTTATGCAATCCATTGAGACAGGAAGACAGACGGACAGATGAAAAATAGAGACAGAAAAACCAGCAGGAGACGGATGAGGGGAGAGAGAGATAGAGTGCAGCAGATGAGAGGTAAGGAGTACAGACACTATACTGGATTATCTGAAGGCTATCTGAAAATGTGTGTGTATGGTGGTAATATTGCAATTAGCTCATGTTTGCAGAAATGCACTTAGCATACAGGTATGCTCCAGAATCTCTTCATTTTTGTAGATTTGTAGATAAAAAGAAACAGATTCTTATCACACCTATGTGCCAGAGAAAACCAACCAACTTTGTTCTACAGAATACAATAACGTGTGTTATAGGGGGTCTCCGGTTACAAATCTAAGAGCAGAGTGATAAACCGAGTCCAGGGATTTGAGGGTGAGAAGCAGCAGCATGTCTGTAGATTATATCAACATAATTTAAGACTGACAGAAAGACTGCCTCAATTACACTTTTTCAACAGTTAATAGGGAAGTTAGTTTCTGCACAAGAAACTGAGTTTCTGATGAAACTTGCTGACGAGGTTGTCAATACAGTGAAAAGAACGTGTACCATGATAAGAAACAAGTCGTACTCGTGTTTATGCCACACGATGAATAGTTAGTTATAAATATTCAACAGTATATTCTAAGTGTCTAACTAAAAAAAAGGCTTTGGCTTTACAAACTAATGATGTAGCATGCTATACATTGCCGTTGTGACTCAAGTTTTTCTGTTCAACCCAACGAGGAACACCTGCTGCTTGACGCATGGTGCCAGCTCATTCCTACCACCTCAACTTTTCTACCAAACAGTGTTTTTTTAGTTTGTTCAAAAGTAGCGGAGGAGGGGGCCGCACTTGAGCGAAAATACATTTGGAAATAGAAACGGGGAGACATGGAGAGAACGGTGTCTTCATTTGGATGTATTTTCTGACTGTGAGCCATTACTCTTTCAATTTGATATTGGTGCTTCAAGTGCTCTCTTGCCAATTAAGAAAAATAAATAGTGCATGTTATTAACTGCTGGCTGATATAGCTTGATTACCTCTTGAGATATGTGCCATGTTTTGTGAAAAAAAAATTACAACTTGAAAGAACGTGTTCACATCCAGTTTTCTGTTTGTATTTGTGTGGTGGGGGTTGGGGGGGGGGGGGGGGGGGGTCTCATTTGGTGAAATTAAGGTTTAGTAGTCTTTTAATTTTTTGTGTTTCAAAATCAGATATCTCAGCCTTTGGGGAATTTTTGTTCATATAGTATTTTTACTTACTACAGTATATCCGTCCAAAAAGAACAATATTATCCATGGTTGGTGAAAAATCTTGCATTTCTTCTGCGGTGGTAGACTGTGCCACAACCAACTCTGAAGAGAAAAACACACAGACCCCTCGTATAATGCTCCTCCAGTAAATGAATGTGGTTAACCTCTACTGTTGTATGAAGGCCTGCTGTGGTTTTTACCCCAGGGTAAAATATTCTTTGAAATATTTTCAATATTCAAATGTATCCACAGCCCTTTGTCTTTGCCACAGTCCCACTGTCGTTCTGTCGTTCTGTGGTGAAACGATGGTTTAAGCTGCAACTTAATTCGCCTAGTTGGCGGAGGCATACAACCCCAAACAATTACTCTGTTGTTCCCAGTGGTTTATTAAAGAGCTTTCATAGAAACATGCTCATACAAGATAAAAAAACAAAGTTTTAAAGTTGAGGCAGAGTTCCAATCGGGAGATATTATCACAGAATATATAAGAACAGTATTTTGTATGGGAACCTGCTATTTACAAAGATGTGCTTGTTTTAAAATGTGTGTAGTCTACCCTATTGTTGAGTACTTTTAACAAATCAAAATACCCCATATATAGTCATTAAAGTAATTCATAAAGTAAGTCATTATGTTAACTTTGCCACTGTGACTTTATAGAGTTGAACCAAGCAGAAGTCAATTCTTATGGCAGATAAAAAAAAATAAAAGACAACCGCAGAAGAGACATGAAAAAACTGTTAAAGGTCACATATTCTCCTCTTTTTCAACAAGTTTAAATAAGTCTCAGAGCTCCCCAAAACATGTCTGTGAAGTGTCTTGTTAAAAATCCACTCTGATCCTGTATTTTATTATGCCTATAAACCCCTCTATTTGGGCTCTGCTCAGAACACGCTGTTTCTGTGTCTGTGACTTTAAATGCAAATGAGCTGTGTTTGACCACGCCCCTCTCTGGAAAGGCTTGGGTGGCTTGGGCTTTCACGTTCCATGCCCATTTGTTAACGGTGGGAAGGCAGACTCAGAGGGCAGAACAAACATTTAGCTGTGGTAGAACATGGTAAAGTGTACTTTGCTTAATATGTAAACTTGAGCTCGTATTTTGTATCTTTTAATTGTATTTGCAAATAGTTATATTTTTTGTAGTAACCCCATAAATACATATGGTATGCAAAGAAGGCACATTTTCCTGCTGGCCTGAGACAAAGTACCAGATTGTCCTTGAAAGTTCTGGTCACTCTACTAGAATGTAAACTCCCCTCTTTTTCCTGCTTATCCATTGTAAGGGAATGTATAGCCTTTGCTTTCATTAATAACTTTTAAACTATCTTCTTACAGCTGAATGAAAAGGAAAACAAAAGTTTTCATCCTTCTTGGAGAAGTGTTTTTTTTATTAATTGTGACAAGAAGGTCACATGCGATGTCTCAAGCAGTGTCTGACTCAGGAGAGACAACACAAATCACACACCTGCTTTCTGGATATGTTCATAAAATCCACTTTGCTTGACGCTTTAGTCACATCCTCTGCCTCGTACAGAACTGCTGATATTGTCATTATTAGTGTCGGATTTCTGCTTTCCTCTCCCCCCCTCCTCATTCTGGACTGTCGACTTAGCTCTCGTGTGATTACACTAATGGAGACCGACACAGGTGCAACAGATCAACAGTCTACGCCAAGCCAGTGCTCACTGCCTGTGAATGCCAAAGTATGTTATCACCGGCTCACTCCTCCTGTCCTTCCTTCTCTCCCGGCCAGGATGTAAAACCTCTTGTGATAACTACTCTATAATTAACGTTACTGTAATTATGTACAATCTCTGTGGCCAAACTGTTGTTAAAACTATGCACAAGTGTTTCATTACACTTAAAACAACCTGAATTATTGATTTATTTTATTCCTTTTTTCCCTTTCAAATCCCTTTTCTTTCTCCTACCTCTGTTTTTTCTCAATATTGCATAAAGCAGAACAACATTTTGAGAGAGCCAGGCTCACCTCTGCATAAATTAAGCAGCTACAACTTTGTTTGGCAACTTGAGCAGAATTCATGCAGGATTAGGTGGCTGTATTTACCCAAAATATTTTTCTGTCTGCCCCCAGATTCACTGCACATTCAGAAGAATTAATGCCTTGTGGGATGCTTTTAAAAAAAAGGTTTGAAAAGTGGGAAATTATTCAAGATTTTAATTAAAATACTGATCTTTCTTTGTAGGGATCAAAGTAATTGGCAAAAGGAGCTCTCTTTCAAAATGATTCCACCAACAAACAACTTAGCTGTATTTTCTTTTTAGAATAACGTTTACTCAAATTCAATACTGGAATTTGGGTCAGATTTAAATAAGAACATACCTGCCTTTTTTTTTTTTTACAGAGGAGTCAAATCTTTGCAGACAGCTGGAAATGAAGTGACTCATCACCATACCCGAGTCTAACACCTGAATCATCTTCTGCTGAGCCTGTCCTTTGCAGATCACGTTGCATTTTCAAGAGCGTCCGTCTCATTGCACTGCATTAGCACGGGACCTCAAGAGATTAACCAGGAGCAGACTGCACTCAATACCTCAGCGAGGCTCAGCACAGTAGTGAAAGCCATGCAATGCAATGACTTTCATTTGCATCTACATACGACTGCGGCTTTGTTTTCCCAGCTTAGCGCTGTGAATTGTGATAAGCGCACATAGCTAAAAACAGCAGGATTAGATGTGCCTCTCCTCCACATGCGGGTACGAGGCTTCTCACCTGGTTCTGTTTGCTTGTTTATGCATGTTTGTCTGGGAAACATTGTAAAACAAAGAACAGAAGGCAGAGCAGAGCATTCTCTGTTTGAGATATATCATAAAGCACAAAAAAAGCCTACAGCACAAAGTGTACTGCGGTTTGTCCTTGAGAAGAAATGGCATCACACATGGAGTTTTTTATGAGCTGCTGAGCTTTAGTCAGTTTTCTGAAAATAGGAATAAAAACTCCACCAGATATGATGTTTCACCCCTGGCTGTGAGTGTCATTGAGGATTTATAGAGGAAGAGCTTTTCAAGCCCTGTATCTCTGATGAAAGGGAATTAGTAAGTATTAGTGATAAATAACTGCCCTGATTGATTCTGGGTCACCACAGGGGTCTGTTATGTTTTCAGGACACCTATGTTGGCAGTCCTCCAGCGCTGATCACAGAGAGGGGAGCAAACAGGCTAATACAGTCTGGTTTCACAGCAAGTGTGCACAAAAGTCTCAGATGCATTAAGCACATTAGTTAATCCTTTTATGTACCTGCATTCAGTCTCTTACAGAAAAAAAACCCAAGATGCTCAGAGAAACTCAACTGAGTGTTTCCGAGCACAAATCATTTGAGTAATATTGCAAAGCCATTACTGAGTCGTTCACAATAAAAATAAGTCATTCAAATGAACCTGTTGCTTATTACATAAAATACATAATAAAAAGTATTATTCACTTCGATTAAAACATATATTTTAACACTTTTCGGTATGTTGCACATCTTTGTCCATCCATCCATTAACTTTACCGCTTTTCCCGTTCGGGGTCGCGGGGGGGCTCTAGCCAATCACAGCTGTCATTGGGCAAGAGACGGGGTACACTCTGAACAGTTTGCCAGTCAATCACAGGGCTGACATAGACAGACAACCAACCACTATCACATCACTACGTCCAGTTTAGAGTCGTTAACTTAACAAGCATGTTTTTGGACTGTGGGAGGAAGGCAGATGGAGCCAGAACAGTGACAGCTAAATGTTGGCATCGGAAATAAAATTTGGCATTGAAAACACACCTGAACTAACAAAAAGAAAGATTGTTGAAACACTTGTATTGGAAACAAAAATGTATTGGCACTGAAACAGGTTTCAGCGAAGAGCAAAGAAAATGCATTAAAAAATATTTTATTTTATTATTATAGCTTTTGCATTCTTTTGTGTTTTTCAGTGACAATCTTCAGATGATTTCTCCATGTCTGTCTTTTTCAACGACAGATTTTTTCACGTTGTGAATGGTTTTCGGTTTCAGTTCTCTGTCACCTTTTTGGCGTGGAGGGTTTGAGGGGAGAGGGAAATGAGAGCGTGATTTACATATAATCTGCATATCGGCGAGAACTGACCCTGCACCCGCCTTCCGATCTGATAGGATCTGATTTAGAGTTTGAAAAGAAATGACAAGAAACTCTGTTAACATCACATACCAGTGTTGTACAGCAATAAAATGATTTTGCCTTATATATTATTGAGACAAGCTATTACTGAAACTCTATTCTCGATGCAAACAACTTGTAGCCTCTGTGACATCAATCTTTAATTTGAGATAAATCAAGTGTTTAGGATATTTGTTTGCAGTTTGTTGGCCCCCATAATGTGTAATGCCCTCCAGATGATTTGCAAATCTGTACCCATGTAAAAAAAAAAGAACATTAGCCATAACCATTTCTCAAAAATAATTTAATGGAGACATCGAGCACCAGATGTCTCAGTCAAACCAGAGAAACCAAGCAGTACATGAAAAAGTCATTGTTGGTTGACAGAATAAATACTTGTGCAGCTGAGGATGGATGTGAGTTAAAAGTAAGTTTGCAACACGATTAGTGACTCTTTCAGGTCAACAAACTTAAATTGGCTAAGGTGCAGGAGTGGAGGCAGTGGAGGCCACCCTTCTGGACACGCCCCTGCTGTAGTGCAACTCTGCACATCCTAAAAATGTTGGAGGCATACAATGTTTACATCAGCCCTAAATCTTGAATGCCTGTGCAATTGTCAGGTAAAGCATATCTGACTCAGAATTTTGTCACTTGCCTTATCCTTTGGGGCCAGCTAGAGTCCGTGATAATACTTGTGGCATCCAGTTCTGTTTCACATCTGACATTAAGAGATAGTTTTGTGTCAGTGTTTTTCTGTTGGATGCACCCCTAATGAAGAGAAAAATAGAACTGTTTTGCCTCTGGTTGTCTTTTCTTGGACCTGTTTTGTTGCAGTACAAGAATCATTGTGCACACATTTTCTGCAAATTGTCAACTATTCTTGCAGGTAATGTGTTTGAATGTCGAGAATGTTGTTGAGGAATGAAAAATGCATTCAGTAGTTCAAAGAATATTACAATGTAGATTTAAATGGTTTCTGATATTTCAGTCAGAATTTAATTCTCTTTATAGCTACTCATGTTCTGACAAATTTTGTTCTCGACAAACATCCTCATTTTGAGAGCAAGAAAGATGTGACAAAGGAAATGTTTGCATTCGTAACACCCGGTTATTAATCTTTATTCTCCCTTGCCAATTGTCTGTCTGTCAATTACTTCATTTTCTCCTTTTCTTCCTGTTCTAATTATTCCCATTAGTGTCAGCAGCAGTTTGTTCTTTCCTTTCTCTCTTTCTGCTGTTTTTCCCCAGTCCTTTGTGCTTGTACTTTTAGAGAAGGAAGAAAACATCTTTTTAAGCTTTATCTTAATTCTGGTTAGAGAGAGAAAGATGTGGGCAGCTACAGAGCATAGCGCTCTAATTGGGCACTTCATTGTGCACCTAAAAACACTACAGGGGGCTCGATAAGTGAAATCTAAAGAGGTATTAGGGTGCAGGAAGTACGGCCGGTTCATGAAGCACTCATTGTTTCTCCTTGAAATCAGCTTTTTGCCGCATGTACAGTACACCAATATAAGAGGCTCTGAGACTACAATTTAACAGATTTACAGGCTGATATATTTCCATCAAAGAAAACTGAAATGATCCCTCTTCTGCCAGTGTTTTCTTGGTGTATGATTTTCTTTTCAAGGGCATAAACATACAAAAAGAGAGAAAACAAAGGAGGCAATACTATTTTAGATTTTCTTTCATTCATTTTCTGCACTTTCTTTCCTTAGGGTCATGTTTGGGATCACATTTTATTCCATAATTCTCTCGCATTTTTCTCTCAGACTCCACCCAGAGTTTCTCCTGCCAGCCCACTAGTATTTCCTCTGCAGCGAGTCACAGTGAGCTGATGTGAGAACGCAGCAGGATATTATCTGGAGAATTCACCTCAAGCCAATGGGAGGGGGAGTGATGTTTATATACTGTGAATGCTGCCCGGTGCATAGAGTATATGAATGTGACCGCTACAATCTCAGTGCACGTAATTAAACGGCTGCATTACGTTTTCTGTTCGTCTGTATGTTGTTCTCCGTTCCTTTGTTGATAGTGTAATTCCGTTGAACTACACGTTGCATTGATATAAAGGCAAATACTGTCATTATAACATCGTATAGCGGACTTTGTTGTTTCGTCCGCTACTTCCACGTCAATTTTTTTATGTCACGTCTTACCTCAGGAGACCCCCTGCCCCCCCTCCTATCTGACAGGGATAGTACCCCGCTGTGAGGAGCATAATGTGAACAGCCAGGTCAGGAGAATATCTGGAGCAGTCCTCATATGTCCTTTAAAAAATGTTGAAGCAAAGAGGGAAAAACACACATTCGTTCAAGCATTTCTTTGAACAAGCAGAGTCAAACCTTACAAATAATACAATTATTGAGCGGATTGTTGTAAAAGTCAGGGAGTCAAACTAAGTGACATATAAAGAAAACCGATACTTGCTAGATTGAAGATTCTGACAATCCACCAAGTCCTTGGAACAAGTTAGCGCTCATTCCTTGTTTGAAAGAAAGAAGAAAAACAATGCAGGCCATGCTTAATTGTCAGGGATATTGACAAAAATATATAAACACATCACAACCTATTCCTCCACAGTGTTGTTGAGGCCAATTCAATGACAAAACAAAGCTTGTACATTGAAGCCGAATGCAGCGCTTACCCCCAGTCTGGAGGTGGAGTCTATCGAGAGTTGAGCTCATTTTGGTGTGCACCCTCAGGAGAACAGGTAGTGAGAAGCAGAGCCTGTCTTTTAAAAGAGGCTCAAAAACTTTCTCAATTGAACTGTTTTTATTTGTTCCCTTCAGCTGTGTAGTGTTCATTTCTTCCAGAAGACCAAATGACCAAAAAAAACAATGTCAGAATTTAAGTAGATTAAAGGATGGTTGTTACAGATTGCAAAAACCTCTCAACGTTCTTGTTTTAACCTTTCCAAATTTTGTACTGCCTTGGCAAGCGGCTCATTGACAAACAGTAAGGTAACTTAACAGTCATGGTCGTGTGATTGATCAAGAATGAAAACATTCAAACTTTATTTAAGGTTAAAATAACAGAAAACTTTTTGGGGACTCCTTCTCCTCTACAGTGTTTGAGTTCTTTCATAAATGTGAATGCTAAGTTTGATGTATTTCGACCTTTCAGTTGTGTTGTCAATGTTGGAGAGCCAATGATCGTAAGTAATGGCAAAATGTCTACTCTTGTAAAAGGGACAAATGGGTTGAACTTGAGTCTGGGCTCAGATATCTAAAAGGAGAGAGCTTTAATATTACTCTTGTGTACTGGAACAGAGCAAGTGTGAAATGGAATTCCTTTACTAATAAACTGTTATTTCTCACAAAAAACAACCTTACAATTCAAAGCAGTGAATGACTTTCTGTATCAGAAAGTTCTTGAAGGACTTTGTAATTTGTCATGTTGGGTACTTTTTAAGGTGTTAATTTGTCCAATTAAATACAATTTAATTGCATACAAATGGGGAAAAAAACTGAGTATTAAAATGTTATAACTCCAACATTCAATCCACAAAGATAACTCGATAATTACTCTTTCTGATTTGTATCAACTTGAGATGCTCCAATTGTGAAAATCACGATCGATACAGGTGTCAATGCTTATAATAATATTTACCAATTGCTGATTCAGATACTGACGTTTTTTCTTATTTCTTAAATAAGTAAATAATTAAGTCTTTGTGTCGTTTTTCAAACGAGCTATGCGATTTGATTCATTTAAATTGTTGCTATAGTAGTGCCCACTATTAATATGTCAATGAAACATGTCTTAGAAACTGCATGTCTCTGATCCTTCCCAGATTAAGGACTCCCTCACTGCCGGCTTTTTCTTTCACCTTTGTCCATGGAAAAAAATCTCTTTTTCTGTGACTTTTTTTCTGCCAAATAAAAAATCTATTCTCTGAATTAGCAGTCACGTATACCCACCTTGCTAGCTGTAGAGTGATGCGACATAAGAGATGGACATCGGCTGCTGACATCGGTGGATGCCAAACTATTGACAGATGAGCTGATGTCTGTTAAACTAATGCGTCTGTGCCTCCCAATTATCAACATTTTCTGAAATACGACAAACCAAAAACAAATGACTTGTTTCTACACATTTTAAAACTGCACTGTTGCAGAAGTTGACACATTGCCTTGGTGATCTTGAGTTTTTTGTAACCCTATTGCACTACATAATCAGGCATTGACACAAAGCTTATTTTCCGAAAACATTGATGGGCAAAGGTTCAGATACACTAAAGTGGCACACCACTTTGTCCATAAACTATAAAGTAGGTAGTAAGAAGTACAAGTGATCTTTATGAACGTGCACTATGAGCTTGATAACATGGTTTATACTATGGACAAGGTTAGATTTAAATAAGAACATACCAGCCTTTTTACAAAGGAGTCAAATCTTTGGTTCTTTTATGGTTAGAAACACAACAACAACAGTTTGGAATAAATAAATGCCTTAATGACAAAAAGTGTTCACCCAACATCAACACTTATTCCCCTTTCATCAAAGACTTACAATCTCACACTTAACCATTTCTTCTTAGAAAGGAGGGCATTACTTAAACAGCTGCAAGAGGTTGCTTTTAGATGTGAGCATGTTTGAAATGAAACCGTTATGTCTCCTTTAACTCTGACAGCTAGCATTGGAGGCAACTCACTGAAGTGTCAAAGCGAAAAGAGAGAGCACTAATATCTGTATTTGTGGGCTGGTGGGAAGCATGCTTGCTCTCCCAATGTGGCTGTACCTCTGCTGTCCCAACGCATGCAGGTCAGGTGAAATTCAGACGAAGCCGATAGATGTGAGTTGAGAGTAAATGTGTCAGTCAATATGCAGGGCCTGCTGCTTGCAATAAACCACCTCACTGTTTGTCATGTCTTCTCACCCAGTTCATGCGTGAATAGTCTTCTGTCCTTCTAGGACCCTGAGTAGAAGAAAAGCAGTTGTAAAGCAGTAATAAATGATACATAGATGGATAGAATGATTGACGGATTCAAAAGTCGTGTGAATATTACTATTGATGATTTAAAAGTTGCTAATACCATTTCTTACAGAGCTTAATACCCGGTCCACATGCTTACCATAACAATCCTGCACAGTGTTCTAGTGCTTACAAATCAATGACCTCCAGGATTTAATTACTCTCCAATCTATAGACAAATCTCTTATAGTTGATTACAGCAATGGGATATTGGCATTGTGTAACCTAATTGATCACAGGGTTGCACATTTTGCAAAAGTTCCAATAAACAATCACTAAAACATGGCTCCTATTAGAAGGATGTGACCTCTTAGCTTGATGAATGACATGTCGTGATTTTAGGCTTTAGAGACGTCAAACCTGATTACATTAGCGTGTCATTCCCATCATTATTTCCATCACTTGTTTTAATTAAAGTAAGTGAGTGTTTGCCTCCCCTTTTTATTCCAGGGGAGAGGATTTTTACTGAGATATTTGATGTATGCCACTGGCATTCTGCTGTTTGTCTGTGTTTTCATGTTGCTTCGGTTATGATTAAGTGATTTATCACGCCCATGCTGTTCCTAGATGCAACTAGATTAACGGCTCCCGAGGTTACTTGAAGCATCTTATCAAAACCTGGTCCCTTTAAGTGCTCTCTTTTACGCAGGATTGTAATTATAAGAAATATACCTTTGTTGCAACAATAAAATATCATTTATTCATGAAGGTTTGTGAGGCCACGACTTGGGCCAACAATTTCTGTCCGTCAGCAGAATCTGTGTCCGTGTGTGCTCTTCCTACTGTAGAGATTTTTTACACTTGAAGCTGACACAGGTGCACAAAGGTGACTTTGACAGAGATATCTCAGAGGTTGGAGAGGAATTGAGGCTGCAGAGAATAAGATGCCAGCTGCAGATTTACACGCCTCCGTTGGCTCACTGCACATCATTAAAGCCAGAGGCCGCTTGCAGTGGCTTCATCTCTGTCCCAGCCCACACAGACTCCGTCGGGCCCCACACGCTGATTTATCTCAGCTGTCTTTCTGAACGGCTTTTCCCGCCAAGAGAGAGAGATGGGGGCTGACGAGATTTACGCATGCATACTAGATGGAATTCATTTTTGGAATAGCACATGCTACCTCTGACAGAAAATAACCCCCTTTGCTCCTGTCTCCATTCTCTCCAACACGATGTGTTCCCACCATATACACAGCCGGCGCTACCACAGTGAGAATCAGTGATGGATGTTCATGTGTACAATTCCTCTAAAAATACACTAGACACACCAGCATCAATCTCTTTTTTTCTCCTTTCATAATGTCTCCTCATAAACCCCTTTCATACATTCAGTGCACTCGTTAACATTTTCTGGATGGGAGGGTGCATGTCCAAATCTGTACACCTGGATTTCAGGGGGTCTTTTTCCTGCCTTCCCCTAGTAGTAGGTCTGCGAGACGTCAGGGTTAGCTGATATGTGAACACCATTCACCACAAATGACTCTGCTGGGCGATGTCATTGTTCACACTAAGTGCTTTAGTAATGTGCGGATAAACTCCATGTTTAAATGTTATGTTTGTATTCCAGAAACAAACAGTACTTGTGCATTTTATAGTGATATTTACCATGCAACCATGAAAGAGCAACCATTACAGAACACTACTCCTCCTCCTGCACACCCTACCGAGGAAACCCTTAATTACCTAAACCTAACTGACTATTTTCAGTTGTGAGAGTGCATCCACCGCAAACAGCCTCCTTGTATAAAGTGCATGTGTAAAACTCAAGTGTGGACAATTCCAAGACCTCACTGTACAGACAATGTCAGAAAATAGTTAGGAAACCATTTGTGAAAGGGGCTACAGGTGAGTTGCAATCAACCTTTCATATTTTGTGCAGATGTGTGAACAAAAGAAGTCAATAAAATGGTTACACATTATAAACTGAGATCAATGAGCAAGCCCTCTTTCATACTCTTTAATATGGCAACTCCTGGAGGAGCACAGTTTGTATGTAATTTTCTGGCAATAGGTATGAGATTATACCTCATCTATCTCAGTGCCCAAGTCAGCCATTGCTTGTTGAGATCAGCAGAGGTACGATCCTTAGGGACTGTCTGATCCAGACAGATAAACAAGTTCTGAGGCCAACCAAGCAGACATTGTGGTGATGGAGAAGGAACAGAAAGCAAGGCTGATGGAAGTTCCAGTCCCATGTGGCTCAGAAACATCAACATCAAGTTGAAGAAATATCAGGGCCTGAAGGAGGAAGTGGTGCACAAGTGATCCCTGTGGCAGCACTCAGAGTTAGAAAACATTCACAGCTTTGGAAAAGTTTTTTTATACCATTGCTGATCATTAATGTTGACTATCAAAACTTCATTTTGAGACAGTTTTTTTTTTTATTGCTAACAAGGTCTTAAAGTTGTTAAAAAAAGTCCCTAGTTATCTTACAAAAGGGGGCATGGATCGTTGAGAATACACATCCAGACACACATGGATGAAAAATTGGTTGGTTGGAAAGTCTGTTGGTGAAAGCCCATGGCTTCCATTTCAACATAAATCACTGCCGTTCAATGTCTACAGCCTTCACAGGTTCTTAAATTTTATAGAACGTTTATACTTGCTTGTATAATTTCCTTCTACATTAAACCCAAACTGAATCACATTTTTCTTGGACATCTTAAAGCCTTTTGGCTTTGCAAAACTACCTAGGAAGACATATTAAGTTGGTCCAATGTAAAACACGTCAGCAAGCTAAAAACCCCTCCGTTTTTTCATACTTCACAACCACACTTCTTTAACAACATCACAATGCTTAAGAGACAAAGGAACAGGGCATTATAACAACATAGACACTTTCTCATTTACTTTTTTGGAAAGATACTTCATTAACCTCAAATACCCTACAGTACTGAAGGCATTTTAAGCACCATAGTTCAATTATGGAGGTGATTTTGTTTCGCTATACCTGAGGGGCAACAAACTTAATAATGGTGTGAAAATAAGTGAAAGTCTTATTATGGTAACCAAGCTCTAACAGTAAATCACACAGCTTATTAATTACTTTTTACTCAGTACATGCTCCAATTACTGTGAGGTTAAAGAATATGCAGACCTTTGCTGATAACACACAACTGTGACTCTGTAAAACAAGGAAGGTAAGGCTTATTCAGTTATTCAGTGTATTTTCTGTATATTGGCTAAATAAAAACTTCAGGAACTTAACAATGGCTGAACCACGGAAGTCTTTCGTCTGTCCTTCTGTTGTGTGTCTACAATATTTCTGCAATTGAGTTTCACATCATTATCCACTTGCATTTGCTCCTGCCAAATATTTCATCCTCTAATTGCACTAATTGTTCCTCAGTAATGGCTGTAACTAAAATTCAGCTCATTGTGCTCATTTGGAGTCTGGGATGAAATGACAGTAAAATGAAGAGCCAGGTAGCAGACAGTGGCCAGCTGGCACTTTCTTTATGGCCTCAATGAAAGACAGCTAAATGCAACGTTTAATACCTCTGACCTCGTCTCAACCTTTAGAAGATTTGGACTTTAAATCTGATGTTCAAGTACAACAGGACCAAATGTATAAGATGGGAAGCAGTAACTGGAATGTTGTTTACCAAAAATGTCCTACATTGAGTGTTGCTTACTGCTCAGTTTCAACCTTCATCCTTCAAATTGATTGTTAATTTGAAGGATTGTTGTGCAGGGTGAAGTATTGCATATTCAGATGTAGATTCTGGGCTCTTTCTTATTCCTCTCCCAAAGGCAAGGGCATGCTGTACAATATTCCTGCTGACACAACCAAATGAACAAGAACCACTTTTGAAACAATTCAAGTCAACATATTTTGTCTCAGCATTTATTTGCCTTCATTATTCCACCCTGGGGGGGATATGCAGGACATAGCTTACTCAACCTACCAAGAGAGTTTAATCAGTCCTTCACCTTGTTTGCTTTTACTGGTGATCAATCAACATGGAGTAATTATTAATGCATAAATCAGCAATAATTTGATCAGCCCATACAAGTAGACCTTCAAAATGGCATTGTGTCACAAGTAATTGCAAGCAACTAATGGACACAAGTTGATTTCCATTATTTATATTGTAAATTATTATTCCCCTGATGTCTAATTCATATTCAATCCCTATTAATGTTCAATTGCCAAGAAACTTGGAAACAATGCTATAGATCTTATATAGCACTTGTATATTTGTAGTACTTGCTCTATGCTAGTTTACATGCTGGTGGTGGTAATCTGGAAAAGGCCACATCATGCTTTTGATCAGTCACATCCTCCTTCGTCCAGACCTGAAGTGTATCAATAACTATAGGACCGGTCAACTTTGGAACAGATTCTTTCCCTTTCACAAAGTTTTCAATAATAAAGTACAAAATCAAATGTACTTTCTCCAAAGCTGTGGTTGAGGAATTTTTTGAAAACCAATCACAGAAAAAATAATACTGGTTAACTTGTTCAAGATATACTGTATACCAGCAGTAGGCTATGATAAACAAGGACTTCAAGCCAAGAGTTGATTTTCTACTCCTACTTCCCCCTTTTTTTTCATGCGTAGGCCTACAACCCAATACCTATTTGAACACTACTGGATAATAATACTCAGTCTTCAAATAGATCTGACCACTTTCGATTCCAAAATCCAAACCAGTGCCAGAATCTGAAGAAAACAATAAGATTACTTAAAAAAAAACAACTATTGACTCTCCCATCAGCTTTGGCTCTCTTTTTTTTCTTTCATCCTTACTTAAAAGTTTTAAGATATGTATACTTGTACATATTTATACTTGTGTACTGTATAAGCTCAACTTGACTAAATCAAAAGGCTATCTCAATATGAGTAAAATGTCCAGTGTAATTAGTTGTGGTTGCCTCGTGAAGACTGGACTTCAGAAGAATAATTACTTTGTGGCATCCATCCTGATTGGATAAATGTCAAACTTTTTACATATCTTTGTAAAGTAGAGTGAAATAAGTCGATTAAAATGTGGCTAATTATGCATCTGAATTAATTCATATTGTATTTGTATAGTGTTTCATCATCATATAAAACCAACATAACCTACTGTATCAGATTGTCAGCTTTAACACTTACAGATGCAAATTTTGGTTTTAATTCTTGAGAATGTTGAATCAACACAGCCTTTGACACTTCCTATCTCCTAGTTGTTCAGCAAGGCTAATCACAGTAGTGCTGTTTCTACATTAATTAAACTTAGAGTCTTGATACAGCTGACAAATGACTTTTTTTCCCTTACTGTTAGTGACATTCTGTTTTCATGCTTGGATAATACTACTCTCAGGGAAGTGTCCCATGCAGTTCTCTCTACTGTGCCACTTTTTCTTCAATTTCACTTTATCAACTCAAAGTACAAATTGGAGCTTGGTGGCTTTATATTACATTGAAATTCATTGAAGCATTTACATGACATTTAGCAATGGTTGCATAATGGAGGAATAATAAAACATGTGTCAAACTAAATGGATTCACTCTGCCTGGTGCTATCGCGTCAATAAACCCATACATGCACCAGCTAGAAAATATTCCTACCTATGATATTTGTGTGTCTTTGTTTTTGAGAGCATGAACGCAGTTTGCATGGGTGGATATGTTCTTGGGAAAATGTTAGATCTCCTTTGAGGCTCTGAATGCACATGCATGATGGTCTTAATGCAGGGGTAGTTGACATTTGGGAAAGTTCAAGTTACTCTAAAAATCCTTGCACAAATCTGGTTGCTTGGTGATGAATATTGCTGCAGAGTTCGGTTCATTTGTATTCCATGGTGCCTGCAGACACCTTTAATAATAATGGCAGATTGCAACAGGAGCTAGTAATCGAGTGGAAAAAAAAAAATCTATTGGCTTGTCTCAAAGGCCTGGGACGTCAATAGTCTCCACTGCATGTCTTTAAACATTCTTATTACTGCCAATTTTCAGCCAGACCAGCAACAAAACTATCATTGCTCGGATTGGATCAAGGCCTAATGCGGCCATAGTTGCCTTAATGTCCATCAGACTTCTATTGTTCAGAAACGATTTGGCTGTAAGAAGTTATTGTTGTGTTGTGGCATGCCATTTAAAAAAAATGGTTACAAAATTATGCTGATTTACAGTATAACATATTACTATGTTTTGTATATTTGGTTGTCAATTGATTATCGAATTACAGCTATTCCCTTTGTTTTTTGTAAAGCTTGATTTACAGTTAAAGCAATAACATCATCAGCCCTAAATCATAGGTTATAAGTAAAATGTGATTTGCAGAAAAAAATAATGTTTTATTTTTAAGTACATTACTTCTATGTTCTTCAGTGTTTGGAGACTTACATTTTCTTGCTTTCTGTTTTTGCAGGCCCTTGAAGTGGAAGAATGAGATGCAAGTCCATTTGGACTATCACTGACAAACAAGATATCTAAAGTTTGGAATAGTAAGTTTATCCTTTCAAACTTTGCATTCGCTTGCTGTATCACTCTCTAATTCTAAAATGCTGTTAGGTGAAACCGCTCTTTTTATCTGACAGCCTTGTCAAAGAACCTGAAAGTCATCTTAATGAATCTGTTGTGCTATGGAGTATCACACATTACTGGAGTATTGATGAAATGAATATGTGTTGGAAAGGCTAACTCTGATTTGACAGATCATGTCTGATACAGCCCCTATCCATTGCTTTTGTCATGTGTTGCTTTAACATTTATTGCCATGTGCTGCTCCTTTAATATTTCTGAATATACTTTTTTTTTAATTATAGCCAGTATGTGCATTCCTAATGGAAAGTATGGGCTTAAAAAGACTACAGAAGCACTGCATGTATAACTTTTCCAACAGAAGTCTACAGCATTGATTAACATTTTATTTTGGGAACAGTTTTGTATTCATCATTCATGAGAGTCATTTCACCTCCCCTTCAAATGGCCTCCGGAGAATACTCAAGAGTTGAGTATTTGCACCTCATGAATTGTGAATTTCTCCGTCATGATGGTTAACCAACAGAGAAAAATAGAGTGCAGTGATAGTAGTTTGCATCGTTTCAGAAGTCAAACGTCTACAAGCGTACTCAAAAACATTTATTCACAGACTCCAAAAAAAACATGTCTACGAAATTGAAAAACTAAAGGACAAAAGGATGCATGAAAAACATACAGGAACTCAAAGCAATTTTACCCAAGTGTTTGCAAAGCTTTTCATTTGTGCTTTGAGCTGCAATGTGTGGAAAATGACAACACGTCAGTATAAAAACGAAGGCACAGACAGGATTTGGAGAGGCAAGTGGAAAAACAGAGAGATTAAACCTTACATTTCGGTAAAGCAATTCTGAGCCAATATAAAAGGGCTCTCCAAGCTGCATGCCTGCAGAGCAAGCAGGTGTTTGTGTTCTTATCGGGCTGGAGTCATGCCATATCAACCACAGCCTTTGAAATATAAGATAACATTGCACGATAAAGAACTTTTGATGTTGAAAAAGACTGATGGATGCACGCTGAGTGAAGCAGAGGAAGAGCCTTCAGAATTTGCATGTCACATCCTGGAGATTAGGTTTAAGGCCTTCAACCACCTGTGATTATTCAAGACTGAAGATGCTGATGATTGTTATCCACGGAAGAGGATGTTGCAAGTAGATTGCTTTATAAATTATTTGGACTGTTACACTTCAATTATAAATTAAAGTTTATCTGCTTGACAAATCTCTAGTGGAGTGTTAGTTGCGGATTCTCCTGTCTCCTGAATTGTAACTCCGAGATTTGCAATTTTGGCATTTAACAGCATAATTTATTGATAGCAGCAGTAGCTAATTTATAAAGGAGCGTAATGTTACATGTCTTTTTAGTCTTCTGTAATTGAAATCAAATGTGGTATTACTAAGAAATATATAAAACACCACCAAGGTAAATGTATTTTTAAATGCAACCTTAGTACTCAAACTTCCTTGGATTTAAAAAAGTATGACACATGGTGCTTTATTTGACGGTACGCACATTTTTAGTATGAAACAGAAAGTCAAACAGCATGCTGCTTATTGAAATGGTGGAGGGTTCACCATCACTGTTAAGATTTATTTCCATCGGTTTAAGTCTTTCACATAAGCCCTATTCAAATACTCACAAAACTCCTGAAAACTTCCCGACTTCACCCGGAAAATGTTCCTGTTGGCCCTCTGGTCAATTTTACAAGCGGAGCCATGATGAGCCATTGTGACAAATACAGCAGAAAATATTCAGGAAAATTAACTCTGTGATAGTGGGGTTGATGACGTCTATATCCTGCGACCAGCCCGCATAAATAATCTCCATTTATGTACTAAAACTTCTTCATTATGTTTACTGTTCGCCCATATGACTCTGTTTTGTTGGTCAACGCAGCATGGACTCTGTTGCTTTGTCCACTGTTGCATTTTTTTACATCAAGTCCTGCCTCCTGAGATCCAATGGAAATGCATTAATGGAGATATTTCAGAGTGAGAGGGCTGCACAGGGACTGGTGGCCCAAGCAGTTTAGGATTCGTTGCCATTCTCAAGGGCATTTCTGCAGTGCTCAGGAAGTGAACTTGCGTATCTCCATCTACCAGCCCGATTTCCAAACTTGGTCAATATCCGAACCTCACCTGGCTGTCCAATATGGCCTTTAGAATTGTGGACTTTTATTCTATTCTCTTTTTTGTGTAACTTCGAAGTCTAATATTAACATGTAAGACAGTATTGTGATTATGAATTCTTCATGTCATCAATTAATTTTCCTGCCAATCTCCACGAGCATCAGATGCACACAACCCCCCCCCCCCCCAAAAAAAAAAAAAAAAAAAAAAAAACTTTGATTGCGTATGGCATATGCAAACATGAGAGGACCCAGGTGTTTGATTTGTTCGCTCTTGTGTGCATGTGTGTGTGAGTGCAGGCTGTGTTCCCTGCAGCTGGCTCACTGCTGTATGCTCCTCCACACTGAGGCACTCGGACAGACCCCTTCAGCATTAATTACTGCGGCCATTAATCAGAGCGGCACAGATAGCTGTGTAATCCCTCTACAATGCACTTTTCTTGAGGGGGGCCACCAGTGTTAATTGGATTTGATTGGATACTGGTATGATGCCACACACAGAACATCTTAAGGTAATAATTAGAGGATGGATCAATTGGTCCATTGTGGCATTGATGTTATAGTGAAGGCTGCACTGCAGTTACACATCACTGTTGAAAAGAAAATCACAGTTCGGGCCCTAAGAACAGCTCTGACCAAGATGCTACCTTTATCACACTAAAAACTGAAATATTATATGCAATGGTTTTGATATATTATTATACTTAAACACACCTCAAGGGAATATATATATAGCAAATCACAGTACAGAGAAAAAGATAAAGCTTATCTTAATAGTTACAAGAATGAATAAATGAAACCTTTATTTCTCAGGGGACATTTTCTTTGCCCCTAAATGTGAAAAAACACAAACACATACAGGACTATAGTACAGGACCTTGCATAATATACATGAAACATCAGACATACAGTACATCATTAAAGCATCATTGTGTACCTGTTAAGGAAATCAAATGTCAAGTTCAAAGTAGTTCATTTTCAGACTGTGCGGTCAGAGAGAGTGTCAATCAGCTGAATGTGAATGCTGGAAAAGGATGAGATGCCTTTTTTTTATCCTGAGCATTCTGTACATTCACAAATAAGATAAAAGTGCAAAAGGATGGCCTAGGTCTTATCTTGTCAGGCACATTTAGGGTAAAATGGTCTATCATGTAAGTCATACTGCACATTAGCTCCTGTGTTATCTTTCCCCATATTTCACCAACCTGTCCAGTTTGTTCCCAACACCAAATACAGAACGTAATGACTCTCTGCTTGTGAAAAATAACCCAAAAATAAGCTGCAGGAACATAATAGTACACCTTTAGCATGCTGTGCATTTGTAAAAAGAAGTATTATTATTGTATTTTTCTCAGTCGTTCCTCAATGTCCCATCCAATCCCTTTTGCAGCACTGAATTTAGGGCAGACGTGAGAAGCATTCCACACTCAGGTACTATGTTGACACTGTCTGTGTTACATGAGTCGACGGTATTAGCTAAAAATGTTCAGCTTCCTGCACTGACATTGCTCTCTGCATAAAATAGAGTATTTACACACAATTTGAGGATGGAATGTGACTACCCAAATACAAATAAAGACAAATGTATTTAATCTTGTAATACATTATTTTAATTCATTCATAAATGCCACAAATAAAATATTTGGTATTTTAGATAGTTCTCCCTTCTTAGTCCTACAGTTTCTACTCGTTCTTCTCAGGTAATTTTCAAATTAAGCATCAGTCAAATGTCAGTCTGTAAAAGCCTCAGTTTTATTAGGAAATAAAGTTTTATCAACAAAATCTGGGCAGATAAAAACAGGGTGACGGATATGGCAATGATTGTATTGCAAGCCCCATGTACATAGACTATAGTCCTTAAAGGCCTTGGTTCTCAACTGATTGATCGGGACCCAAAAGTGTGTCACAGAACCATTTTCAGCAGGAGCATGTGTGCATGGCAAAAGTTGTGGCAGAATGTCTGTGTCGTGTTCAGCGAATTGCTGGCTCGTTAAAGCATGAAGCCATTAAAACTGAAATGGTATTTAAAAACGAATCACTCTGCTTATAAAGACAAATGTGTTGACTTGTACTTTTGACGACTGTTGAGTTTTGTTATGTAGACATACTGTAATATTGTGTTCTGTCTTAGGTCCAAGCTGCCCCATTATTCTTTTAATTAATTTGAGCGGTTGACAATTTTACAAAATTTGGTTGATGGGTCCTGAATGCTATACCGGCTAAGAACTACTGCTCAAAGCCAGTTTGGTTCTGCTCCAACTCTTTCCACTTTGCCAAAGTCACTCCCCACGCGTTCATGGAGATTTCCACACTCTATATCCTCTACAAACAAAGTCGACAAAGCAATTAGAAATAAGAATGTCAAATTCAGATTTGGTTTGTATTGTGACCTAGCCTTCATCTAAAAAAATAGACTCAAAAAAAAATTCACCTCATCAACTTCATTACAAAATGCTTGAACTTGACTCTTCCATGTGGTAGCTATTTTTTATTTGGCACCTACTTAGGGAGACATATGTGCCAGATTCCTTAATGCTGTGTTTTGTTATTCTTGGGCCTTTCTCAATTGTTGCTTCACTGGTTTGTCTTGGCTGTAATGCAAGAGCTCATATACCCACTGCACATCTCTCTTTGCCTTCTGGCAGTGTGAACAAACCAAATGGACGGTTGGGCTTTCTTTCAACATACCACAGTCTCAACATGGTCATTTTTATCTCTTGCGTTTACATCCTTTCAGTCAGTTGCACTTAGCGGCTGAGGGAATATGGAGAGACGGGCTGAGTGTTGCTTCACCTCTACTGGAGCCACCGCAGGCTTCCAAGAGGGAAACAAGCCAAAAGACGTGGCAAGGGCAGGGGAAGATCTGGCCATCTGGAGCAGGACTTGTGTTGATGCCAATGTTGTGTTGTTCTGCTGCAGACTGACTCTATACAACATTCGTGTGCAGTGTCACAAGTTCATCATGTCTCTAAGGTGTTCATATGTTTTTTTATGACTTTTATATGACCTCACAGTTATGATGGACAAGTTAAATTTGAGTTTCTCTCTGGAGTTTTTGTCCTTACGTAGCACCATGGATATATTTCCTATAGTAGAGTGGGTCTTTCTTCGTATTATGCATTTCACATCCTGCTCCTTTTTAGTCTAAAGCAAGATGTGATGGAGACAAAAATATTTTAGTTGCACATGCATCACTTTGCTGCTGATGTTTACTGAACATTTTTGAGAAAAGAGAAGAACTGGGTTTAGATTATCAGTAACCTTCCTCTGGATAAGACAACTTGACATGAAACATTTGTTATTACAAGCTATGTTTACACGTGCAACAGTTCTTCAAACCGATTCAGATCATCCTGATTGGGGATTCCAATTTAACATGTTCGCTAACTATCTGAATATGACGTGCGTGTACTGTACTTGTATTAAGCATTTACTCAGATGAAACAACTCTGACCTGTCCTGCAGGTCTGATCTCCCCAAAACAGCAGCAAAAGAGGTTGTTCCTTCCTGTTAACATACATAATAAATGCCCTTTAACTTGTGAGAAATTGATTCATGTTCTACGGTACTTCAGATTCGTGTTTCTGTTAATGGGCGCGTTTCAAAAAAGTTTTTCTTTGGATTGAGATCCATTTCAAGCACAACTCAAACCCTGCTGTGTTTATTTCTCTTTCATTATTTGCGGTCTAGATTTGGTAAGCACACAGGAGTCGCCGTGCAAGTTGACTCCACCTGTGAATTTAAACAAACACCACTGTCGCTCCAAATGTTGCTCCTCCATTCTCCCCCTATATGTGCGACAAAGATTTAATTATCCTCCTCCTGTGTAACTTTGGATGTCTTGCAAGTACTGCTAGATCAGCAGTACATAATCGATTAACAGCGGGAGTTTGCCGGACTACAGGAGGACTTTTTGACATGCACAGTTAAGAGAGATGCCCAGTGAGATTAGTTTCACCTCAACCAGGAAGACACGCTTGATCCGACCGTGTGTGTGTGTGTGTGTGTGTGTGTATAGGATTTTGAACCAAACAATGATCTGCTTAAACCACCCCTCTCGTTTGGATTGATATATCTTTCCGAATGAGCCCGATCCGATCAAAATCTTCTGATTGACGTGTTTACATGAAGCATTTTTATTCTGATCAGGCTTTTATTCAGATTGTGTGTCCATGTAAACATAGCTACAGACAGCAGTCACTTACACTTGACAACAAAGGATTAATATTGTGTTGTTGTTGTTTTTTGGGTTTTTTCAAAACCAAGTATCTTCTCTTCAGAGCGTCTGCACAGTGTGTAAACTAAAAGAAAAGCCTTATTTCTTCTCATGAAATCTTTAGATTCAGGTTATAGTTTTCTGATGCCTTTCTGAAGGAATGCACTGTTTGCAAATAATATTAGATGATCTTTATTAATATTATAATGCATTCTTGCATGCAGTGGTTTTACTTCCTATATGAACCTTTACTTTTTTTTTACAAAGCTTTCCTACACAGACAAGAATTCTAGGTTCCAAAGCAATGTACAAAATGTACAGGTGTTAATGTATTTACTGTATTCTAAAACTTCTCATATACTGTATATCCTCCACCTATACATTTGGTAAGTGATCCTTTATCCTGCAACACTAAGTCCCCAGCAGCATTAATCAATGTGGAAACGCCTCCTCCAACAAACACACTCTCATTAGTGCAAACATAAGAGTATGCACACTGTGTGCTCAAACAGCAACACATGCAGCGAGCATTAACCTGCCATTTGTCTTCATCTCACTTCTTCACTTGTTTTCTCAAAAGTGTTTGAAACACGTCGAATGACGTTCTGTACAACAAATCAACAAATATCTAAGATTACCAGTCTTGTTTAACGGTGCACAGTCTGTAGTTGTTCCACAATGTTTGGAGTCTTTTTAAGGGTCATAGACTAGGGTTCTGAAACTGAAGTGATTACAGTTATGACGTAGGAGGGTGCAAAAAGAATATGCTTCGGTCCTTTAAATCAAAGAGTCACAGTGAAATATATTTTAAAAGAATTAAATGTAACTCTAATTTTCCTTCTCAAGCCACTCTGCATGGAAGTGCTTTACCTGAAAAGAATACAGTATATATGTATAACCCTGCAAGCTTTACTACATCCAAGGACTTCCTTTAAAATGCTTTCAGAAATGAATCACAAATGAAAGCAAACCAAACACGCACTTTCATCCGAAGGTTGACATGTAACAACTGTTGAATGAGAAGTTGGGTTGAATATCTTCTGCAGGGTTTGATTAAAAAAGCAATGCAAGCATCACAAGTCATTGCAGGCTATGTACGTAAACATGGGAAACAACATGAAAAGCTGAGATCATCTTTTATAGAGAGGTTTTGGTGAATGGGCTCATGACACAAGCAGTTCTGTACTCCTGCTGTGTATATTTATTTCTCAAGAGCAAGTTGCTCTTAGTCACCCCATTAGTTCAAGACTGTTTGCGTGTACACGAACACAGACTTTGTATGTGTGACATTTTGAGCTCCATGCTTTGCAGAGGTTTGACTTGAAGTATGTCGTTTTTACAACCCCATGATGTGTTTTGCTTTAACAAACAACAGTACACAATTTGTCAATCAATGTTTCCCTATCATCACCGTAACATACTGAAGAGCGTTTGAGTACCATGGAGGGTTTCTACTCAAATAAAAAGTCCAATTTAATCCAATCTATTTTGAGGCATTTGCCTGGCTTTATTTTTTTAATAACTCAGACTTTACAAGTGGACCATATTTCCAGCTTTATAATTATTCTGAGAAATATGATGAAGAAATTGAGGATGAAATTAAATGTTGTCATCACTTTGATTTTGAAATAAATCAAGAAATCAAAGAATTGGAGCAAACAGCTGGCACATCCTCTGCTGTAAATCATGTTTACTTGTAACCTGTACATGAGAGCAGGGCTCTAGTTACAATGTTGCTCCTATTCTGATACCAGCAACACATCAGTTTACCACGATATCCGATGTCTTTTAATATACGCACATCCACTAGAAAAGAAGTTTAAATCCAGTCATAGCCAGATGTTCATCTCAGTCGTTTAATGACCTAAATACTGCAGCATTGGAAGACCTGTACAGCTTTATGGACTATATCTTGCTTCAGCTGTAAGATTTACTCTCACTTCGGAGTCAGATCACTCTGTCATTAAACGAGTCTTATTGAGGTCTGATTTGTTCTTATCTGAGCACGAACGCTTACATCTTCATCATAAATCCAAGTCATTGGAGTATGAGACAATATTTGTGTCAAATAAGATCTCGCATGATTTGATTCTGAGAAAAAAAAAAAACGAGTTAAGCTGCACACATTGCATTGGCATAGCCATATCTTTTTATCCACCAGTGTATTAGCATATTTGCCATATTTAGTTATTAGCTCACAATTCTGCTAAAACGCCGAAAACAAATTACTGGTACAGCCGAGTGAACATGAGAACAAGGAGTTATTCCTCACGTATTACCATGTATTAGAATATCCAGGGACTAGGGGACACTGTGCATGTGAGAGCAGTGTGCACACACACTGTAAATGATGTCAAGGGAGAAATTGCTTTTTTTGGGACCCCCGTTACACTTCAAGGGCCTTGCTTAAGGCTTAGATGATGTCTGTTTTCAGAGAATTGCCTCCTGTTTTCCCTGACTTTTTTGGGGGGAAATATTTCTGTCTTTCTGAGAGAGAATTTTATGTTATGTAATTTATTTACTGCAAACCAAAAGGTGCTGAGGGTGCGCACTGTTACTTTATGTAGGTCATTTGATAAACACTCTAATTGGGCTTTTAGTCTATGAATAGTGGGATTGGTTATGGTTGTTTCTTTCGGAAGTTAGCCAAGCTGATGCATTTTTCGAGTAAATATATGGACTTTATTTTATGTGGTCTTATGGAGAAGCTTGAACTTTTCTGTTTTGTCCACATATCAGTTTCACACATTCATGTTTTTGTTGAAGATAACACATGTGAAACCCTGAATGGGATGAGAATAGTTTGTCTTCCGTTCGAAATTGTCGCCTGTATTTCCAAAATGTGTCTTTATAGCGATTCTGTAACAGTTAAACAATGATTTCAATAACGTGTTCCCCCCCCGTCTCTCTCTTCCTTACCCTTTTCATGTAACATACTTTGAAAGCCGAACAACTGGCCCTGTTCAGTTTGAGGTTATTCCATGTTTCCACTGGAGAAAAAAGAAATGCTCTCTTGAGCCCAGATCAAAGACTCAGTGCTCAGAGTGGCCCAGGTGTTCAGAAGACAGTGAAAAAGGCAGGTACAACACCTATCTCTTTTTTTCCCTTTCAATAAAGAAACAATGAAAGCCCCCTCTTGGCTTTTTATCGGATGAAACAGAAATCGTTGTTGTGGTTAAACAAATGAATAATGTGAGTGCTGATGCTAAACAGGAGAGACAGGTTAGAGATTCTCCTAGCTGACCATGGTTCTTGTTTTGTGCACCAGCCTCAGCTTTCTAATAGTATCCCCATACATGCATTTTTGAACATCAAAAATCTGGCAGAAGAGCTAAATAAGTGATGTTCTCATTGGTATACAATGCCCTTAAATCCTCTTCACCTGCTCTCATACATGCAGGCACAAATTGCTTCTTGATGTTTACTTCCTGTACACTTATTTCTGTTGCATCTCTGCAGCCAGTTTTTCAATACCACAGGGTGTATTTGTTGAGAGTTGAGGCCAATAAAAACCTGCGCAAAAAGACTTTCCCCTCCATTCAGGCTGCTGTAATATCCCAAGGTTTATTGGGCCAACATATCCCAAACCCCAAATACTTCAGCTCCTCCGAGTATGAGCCATACATCCTCAACAAGAGTCAGTGTTATAATTTAAGCTGCATGAAGTTAAGTTTCTTGTTACCAAAATGAATTGATTGTATGAATCGGTACATATGTAATGCTTATTCAGCTTTATTTCTCAGTAGTATCAGCAGGGTTCAAACTGTTTTAAATCCAGCCAATATAATCCACATTTATATTTTCAAATCTTAAAATCCATTCTGAGTAACAGAGCATGATGCATCTTATGGAAATGTGCATTTGCACCTTACACAGTTAGATTTTTGTGGATTGTGACAGAACAGAAATATTAATTAAAATCTAAGCGGGTTCACACTGTTTGGTTACCAACATTTTTCCTCAAATTGCTAGTTTGCTCAAATTGCTGTTGTTGCTGTTGTCTTGCAGGGCTACTTATCTCTACTGGAAATGAATATCTGTACATGATTACAGGTTTGAATCACAGCTTACATATTTACTGCAAAACAGGGGAAAAGGAAAACCAGACAAACCATTAAAGGCAGCAGCAAATTTAAAACGTGTCCTGATGCAAGGCTTGGAATAATCCTGTCTGTGTTGAAGATCATGTTCTTGTTATAAAACCCTGTAGAGGCTGAATTTAACACACACTTTAACACATTGCTTTTAGCTGGACAGTGTAAATTAATTTCTGGACAGGCACAGCATCAGGATTGTTTCTGTAGTGGTGCTAAGGGGGTGCTAGGAAAATAACCAGTTCTCATGACAGTAGAACTACTGTATAAGCAAGTCTATTTTTTCTTCAATAAAAACAGCTTTGGCACATTCCATATGAAAGTAGTTTTAGTTTAATTTGGCCAAAGAATATTCCAGAATAGCTACAAGCCTATTTCAACGGACCACAAGCGAAGGGCAAAAGAGTTTCATGGGTGAAGGTGAAAGACTACAGCACCCAGCATCACTGGACAGCGCCCATGCGCCCAGCAACACCAACATCAACAAAATACACCTGAATGACATGTGCTTGTCTTTTGCAAAATCCTGTGCGTTAAATTTGTAATGTCAACAAAAACACGTGTCCCACTTTGCATTAAATGTAAAGGACAGCTACCTAAATGTCAGAAGTAATGAAGATAATGAATATAAAGGCCTATACAAAGAGCAACCAGGAAATGCTAACAGCCTATGTCTACCAGAGGTGGGACAAAGTCATTGTCTTGCAAGTCAAAAGTAAGTCTCAAGTCTTCGGTCTCAAGTTCCAAGTCGAGTCAAAAGTCATAACCTTTGAATTTCGAGTCCATAACAAGTCATTAGCTCTCTTCACCAAATTAAATGCAATTTAGTAAAAATCTGTTACTTTTACACAAATCATTATTGTTATTTGAATTATTTTATTTAGCCTACTTCTTAAAACAAAATTACAAGACCAGTGTGACTGACTCTGTTTTATCTTTTTCCTAAAATCGGGTTTTTTCCATTTTTTATCTGAATTTTTTTGTTTAATGATGTGTTCTATCGGATCGGATCTCTGATTTGGCTCATTTTCTTAGATCAGGTAATTGAGAAATGATAAAACATATATCTGCCTGCCTTTATTTTTTTAAAGGTAGTAGTGCCCAGGCCCCCTGCTCCCCCTGTTTAACAGTCTGTGTGGAGAAGTTCACAGACTACAGCAGGCTGTGAGATAACGTCATTGTTTTTAAAGTGCTGATTGTCGATTAATACAGAGTGAACGGGGAAAAGTCGAAACGTCCGTTTGACCGGATCACGTGCGTTTCCGACCATAAAGACTAGCTCCGTATGGATCACAGACTGTGTTCTGTTGCACTAAAATGTACAGCTGGCGTTCCAGTGTGTGTGTGTGTGTGTGTGTCAGCTCGCCCCTGCAACATGCAGACAGCAGAGGAGCAGAAGCGAGAAGCTGCAGGTACACCAAACATGCTTAAAACTCGTATTTTTTATAAAAACACTTGGTATGAAAAACGTAGATTTTTTTATGAATCAAACCAATGTTGAGGCAAATCCCAAGATATTCTGTGCGCAGTTGATTATATTTTCATTGTCAAACTCCGTAATTCTGTCCGTGTTTTCCCCATCGCAGAAATCATAGGGCCCTAAAATAACATCAAAACACCTCGAGTATTTTCGAGTCATCAGGCTCAAGTCCAAGTGAAGTCACGAGTCATTTGTGTTAAAGTCCAAGTCAAGTTGCAAGTCTTTCATGTCAAGTCGACTCCAAAGTCATCAAATCTGTCACTCGAGTCCGACTCAAGACCAACTCATGTGACTGGAGTCCACACCTGTGATGTCTACTAACTGTGCACAGGCAAACAACAAACTAAAATCACAATCCTAGTGATATTTGTATTGCAAGCGGAAAATAAAAGTGCCCTGCTATGCATCAAATGTAACACATTAAATGTTTATCACAACAACAGTAAAGCTCACCAAGTGCAAATGAGTGTATCATCTTCTAAACATCCAAAGCCTTGGTTCTTTATGTGTGTATGGCCAGGCAGGCAAGCCTTCTGAGTCGAGGATGTCGTCTGTTTCTCGGGTTAGTCTTTTATGTACGTGCTGCATGCAGGAAAAACTGCACTCATATGATGCATACTGGCAGTGTAACATGTTCAAAAGTTTAAAGATGTCCACAAATTAGTCTTTGTAACTTATAAGCTTTGGGTCTGACTCATTTGGGTTTTCATTTTCTACCTGCACTCTTCCATTTTTAAAAAAAATGGTCCAGCACAGAAGTCTGAGGCACTTTATTGGGGCTATATAGATTTGTGACAGGGCAATAGCTACCCCTATAGCCTTGGTGCAGTGTCGTTCTTTTCTCTTCCTAGACGTACATCTCATTGTTGATTTACATTTTTTGAGCTCATAAAGCAGTGTATTTATAGTAGACTGGGCTGTCTGCTAAACCAGACAAATTGCTCAATGTGCAGTGTGTGTACATCCTCATTATGCATGATTGACTCTTCCTCTTGCTGCAAAAAGATCTCATAACAGAGAAACTCGAGCATTAACTTTTTAGTTCCAGCTGAAATTAAATTGTAGGGTTTCTTTCTGCCATGCCGTAGTAGCTTCTCTGCAAATACAAGACACTATCTTTAGTCTACATCTATATCTATATCTGAACATCCATTCCTTTTGCTTTATGTCTCTGTAGATTGAGAACGACTTTCCAAATAGCTTGGCAAAATAATGATGTTAGAACTGTATGCCCATTAAGCAGCGATTGTGAATGGCATACAATGAGTGTGTATATTCATGAAACCTTAATTGTTATCATGAACCAAAAATGGTGTGATGGCATGCCATGGTTTAAATTAATTTAATATACTGCCAGGATTTGTTGATTCTGCCCTTTGGTGGTTATTTGTAGAGGTCAAATATACATAGAATGTGCTGTAATGAATACATTAGTAAACGTTACAGGTTGTTCATGTTGTTTTGGCCATGCTTCTGTATTATGATTTACTGAAAAAGAATATAAAGGGGGGAAATACGATGCTTGTTTGGATCCCGAGGGCCTGATTCACGAAGAATTGATTGCAGCTGCTAATACCTCCAAAATATTGTGTAGAATTTATTCCAGTTATCTGCTTCGTCTCAAGGTTTAATTCACAAAGCATATAGCTCCAATGATATTTAGGCACAAATACGCTCATAAAGTTGTCCTGCTCGGTGCAGTGTGCTCTTGTTTTGTGTCTAAATGTGGAGAAAATCTGTCCCCACCTTTACTGTGCGCTCTCATGCTGACGGAGCTCTTTTGTCCACATAAAGATGATGACCTGCACCAAATAAATCCAACTAAATTATACAATTTAGGTAAAAAGAGCATTACTAAGAACGCAGCAAGCATAAAATCAGTTTGACTTACATATACTCACAATTAGAGTCATTATACTTATATGCAAAACAAATGAGTACTATTGTACAGTAAGTTGCAGGAACTAGGTTGAAAATCGCCCCAGATCAGAGAGCTTGCCCCTCCAGTGACACATGATTGCATGATTTCTTAGGTGTAGGTGGTTTTTACTCCTTCCAGTGCATTTTTATTGGCACAATACGAGATGTGTTGCCAAAAAGAGTCACTCTTGGATCTGTGGGGATCGTTATACCTGTGATATTTGTAAGCACAGCAGGTATAGAGGTCTAGAATGTATTCAGAGCTGGTCAAGCCCAGAACATGTGTCAGTGTTCCTAATCCTGTTTTACACCTCAGGCAGAGCTGGGAGACTCCATGTGCCTTCCAGGAGTGTAGTACAGTATTTTCTATGGATAAGGTCATATTGTGTCATTGTTTTGGTAGTATTTAAGGGAAAATACTGACTATAAATACACAGTTCTTCCCATTCCTCTTCTTTAAAGGGAAACTTTAAAGGTCCTACTCCCACTTGCATTCCTCTCCAAGTGCTTCCCATCCTATGAGTTGAGAAATTCCAAAGTAAATATAAACTATAAACCCTTTTGTTCCCTGTTGGTCATGCACAAGTTTATCTTGAGTCAACTCTTCTATTGATTGTAGGAGGATATTTTGTTCCGTTATAATAAAGTGGCTAACTTAAAGGTATTTGAAAAAATGAGTATGGGGGAGCCCATGCGTGTGACATTTCTTATAAATACTGCAGCACAGTTACCACCTGGTCTCAACAGATGTTTTTTATCGCCATTCTATCTGCGTTTGGCTATAAGCTTTTTTTACATTGAGGCTTATTTGCATAGAAAGGGGCCGACTCTTCCCCAATTGACTGGATAATAGCTCGTTGACATACTGTATGTGCCTCCATCACTGAATCACAGAGACACTGTTTGCTCTGCAGCGCAGTTATTGGTGCATTCAAGGCCCTTCATGTGTACTGTGAATTGGACAGTTATTTTTTGTTTTAGCACATGTATAGCAGGCCGCGCACTCCTCTTATGAACCAGGCACTAAGCGATTGTTTGCTTACCTGCTCATCAGGAACAGCTGATAAGTTCAAGTTAGTGGTGGGTGATATGGAAAAAATATCATATCACAATTTTTTTATGGCAAGATCACGATTTTATCACGATTTTTTTTATACTGATCTTAAAGACTAATTTGCAATTTACTGACCAGTTCAACCAAACTTATTTTATAATGTTTTTAAATGCACAGAAACTGTACTAATAAGTTTAGTCTATTTGAAAAACGTCCTTTGTAGGGGGTCTGAACACCAGAACATTTGTAGCACCAAAAATGTCTTTCACTCGAATTGGTCAATATTTATGCACAATTTGAAAGTTTTCTGCACAACTTTGAAATTATGATTCAGTAATGTGTCCTCTTTTTGTGTTCATCAGGTACATTTTCACGCAGTGATGCATTCATTTGAAAACATGCAGACTTCAAGTTCTTGTGTTTCTGTGCTATTTAGCCCTGCAGAATTCCTACAGCTGGAGCTTCATATAGGCTAAGCAGCCTTTAGTTTAGTTTATATATAATCAAACATAATACATAATGTTCATTCTGTGACACATGGTCAAAGTAAGTTACTGAAAGAAGAGTTTTATTGATAGAGGGGGCGGGACATCGTTGATTGACAGACAGACAGTCACTATGGTTACTCACTCTCACCTGCCTGCTGCACACTGAACGAGAGGAGAAAGAGCTGCTGACTGACATCACTTTAAGCAGTATGCATGGAAATCAATGAAGGGAAATAAATGAATGTACTGTGCAAAAAAAATTAACAACCGAGGTCGGGACCTCGCTGATATGATCGCCTCCCTCCGTTTCATAACGTCATTAAGCCTAGTCCCTATAGGTTCCGTTATCACAACAGGTGAGCCTCGAGGCTTGTTAGTAACTTTTAAAAACAGAGAGAGAGCAGAAAACATTGACAGCAACATTTTAAACCCCGGGTATATATCTCCCATCACTGACTGTCTGTCTGAGCTCCGCTCTGTCTGACTCTGAGCAGACTGTTAACGTCTCTCGGGCTCTTTAAAACAGTTGTTTGTGTCGCTATCCGAGATGTAAACCTTAACTGTGCAAACTATGCAGATAAGTTAATTGTTGCTCACGCTGTGTCGGTTTGGAAATATCTCAAAACAGATGCATATAACCGGGATAGAGTTGTTTTTACGGACTAACTCTATTTGTTTCGTTTTCGTTTGCACCGTTAAATCCCGCTCCACTGCTGAGCAAAAGGGGAGGTGGAGATGCACCTCTGTATAGCATAAACTGCAGCATGATAGAATAAACAGATTAGCCCGGTTCTACGATCTCTCTGCTTTTGGCAGATCGTCAACACGTTCAAATCCTTCATGATCTAAGATCGTTATATTGCACACCACTAGTTCAAGTTGTATTTTTAATTCACATAATCATAGTCACTGGATCACAATTTTAAACTGCACACAAGTGCCATCAATTGTCTTTGTGTGTTGGATTAAAACTTTATGATGCTCTCTATGAAGTGTCCACTTAAACAGTATTAAGTGACATGCAGCTTCATTGCAACACTTCACCTCTTGCAGTAACAGTTTGAAGTAAAGCCTTTCAGGGCTTGAAATGACATTTAGTTTCTGAGAAAAGAGATCAAATGTAACACATTCCCTTTATGTTTCCCTTCACTCTCCAGGCTCCTGTGCTCTCATTCTTGAAGTCAGTATTAATCAGTCTTCCTTGCTGTGACTTAAAGAACCTAAATGCAGATGATCGCACCATGCACATCAGAACAGAAAAGGAAAGGGACTCACTTTTCCACTTATTCTGGGACATTTGTTGTGATAACAAACCCTAATGCAATGGAAAAAAAGGGAATTGTTTTCTTTACAGAAGCTAAGATAAGCTATGCCAGGGCTTTATTGGATCCAATTTGGCTTTAACTGGCTGTCTTTCATTTAGAACGACACAATGCTATAGGGCCGTTCATCAAGAGCAGGTAATGGCTTAACATTTTAATGAACCAAGACAACACGCGTCAAAGAATGTTTGGATACAGAGAATGATACAGATGAGTATTTTAACTTTGACGTTTGTCATTTAGCAAAACGCATAAAGCACAGTCAAGAAAATACTGATATAACGTACCAGTGGAAGACTTACTTACTTTGGGAGATTAAATACTTTACTTTTAAACAGACCTCTGTTTATCTGCTAAGATATTATTTCCAGTTTAAAGGAGTTTGAAAACTAGCAAAACCACAGTATTCCATTTTGAAACTGAGGAAATTGCAGAAATAGTCTTCAGCTCAACTCATCTTTTATTTGAGCCTTTTTCGTGTGTTTGCTTCTTCAAAGGTACTTTGTATGGGCCCTTGCTCACTGAAACCCAAATTCAGACAGACAGAGGAGGAAATCAACACTCAGTCTGCCAATCACATACAATTAAACCCAAATGTCTCCTGGTCCCTGGGGTGATCTCGCACATCCATCGGTGAAAGATCAACAAGGCAAAGAGAAAAACAAAAAGGAGGAATTATTTGGAATTCAAATAGGGGCCTCTGATGGTGCCGGATAACAAGTTGGCTGTCCGTTTATTTAGCCCTGATGTCATTCCTCTTCTCAGCTCCTCTCTGAACTCAGGTTGTTTCAGAGCAGGGTTTGAGGTCTTATAAATATTAATGCCTTAAAGTAGTTAATGTGACAGGAAAAGATGATGTGGTTTCAGGAATATGAGTATGAAAGCATTGACAGAAACATTTATTCCTACCTACCCTCCTTTCAAAAGTAGAGGAGATAAGGGAATATTGAGTCTTTAAAGGAGCAATATGTAACTCTCACATAGAGAGTTTGAAATTAGTGCTGAAATCCAAACATTGAAGAGAGCTGTCTCCCCCCAACCCCTCATTCCTATAGGCGATGCACACATTGGTTGCCATGTCGCCGACACAGAAGCTTCAGTGTTTAGCCAGCTCTGCTAGGTCATAAAACATTTCTGCGTTCTAACATCTCTCCATTTTTCAAAAGCACCTCCAATATTTATCCGAGTTTGACCATGTTTCTGGTCGTGGAGCTTGTTAAAAACATGCTAGGGCTTTGTATGTTTGCTTTCCCACTTTCAACGCTGCAACACCTGAAAATACAGACCATTCTGGACCGGATCTTTTACATTTCTCTTTTAAGATATACTTCAATAAGTTTACCAAATTAGTATTGAGAAGCGCATAAAGGACTTTAAACAAGTGATGTAAATAAGCATAGAAGAAAGTTCATGTATTTATGTAGCATCTTTCAGAGCACATTTGTCACAGGGTGCTTCAAATTGGTAATACAGAAACAAACGCATTATGCAGTCCATGATATAGAAAGAAAGAAACACATATCATACAGGCAAGTGTAAACAAACACGGTCTTGAGCTGCTTCTAAACCTGTAAACATGTTCTGCAGGTCAGACAAAAAAAAATGCAGAGAACACAAACTCAAAGACCCAGTCCTCTTAGCTAATTTTAGCCTATATCAAGGAACGCTCATCAGACCCGGATCAGAGGATGTATGGAGACCTGCTGGTTATGTTAATGTTAATGCATGGTTGAAGTAGACCTCATGTAGGCATATGCGTGGCCATGCAGTGCTCTCGAAAGGACCTTGAATTGAATTGTAATGTGATTGAAATATGAGTGCCATTAAGGCTTCTTTAAAAAAACGTTAAGAATATGTTACGTGTCTAATGAATATGGTTAGAAGGTTGAAAAATGAGAGTAATGTAAGAAGCGAGACCTTGGGAGGTATTTATGGCTCAAAATCAGGACAATATGGTTGAAAAGTCCTGAAAGTAACTAATAGAGGGGGACAGAAAAGCATCCTTGCAGTGGTTGTTACATGTTTTCCTTTTATTGAAGTGTCTTTATACATGGCCCTTCGTATATGTCCAATGTTGACAACCGATGTACCATTTTAAAGCATTTTTTATTTGTTATTATTAAAAAAGTATTCTACTTTACATTGTACTTCCAGTATGTCAGAGATGTCTGGGTTGGGCTTAATGGGTCTCCAGAGTGTCAATTCAAAGAGCTAATACCACACATGCTCTAGATGGACCCTATACGTACGAAAGAAGAAAGGGAACTCAGCAAAATAGTATTCAATTAGTAAACTAATTGATCAATTGCTTTAATCATTCAAATCATCCATAATGTTGTATATGAGGTAATAAAAGATGTTTTATTATTACAGAAGTTTTCATCTTATTAGTTCACACAATGATCATTTAAAAGGTGGCGACTTCAAAGGTGTTTTTGTTTTTTATCCAGAGCTACAGCTCAAGAAAATCAAGATGAGTTAATACATTTCAAATCCCCATACTTATTTTATCAGATGTGTTTGTATCTTCCTCTTTATGTGTGCTTGTTAGGGTGCTTGATATCTGCTGGTCTGTGAGTTTCTCAGCACTGTGTTGATTAATGTCGAATCATTATCACATTGTATTTTCCAATATACTGTTTTGTCACCTTTGACTTTCAAATATCTACTTTTACTTTGGTTGTATCTTCAGACTTCTACAAAACGTACGCATCAAGCATGCAAAACATGTTTTGTTTGTTGTATAACGGCCATTATTATTAGTATTATTACTATTTACACAGTGATCAGGGTGCATACAGAGGGGAGATGGAACAGCTGGCCCTCTAGTGCGGTCAGAACTACCTGGAGCTAAACCCTCTCAAGACTTGGACTTAAAGAGAAGCCTCCTTTACCCTCCCCTGCAATCCTCAATAGCACAATGTCTCCTTTTGACACTTTCAGGCTGCTGAGACCCACAATACCCCAGGGTCTGAAGTGGACGTCCCTCATAGACACAATCAGGAAAAGGGCAGAGCAGAGGATGTACTTCCTGCTCAGCTCAGCTCAGGAAGTTCAACCTGCCCCAGGAGTTGCTGATCATGTTTTACATCACCATCATCCAGTGTGTTTGCTGCACATCCATCACTGTTTTTTTTATATGTGCCACCAAACAGGACAGAAACAGAAAACAGACTGTCAGGTCTACAGAAAACAATCACTGGATGTACTAAAGTTCATCTGTAAAACAGGATGTAATCAGTTTTCCTCACGCTCTTGCATAATTACGAATGCTTCTCATTCTCCACTGTTTCAGTAGTTTTTGTACCTTTTTTTTAAAGGTAAAAAGCTACTTCCTTAGTAAGCTACATTTAAGACAGACTTCGTGGACTGGGGACAATCTCCATAGAACAAGGCCTTAGCTGAGGTGAAAGCTTTTCATGTACACCTCTGAAAGGTAAGCTAAGCTCTATTTTCTGTATAGTCATTTGCATTTCTGATATTATGTAATACTTACATTTTATGTGTGTTTTTGTGTGTTAGAACCAGACAAGAAAGTGTTGTATGGGAGAGATTTACACTGTAAATGTAATTCCAGCTTTTGTGAGGAGCTGGAATCTGGTTCTTTGGCAAACAGCTGTAGCCTCCTGACCCTCCTCCACAAGTTTGGATGGTAATTGAAGCTTTTATGCATACCATAACTGTATATGGAGGCACGGCTGTATATCTAAATTGACTCTGATGATCTCTAACTTATCATCAAGTCTTTTTTTTACATTAAAAAGTTACAAGGGGACTGTCTGTTTCTACTGCAAAGTTACTGTGAGCAGACATCAAGGAAACTGAAGAGCAGAAGTGAACACCACAAATACAGAATTACTTTAAAGTAGAAAAACTACCCTCGTTAAGTGAATGTAGTGATGGCAAAGTGCTCAGTTGGGACAGTACAAACATCTGCATACAGTCCACGACTCTGCTACAGCTCACACAGGGAGTAATTATCCATGATATTCTCATGGCTACATTATTTCTGGAAGCAGTTCACAGTCTCATCATACATCCTCCAGGTGTCCATAACAAATTAACATAAATAACATAGAAATTCAGTACACTGAATAGCTTGCACTGCAGCCAAATAAGCATATTTTGTTTTGTTTTTTTAATCTTTGAATATAAGAAATGACTTACTGAGCAAGCAGATGTAACTCATCCTTTCACAACGAAGAGCAACTTTACCTTGTACAGCTTGTATATCATGATGAGCAAAGCGTGTCTGTCAGTTCAGCCTCTTAAAGTCAGTTTTTATAATGAAAAGCCTGAAGGTTTAGGTGAAATCAGTGACTCCACATTCCACACCGGGCAGTATAAGCTTTAGCCATGGTGGGATTCAATGAGTTCCTATACCACGGTGTGTAGATCAGGGCTGAGCAGCATTAAGTATACGCAACAAACGTAGAATGAAACGAGCTGAGGCCAGTTATTCTGTCCCAGGCAAGCATTTCAGCACAAATACTAGCATTTTGTTAAATCACAACTACCACACACTCCATTTAGAAAATCTGCATGCTGTGTATAAATGCTTGACGTAAGGAAAGTGCAGCCCTAACATTTTATATATGAAGCTGACACCAACTGATTCCATCTGTTCAGACAGAGCAATTGAGCCTTTTTTTTTCTTTTACATTACCGGGCCATATCTATTTAAATTAAACTTGTCATACCCCAAATAAGGGTGGCTGTCAAAATACCAGAGTCAGTAAGTAATGGCTTGACAAGGAAATAAATAAATAATAATACCTCTGCGAACTCCTGCTACCCCTTCCTCCTGCCTCCGAAACACAAACAAGGTAATACTAGTATCGCCTCAGCAGTGCAGGACTTCAGTTCTTAGGTTTGCAGAGGCTTTGTTTTCAGATATAACGATGCAAGTAGGTAACCCACACAGCAAGCATGTAGCTTCACTCAGGGGTTTTAAGATTAAAGCTGTGATGAGCCAAACATCCTCTGGCTTTGGACAGCTGCAAAGTTATCACAGTGCTAATTTCCACTCAAGAGCAAGGGGCTGGTATGAAAACTGTAAGCAGTTCCGTCCATAAATATGGGGAGCACAGGAGCAAAAGCTGAGTGATAAGGGAGCACACTTTTCCCCCAAACCACCCTACCAAGCCATTTTATGAAGAGTTTTTATCATATTTGGAAAATATATGTTTTTTGATCATAAAAATCCTCATTTCTGAATCAATTCACTTTTGTAAATTTGAACTATAGATGACATTTAAACCACAGTTGAGTAATTAATTTAGGTTAAAATCTGACTTAAACATTTCATATGATTACCTCAGCTTGCCCGTCTCTGCTGACTTTCATATATAAGAAGCATTTCATAAATACAACTCAAAGATAAAAGTACCTCTTGAATACAAACATTTCTCAGAACATCTGATTCCATGCTTTGAATAAAAAGCACTGTCTTTTAATCCCTGTGAGCAGGTCAAAAATCTAGGTGTCATATTTGACACAGACCTAAGCTTCCAGCCACATATCAGGCATTTTATCATCTACAGAACATAGCCAGAGTCCGACAGTTTCTCTCTCAAGCCAATGCAGAGACTCTTATTCACGCTTTTATCACCTGCAGAATCGATTACTGCAATGCTCTTCTTTCTGGTCTTCCGAAAAAGAATATTTCTCAGTTGCAGCTACTCCAAAATTCAGCTGCAAGACTGTTGACGAAGACCAGAAAGAGAGCACACATTACACCGATTTTAAAATTTCTGCATTGGCTACCCGTGTGTTTTAGAATTGATTTTAAGATTATTTTATTGGTTTTTAAAGCTCTTAATGGTCTTGCTCCCACCTATTTATCCCATTTGCTTTTAAATTATGAGCCTACTAGAGCCCTCAGGTCTTCTGGAAGTGGTCTTTTAGTTGTTCCACATGTCCAAACCAAAACCTACGGTGAGGCATCCTTTTATTACAACGGTCCCCGTCTGTGGAACAGTTTACCTGGAGACCTGAGGGCAGAACATGATGTAAACAGTTTTAAAAGCAAACTCAAGACCTACCTTTTTAGTCTAGCTTTTAACTGAATCTCATTTTATCTCAATTAGTTTTATTACATTTTTAACCTCCTGTGTTTCCTCATTGAGAATTAATGATAGCGTTTCCTCAGTCCGTCAGTACCTGTTTTAATCTAGTTATTTTACCTTAGTTTTTGGATTGTGGGGTGGGGGAGGGAGTCATGTTGTTGCTGTTTGATTTATTTTTATGTAAAGCACTTTGTGATACATCTCTGTATGAAAAGTGCTATATAAATAAAGTTTGATTGATTGATTGATTGATAAAAGCCATGAACATAAAGCACACAAACCTCAAGAGTGAGGATCAGAGCCATCAAAATTGAGCAATTAGGGCAAAAAACGACATCTCTTAGTGTCCCTTTGTCGTTTATCATAGACAAACTAAAAGGTTGGACATTTTTCAGACTCAAATAAAAAAGGCGCTGATGTGCTGGTTAAGCTACAGCAATCAAGAAGCAACAAAGAAGCTCTTAAGAAACCATTTTCTGAATTTAGCCGTTTTATGATCAATATATTCATGCATTTATTGTTATTTTTATAGATGGCAGACCTTTGAGGCAGGGATTTCCCATATAAACTTTTATTGTAGCTTTCTCTCAGTTTTCTTGAACCACAGACAATACCCGATCCCCAAAAGGATTAAAGGGTCTATTATAGCCTGCGGCCAGATAGAGTTGTGCCTTAAAAAAAGAATCTCTGGAATATGTAAAATCACTTCCTGAGCTTAAAAACCAGTGCAGCAAGGAGGCTGAAACGAAAAGAGTTTATGTAATCACAACTCTAAGTTCTGGTAAAAGTATTGTTGGTGAGGACAATGAAAGAAAAAGAGGCCAGCCAAATGAGAGAAGGAGAGATTTTTAGAAGACTAAGTTAAAGTTTATTGTACATAGATTAGGCCATGCTCCTCCACTGGAAGAATGAAACAGTTTACAGCTTATATACGCTTCATATACGCTTCAGAAATTGTCAGAGAAAGTGTGATCTGCTGACTTGTTTGTGTCGATCAGTAATTGTTCTCATTTCAATATCTTGAAACTAATTGCCAGGCATCTTTAATTTAGCACCAGATGCTTCCCTGGTCTCTCTGTCTTTTAAACAATGATAGATTGGTGCAGATGTGGAAAATAGAAAACTGTATTGGGCGTGATGATAATCAGATTATATAGAAAGGCCAATGCGTCAAATGCAATGGATTAGATGATAATGAAGACTTTTTTTGTTAGTGCTGCTTATAAAGTTCTGTTGGTGAATTGGGACATAAACAATTTAAGTAGCCTTTTGGTCCCCAGTCTCAAATGTTCTGAGGCAAAATAGAGTTTTTTCTATTGATTTCCACACAGGTTCACAAAGATTCAATTATTGTCCAGCAGTGACTTATCTTAAAAGACCACCCCAGGATCAGCGCTGCCTGAAGGGCTGACTTAGAAACTGTAGATTTTCTTGAGATATGACTTTCTCTTAAACTGGGAAAGATAAATAAGAGGTAGGCCTAGAGATTGAAGGCAAGCAACATAAGTTATATTAAATGTTTAACACTATGTGGTATCAGAAGTGTGTCCAAAAATGTTAATCAGGCAAAGACTATGTCGATGTATGGAATACAAAATGTAAAGTGCTTGAGAGGTTTTTCCTCGATGAAGACAAGGTGATTTAAATGTTGAGAATTCTGCAGTAAAATTTAAATTGAGATATTTAATTCATTTTGATATTTTCAAAATCTGTTATTCTGAAGTATATGACTCGTTTTGGTTGTTTTAAATCACAAAGAATGCCCATACCCTGTTTTCTCAGGTTGAAGAAATATAGTAATTTCACATATTATTGATTTGGACAATTTCTGTGTGACGTCTTGTCTGATAATGAGTTGTGTTCTCCATTGCTGGAAGCATTAACATAGCATATGAACTTGTGTTGCTAAATGGATGTTTTTGCCCTTGAAGAAGAAAGGTACAGTCCTAAAAAAGTGCATTGATAAAACCTGCCTGCCTTAGACTGCATGCTCTATCTCACCTTTGTTGGAGTATTGTTACCCTCAGAGAGGGCTATTACAGAGAAGAAGTAACATACCTCATTTTGTTACTTTCTAGTTAGGGGTAGGAATGGTTCCCCTTTCCTCCTGCAGTCAGCACTGGTATTTATACTTTGGCCCTCTGGCACCAAAGCTTCCAACTGAGTTTTACCTGAGAAAGCCTGAGGTTTGTGGCTGTAGTTGAGGCTGTGGTTAGAGATTGAGTCAGACTCAACAACATGGGCTTTGTAAGGCCACTTTCCCACAGGCAGGTCCTGGGGCATAAAGCCGCATTACTTCTTTCCACAGATTTCTGAATCCATGATTCAGGTGGTCCCTGAATCATGGATTTGTGGGAATGTGCTGGTATGCAATATGTTTGACTTTGCGCTGGCTGCATACTGCGTGTTATTTTTAGTTCCTTGTGCACTACTTAAACTCTTGTTGCTTAATTATACCAGTTACAGTTCGGGGAAACGTTTGTGTTGTAATGTCATGAGGCATACGTCTCCTTAGACTTCAGCTTCCGTCCTGATAAATTTATCAAAGATGATGTTCGAATGAATTGAGTGGGTCAAATCTTCACCGTCTCAACAAGATTCCTGATTCTAAGTTATGGATCAAAAAACAGGCTGCATTCAGTGATGTTCCCTACAGACTAGGGGAAAGTACGGGGTCTGATTCAATGGAAGCACATGGACTTTGATTTTGTGCACCTTCAAGTGACAAAAGAAGTCTATCCCCTGTTGATTGTTCTCTTTGACAGAGCTGAAGGTCTGCCTTGAGGCACAAAGACTGTTCAGTGGCAGTTGGGAAAACTAACACACAGAACAGTAAGCTTCATACCTAGTGAAAACAATGTTGACTGCAATATGTTTGTCCACCCATCTATTTTAAATCACATTACCAGAATCTGGGGTGAAGTGACAGTAAATTAATCCAGAAATCCTTTATCCTAAAGCCTCATCCACTCTTGAGGATATTTCCAAGCCAGTCTGGCTCTGTTGGAATGCCTCCGTTGGGAGGTGCCTGGAAGGCATCCTAATCAATGCCAGATTCACAACTACTGGCTCTGTTCAATGCAAATGAGCAGAATCTCTTCTCTGAGCTATTTCAGAATGTTTGAGGTCCTCTTCTAAGCCCACACTTACAAAACTTGTTAGAAAATGTACTTCTCTAGCTTCCTTTGTCTACTTGTTATCTGTTTAGGAACAAATTCTAAGTGTTTAAAATGTACACGCACAAAAAAGAAATTGTGTAGAAATCACTTGAACATTATCTTTATGCTCAGCCACCTCTTGGCTTTGCTTTCATTGCCTGTTGTCAAGCTTCATTTTAACCTTACTCGAGGCAGCAACAAACTCAAAAACGGGAAAGAAAAAAAATGCACCTTTTTAAGGTAGAAAACCTCGCCCTTAGCGCCGAGGTCTTGCCCTTTATTCCAAATTGTTTACACAAAGCTGCCCCTTTCTGCACCTGATATTGATGGACTTGTGATGGCAGCAGGACTACACCATCTGCATAAACAGAGATTAAATTCTCTCAGACTGCAAACCAAACAAATCACACAAGCACAACCTTGGCAGAGACTAAATCCCACTGAAAGCGGACATGACCAAGTTGTCATGATTCAGTCACAGCCATGGTGCCACTACTGTACCTTCTTGTCACTGACAGAAAACAAAACAACTTAACCTTCTGTAAGTGTACCATGATATTACAACAGAGACAGTGATTGAAGCAGACAGCTGTCTTCCCGTTTTGACACATAGGTCAAGGTACCTGCTATGCCCTTTAGCCACCAGGTATTGTAAGACAGACAAAAGAGCACCATGCGCTCCTGGAAATATCACGACCATACACATATGCACAATCACAAAGGCTGAGAGCAATATTTCAATTGTGAACACCGACAAAAAGGTACGATTTTTTGCAATTATGTCCTAAGAATGAGGGTTTCCAAGCAGCTGGATTCAGCTATGTTACTATGTGATGTATTTTCTGCAGTAATGAGCACATTGATTTTATGGTCTATGATCTTCTACTGTTTACTACATGTTACAACAGGAGTAGTATTCTCTTCCACCTACACCCTTACCCTCACAAATATACACAACCAGTGGTATAACAACAGACATTAATATAGTCTTGCTTATGGCATTGACTTAACCCTTAAATTTATTCAACGAGTAATGCTGCAGATTGATTTTTCTCTGGTAACACAAGCCCGGCAAAAGGTGAAAGCAACATGTCAGTGATTACTGATTAGGCCAACTCTGATCAGGAGCTCGCTGCTACTGAGAGGTTGTCAGCTTTCCTTCCTCGCTCCATCCTTTTACTCCTGCCTGTCGGCCAGCAGACTGGACAGAAGGTCAGAGAGTTGGTCTGTGCCAACACTCTGAGGATTTTACCCCCCTTCCCTTTTTTTCCTCCCATTTTCCCTTTCAGATATGCAGATTCTGGACCTCCTAATGAGAATATGTTACTCCCAGATACCATCTGTTCTGCTTGTACGCTGTATGAGAAAATAAAGAACATGTGACATCATTCCAAATAGACTGATTAATCAAAGTCATGGGGTATTTGCCCTTTGGAGAAGTGTGTCACAGTCTGTCTACAATAGTTTTCCTGTGTTATACCAAAAGCAAGTGCAGATTTCTATAATGCATGTGGACAATGGGATATCTTAGGCAAGGCAAGTTTATTCATATAGCACATTTCAACAACAAGGCAATTCAAAGTGCTTCACACAAGACATCAAAAAGCATCATGACAGACGAAAGAAAAGAAACATTAAAATAGAAAATTTAAAAATCACTGAAATTATTAAATCTGAAAATATGTTCAAGTAAAAATAATTCAAATAAAAGTAATTGAAGGAAAAATATGAAAAGAATGAAAAGTTACATAGCAGAGTGAGAGACTAAAATCTTATTAAAATGGTTTAGTTAAAGGCAGCTGTAAACAGGTGTGTCTTTAGCCTGGATTTAAAAGAGCTGAGAGTTTCAGCTGACCTGCAATTTTCTGGGAATTTGCTCCAGATATAAGGAGCATAGAAACTGAATGCTGCTTCTCCATGTTTGGTTCTGACTCTGGGGACACACAGCAGACCTGTACCAGACGACCTGAGCGGTCTGGATGGTTCGTAGTTAGGCTAATTTGTGTGTTGTAATATGAAGCTTGACAATGTCAGGCTCGTGCAGGTTGTCAACATGTTGTCTTTGGACAATCTTAAACATGCTGTAGATCATTCAAGTGACCACAACGAACCACAGAGTTAACACAACAGAAATAACGTTTTTATCCACCGATACAGAAATAATAATGTTGAATAATGAAGCGTGTTTATCAAGGGATCAGATAAATGAATGCAGGCAGAGTTGCTGTTGATGCCATCTCTCTTTTAAACTTGGTCATGCTGTAGATCTCCTACACAAACATACATGGGAATGCACCTAAAATAACTGGAATGATCTCAATAAAACCCTTCAAATTAAGTCAATGGATTTAGGTTTCCGTGAGAAAGTAAATTCCTCAGAAGTGTTACATGAGTCTTTCTTTGCAAACTCAAATCTATATTTGTTGATTCTTTCCCCCATGTGAGCGATATCAGTTTTTATATGTGGTTTATCTTATGAATATAGGTTGGAAAGATTAGATTTTTTTCCCCCACATGTAGCTTGATTCTATTTCTGTTGAATCTCAGCAAGCATTCTGCACTCCCTGTCAAGGAGGCATGTCTGCCTTCTCCATGCACACACCAGTGTTATTCCAATCAAATCTAGTCCTGTCTGTGGGCATGAACATCCTCTCGTTCCCAAATAAGAAATGACAGCCGGGAGCGCTGCTCTGGTTGGCCAATCAAAGAACAGCTCCAGGATGTTTTACAGTGATTACCAAGACATCGTGGGCTTGACCAGAAACAGGCCAAGAGCCTCAGAAAGAGAAAGGCCTCTTATTAACACAGACACAGCCAGCAGACACACGTCTTAGCGCACAGCAGACCAAAAAGGCAAACACTTTACATTTGGGATGCTGGTAACTTGGTAGCTGCTTAAAAAAAGAAAACATAGTAAGGCGATTTGTTTGGTGGGGCGCCTCAGAGGTAAAGACAGTAACTACAACTAAATAGTCTGTCATATGCATACTACAACATGCATAGTCCAGGATAATAGCCTAGCTAAAATGAAAAGTACACATTAAAGGCCTGCTGCTAATAAATAGAAACAAAAATGTCTATAACCCATCAATCATTATTTGTATATCTCAAGACGCTTTACAAAAAAGCAGGTAAAAGACCTAACTCTTTGTTATGTTACAAAAGCCGCTGAGGTGGAGGTCGTAGCCGTGCATGAATAAGGATGGTGGTGGTTGTGGGGACGACACAGTCCGATGGTTGTGGCTGGGCATCAGGGACGTCGGGTGCTAGTAGTGCCTGATCACTTCACTGTAGGTTGGAGGAGCTCCATCTACTCATGAGCCCGGGACAAGGCCTCCTGGGCAGCGACTAATTGAAGGAGGGGGGTGGGGCCACCAACAATCCTGAGGACCCTACAAGACGTGAGAGCTGAGGAGCTCCCAGGAAAAGACGTGGTTAGTAACTAAGATTATCAGATAGCGACATGCAGTAATATGGTAATATAACTAATATAAAAACACAAGACAATGGAGTTACGATAGGATATGATACACTTTATTGTCCCTTTGGGGGAATATGTTGATCAAAGCCAGCTCAGTGCAATTGGTTGATTTCTCATCAAAAGTTGTATCCTCAAAGTTCACTTAAGCACCTTAACAAAGCAGCTGAGTCATTGTCTTTACAAGAGCTTACAAGATAATTAAGGTACAGTGTTTTCTGATTTAAATACACCAGACAAACTGTCTGCAAGGGCAAAGCTTTGGAGTTGTTGGCAGGCATTTTACTCGGCTAGCAGTTTCCTTGTGCTCCTTATTGTTTTAAGCTAACAAAGCATCTGCTCACTGATTGAACAGGAATGAAACTGACATTGATTGTCTCATCAACAGGAAGACAGCAATTAAGTGCCTTTCCCAAGTGATCACAGTGTTGTCTTGTGAGACTATGTTAAATGAAAAAGGTTGGTTGCATTTCATTAGCTGCGTAGTAACATTGTCCATATGCCCATGACACATCTTCTGTGATAGTCAGGACCTGAAATCTCTTGATTTCATCATATCCAATGGAAAGATCAAAACCAGCTGTATGTTTAGGGTTCTCTCTCAAGCTATCTCCTTTTTTTTTCCAGGCTGATTTTCCAAATGGATGCAACAATAAGAATACTTTGAAAGAGAGATTGTTCACAAGTTTGAGCTATTATTCCTACCTTCATCCAGGCTCTTCTTTTCTATGACAGCAGGCTTTTCTGCTGCGAGTGAGCAGAGCAGATTTAAACGCTGGTTCCCGCTGATGTGGTCAGACAACGTTTTGAGCATTAGTCTGTCTATCAAGTCTTCCTGACAACCCTTGTAAGTGGCACTCAGCCCCAAGCCAATATGTTACACTGTAGATGTAATTCTCTGCAAGGTTTTATTTCCCAAAGAGGCAAGGCACTGTAGTTTTTATCACTGTGCACTCAAGTTGTGTGTCAGAAATATTAATACTAAAACTTAGGAATCAAAGATGTTTTTCCAAACAGCAATGAAAGGAAACTGCTGTCTCTGAACTGTGCTTGGCCTGAGATACATGAAGTGTCCTTCAGACAAGTTTAAACGAGTTAAAGTGGTTTTGATAAGGTGGAAAATGCCAAATGTGAGTGTATTAAAGGCCTGCTGCCATTGAAACTCATGCCTTTCATTTGGACTATCCTGTTTGAATTGCCATTTGAATTTGTCCTCCATCCCACGGAAATACAACTCCAATCCAGTGAGCAAGAGTTGACTGTAGGAAGACGTGTGGTGTCATGGAAAAATACAATGAACAGCAGAAATATAAACATTCGGAAATTGGACTAAACTCAACATTTCTCCTTCGTGTCTTTGCTCGAAGGCTTTTAATCTCTGATTATGGATTAGAGCAACATGGTGTGTAGTTTCACAAATTCTGACTGAACATGAGCATATTCTGATTGATGTACTGTAGGGGTTAAATGCACTGTTGGCATTTCTATTTCAAAATCCCACCCTTGAAACAAAGTCATTTTTTCATTGTTCATGTTCAGAGTTTCACAGTTTATCAGTTTCCTACTTGAAAAGCTTCTCTAATAATAACACATTTATCAATTATCATATGCTGAATACAAATATTTAAGAATTTGTTGCAGTTTTAAAATATTAAACTTTCTATAAGACTTTTTTTTTCCTGGCATTGGTTTACAGATCACAAGTACTCCACAATGTTACTTCTCAAAGTGCATATCTTTGAAGCACCAGAGTAGTGATTTTAATTGAGATAAATTAGAATTAAAATCATGACAAGAAATCGTTGATAAGGTTCTTACTTCTAAAAGAGGTTCAGCAACACACAGCAGGTCTTTTGGTTTAAAACCACTTGACCCAGCCATCTGGGCTCTTTCACATCTGCAGGACGTTGTTTTTGATTCTTTAATAAGACTGGGCTGCAGGTTTAATCCTTGGCTGCAGTGGTTGTTTATTTTCAAGGATTCAATCCTCTGTTGAAGTGATTTTTTTCATCCTCTGGCAAGTGTTTGAGTCATTTTGCTGAGGTGCAATTCGCTTGCAGAGTAAAAGAGAAAAGATGCCATTTTAAAGCAAAATATGTTTCTCTGCAAAGATTTGGCATTTTTTCCCACTGCAAGACTCTGATCTTTACAAAACATCCTCCATGAGTGTTGCAGTGTTTTAACGTCATGGACGAAGAAGCTGTTTTCCCTCTGCTAGAGCCTACCTAGCTGATAGGCTCTAGGTCATGTCAACTAAACTCATAATGTGACAGTGACAAGACTCGCAGCTGTTGTTGTCTCTCAGTTACATTAACGGAGCTTTCACGGCATTGTCCTTGGTTTTGGGAAGGATTAGTCCGTTAGTTTAATCAAAGATTCCACCAACAGTGGTGTATGTGGCTACAAAAGGCTTTATTTACAGTTAGTAAACCAAAGCAAACTTGTTATTTCTTGTTTATAAAACTAATATTACAACCATGTAAAAAAAAAAATACCAATGTTAGCTCACAGGCAAGTGTTTCCCAAGTAGCATCACAGGAAACGTAAGTGTAAAGACTTTGAATGTAATAGAACTTCAAATCTGTTCTAACAGGACTGGAATATGTTGTTCTTTTATTCATTTATTTGGTAACTGCACTATGGGCAACAATATAATATAACAATATAAAATAAACTGTACCTTGGCCCAACTCGAACAGACTTAAAATGTCTCAAAGACATATTCAGACGTTTTTTCTGTAGGGCAAACAGCTAATCACCCCAATTAAAGGCATGATATAGTTAATATATATTCCATATACAACTGTGTAAAGCCCCTTGCTCTACTCCAAAGAACAAAAGACCCAACGCTGAATCAACCGTCATACGCTGGAGGCTGAAAAGTTTTGGTTGTCGTACTTTCTCAGAAAATGTATCCCCTAGCTTCAGTGGTTTGCTTTAGTTTGTGTCAATGTGCTTTGAAAATGAATAAGTGCATTGAAAATGTCTTTTGAGGGCGCTGGATAGCCTAACGGTTATGTCGCGTGCCCCATGTACAGAGGCTGTAGTCGTCTTCACAGCGGCCGTAGGTTCGGCCCTTTGCTGCATGTCATCCCTTTCTCTCTCCTCCCAACATTTCCTGTCTCTCTTCAGCTGTCCTATCCAAAAAAGGCTAACAGGCCCCAAAATGTCAGAGTCAAACACACTCTTATAGGACTCAGAGATTGTAGTTGATGCAGATTTGTCATGCCCATTCAAAGTGGTGGGGCTGGAGCACCACCAGATTTTTAAATACTGACAGGATTTCTTTCACAGCTTAAAATCATTCAAAATCACTTTAGTAATAATACATAATATTAGTTGTATATATTCTTAATATGAAAACCACACTTCATACCTAAAAAATGTTCAGTGTTGATAAATAGCTGTGTGAATCAGCTGTCAGAAAGCGTGAAGGTCATTTTTATTTATAAAAGGCTATCTTATGTCACACAAATGTGATAAAAAATATAATTAACTTAAGAATAGGCTAATACAAAACAGCGTAGTGATACAGGAGACAGTGTTACAAGTAAAAGTTCAAAACCGGATTTATTTAATGGTAAAGTGATATTGACAAAATTTGACCTAAACCTTTTTTTTTTCTCTGATAAGGACCCCCATGACCCCACTCTAACTTACACCCCCCTAGAATTTGGCTTGCATGACGCCCCTGGTTGTAGAGATATCTTTTTTATTTTTAAAAACTTTAGTAATCCCTGAGGGAAATTCTGGTTTTACACTCTGTTATTGAGAGACATGTTTCTCACACACAAAGGCCCGAATCACACCCATTCACAAACAGGACCTGTGTAGTGGAGAGATGTCAGAGTGGGGCTGCTACACACTGCTACGCATCCCAGAGGGATTAGGGGTTCGGTGCCTTGCTCAAGAGCACCTCGGCTGTACTTGGGAAAGTGCCCTGGCATTACCCTACGGACCGAGCTACTGCCGCTGGGTTTCTCTGGAAAGCATTCATCTGTTAGCAATATCTCCTCTGTATTAACCTTTTCAAACTGTAGAACAAAAATCCACTCATTGAATCATAAAGATAATGTATTCAACACATGCAAGTGCTGTTAAAAGAGGCAGTTACACTCGTGCATTGATCGGTCTGTTGCTTTCAGCTAGATAGTAAAAAAAAAAAAGAAACTTGTAAAGCAAAGTTCAAATGTTCACCTGACAGACTCGCAGTAAACATTCTGCTGGAGCTTTTACTGGTGTTGATCAGTTTTTAGTAATCAGCAGTTTAATTTCTTGAAATTACTTTATTGGATTACTGAATTAAACATGTTTTATTACAGATATCCATGGCCTGGAGTAAAGTGCCTTATATTTGAACTTTGTTGTTCACTTAGGATTCTTATTCTTCCTCATTGTGTCACGCAGGTATGAACACGCTGATGCAGGCCTAGAGAAAAGTCACATTTTACTTCTGTTTCGTGAGCTAAAAGCTTTTTTTAAAAGACAGACACAAACGTAGAAGGAGAAGTTGAGTGCAGTAAAAAATATGTATTTCATCAGGTTGTTGTATGGTATGGTAACAACAGGAATTAAACTGGACCTGTATGATATTTATATTTACAGACAAAGAATTCCTACGAAATTGTAAAAAACAAACAAAAGTCCTTTGCTAATTTGTCGGGGAATCTTGTAAGAAATTAATCAGAACAAACCAGCCTGCTTCGGAACAAAACATGAATGTGCTTTTATTAGAGCCGTAAAAGGCAGAGATTTATGACAATCTGGAAAGCTTTTAGTTTCCATTTAAATTATTTTAATATGCAGTAGTATTATTTGTACCATTGTTAAATGAATACTAAAGGAACATTGATGCTTTTCATAAGACTCTCAGGATGTTAACAACATCCTTTCATAAAACATACCACTTCTACTTGTTACCCTGATGTTCCAAATACGATCCGAGTTATTATTAAAATTCAGCTATGAATCCCCATTTTCTCATTAAATCTGATACTGCTTTGTTTCAAATCAACCTTGTACTGTCTTTTATTGTCAAACTACAGGCAGCAATAAACACAGACAGTGTTTTTATTTCCCACCCAACAACTATACAAAAGTTCCTCTCACAAATATCTTGAATTTAAAACCAATAATTGAAACAGATGGCTCTTCTTGGATTCTAAGGTAATGCCAAGAAATTGGTTTTACATGCTGAGTGTAACAGATATCCACAGCAAGATGTGTTGTCACGGATAGGGGCCAGATCGTTGAGTCTGTTCTCCTTTTTTAATTTAATGATATGCTTTGTTAAATAACACCGCCTCTATTCGTCCCCTGTTTCTTCTTTTACCACCTGGCAGTAACACTTTTCCTTCCTGCAGACATGTGCTGCATCAGATGGGTCGTGTTGATCAGATCTCAGGCTGCTGCCTCCCAACAGTTTCATGTTGATCATGTACAGTTCAGTTCAGAGTGTTCCTGTTTCGCTTTTTGTTTTAAAATGTTTCATCATTTCATGCTTTGCTAGCACAATACTGAAAAACAGTATTGAGATTCAAAATTAGAATGTAAAGAATTCCAACATGCGTCATTTGATATTCTTTATTTTTATCTGCATTTCATTGCAAAATCATAGTTAGCATAAATGGAGCTGCAATTCTCGGACACCGCAGGCTGCATCCTATGATCAAAGAAAAGGGAACACATTTTTGAAACACAGTGAGCGCACATTTCCCTGTGTTATTGCATTTTGAGATAGCTAGATGATTCGTGTTGTCAACAAAAATCAAGGAGTTAGGCCGAGAATATGAATGGAAAAAATAATGAAGGACAAAATATTTAATGCATTTTTGCTGCAAACTGTCTTGCTTATTTATAAAACAAAAAGGTCATTCATTAGAGAGGACAGTATTGTAATGGAAGATGAAAGGGTTATGCACGGATCCCCGGCTAGTTGCTTGTATATATTATTGAGCAAGTCTTCCTCTGGAACTTCCAGGAGAGTCGTCTGACTGTTTCCCAATATAAATAAGTATCTAACCATGTTGTGCATGCTTGTCTCTACAGCCAAAAGGCTCAAGAGACTGATAATAGATGCTTTTTATTGATTTTTCCAGCTGTTACTAACAGTTCAGGAAATCTTTAAAGGTCACATATTATGCAAAATGCACTTCACAATGGTTTTCTAACACTAATATGTGTCTCTGCCTGTTTACAAACCCCCAAATTCTGAGGAGAAGGTCAGTGCTGATCACTCCCCATTTCAATCTTTCTCTCTAGGGAAAGTCGGACACACTGTCCCTTTCCTTCTTTTGACTCTTGTATTATCTTCTGCGCGTGCAATTTAAACATTATTTTTGTTTTACTCAAGTATAGCGTTTAGCTTCCCATTTTTGAAGCATTGATTCATCATCATTAAGAAAGTGATTTTTGTTGCTCAAACTAACTGAATTGGCCATTTAAGTTAGTAGAGAGTTGACGATCGTTCATTTTTGCAAGAACGTGTTTTTGGATCCACTCAGGAAGGCTGAGAGAGACGGACGCGACCACGACGGCTGAACCCGTCGTGTCATCAACACCTTTGCTGTGAAATCGACTTTGACCAAGCTCGCTACGGCAGCTATTCTGGACCGCGGACATCTCTGGTGAACCCGAACAAAGGGACCTGTCTGAGATTCAAACGATAGCACTTGGCGAAGTTCATCCGAACTCAACCAAAGAAAGAACGTTCACTCCGCAGCTGGTGTGTGATCAGAAAAGGTTGTGTCTTACGTCGTAGCCTAACCCAGATCCAAACTCCAAATCCATAACTCATAATTTTACCCCTTTTACCCCTAACAACCGTATTAAGTTTTTACATTACGTACGTTATACAGCGATACTCAACAAGTTAGACTACAAACTATACCATTTCATGGTCATCTACCTCATTATTTCGTTATTACATTCTTAGAAATATTGGTCATTGCATATTTTACTCATTCATTGATGTTCTTGTTCACGATTCTTTTATTAAAGTCTGCACATAAAATTCAGAACTTTTGTCCGTGTCTTTCCTGATTTAAGCTGCTTCAGAGTTCACAATTCCGATGTGAGATTGATAATTAATAAACTAATAAAATGAAAGTTCATTTTCTTCCGTTAACCGGAAGTGGTGCTCGATTCCCCCCTTCTTACCAAAGTCAGCAAAAGCCAGATTATCTGATGTTCCAAAGATTATCTTGCAAAATTCTCCTGTGGTGTAAAGTGTGTTAAGAGTGATTTTAATCTCCCCGATCTGCTCCGAAGGCCGCCCTAAATATTAAAGGTGTTCAATATTTACGATCAGAAATCCTGTTGTGTGGGGAGAACACCGAGGATGGCCGAGCATGGGCTTTGTGAATTGTCAAGTGGAACGAAAAAATAGCCAATAAGGAAGCAAGCTGACTAAAGCAGGAAGGTTTTTGTTGTTTTTTATGACAATTACTCTAATTTGCATGCATTCAAAGTTGCAAAAAGTCTTTCTGCCATCTGAAAGCTAACAGAAAGAACTAATTGGCAGTCTTAATAGAAAGAGACTTGTTACAGTTCCAAAGTTATTTGGAACAATTAAAAGCAACAAATTGGTAGCATCTGCTGTTTTGTTAGATAGTTTGTTTTCTTTTTCAACAAACCATACATGCTCAAACCAGGTTCAAAAAACAATGCAAAGCTCTAAAGGTTGTGATTTGTTATTCTTTGTGTTTCTCAGTGTTACATTTCCATGTTCCTTAGGGTTGGACAACAAAAACAACAAGTCTAATGAAGACTAACATCCTTGTTTCCAGTTAAATGTGATCTGATTCAGGATACACATAAAGGTAAAAGCACACTTTTACAGCAGGGTTTATCTATTTCATCTTTAGACAAATCATGTTAGTGGTAGCTTAAATTGTTGAGCTACTGTACAAAGTGGAGTTAAGGCAATTAGTGTACGGATCAAGCGTTTGAATGAAGGAATCTTCTTTAGCTGTGCAGACTTTTTTTTCATTTGCACATTCATCGTTATACAGGGTTTTCACTTTGGATAAAAGAAATCTCTGATTAGTCAAACATTACATATAACAGGTACCAAACCTAGTGATAACATGTCTATAAATTCTCCAGAATATAACTAATCAGATAAAATTAAGAATACTGATCTGATCAAATAAACCTAGTGACAAGAAAAGTAAGGACTTGTTTGTGTACAATGTGTATTTGGTCATTTTTGCATTTATATGCAGCATATTTTTTTCATACTTTCTATTTTTCCTTTTGGCCAAGTGCCTCATTCACTACTTGGGACAGATATTTCAGTTTGCTCTGGGCCAATGTGTACTATCAACGCTATGTTTACTCCAATCATCATATTCAGGGGTTAGTGTGAAGGCGCACTTGCTCAAATAGGACCATGGGGGTGGGGGGGTGCTTTTTTTTTCTATCATGGCATCATGCCAACATACATGATACCTCCACTTTAGAAAATAGTGAACCGAAGAAAACAATACTACAGAGCCACTTCCTGCTGTTACACACCACACAATGTGTGTGTCGCCCGTGTCAGTATGTTGTTCTTGAGTTTCCTGTGGTTTTAATAGCCCCTTGCTAACATGATGGTATTAAGTAAACAGTAACACAACAACAATAACCCTAAAAGACATCTGAGGCACCTGTGTCATCTACATACTTGTGCTGGACGCTGTTTTGTGTGTTAAAACCAAGAATCGCCACTCGCCCCTGGTAGGGTCTTCCAAGGCAAAAAAGTCTTAAACTCCCCCCCTCCGGAAGAACTTCTCTTTCATCCAGGGGGAGGTTGGGGACATGGAGTCCGAGTGGAGGACGCTCCGACCGATTGTCGAACCTCAGATACAGGAGGAACAATGTGGATTCTGTTCTGGGCTTGGGACAGTGGACCAGCTCTTTCTCGAAGGGCTGCTTGGGGAGGCATGGGAATTTGCTAATCCACTCTACATGTGTTTTGTGGACTTTCGTAGAAGGCTTATGACCTTGTCCCTCAGGGGTTCATGTGGGGGGTACTGCAGGAATATGGGTTTCCGGGGCAGTTGCTACGAGCAATCCCGTCCCTGTATGACCAAAGTTTGAGCTGTGTTTGCATCCTCGGCACAAAGTCAGACATGTTCCCGGTGCATGTTGGCCTTTGCCAGTGTTACCCCTTGTCACCGATTCAGTTTGTGTTTTTCACGGACAGGATCTCAAGGCGCAGCCAGTGGGAGGGTTTCCAGTTTGGGAGGCTGAAAATCTCATCTCTGCTTTTTGCAGATGATGTGGTTTTGTTGGCCTCCTAATGCGAAGAACTCCAGCAGGTATTGGGGCAGTTTGCAGCCATGTGCGAAGCAGCTGAAATGGGGGATAGCAGCTGAGCCTGAAGGCAAAGCATTTTATATACCGGTCGATCTTTGTTCCAACCCTCACTTATGGTAATGAAATATGGGTAGTGACCAAAAGAATAAGATCGGGGACAAGTCTGAACTGTTGATGCTGCACTTAAGACAATGTGTAAAAGAGAAATTCTAAATGTTCCTAATAAAGAAAAAAAAGTGTTGCATCAGGTCCCTTTACTGTACCGAAACCGAATCTTCAAAACTGCGAACTGTACCGAACCAAAATTTTTGTGAACCGTTACACCCCTAGTGAGGAGCTCAGACAAATTTCGGGGAGCTCAGAGTAGAGCCGCTAGTCCTTCGCATCGAAAGGAGCCAGTTTAGGTTGTTTTGATATCTGATTAGGATGCCTCCTGGACGCCTCTGTTTGGAGGTTTTCTGGAACTGGAAGGAGACCCCAGGCTAGGCCAAGAGTTTGTTGGAGGGATTATATATCCCATCTAGTCTGGGAACACCCTGAAAAACGTTGCTGGGGAGAAGGAAGTCCGGGTTGACTTACTGCGTTTGTCACAACCGCGACCAAACCTCGGATAAGTGGACAGAAAATGGAAGGATGGATAGACTTTTGACACTGGACTCAAATTGACACTAGTAGATAGCATTCTTTATTTCTCTCTCAATCTATTTCCACATATTCCAGGGTACAATCAAAACTTGGCTATCGAAAACTTGCACAACCAAACACAGAGGCCCAAAGGAAACTGAGAAAATACAAAGAACATAGCAGAAAGGAACAAGAAGCCAGATAAATCTGTTTCATATATCCTTTTGGCTTTAAGTCATCGCTATACCCATCTTGGCCATGTCACATATCATGTCCTATCGCTCTGACAAGGACGACTTGAATCTCCTCACATCTCCCAGTTGTCTTTGGTGCCTGATAGGAAGTCAATCCCCCACAAAATGATACCAAGACAATTCTTAGCTACTAAACATTCATGTTAAAACCTTAGTAGGTACATGCTGGTCAAGATGAGCTCACTATCTACCATTTGTCCTTCTAGCTCAACATGTTAAACATTTGAATGATACTGGTTACCAAGATTGTTGATTCCCAAGGTTTGCATGTGAGTAACTAGCTGGTCCTGGTATGTGAAATCTTTTTGTGTTAGTTTGATTTGGTTGTAGCCACCTTTGGTCTCTATGTCTTGCTTGCCTTGGATTTACCTTCTGTTATGATGCAGGCTTGTCTTGTCTCTCCTTTCATGCAAACCAGAGATTCAGTATTGATGTTGAAAGTGTTCTCATCAAAGCAGAAATATTCTAACAGTATAAAGTATGCCCCTTTTTAGCATAAAAATATAAATGGTCATGATTATCTCTTGTATCCCACTTTCACATTGGTAACTGTCAGAGCTAAATAGTTCATTATTTTGAATAGAAAGTCTTTCCATCCACAGAAGACAAAATGCTTACACTGCAATTTACTAAAAATCAAGACCAAAAAAAAAAAGTGATTTTATTTTCTTAAGTCCAAAAAACTAAATCATACCATTATGTAACATTTGTATACACCATTATGATTTTTAGGTTCCATTGTATGTGAGTTGTCGACATGCAGCCATCTGAGCCCTCAGTATACCAGAGGACTCTTAATCACTGCAGACAAAAGCACAGAGTAAAAAGATTATAACACTCATTAGCATTCCACACTACACCTCTGCTCTTTGCTGTCTTTAATCTGCTTTGTTTTGTTATACTTCGGATTACCTCCAATTGCCAGTCAATCCGCACATTGGGAGTAGGGTTGCCAGTCGATAGGAAGGCAATGAATGTTGGTGAAACATGGCAAGAGGCAGGCTCAAAACACTCGCTTCACGATCATCTGTCTGTGCAAGTAGAGCTCACTTGTCTCCCCATGTCTCCATCTAATTATGTGGATCTGCAAGCTGCCATTTGGTGATATTGATTTGAACTACTTGTTACTCACAAGGTACTGGCCCCTCAAAATAATGTCTGTGGAGTGTCTCCCCACACTGTGTAGTGATTATTGGCTCACCAACTTTGTTGTTCAAGATATGAATGAAGTGTCTACACTACAGGTAAGCTATTATCACTCATTATGAATCTCTCATAATGAAGAAGGGATATTTCAAACGGTTTATGTGTTTGGGAGAGACAGAGGCAAATAAATTAAGAAGTAATGTAGCATGTAATGTAGCCATATGTTTGGCTTCACCTCAGGGAAGCAACAATATCAGAACAATATGTGTTTAGATTTTACCCCCCCGACCCCTTCAACTGCACATTGATGTCCCGAAATAACTTTTTGGAGACACAATTAGGAATAAAAGATTGTTTAAAAATGAACAACCACTCTAATATGTGGAACTTCATTGTGAGTGTGGGCAAAGTTTTAACCTTTACATCATCTTTAAAGATTGATTAGAGTTAAACTGCAGATTTTCTATGAACCGACATTCAAACCCACTTCATCAACTACATCAAACTACCATCTACACCACCTGTAACTTCGTCATCCCATTCACTGACCTTCCTCACCATCAGTAAGGATCTCTGAGCAAGATGCCTCATTGTTTATACAGAGACAGAACATCAGAAAGTATCTACAAGAAGGTTTTAAACGGAACAATACATCTATCGGAAGTCCCTGAATAGTTCAATATCTCTACAATAAAACTGTTTCCCAAAAAAACGCTCACACACAGGATTAGATCACTGCAGGCCCATCCTCTTGACTGTGTTCAAGAAATCCAATGAGAGGTTTGTGTTGATCCACCTGCAGGCCCCCCTGCTGGGCCCCCTGCAGTTTACAGGGATCAGTCGATGATTCAAGCCATGTGGGTGTCCGCTATATCCTGCAACAATTTCACTTATGAGGAGATGCACTAATCCTTTCTGCTGCAGTGCACTCATTTCATTTGATTTAAAAGGTAACATTCATGTTGTGACCAAAGAATGATTACCATCAAAATACACCTGCTTTTGTACGTTATTCCTTACTGTCTCTGATTTTGTGCTGTTTAAAGGGCCTTTCAGCTAGGATGCAGTGTGCTGCAGGGTAGGGCACAGAGCGGGGGGGGGGGGGGGGGGGGGGGGGGGGGGGGGGGGGGGGGGGGGGGGGCGCAAATCAACGCCGCAAGTTGCTTGGTGACCGAAGCGATAGTTAGGGAAAATAGCTCGGGAAAGTATCTTCTGCCACATCACAATGCATCTGTCCTATTAAGAAGAAAACCCCTGATCTTTGTTATGCTGAGGAGGAGGAGGAGACGAGCAGCAAAGAAGGAGAAGGTGTGTGTTCATGAAATGCTCAGGGCTTGACAGGATTTGGGAGAGTTTAGGCTCCTCCAGGAGCTGCCGCTCGATAACAACTGCTTCACAAGCACGACACACATTTCTGCTGCTGTTTTAAACACACCTGGTACGCCCAAACTGTTGGACATGTATTTACAAAGAAGAGATTTCTCTCCAATGTCCCTTTAGATCTTTAAACTGGAGCTCAGTAAAGCGAGAGACCGTTTGTTGTGATTTGATCTAACCTCCTATTGGACGTGCGGAGGTGACGTCACGGAGCGGATCCACACATAGATTAAGATTGAGAAACCCAGATAAATAGAGTTATACTTGTGTGTCCCATCATGTAACTTTACTTGCTCAATACCCCATGTTTTCCAACTTTTGTAACTTGTTGTGTTACATAAACTAGAGCACACTCACCAAACTGAAATAAGAACATTACCCACGAAGACTGGAGATTACTGAGGCTGTGTTTCTATTGCAGGCTGCTGGATTCTTGTAAGAGCAAAGGGCCATGGGGCTTCTGTGGTGGAGTGATTCAGCTTGTGACTTTGCAAATCTGACTTCATTGCTTTGCTTTATATAAAAGTCCTGCATGGCTGGAGCTGTGGGACAACAGTATTAAACAAATCTGCTTTCTTAAGTGTGCAAAACTTATTGAAGCGTGTGTGTGTGTGTGTGTGTGTGTGTGTGTGTGTGTGTGTGTGTGTGTGTGTGTGTGTGTGTGTGTGTGTTTCAGTGGATAAATCATTGAAAGAGAGGCTAGGGAGCGAACCACAGAGGAAGAGGTTTGACTGACCTACAGTCAGCCAATGGAACTGTCTCCATATTTGTGCCCCTAGATTGTATATCTGGTCTTTAATATATTTGAGCCTGGTGATTCTGGGGGAAAATCTATATGACTTTGCAGTTTGTCGAATATAAATTCAACAGAGGAATAGTTTTCGGTTGTAGTACTTAACTGATACACTTTTGGGAAGAATAAGCTTTTTAATATATAAATTGTCCCATCAAACCAGCCAGACTAACAGTATGAGGTATGAAACTGCAGTTATCATAAGCAACATCCTTTCATGACATAATAGCACAAACCATAACTTTCTACATGCACCAAATTCTTGTATCGGAATGTTAGTTTTTGTCACAGCCGCTGTCCGTGGTGCTGATCCTACTGCTATAGCCTCCATCACAGCGTTCTAATCCTCATCTGTCTATGTCACTTCTTGAGATGCAGTCTTGTTGTTTTGAAGGCATAGCCTTTCTGTCACTTTATGTTAACACAACTTTATGTGTATGAAGGCATTTGGTCTTCTTGCCTTGCTTTATTTTCAATTTGCCGGAGCTTTTTATTTTTATTTTTTATAGAGTGAAAAAAAATGATTATGGTATTGCATTAGAGTTTGGTAAAGTGCTGTATCAAATGATGTTTTAAGATGTTAATAAATGATGCATTAGAGCCGTAAGAAGACTTATTGATGGTTTTGGCCAACTGCAGAGGTAGCAATTTTCAATGTACTGCATTGTTCTCTGTCTCATGGGCCATTGAGACGCGCACTAGACCACTCACCTTGACACTTAAAGTCATACTATGAAAGATAAGTTGTACATAAATCCAAATCCCTCCACATCTACTGTCCAGGACTCAGACTAATGATTAAAAACTGACTCTGAATGCCCCCCCCCAAGATTTCTCCACTGCTATCCTAAGCACAATGAAATATGATACCTGAAAAATGTGTTTTGCTTCTCTAATTCTTTGACTGGATATGGACAAATTATGAAAGTGATGTGTAAAATGAAGTGTAAGTCCTTAACTGAGATGCAGTTATTGATGAGCTGAAGTGCACAGGATGTACACTTGGCTTGTAATGCTTCCAGTGTATTATTGGATTAGTAGATACATTATTACTGGATGAAAGGAATAAACAATTATTGCAGAGTCATTCAGCAGATAATCCGGTCCAGTCTGTTGATACTGATTTCAACTGCACACGAGCTGTACAACTATTACTAATCAGCCATCGAGGTAAATCCATTCAAACTGAATTGTACCAGAGTAAATAGTAAATAAGTCTTTTCGTACATAAGAAGCAGCACAGGTTATTTCACTTTAAGTAATGAGAAAAACTGGGTGGTTTTTGCTGTTTCAGCTGAGGTGTTAGTGCTGGCAGGAATGAAGGAGGAAAAACTGTTCCAAGAAATGTATATTATAAAAATAATGCATGGTTGCAGATAAAAACATTCAAAGATGGATGACGTTATCAGTGTGACTTTAATCATTGTTTTATTGAAGTGTGACACAGATCAGAAATATTAATATCGCCGCATCTCTTGCACAAGTCGTTGAAAATCTACAAAATGCTTTTGTTGTTGTTCAGAATACACTGCATGAGCTGAAACTTGTTTTTAATGCAGACAAAACCAAGGTTATGTTGTTTACCAACTCAAAGACCAGGTCACAAAATGTACTTGTGGTTTCAACTTTTGATGGAAAGGAAATTGAAGTTGTAAACTTTTACAAATGCCTGTGTATTTTAATCGATGAGTCCCTTCATTTTAAGACACATATGCTGTGCCTGGTGAAAAAGCTAAGGCTAAAACTGGGTTTTCTTTTAGTAACAAGTTGTGTTTTTCTTCTAATGTAAAAAAGCGTCTTTTCGCTGCAATTTTTCTACCTGTCTTAGACTATGGTGATCTTCTGTACATGCACGCCTCTGCTCAGCGTCTCCATATGGTTGATTCAACTTACCATGCATCCTTGAGGTTCATTACAAACTGTAAAGCTCTGACTCACCATTGTTGTACTCTGGGGTTGGATGGCCTGCTCTGGTGACCCGTAGGCTCTTACACAGGTACACCTTTAAATATAAGGCAATGCTTCCTCACTATCTATATGTTTTTATCATGCAGAAAAGTACTGAACAGTATTCGTAGGTTCTCAGGACCTCTTTATGCTCTCTGTCCCAAACGCTCAAACAGAAATTGGAAAATGGGCTTTTGGGTATTCTGCAGCCTCAGCCTGGAATCTGTTGCAAAATAACTTAAAGCTCAAAGAGCTGGTGTCCTTAAATATTTTTTAAATCTAAAATGAAAGACATGGAAGCAGATTCTATAGGATGCCAATGTTTTTAGCTCCACTGCTTGAACTACTGACTCTCAGATTTGACTCATAGATGGTTCTCTTTTAATGCTAAATTGAGTGTTTTGTAAATTGTACCTTGTCTCCCTTTGTGTCTCTGTCTGTAACTTTGTGTTTTTTGCTGCTGCCTGTCTTGGCCAGGACTCCCTTGAAAAAGAGGTTCTTAATCTCAATGGGACCAACCTGGTTAGATAAAGGTTAAATAAAGAAATCAAAAAAAAAAATGTACGTTTTGTTTCATTTTTAGATCAAGTTATTTTGTGTGAATTTAGATGCAATGTAAAGCTATGAGCTAACTAAAGTGTGCTAAGATTAGCCTACTAACACAATAATGCAGGCCACCGGTAATAGCAGCTCGAGCCAAGGACAATTTTGTCTTTCCCTTGAGCTTAATAGTAGATGGATTTGGCCAACTGCAGAGGTAGCAAATTCAATGTACTGCATATGTTCTCTGTCTTATGGGCCATTGAGACGCGCACTAGACCACTCACCTTGACACTTAAAGTCATACTATGAAAGATAAGTTGTACATAAATCCAAATCCCTCCACATCTACTGTCCAGGACTCAGACTAATGATAAAGACTGACTCTGAATGCCCCCCCCCAAGATTTCTCCACTGCTTTCATAAGCACAATGAAATATAATACTTGAAAAATGTGTTTTGCTTCTCTAATTCTTTGACTGGATATGGACAAATTATGAAATTGATGTGTAAAATGAAGTGTAAGTCCTTAACTGAGATGCCGTTATTAATGAGCTGAAGTGCACAGGATGCACACTTGGCTTGCAATGCTTCACATTATGTTTTTTGATTAGTAAATACATTATTACTACATAAAAATAAATAAACAAGTGTTGAACAATAATTAAGCTAATAACACAGTCTTTTGATGCTTTTGATTTCTTAATTGCATAGGAGCTGTTTTACTATCACTTATCACCCATAAAGGTAAATCCAGTCAAACTCAAAGGCAAACTGTCACCCGTGCATTGTAGTCAAAATGATCCAAGCTTGAAAACAGACAAACAGTAGCCTAACAATTGCACAACAGAGTTTAACTACACATCAGTCTGTCGAAGTATACAGCAGGGTGTTTAAACCTCAATCTAAAACATTGATTCTCTCTGTGTTTTCAGTCTGTGCATGTACAACCCTCCTGTCTCCACTTTACTCCTGGGGTAAAGTGGTGGTCAAAACCCAAGAGGTGTTTGGATACACAACAAGCAGCACCGTTTGTTCAAACTGTGATTGAAGGAAACTGATCACAGCTGTAAAAGGCACTGCTGGTCCTAAGCGTACTGATACCTTAGAAAAAAAGAAATATTTCAATGTGTTTTCCTTCTCTTATGAATTGGCTGGATATGGACAAATTATGGAATTGATGTGTAAAAGGAAGTGTAAGACTGAGAGGGCTCTGATTGATGAGCTGAAGTGCACAGGATGCACACTTGGTTTGTAATGCTTCCAGTGTATTATTGGATTAGTAGATACATTATTACTGGATGAAAGGAATAAACAATTATTGCAGAGTCATTCAGCAGATAATCCGGTCCAGTCTGTTGATACTGATTTCAACTGCACACGAGCTGTACAACTATTACTAATCAGCCATCGAGGTAAATCCATTCAAACTGAATTGTAAATAGTAAATAAGTGTTTTCGTACATAAGAAGCAGCACAGGTTATTTCACTTTAAGTAATGAGAAAAACTGGGTGGTTTTTGTTGTTTCAGCTGAGGTGTTATTGCTGGCAGGAATGAAGGAGGAAAAACTGTTCCAAGAAATGTAAATTATAAAAATAATGCATGGTTGCAGATAAAAACATTCAAAGATGACGTTATCAGTGTGACTTTAATCATTGTTTTATTGAAGTGTGACACAGATCAGAAATAATCATATAGTCAGACTAAGATTCTCTTTTAAAGTTGACAGCATGTTGACTGTCCTGAATAACAGAAAAGAGTTCTGATTGTGCTTGTTGGTTGTCCATGGTTAGTCTCATGTAATGTTTAAGGATTTCCATGATGTGAAAGTCAGTTTTTATCAACCAATCAATCAATCCAATTTATTTATCGAGCACATTTAAAAAGAGCAACATCTGACCAAAGTGTTGTACATGGAACAAAAGATCTATATATGTATGTCAAAATACAGTAAATGGTTATTGAGGAGCAGCAATATCACAAGAGGACATCATCATTAGCTGGTATAGCTGGGTTGCCATTTGGCTTGCAGAACACTGTCAGCAGGGTGCAGTTTGAGAATTTCAGTTAGGGTATCTGCATGTCACACAGTGTCTACGGGTTTTTCACCCTGTGTCCACATACAGTCAGTTCAAGCTCATCCACTTAGATTATATGTCAAGCAGAAACTACTGTAGCCTGCAGTATGTGATTTTGTTGTCTGTAAGACAAAGCTGAGCCTGATGAATGAGTATTTTTTAATTTTTGTTTGTCTTTTTCTTTGTTGCTCTGATAGTTGTTTATTCCTTTTTTTGTTCTGTTTTACTATTCCTTGTATAGTCACCATACCCAGATTGATGACTTGCTACTTCAAGTAAACATTAGCTGATGTTTGTGTGCAACTTTGTGAGAGCGACTTTGAAATGTAGTCCCTACATTACTGTTAAATTCCACCAGATACGCCATCTGTATGACTCCGCTGCGCCACGGCAGGTTTCACTTTAGTCAATGTGCGTACTTCCACTGGTTCCACTGGCTCCGCTACGCTGCGTCTAAGCTCTGTCCCAGCTCCAGCAGCCGCGGAGCCCTTTGCAGTAGATATGCAAAACTTCTATTTTTGCCCGATGTCAGAGCATGGCGCATCAGTTTGCCAAAGAGCAGATCGAGCGGGACAGGAAGTCACACATCGAACCAACATTAAACCCAGTTAATTTTCAGAATAAAACTCTCTTTTGATGCCTGATCATATTTCACTGTACTACATCAACAAAACATCATAATACTTACTGACCCATGGTAGAAGCGCAAAAAAAAAAAAAAACATATAGCAATATATATAGCAAATCCACTCTACTTTAACTTTGTTGTTTGCAATAACAACCATATGTGTGTTTTTTATTATGTTTATACCACAAATATCGTAATATCTCATGCTGTTGCAAGTGATTCTGAATATACGCTCGAACTTCTTTTTCTCGTGACTCCAGCTGACTGACGTTGCTACCACACAGCTAGAGCGGAGCGGAGCTGACACACAATGCACACATATCTGGTGGAAGTTAAGTATTAGAGCCCATGTTTTCTGTGCTCAACAGAAATAGCACAATATGTCATAGTCATGTACACTGTATGCAATACTTTTGTATTTTCTTTTTTTACTCTTAATGGGTTTTAATAATGATGCAAAGACTGTGGAACAGTATACTGTATTTTCAACTGATATGAATTTGCAAGGCAGAAAAAAGCCTCCAAAAGTTTGGTTTGCACATCAGACTTTTTGTGTTCTTGTGTCAAAGTTTGTTGGCACTAAACCTGTTTACCCAGCCCGCTTTAGTGTTCTTCCAAGCAAAGATACAGCGTTTGATTTCCTTTATTTTTTTATTTATGTACTCCAAGTGGTAGAGATCAAGTGTTTTTCTTTTTATTATTTTCTATTTATTTTTGCCAGAAGCTTTTTCTGGTGCAGAGAAGGGTTCATCAGCTAAGGCTTACAGAGAAAAGGCTTGAAAGCAGGCTTATCATTTCATGTGGAACACTATACAAAATGCCCACCGCGTTTCTGACAGCCCCTATTAAGTATTTGTCAGGTTCATCATATTGATTGTCCATTACAGAAGTAATGTATATTCAGATTGAAAGGCACACACACCTGCAGTGCTGCCGTGGATGTGTGTGTGGATTAAGTGTGGACATGTATTGCAGGCCGCTTTGAATATATTGGACTCCAGGAAGGATATCACTTAAATATATTTGCCTCATAGCCGTCTAGCCGGATATGAAAAATAGTTTTTGATGACAGAACAATAACAGATCAGTGTGATTGAATTTTATCATAATGTGAGGGGGTGATTTATTGTTCAGTGAATGTGTTTGTGTGAGGGATTACGTGTGTGTGTGCATGTGTGTGTGTGTGTGTGTGTGTGTGTGTGTGTGCGTGTGTGTGTGTGTGTGTGTGTGTGTGTGTGTGTGTGTGTGTGTGTGTGTGTTTGCGTGTGTGTGTGTATGTGTGTGCGTGCATGTGTGTGTATTTTAGAATTATACTGCAAGTACTTCAAGTCTTGCACTTAGTGAAAAAACACTGATGCACACTTTAGGTTGTGTTTGAAGCACATCAGTATTTATTTATTTAAATAGGGTCAGTGCACATTAATGAACATAAACATGTAAACACTCCAGATTGTAGCCATAGGCTAATTTACACCTGTAGTCCCTTGGCAGGTTAACAGGTTAAAGTTACATAAAAACCACAATGACAAGCAAAACCAATACAACAAGTAATGACAAAACAACAACACATACTGTAGATTAGTTACCAGAGACACATATATATACCAGTATAAATAGTGGCTGTTTGATTTTGTTCAGAACGAACCAGTATAAAGTGACCATCAGAGTTCAGAGTGCTTAAAGTGCATCAAGCCCTTAAGGTGCTGCTAAGGGAGGTAAAGTGTTGGAGTATTAAAAATACAGTAAAGCATATTGTAAAGAACTGTGGTATAACTGGTAATTAGATGTTTTTACTTTATATCATATTCATACTGTAACACACAAATCACTTTATTAAAACTGCATGACATGCAATGACTGCTGAGGCCTCCTTTGCAAAAGAAAAGAAAAAAATAGGCCCCTCTCTTGACCGTCACTTGTTCTTTCAGCCAGTGTAACTTTGAAGATTTGTATTAATACAAGTACCTTACATACTTTTCAATTAACAGCATACCTGACGTTGTTTCCATGACAATAGAAAGCTTTAAAACCATCCAAACTTGAGCTACACGGTTTTTATGACACCAGCCATCTGTTGTCATAATACCAAACTCTTTATTGCTGATGCAGATTGAACGGGGTTACTTAGCGCGTACCATCTGATTTGTCAGATTTATTTGAACGGTTAAAAAGGTTAAAAAGTAATAATGAAGTGACCATTAAGTAGCCACAGAAAGAGCAGAGGTGGGGAATTACTCTCCAGTCAGCCACTGTGCTTAATGGTCACACTTTTTCATGCCATGTCACATCTGGCTCCATATTCTATTGCTCATCTCGCTAATCTCTTTAAAATAGTGTTAGCTTGCCCATTAGACATTAGCACAAGCAGCTCTTATGAATGTCATCATTTACCACTCACTGATTCCTATTGTCTGTAGTTAACCAGACTGTTAAATTACCTCTCTGGGAGACAGATAATTGAAGTAATCAGAGTCAACCTCATGGAGTTCCCAAAAAAAAAAGTTCAAACCTTTCAAGGTGATGCGTTGTCGAGGCCAAAAAAAGCTCTGATTGGACTCTTTCCGTCTTTTAAAGTTGACTTTTTCTTCAAGGAGATTCTGTCTGCTTTACTGTACTGTATATGGTTTCAGCCATTCTCCTTGATTTCTCTATAGGAAGTCATTCATCTTTGCAAAGCAAGCAGTTTATTAACATATAGTGTTAACAGGTAAGGCATTAGAAGAAATTAGTGTTGTAATGATATACAGATTATTCAATATGTTGGAAGTTATACGTGTTGATAAAAAAAAATCTCAATCAAAAAAGTCCTCATACAGTATACAGCAGTGTTTCCCCTATATGCATCTAGCAGCATTTATTTTATTTTTTTTTGATTTGAAATAAATTATTAATTTTCTTTTGTAAAAATATGACTCCTCTCGTCTTTTGCAATTACCCAGGAGCCAGGTTATGACAATAGGGTGGTTTTCGGTTGATTATTTTGTCCAATAAATGTTAATAATTACTTTAATGACAAAAAGTGTTTAAAAAATTGCACGCAACTAAAACATTGTTCCACTTCACCACCGCTGCTACAACTCCAACCTAGGGGAAACACTGTACAGTATAACTGAATACTACATTTTTGGTGCGCCAGTAGCCTAGTGGTTATTGCGCACGCCCCAGGTAGAGAGACTTAAGTCCTCCGAGCGGACGGCCCAGGTTTGAATCTGCCCTGTGGTTCCTTTCTCACGTGTCATCCCCCACCTTCTCTCCCCGATTCCTGACTCTATCCACTGTCCTATCTCTAACTAAAAGCATTAAAAAATACATTCTACATCTATATATTCTTGAAATCTTTAATGTCGTAACAAACTCTCCTATCAGTGGATGTTTTGGTTTCTAAAGAAGAGTATAAATAAATGAACAGTTAAGTAAAAGAAAAAAAAAAAAACTTTTTTTCTCTCTCCAAAACACATCATATGCTCTCTTGCACCCACGCATTACACTGTTCTCATTTTTTGTGTTTTCAATACCAATCTAAATGGACACTTAATTTAAGAGCTAATCAACCTCCATGCCACTAAGTACAAGCGGTATATTATTGGCAGCAGACAAAGCTGATAAAATGTGCAGTCCCTTCTAATGTTTCTTGTTGATTATATGGGCATTTACTCAGTGTTTCTCTCTCTCTCTCTGTTTATCTGCCCTATGGCAGGCAGGATGTGAATGGATGGCCCACTCCATCCCCATGTGTCAAAGCAGAAAGACAAGCACTCGGAGGATTAGACAAAAAGGGGATCCGCTGTCACATCCAGATGCTGCAAATCTGCTCCCAGCCTCACATGTGAATAGGTACGCCATTGTCTGGAGCACCGCTTGTTTTGCATGAAACAGCCAAGGAGATAAACAAGCCGAAAGTGAGGTTACACCCAGTCTAAATCTGCTATGATACGGGATTACAAGGTTTATGTCAAGCTTAAAGCTTTATCCTCTGATTGTCAGTCAAGATTTTCTCAGTAGCAAACTTTGTAAGCCTTTAATGGCTGTGCATTAATAGACAATTCTATCAGGAATAGGAGAGTTGTTAAACGATGCACAGCATACTGATTCTGTGCTATGAGTGGAGGGAGACACAGACTGAACTGTATTTGATCAGTTGCAGGAATATCGCTCAGAGTTGGCTCTGGGTGAGAACACTGTTAACCTTGCAGTGCATTTAGTATGTTAATTAAACCACCCGTTTATGGACTATCCAGGGATGCCTTGCTTTTATGCTATCATAATCATAAACTGAAAACTAAAATGCATGTTCAATATGAAATAGTAATTTCAAATTCCTCACATCAAGCAGCTATGTACCCCTTGAGGTTTTTTCATGTATTGCATAATTCTCCGTGCTTTGGTTCACCTGCGGAGGAAACAGCCAGTCATGTTTGACTTGAAACACCCTTCACACAGAGAAAAACACAAAAGGAGGTTAGAACATATCTTAAAAAAAAAACATCTTTCTTTCTTGTGACACAGCGAAGAAACATTTTTAAGACTTGCTTGACAGTAATTCAAGATTCGGACAACAATTTGTGAGCGGAAGTTTTATGGTGTATTGATGGATGAACAGCAGATAAAAACTATATATGAATGTTCAGGCAGAGCTCTACATTTTGAGATGAGGACGTTAAAAAAAATCGTTGGGGGTTATAAAAAGTGTGATGAGTGATTGAGGAAAGTGCTAATGACTAATAAATCCAGGCTTAATTCTTGGAATAAAAAAGTGGTTGTGATAGCTTAAGCCACTGCATGATAATATCTCCAGTGCTCAACCGCTTCTTTATTTACAGTAAACAGCATAGAGGACTCTCTCTTTGCATTGTGCATCTCAATTTATGAAGAGCAGTACGGTGTTTCTGGCACAAGTTCACATCTTTCACCTTCTTTTTGGCTGTGTAATGAATGTTCAATATCATCCTTAAAAGCAAGGGAAGTAGTCTTGGCAAATTGAACCTCAATTGTGTAAATTTACATCAACTTTTTGTTCTGCTTTCATCATTTTCTCAGCAAATTCCCCCCAAAATATATATATATACATAGTTTGTTCTTCCCACACTTTATTAAATAGGCCTGCAGGGCATGTGAACATATCTTGGAAAACAAAACCTTTCGACCATTGTGACCACGTTCAGGTTGACTTGTCAGAGTAACAGACATTCATAAAGAGTGAAATATTTTGGATGGAACTTTAATTGTAGTTAACCACATTTCATCATGCTCTGCGGCACCAATATCATGTCTGTGTATTGGCTCCCTCTCCATCAAATTTTACACAGTACATTTCAACTGCCTACATCATCTTTGCATCACAAAATTGTGATACTTGCACTCAGACATGACCCACAAAGAAGTTGCACACAGGCTGAAAGGAATACATAATTGCTTAATGCCCAAGCATTACAGAAACCAAACCTCCCACAAATGTGTCCGAATGCCTGAATGTTTGAAGACCATAGTTGTTAGAGCTGTATTTAACCATATGGCCAAACATTGGCAAAGTTACTAATGTCTTTATGTTAGGCAATATTTCTGCTGTACTCACAGTGTTTGTCCTTAAATGTTCTCTTAAGGAGAGTTGGTGCTCTTCCAAAATTGTAAATCAAACTTTTATTTTTCCCTGGCATATTATTTGGAACTTTCCCTGGCATATCTTTGGAACTTTCTTCAGGTTAAATATCGGAGGAGTCGATGTGTAAGCATTGTGCAAACAGCCTGTTCTGGCTGTTGAATTAAATAGCTGCAGAAACTAGAGAAAATAAATGACTTAAAAGGTTAAATTCTTTAAAACAAATACAGAAAAAAACATTTCATTCAGCCTCTTTATTAGAATTACATTCTTTCAAAACTTAAGCATTAACAGCTCCACTCACAATTTTATATCAGGGCCAGTTGGTACGCACTAATGGCTACCCACATCACAAAAACACTTCAAATTCAGTCTTCACCACAGAAATACTCCAGGAACAGAATGAGGCTCTCAGTGGAACACCTTTTTTTTCATGAATCAGAGAGAGAGAGAGAGAGAGCCATGGCACTGAATATATTGATAATCAGACCACAAAACAACTCTGGAGTGTTTCTGACAATAATAAAGATAATTATTGCTTTCCTTTCTTTTGTATTAAACCAAGTCTTACTGCATTTTAGATCCCACCAAGCAGAGTCAGAGTAGGAGATAGTTCTATATACTGATGCAGACTTCCTCATTGGATGTGTGCTTGATTGGATATTAACCAGGCATTAAGGCATTCAGTTGGAAGGGAAACCATTTGTTTGCATATGATTTTAAGAATGTGTGTGTTACTCTTGCTTATTTGAGCATCACATGTTAAAGGACACCACTGATAGATGATAATAGATGATATTCTCCATGCTATGATGAGTTATATACTGATCATATTATGATCATCGATTGATTCCTCTCTCTGAGTGTGTGGACCTACTCATCTCATGATACAGCTGCTTTGAGCCGCAGCCAATATCCAAGACTTTGCCAGTCATCCAGCCTCTCCCACACTTCTATGATGCAATAAAAGTTGCTTAGGGACTTTTACAACAGTGAAGCATGCTTTGAATTATTTAATTTACCCAAGATCAAGGGTTGATACAGGAGAATCTGAGCCAGGAGTATGCGGAATGCATGCTAAGAATTAATTCTTCGATTGCGGTCCCTTTGGGCCAAAGAAAGACTTGAATAAGAAGTACAGTAAGAGACGAGTGTTGATCAAAGAGGAGATTAAAGGACTGCAAACAAATTGATGCACCTACTTATGAAGCCTGTGAAATCTGATGCATTGCTTTGAGTCTCAGCGAACACAATCACATATTTATTTGCTAAATTTCTCACATTGACTTTGTAAAATAAGCTATTTTGGGAGGTTAAAGTATGTGTTTATAGAGAGTACAATGGAAATTAAATATTAGACAGAGATAAACACAAGATTCCACTCAGACTGTTGGAGCAGAATAGAAAGGAACGACTTGTGAAACATTCGCAGGCCCGCAGACTCGCTTCTCCGTCTCACCACACACCTGACTACATTATTTGGTTGCCTCTGAGCCTTGCAGGATATCAGTAGTGATGTCTCATACCCCTCCAAAACAACATCATGAATAATAAATGCCAGATCTCAAAATAAAAAACACACATTATTAATGTATTCACAGCCTCCTTTAAAACAGGGCGGCTGAAGGTGCCACACTACCTCCTTCTCACACAGTCTCCGAGCAGGTGACTATTTTTGGGAAGAAGATCAGACAGAGAGAGAGGTATTAAACATTTATTTTTATAAAAATAACACTGAAATTCTACTAAAAACAAAGTTCAACTGTTTTCGTTACTCAAATTGAAGTGTTCAATAATAGTTTCTCAGCGTTTTAATTTGACAGAGTGTTTACCAGAGATGGTTTATTCTAACCTGCCATACATTGAACGTTAAGCTTATGTTCTAAGGATTGGATAAACCTATGCCATGTGTACATATATTCCTTTTGATTACTGGGTGAGACCTACATGGCATAACCAACATGATTATTACATTATCTAATTGCATCCCAACACATGTATTATTCAGGCCCTGACAACAAAATACTCTCAGGGAAGGGAAGAGATCTGAGGGCCTTAAACCATCTCTGAAGGGCATCTCGCTGCTTTTTCTCCCTTCTCTGTCAAAACAGATGTTTTTCTAAGGGTGGTCTTCTTAAAGTAACGATAAAGAGCATGGTGTGGGAAATAATAATAATAATAATCATGTTAAGCTTACACCAACGCCTCTGCTTCTGTGATTCTCGTTGTTAACTTCTGGCAATCGTTGTTTTTTTGTTTTGTTTTTTTACGAGGATGCTGAGAGCATAACCAATAATCTATACTGGAGAATTCCCTTAAGTGAGCTTTTTTACTTGCCCTTGCTCCTCCAGGAACAACTGCCCTCAAGAGTCTTGTATGTGTCTTGCCCTTTCAGAAACAAGGTCACATTGTTTACAATGGCAGCACAACAGCACTTTAAGCTTCTCTAAGGACAGGGTGATCTTTGCTATCATGGTCCAATTGTGAGTGTGACCTCTGATTGCTTCAGTAAGGCTTTTGATTTAATGCGTGAAGCAAGCTTATAATTTCACAATTAACTAGAGATGTTCCAATACCAAAACCAGTATCAGAAACTACCTATGATACCATCAAAATGTGGCATTTGGGTATCTGCAAGTACACCCCAGTAAAATCCACATTTCCAAATCTAAAGGAGCTTGTAGTGTAAAACCTGAAAAACACTGAATTAAGCAACTTCAAGGTGAAGATCAATGCTTGACTAATACTCTTTAGCAAACACCAATGAGTGAGATGTGTGACGTGAAGCTTCTCCATACACACAGTTATCAATAGTTATTCCAAGATTTAGTCAATTATGTTCTTTCTCAGTTATTACTGACAGTCAAACCAGCAAATACAATGCAGGTTACAGTTTGGTGCTCAGAATTGGTCAATAAACTAAACTGAGATATGGTAATCTGTATCAAAAGAAATACGTACTACAGGAACATCCCTACAATACAGAATTAATTCAAGTCATGGCAAGGCAGCTTTATTTGTAAGGCACGTTTCATCCACTGAGGAAATTATAAGTTCTTTACATTGAAATAAACCAAAATCAAAGACACATATTCAATTAAAAGGAGCAGTAGTAACAGATTGAAGGAGATATACTATGCCGATCCATATTTAAATACATATATATTATGTTACGATGTTGGATGTCCATACTTGGCGCCAGGTTCTGCCGACGTATTAGAGCAAAGCATTGAGCAAAGTTGTAGGACATGCCCATCCCGGCAGCTCTTTCAAGTACACGCCCACGTGGAAACTCACCTTAAATTTCCCTGTGACTGACAACAGAGCTGGCCAATCGGAGGAAAGTGGGCACCTGGGGAGAAGGGCCTTAAAGAGACAGCAGCTGAAATGAACCGTTTGCAGCGGCTGAAATTAGCGATTTTACTGAAACCAATAAAAGATGAATAAGGAGGATTGTGAGCTACGCATCTCACAACCCTCAAAAGGTGTCCCAGACAGAAATAATTAATGGTAAAAGTGAGTATAATAGAAATTCATTAGATTTATTCATTAATAATAAGTGAAGACAAGAAGTGCATGAGCAATAAATAACAACTAAACAAATTTGTAAAACAGTTGAAATAGAATTTAAAACATAGAGGGTAGAGTTGGCAGTCTAGAAAAGTAACATTTTTATTTGGATTTAAAGGTGGTCAGAGTCAGGGCTAGTCTAATATTGTCTGGGCTTTAAACACTGCTTCACAGTGTTTTGTTCTATCTCTTGTGACAGCCAGTGTGCCAGCACCAGATGTTATTTGGGGTCCTTGATGGTTCATATGTCACCAGCATGTCAGAGATGTATTGGGGCAGCTAAACCACAGAGAGACTTATACACAAGCAGACAAATCTGAAATAAATTATCTAAGTAACAGGTAGCCAGTGTAAAGATTTAAGAGTTTGAGCAATGTGGTCGTATTTCTTAGTTTTCGTCAGGACTCTCGCAGCTGAATTTTGAATATGTTTAATTAGCTGAACAGTGGGACTTAATGACTAGTCTAGTGATGAAATCTGGCAACAAAATCTGTATATCCAAATGCTCCACTTTAAGGAAGCAAGGGTATCGGTCAGTAAAGACTCTGGTCTCAGAAGCTACATAAATCAAGATAAAGGACCTCGGCTGGCTGATGGTTCCCACACAGCAAATACGACATTGCATCATCAGAGATCTACAGACTCTCAGCAGCAGGAGGAGAAAAAGCATTAAATCAAAACCATTAGGCCAAGCAGTCATACAGCAACATGACACCAATTACAGAAGTAAGCACTCAGAAGTGACCCTGGCAGTTACATGTCAATGGCATGGAAAAGCTATGGATCGAAAGGGTATTTTACAAAAACACTGCCCGGTGATCTTGAAGAGCAAAGTGGGTTTAATAGGTTTCATTTGCTGGTTTGGGAAAAATGTGAGGCAAGAAGAATGGAGTGAAAAAATTGTGGGTTAAGGAGATCTGCTTCGACTGGAAAGCAGGAGGTTGGTGCTCTTTACTACCATATGGCAGACACACAGACAGGCAGGTCGACAGTTATGAAGATGGATGAATGATGCACTGAGGGAAAGGAGATGGGATTTTGACAGCTCGATGGACACATCCCTGCTCTGGAATTCAAATGTTTTCTCACATCTATTATGACATGACCAGTGGATGCATGCATACTCTTCCTAGATGTTGCACACTTCACTTCTTTCCAAAGACTCATCCTTTTTAAAGCTCCACTGTGCATCTTATTGCCTATAATACAACTGAGTTTAGCACAATATGGTGCCATGCTGCAGGTCGCTGAGATAAAAGATTTACCAGCAAAAATCTCTCTGAAGTGCTGAAGTCTTCTGTGTCAGGCACCATGTTCAAAATATATGCAATGTGCATTATTTCATAACATAAGCAAGTGTTTTAATGTTTAGTACAACATCACCAAATAGATTTCAAAATATATTAAACTATTCTGGATGTCAAACGGTCACACTTCTTTCATGTGCTTGTGTTCATTTACCTCTGTGATGGTGTGCTTACCATGTCTTCACCATGAAACAATTATGTAGGCTTATATGTCTCATGTTGTACCCTGCAGCGTTTTCAAGCTGAAATAGATATGGTGTATGCATAACCCTATATAAACACAACTTAGTCTCTCATGGGAGAGTAATCCTATGCGACAATCAGCCGGAGGCCACTATCATGCAACAAGCAGGCGACGGAAGCCGGTAGGTGGCAGTCATGTCTCATTTGCAAAAGACACATAGAGAGAATCTGTCTCTCTCTATCTGTCTAAACCTCTCTCCTTTTATCTCTCGCGCACACGGACACAAATTGATGCTCGCTTAAACAACGATTTGCATTGTTGTTTTTTTGCCTCTTTTAAAACTGACCAATGAAAGAGAAGGACATAGGTCAATTATCTATTATTAAAACCCAGTCTTTCGTGAGAGATCCCTGCAGTAGAGACATTTTGGCAGCCACAGAAGTTCCCGTGGAGAAATGTGAAGTCTGAAACAGAAGAGGGGAAACTGCTTCTCCGATGGCTGAACAGTCTCACTCGGTGAACAAGCTTGTCAGTGGGAGGTAACCTAAATGAAGACCCCCTCGTGTACTTATCAATTCAGTGTCCATCTATTGCTGCGTTTTTTTCGGAGGGATGTACGTAAATGAAGAACGCACTGAGGTACTGTAAAGCGCACGGATGGGCACATCCTTCCTGCGCGCATTGCAACGAAATCACCTGTGAGCACAAGCTTAATACAGCCTGCATCGACAGAAGAGGAGGTGACAGGGCTCGGACGACCAGAAATCTGTGGATGATAACCCTTCAAACCCATTTTACCCCCGCGTGTGTGTCTCATTGATGGTTCCGCGAGACTTGAATCGGCGAAAAGCGTACGTGGATGGAACGAGGGCGCAGAAGTGATGCCTACCTTTGGTGAACTATAACTCCCGTCCAGACAGTCTAAAAACGCGGATCGGCGCGAAAATGTGGGAATAAAGCAAAACGAAACGACTGTTTGCATTAAGGATTGCTGCCTAATCGTCTGGCGGTGGTTTAAAGGCTAATTGAGGATATCTGCTGGATTTTATTTCGGATGTGGCATATTTTTCTCTTACAATGGAGACCCTGAAGCTGAAAAAAGAGATTTTCATCTATTTTTGCAACTTTTCAAATCCCCCGACGTATAGGATACCAGTTAAATCGCTCAGTTGCGGGACTGTTTTCATCGAGACAACCAGGAGGGAAGATAAAAAATAAGCGTCTTGGAATCCGCACTGGGTTGTGAGGTGAAATCTAATCAGATTCAGCAGCCTTGATGACTAAGACAAGAGACTTGAAGAAAAGTTACATTTGGAAAAGAAAGCGAATGGGACTTTAAAATAACCCCACTGCTGCCACTCTATGTATGGATGATGGTCTACTTCATTCTGCAGTGTGCTTACGGGGTTTTCAGGATGGATCCACCTGGAAATTGACCACAGGGGGTTCTCTTCGACTTTGTGGAGAGGCTTCTTTTTAACATTTCATTTAGATTTTAAAGAAGGAAAAAAAAAACAGTGTTGCTTCACATTGACCTAACTCATCTCTTTGAGAAAATCTCGATCCCCAGTGGGTGTCTCTTTGCATCGGGAGAGTAAATTCAACAATGGCACTTGTAGGCGCCTTCGTGTTCTGTGTATCCTGAAACAAGGAGGAAATATCGGATGTGTCGCTGTGAGAGTTGAATCCATTTCATGCAGACTGATGTGTGGATTACATACCACGTCGTTCTGAGAGCAGTAGCACAATGTGTCTGAAAAGAAAATATCATCAATGCAAAATCGCCTGAGAATTGCGGATGTTTTTTGGATGCAGTTTTTTGTGGAGGGAGCGGAGCAGGGACCCGTCTCCGTCTGAAGCAAAAAATCCCGAAGACCTAGGCGTCTTTATGAACAGGTAAGTTTGTATCTGTGGTGTAAAAAACGTGTTTGTCTGATTGTTTTCTGGTCCCTATAGGCTAAACCAACTGCCCCTCTCTGCCCGTTCTTGTAGTTTGGTGTCTAAATGTTGTAGTTCATCTTCTTTAGTTTGTTTTCAGGGACAACATCCACATAAGGGCAAATTAAACCCAAGCTTTAATCGTCACTCACAGTGCGGCCTCTACCTAAAATATCTCTAATCACGCGCTGATTTGGAGCTGGAAAAGATGGGCGCGCTCACGTCGGTGTGCTTGCGTTTCAGCGCGCGCCCTTGAGTTGAGTGCGTGTCATTAATAGCCTACTCAAAAAAGAACGAGTAAAAAAGAGTTTTGTACATTATATTTCATAGGAAGTGCAATAAAAGTGCGTAATGCTTCGTTACACGTGCATAAGACACTCAATCCATCCACCTTTCTATAGCCTACCTGGCTGCATACTCTCAACAGACATAAATATCTGAAAATCTGCCATAGTTAGCACCAATATCTGTATGCTAAGGCGACCTATGTGGGGAAATGCATGACATATATAAAATATTTAGTCCTGAATATAGAATTCAAGGATGGCATTTATGGCTACTGACTAAGTCTTCACACATTGGTCTAGTTCTCTTTCCTTTTTCTTGGCATGGTGCACACAGAAGGCTGCTTGTTCATGGCCCCAGTGGAAGCCTGGGAGGGAGCTGTCCTTCTTACGTGGTGCTGAAATCTAAATCTCCTGTCTTTGCTCTGCCTCTACTCAGTTGGAGAGTATATGGATGTTGAAGTATCTGGACTGAAAAATCTGAGCCACCACTCTGCTAAATATGTAATCCTCTCCCAGTATGCATGAGGAGTGATGTTTGTAAAAATCTATCTATCTATCTGATATTTGAACAGTTCCCCTCAACAAAGGTCAGTTCAAACACATCACAAGCGTTGGATTTTAAAAGTGAGCTTTAAAATAGATGTCTGTCATGCTGTTGATAAAGCAGTGTTGGTGTTAAAAGCATAAATAGAGGTAGCTGTCACTCTCCAGACAAACAATGGATTGCATCTCTCACCTGTGAAAGTGGGAAACATGGCAAACATTATTCACCCGCTGAAAGAAAAGCCCTCCAAATGATGGAGTGACACCACCTTGGGGAGACAAATTAGACCGCTGATTTTTATGTTTTTCTGCCCTGTCAGAGGCTGAAGCATGATAAATCCTCCCTACATATTCCCCAGATAGTTTGTTGGCAACTGGTGCAGAGTGATTCATAGGAATTATAAGTAGAGAGAGACTTTTTTTCTCCTCCCCATTTAACACTTCTCAAACCTACTCATCCCTGCGGAGATTCTCGTGGAGATGAATGTGGGCTGTAGGTTTGGGATGTCATAGGCTGCGTAAAACTATAAGGACTTTACATCTGACTGATTCAACGGGGAACTCACTCGGGGATCAATGTTTGTTTATTTCACTATGCTAGAGTGACAACAGCTGTATCCCCAGCGTGTCCCTATTAGTCCCTCTAAGCAGTGGGAAACAGCCTGAGAACAGGTGCAGCACAGGGACTGAGAGGGACTTCCTGCTGCTTCAGTCTTCAGCTGATAATGTTGCTTCCACAGACGTCTGTTTTATGTCCAATTTATCCAGCCATTGTTGTCTGACTTATCTATTTCAAATCATTCTGAAAAGCTGTGTCAGAAAATTAATGAACTTGTCAGCTGGAAAAGGGCACCACTGCAATGAGGTGCCAGGGTTGTGCATAGCGACAGCCTGTATACCCATGTCCCCCCCTTCCCACCATGCCTTTTGCCATTTTTTCTCTTCTCCTCAGCCTGTGACTCAGTCCAGATCAGGGCCAGAACTTTGTGCCTTTATAATAAAATGTTCATTCCTCAAATCGGATTAATCTCTGTAAAGCCGGGCTTAGGACACCATTAGCATTCATTTCTTTCACTGCTGGGGACTTGTATCAATAATGGAGCTACCACTACATTTCTCATCTTCTCTTCTGGGTATAAAGTCTCTCAGGGGGTTTCATTCAATGAGAAAAGGGAGAATTTATAGCGATCCATTATCTACTCTCTTGCCTATTGTTATTGAAGACCAATGGTGCTATGCAGGAAGTCTGAAGTGGTGGGCCAGAGAGGATCTGGAAGCCATGTAACGCCGGAGGTGAAAGGGAGCCTTTGTAAAAAGATGGAGGCATGGCCAAATGAGTTATAAATACAACATGCGAAGCACACATCAAGTCTGTTTCTGTATTAATTGTGTATCCTAAGTGTTGTAGCTTATTCATGAACTGCGATTCTAGTACCCAGTGTAATGTGTGAGAGTTCAAAAGTTTATTCATCGTTATTCAAAGGTCTGAGGTCTGCTATTTCTGTAAAGCAGGCTATTGTTTGGAAGAACAGACTATTGAGAAGGAACCTGGTGTGATCACATAAAGTCGAAGACTGAACAGGAAGAAAGTCGTCTGGTAAATTTGACGTTGGTTGGTTTATATGATTTCTTGAGTAGACGCCTGTAATAAGAGGGATAATTCTGAATGTCAGGCTTCCATTCTGCTATGTTAACTTACTCACTCTACACAGTATACCTCATACGTGCGTAGTCGACTCTCATAGCTGAAATTCTTCAAGTAGACTGAGTTTGAGGTCAGGACAGAAGCAGCAGTGAGTTTAGTTGAAAATAAGAAAAGTGCATAGACCCTGATGATTGCTGCTTCTGAACACGAGTTCAGTCTTTTTCTGGTCAATCATTCACATTTGCAGGAAAACGAGAGTCACCTTCAGGGGATTGTCTGTGTGAAGATGTTTTATAAGCCAAGAGTGAGTAAGCTCTGAAAGGATGGTCACTGACACAGTGTTGTTAATGTGCATCACAGGCAGTCATTGTGAATGTGAAAAGAGAAAAAAAATTAATATCTCACTTCTTTTCAACTGTGCTGCTGGTAGATGATGCAGACTCTGCTTTGAAGAGATCAAGAGAGTGTTGTGGTCAGGTTGGTTGGCTGTAAAACATGCAGCAATTTGTTACAAAAGCATCCATTTGTAGTCTTTATTTGGGAAAAGGGAGGGTTCTTTTTGCAATCTGCTGAGTCTATTTTGTTATTCTTTTCTATTCTAATTTACTCTATCAGTCAGACACAAGCATGCATCTTGGGCCCAGAAAATATACACAGACAGTCATGGACGGTTTCTTCAGAAGCCTCCTTCATTAGTCATCCTCTCCAGCATGTCTGGCCAAATTCTGCGTCCAGGGAAAGAACAGCTGAGCACAGGGACGGCCGCAGCACATTCCGTCAGTCGATGGATTAATCAATTGGCGTTCCAACTCGGCCCATCCATCTAGGGGAATAATCTGGGAGACATCATAAAAGTGCCATTCTGTCATTCTAGTGGCCAGGGAGCACTGCTTGTTTTTTCTGCCTCTCTCTCTCCACTGGCACTCTTATCAAAGGAACAGGAGTGGATTAAATGGAATGTAGATAAGTGTTCTGCATGGCAACAATACAAAGGTGTTTGCTTGTGTTTTTGCTATTTTGGAACAATACACCTTGAAATATTTGTTGCTGCTATGACTCAGTGCTAGAAAAGAATTCTCTAACTCCATTGCCTTTACCCTGTTTCCTCGCCTCCTTCGTAAAATTCAGCTTAGAGCGTCGACCTGAATTCTAGGTGCATCATTACTCACCACTTGCCTTGCATCACCCACCTTGCCAGTCATGATGAGGGTGCCTTTCTGACTTAGTAGTCCTCACCTTCCGTTTTTTTTTTCTTTCCTTGACCTCACTGTAAAGTCACATGGTGCTAAAATGAAAGTGGCAGCACACGACGAAGGGACGATTTCACGGCTCCTTTAACAACAGCTTGCATGAGAACGAGGGAAAAACTCGCAAACACATTCTCCCTCTCGCACACACATTTACAGAAATACATGCAAATGCAAGATTTTCATTCTTTATCCGACGTTGCAGCATCTGTTTAAAGTCATACCAGCGACCACATGAATCCTTGCCACTAAATTAAAAGGTTAAACTGGCTGGGAAAATGTGGCAGGTTATCACGTACTGCCTTCCTTTATTCTTTCTGGAATTATTCCTTGTAGGTGTTAGATATGAAAGTCCTCCTTTAAAAAAACCCAAAGGATAATAAAAAGAAAATTGAAGGCAGGATATGAGATATAAGACCTTCCTTTCCAGTGCTGACGTCTCAATCTTTTGTTGTTGACAGTTGAATTTAGAGTAAGCTGTGCATGCTGGGTGCTCCGTGCTTTAAACACTCAAAAGTTAAAACATTTGAACTGGAGATATTTCAAACAGGTTTTAAGTGGTCGCATAGCAACAGAGCCACGTCTAAAGCATTCCCCGTAATAAGAATCTGTATTTAATACATAATGCTATTTTAAAAATTGCACAGACTGTCAGTCCCTCGGAAATGACACTCTTAACTTGCTTCAATAATGTGAATTTTCATCACTCGCAGCTGGTTTCCTGTCAACCACATTAGTCACATTCTCCGTCTGAGATGGGAGACAAAGAGGAGCTGTGTTATACAATAGTAGACACAAGCATGTGCATGTGCAGGCAATAGGATGCACTCCTTACCTTTTAACCTGTGGAATATTTTTGAGATGAAAGAAAATGCCCTGTAGCTGTAGTGGGATACTTGACCTGCTAGAGCTGTTGGGCTTCTCCCAGAGGAGAAGAAGCATTTCTTTGTTTTGTTGTTTTGTCCATAATAAATTGCAAGCTTTATCTGCAGGGGGAATTGACGAGATTCTGTACTTGGCTTACCAACAAAAAAACAGCAAAAGCATTTCACGAGGATCCACTTAATTTTCAGCACTGTGTTGTCTGCAGGTGAAACTATCTGAATACAGGAAACCTTGGAAGAGGGTGGAACAGAAGAGCAAGAACTCAGTCCCAACCTCACAGCTCTTTCAATGTGCATGAATCAAATTTAGCAGAAAAAAAAAAAAAAAAAATATTCAGTTGCCCTTAGAGACCATCTCTTAAAGCTGCAATAGTAAAAATACCAATGCATTTCAGTTGTATTCATCGAGGTTTGACCCTGAGCAAGGTTGAAGAAGCAGCGGTACACCAGTCTCAAAATGCTTTGACTTTTCTGAACAAGTGATAGGAGGTTCATTGGTTAGGAAAAAAACAAACTACTGCCTCGTGGCTTTTCTTTCAAAAGAAAACATTGTAAGCTCTGCTAAAGACAGCAAAAAAGATGAAGGTAAATGTTCATAAACGGGTACAGAAGATAATTAAGTCACCTTCATAGTGAGTACAAGATGAAATTAAAATGTTGGCTTTGGTCTTTTTGGCTTTATGATTGTGCTATATGATTTTTACGATGCATTTGTTTATTCATTAGAGTATGTGCACAGAATGTGTGTGTGTGTGTGTGTGTGTGTGTGTGTGTGTGTGTGTGTGTGTGTGTGTGTGTGTGTGTGTTTGTGTGTGTGTGTCTTAAAGGCGCATGCTTGGGCCCTCCTAAACCGTCGCCTTCTGCAGACCCAGGGGCGAAGAGAAAGTGTCTGGGATCTGGACATCTGGGTCGAAATTTTACCGTCTGTTTCTCAGATCTGCTTCTTAGCTCATAAGGCTCATCAGGCTGCCAATGACACAGTAGCTCAGTTCAGCTTTGTAGCATGAGTCTGGTCATCAGTCGGAGCTCCACAGTGGTCCCACAGCATGCTCACACTCCGGTCAGGAGTCACACGTTTATAGACTGTCAAGCTGTACCCACATTGAATACTTGATCATTCTGTGTACAAAAATAATTCTGTTTCTTGGACTGCAGATTTCCAATACCTACACAAGGAACGTCTCCCACTGTTAGAACATCTCAAAAAACCTTCCAAAAACACAAAAATATGTCCTGATTTCAGGTCACACTGCATACAGTGCTCTGTGCTTATAATTATTTATCTGTTTTCACCCATGAGTGCTTGTGCATGCATGTGAGCATGATATGTGTTTGTCTGAGCGTGCATCATTGCGAGTGTCGGCCTCTTCATGTTTTTTCTCACTACCCACTCACTTTGTTAGTCTCTGACCCTAATGTGTCACTCATCCTGGCACCTGCATGTAGGCAAGGCTGCCCTATGATGATAGTTTTGATCGGACAAGGATAGACTTACACTTGATTTAATCCTAGTTGTCTCCGTGGAGTCTGCCGAGGTACCAGTCTGTTTCTCTGCTCAGGTCAGGGCCCTGTGACAGGGGCTGTCAGTCGGCTCCTTTTACTGTGAGGGAGGAGAAGACACGCTTTGGGCACTGAGACGCTCTAGCTGCAGGAGAAGGGCCCTGAGAGAGCTCATGCATGCCTTGTTAATGGGTAATCTCCCACCAACACAACACGAATTAATCTTGAACAGATGCCGCCCTCATGTAATGAAACGCTCGCTCGTGTTTCCAAACAGGCAGCTTGTCAGGAATCAGGGCGAGGAAATTAAAAAAGCCTAAACAAAAGATTTATTTCCATATTGTTGACAATTCAATATAAAAGTTTGAATGTCACAGCGTTTTGATTTTCATAATTGAGTTCTAATAATGTGGCTGTGTAAAATGAAAACTGAACAAATAAATACAAATAGTACGATTAACCACATTTTTTACTAAACCAACCGCTGAAAGTTCTTAATATATGACAAATGATGATCAGTATGTCAGCTAGTTATACTTCCATTGACTTAAAAACAACATTTAATTGATGCATATAAGCAGTCAAGGGAGTCAGTAGGGAGGTAGCAAATTATGCTTGATGGGAGGAGTGAAACGTGTGTGTGTGTGTTTGTGTTTGTGTTTGTGTGTGTGTGTGTGTGTGTGTTGTGTTTGCATTAGCACAGCCCAGTGGCTAGCCTCCTGCAGCCCGTGCCAGACTCCTCAGCATTTTGGCTGCAGCCCGTCTGTCGCTGAGGAGAGATAATGGGAACATTCAAGGCCTCGTCAAAATGTATTTCCTTTTAGTGAATAAATTAACATAATTGAATCACTGGCAAAAAAAATATTTTAGGATTAACCTACGTCAGTGTATTGCTTTAAACAAAAACTGATGGAAGTATGCTGACTCGTGTGAGTGCATGATGTGAAACACAGCTGTGTGCGAATTAAAGGATTATCTGACAGTATCACTGAGTTCAACATGTCTTCATTGTGTTGTTTATACTTTTTTTTCCTTGAGGCAGATTTACTGATAGAAATGTTTAAGAATAAAATGAAAGAAAAGTGTTAATATTGTTCAGATGTGTACCCATGCTGTGGCCCATTAAGCTTAAAATCTACTGCATGGCTATTACCACAAAAGTATCTGTCTTAGAAAGTAATGCTGTCTTTATGAGTTCCAAATACTTTTCTTTCTAAGAGGTAAGCTTGGGTCATATCATTTCATATTCAAATCTACATTTTCCAGGTTGTTGGACTGGCATCAAAAAATATCACACTTGATTTTACAAAATGTATGAAACAAGACAAATGTGCCTTCTTTCAAAGGCACGCTGTAAATATTTAACTGAATATTTTAAGAAATCACGTGGAACACACAGGTGCAACAGGCTAATTGATGTCAACATGACCAGGATTTAATCCACCTGCAGCTCAGGATTGTTAGTTTATTTATTTGTCAGTGGTTTGAAAGCCAGGAAGGAAGAATATATATTTGCAATTGCATTTGCAACCCCTTGATGAGGTTGACATGAACTAGACATGCCGGTTAGATCTGAATCGATATGAAAGAGGTCAAAGAAAGGGTCTATTTCATCATCAAACCCTTTAGATTTGTTTGAGTTTCTGTCATTCCTAAACTGAATTTGAATGTTAAATACTGTATTGACAGGTATCCTCCTGGGTTTCTTCAGTTACATTGCTCTTTTTAAGCATTAAAAAACGTTGTTTTAGCCTTAGTCTGCTTGCATAAATTCAGTTTAGTGTTTTGTGCTGGTCAGATTTTCTGTTGATACAGTTTGCCAAAAATGTGTTGTAATGTTGGAATACCCAGCAAGAAGTTATTTAGCTTGATGGTCTTCTGGCTGCAGGGTCAGTGGTCAAACAAGCCTGTTTCCACAACATTACATAATGTTGTGTTTTAGCTGAGCATTTCACGCCGTGTGGAAGTGAGTGAATAAGGTAACACTTAAAATGTTTTTGAGCATTATTCATGAGTAGCTGTGACCTCTACATATATTCAAGCTTTCTAAAGAAGAGTCCTTGATATTTCTTGTATGTGATTGTGTGGTTTGATCCTTCCCTGCTCTGGAGTCTGTAGCAGTGATACAGTGATTATGTATTATAACAGGGGAACATTCCAGGCTCTATGTTGACTGCTAATTGGGCTCCAGTGTAACGACTGTGTCATATTAATGACCCAGATCCAGCTCAGTGTAATATTCATGAGCTGTGAGACTTGCCTCTCTCTGGGACTGTATGGTGCAGAGGTTTATTAGTGTGTGTATGATGTGTGTATGATGTGTGTGTGTGTGTGTGTGTGTGTGTATGTGTGTGTGTGTGTGTGTGTGTGTGTGTGTGTGTGTGTGTGTGTGTGTGTGTGTGTGTGAGTGAGAGAATGTGTGGGTGCTGGGAGTAAAGGTTCATCACTGTGGACAGCTCTACTTCAATGTATCCTTTTATTTTCCGGAAAAGCAGGTTGTGCTCATTTCTATGATGTGTGCCGTGTTTCCCCTATCATTGCCTTCGGGGGGGGTGGCCAACCACGCGCGGCACGCCCCTTTTAACTTATAGTGCATCAGCACACAGTCGATCCGTAACGACTGAGTCGGGGAACACACGTGATCCGGTCAAACGTCTGTTCGACTTTTCTCCGTTCACTCTCACCGTGTCTGCAGCTAACATAATGATAGCAACGTCATCTCACAGTCGCTGTAGTCTCAGTCTGTGAACTTCTCCACTCAGACTCTGTGAAACCGCTGCGTTATAAACACTGCAGTGCTATGGAAAGGGGTTTTGTTGATTTAAATGTGCATCTGATCTGCAGGCAAGTGTTGTGGGGTAATCTGCCGCCAAATGTCTGTAACATCAAATTGAAAAAGAGAGAAAAAAAGACTTGAAACAAGGTGGCCGATGTTAAATTGCCTGTTTCAAAAGCAAATTCACAATGAGCTGTTGTTGCAGAGGATGACTAAGCCCTTTGGGAGACGTGTGTTTGTGTGTGTGTGTGTGTGCATTCTTTTTCTCGACCAGAGTGGACAGGTTAAAGGGGTCCTCTGTGCCTGATGAAACAGGTGGGACCCCTATGGTCACTGGCAAACAATCCTTCCTCTTCCTCCACCCCCATCCAGTGTGCTCTGCATTTGCACAACACTAATCAGAGCATAAAACAGAGTCAGATTCTTTTGTATGCATTAGCGTCATCTCTCTGTGTTTCATTCTTTAAAGGCCCTATAATGTCCTCGACATCATATTTCATATTTCTCTGCTCCTAGGCACAATTCTGCCGCACTATTTTGTTTAAAGCGGTTCTTGAATTGGAATATGGAGTTTGGTAGTTAAAAGAGGTCAAATGAATGTGAGGTGTCCCTTACAGCTAAAAGGGATAAAACCATGTCAGTATAGAAGCAGAGCACGAACAAGTTATTCCTGTTGTAGTGTGGACAGGATGACAATGGATACAGGTGAAAAAGCAGAGAAAGGTCTTTTGAAGGACAAACGAGTGTCACAGCCTGATTGTGCAATGTGTAGGACCTGCTGTCCCACCATTTTCTTATTGGTGTGTCAAGTGAGAACAATCGACCAAGCGCTTTCCCCCCTTCACTTTCTAAATCTCTCCTCCCTATTCTTTTTCTTTTTGTTTCCCTTTGGTTTTCAGTTTTGAATGATGAACCTTAATGGGAAATTGTGTTTCCTTGTAGCGAGTAAAGCGATGCATAAAAAAGCAGAGGGTGTTGCACTGGCTTCTGTCTGCCAAAGACAAATGAGATTTTAATGAAGAATGAAAGTGGCTCTGTGAAGTTTCTGGCAGATCCAGCACAGTAACTTTTTGTGTCCGTGATGAGGCATTCATTAAAGCCATTTAAGAATGGCAGCTATCAATCTGTAAATGAGCTGTAGAAGTCAAATAAATTAAACGGCAAGCACAGGGAGCACCCTCGTAAATGTCAAAAAATGCAAATAGACTTAAATGGATTGCAGGGCAAATAGAGGAAGCGTAAAAGGAGGGTAATATCTCCCCAAAAAGAGAGGATCCTCCATCCTCCTCATCTAACCCGACAATGGAGGATTTCATCATTGTGAAGGAAGAGAGATTCACTGACTTAAGGGAGATCTAGTGTTCTCGGTGGTGAAATGGGGGAACAAATCTTCATAAGATGGTTCTGCCATTTTAGTGCTCATTCTTTCCGACATCAAAGGATCTGCTGCATTGTGACTACAGCCTTTGCAAAGTGGACCCTAATCCAGATAAATGGATGGAGCAGCGCTAGAACATGCTAACAAGCACTGCATTGTTTTCTATGCTTCAATGGGGAAGTTAAGCATGAATTATTGGAGTGGAAAAAAAATCTTTCATACGATGTTTTTCATTAACTTTTCATCCCTCTTTATTATGATCTTTTTTTTTTAAAATTTATTTCACATAAAAACACATTTTAACCTTCTTCCATTTGTCCCATAGATGAGTTGTTTTTGTAAAGTATGACTTTGACAAAAAGATCTATTTGAAATATTGACAAGCAGTTTCAGTGAGGAGGAAACACTTGTTGTCATCTATAACTTTACGGTTGCCATGGCCCAGTGTTACACAGGGCTCCAAAACAACAGTCATCTTATCGGGCTAATTATGCAAGCCTTACTAGCTAATCATATATGCTAATTGGCTAATGTAAATTTAAAGGTGCAATACAGAATTTCAACAACGAATAACCTAAACATGTAAAAAATACATTTTAATTGCATTACTACGTGTTAGTATATTCATACAATTTGGTAGTAGCATAACATATAGTTGAGCATTATTTAATAAACAGTATGGTTTAGCTATTTCAATTAATATAATAGTGGATATCAAAATGGGACGATGTATGAGTGGCAATGCCTAAAGCAAAAACTAAGAGTAACATGAGCATTTGAAGTGAGCTGTCCATGACATGGCTAACATTAGCTGCTGTGACTGTAGAATGGGTATACAATCTCTGGGGTATTTAGGTCAACAGAGTGTCTTTGATACCTATTTTAATCTCAGTATAATTTGTAATGGAAGGAATGTGTTGTATCTTTCAGTTTTTTTTAAGAAGGGTACTCAGGCAAACCCAGTAGCAAGTCGTTGGTCATAGCCTCATTCAGGCCAACTTGAAACGATCTTTGAAGCAAAATGGTGTACTGTGTGAAATGACCTTCAGCACTAAAAACTATTTCTAAATAATGTGAAATTAATCAAACTGAGTCAAAGAGCTACTATGGCTTTTGGTTTTTCAGACTTGCTTATAATGTCAGACAACTGGTTAATGTCCACTTTCCAGATGCCTGCTAACCTGCTGTCATGCAGTATGTGACATCGCTGTCACAGTTTCCTTAAATGTGTCTTTGGCTGTCAATCAGCTCAGCAGGAATGGGAATCTGTCTCTGTCCTGAGGTGTCTGGCAGAATGTTGCTCCTGCTTCTGGACTTTGCAGCTCTTTGAGTGACAGCTTCTGTTTCTATAATGCTAGATGAAATTCGCAGAAGCCTCCAGATCTCAAACATTAACCCCAGTTTCTGTCTTTTAATAACCTTAAGGTGCAGGATGAAAAACTTATATACAGAGGGACAAATAAAGAAAGCTTGAGGGAGTGTGTTAAAATGGAGGATTACACTTTGAAATAGCGTGGGGGGAGCCCTCCCCTTTTTTTAGTGCTGCTGAGGTTCAATGTAATTTGCCATGTTTTCGGCTCAAGGCCCAGGGGCTGTTACATGAATTGAAGACCTTAACAAATGTGTTGGACTACATATACTTATACATTTAAAGTTAACACATGGTCCAACAGTGCAGGTATGGGAAAAGAGTGATCCTGGGTAGCATACATAAACGGCAGAGCCACAATAATACAAACACATTTATTATGCCAGTTAAAGAAGGGAAATGAGAATGTGTATTGGGAAATCATTTAACTGCAGATAAGCATGTGGGGGAAAAGTCCTACAATTATTGATTAAAGCAATTATTAATGTTTAATGTTTTTATTTTTCAAATAAGCAAAAGCACTGCTAGTTTATCTATTAGGATGGGATTAATGAGGCTGAGTGCGTAATACATTATGCAGGTTATGCACATTACAGCCAAATGTTCCCTATGAATTATATGTAGCAGGTTATTGTTATCAAAAACTGTTTAAACCAGTATCTTCCGGTACAAAGAAACAACTGGTTGATGCCTAGGGCAACAGGTCAGGCTTCTCAGTTCATTAATGTCAATTTATTTCAAAGACTTTGGTGAAAAAAATGGGTCAAAAGAGGGACAAACATCAGTCAGACTAAACCTTTGGAAGCTCTTGTCATTTCATGTACCCTTTACAAAAAACAGTGTTCTCTACAATAGTTGAATTGTTAAAGTAGAAGATAAACTAGGGCTTCAATATGGAGCTTATGTGTATAATAAAGTAAATAACAAAGCAATGATAGATAAGGCATGTAGTCTGAAGCATTTTCCGGTTACTGTTAATGGTTGAAAAATAATGTGTTTTGCATTATTTTAAAGGTTGCTTTTTCTCAGCTCACTTATTCTCCCCCCTCTCTCTCTGTCTTCCTTTCCGTCCCTCTCTCTTTTATTCGTATATCCTGTCCACTGTGTAAGCTCTAAATCTCCATTATCCTAACTCACATTTTTTTTCTCTTTGGCTAATCTTGGTGTCCTTTATGAAAAGTAATTGGTTTAGAAACCTGTTTAGCCACATTCACCAAATTTCCCAGCTCATGTGCTGCTGAATCCAGTAACCTGTGTGTGCCTTCAATCACTCAGCCATTGCAGGAGAACGACAATACCCTGGCTGATTTCAGCTCCACTGTTCCTTGGTAATGGGAAAGCTAAAGACGGCTGGCTGCTGGGGCATCGCACAAACAAGGCAGGCTTGGGGGAGAGCAAAGCTCCTGCAGAAAGCAAGCACATCAGTGCTATTGTTAGCACATAGCAGGAGATTAGTGCTGATGGCTGTATGTGAGCTAGTGGGCTTGGCTGGTGTTCTGTGTCAGATGCTAACCAGGCCCACCCCTGCTGCCATTGCCACCATGTCACAATTAGACTGAATAGCTGCAGCCTCTGATTGTTCATCTTGGTGGCAATGCAGGCAATCCGGCTCCAATCACTGTGAATGCTACCCCTCGTTTTTTACTGCACCCCTGTAGATTTTTATGCTTAGCCAGAGACCGGACATGCACTATGCTTTGGTCATTGCTCTGATTTCAAAGACTAACCATTTCAAAAAATGGATTTAGTTATCCAGCGGGGATTAATTAATAAAACTAGTTTCTATAGGTGATAAAATAATAAGAAAAAATGCAATATAACATACATTGAACTCTGTGTTGTGTTTTACAAAGCATGGGGAAGCAATCAGGAAACTGGATGCACTGGATACTCTAAATGTCAAACCTGATTGCATGAACATTGTAACCACAGACAAGAACACCGCCACAGCAAATAACACACAGTCTGCCTCTTTTATTCTCAGTGTGTTCCTGCTGCCCAACACACATGATGCACACACAGACACACAAACACACACAGTAAATCACCCCCTCTGACTGATTATAGTGCATGATTAATTAGCAGACAGATTGCTAAATGGTGGCGACCGTTGCTTGCATGTGCAGAGGTAAAAAAGTACACTCTCCACATAATACAATAATGTCCTCTATGCCCTCCTCTCTTCCCCGCACATCCTTCTCTCCCATCTATTCCTTCCTCCCTTTCTATATTAAGCCCTTCTGGGTTAATCATTCCTGGAGGACGACAGCAGTGCGCTGTCGCAAAGAAGAAAAAGCATCACACAGCTGTGTGCTTCTCATGCACCCACTTCCAGTGATTACAGACCCTTTAAAGGATAACCACAGATCTTACAAGCGACACTGTCTTCAGCGCGATACACTTCAAAAGAGGTGAAGAGTTTTAACGCTCTGTCCCGGCCTCCTCTCATTTTCACAGATCCAATTCACTTGACCTTATTCCTCATTTATCCTTACATTTGCCTGTCCTTTTCCCTCCGGCGCCACAAGAGGGTTTTCTAATCTTCATCTTATTATACTGCGTTCCTTCACCTCTGCTTACATCAGTGCACCCTATTTTACTCTGCAGTGTCGAGGGCCCGGTGGGAGGCAAGTGCGCTAATTTATTTGTTTGCATATGGGGGAGATGTCCAGCTCTGATGGATGGCTTTGGCTCTCGCAGTCCCTCAGTAGCTCTGGGTTTACAATAGAATTTGCTTGCAGTCTCTCAAAGGACTGCATCCTCAAATAGAGAGAGATAAATAAAACACCCCCTCTACACTTACAAAAACACCAACATGCAATTACACATTTCTTTAACAGCAAAGAGATAGGCAGGCACACACACACATGACATTATTATACATGTCTACAGGGTTGTAACCACACATGTGCATGCTGCATACGTTATTCACCAATGCCAACACATGCACGACATGAATAGAAATATTAAAGCTGCATAGAAAAAAAACAAACACTATGATGTCTGCTTGTGTTTACGTGCAGGAAAACAATTAAGTCGCTCACAAAATCAGCAGTTGAAAGTGATCGTTTAGTCTGCTCCATGCCCAAATTAGTCTGCATGGTGGCTCTCTTAATCAATGTGGTTGCGAACTGTGATGTGATGTGACTGCTAACATGAAGTCTCTTTCTCTGGCTCTCTCTTACACACATGCACACACACAAACACACGCACTGTCGGGTTCTCCAGCTAAAGTTAAATGTCTGCCAGCTGAGCGTGTCCCTCAGTCAGGCTTTTGTTCGTCTCCAGCTGAAGCTCTGTAATTTGTCCACCAGTAATTTGCCAGGAAACAAGGTAACAAGTTGCCAAGTCCTACACAAAAACACACACTTTGAACATTTGAACCGTAATACATATAACAGCTCTTTTATTTTTGAAAGGCTGGTCAAGAAAGGCAAATCATTTGTGAATTTAAACTTAGAGCGTGAGCCTATCTGGGATGAGATCTAAAGGCACACTGGACTCTTTAATGCTTCCCTGTTCATTTGTAAACCAGTCACATAGTTATACTGTGTGTGCTGGTGTGTTTGTGTTTGTGTGTGTCAGTTTGTTCTCTTCACAATGCACAGTATGTAAGAATTCATTACTGGCTGAAGTCACACTCTCTAACGACGCTTTGTAGCAGGCGCAGTTCTGAGTGCTGCATGCGTACAGCTTGTATCACTGAGTGCTCGGGCTTCTTCTGTAATGGGATCTGTGTTCAAGTTCAAACTGAACCAGCACCCTGTCTCATGAGCAAATCTGAAACAAAGCTGTGTACTCTGTTGTTTTGATTCGTGCTTTTTGATGCCAAATTAAATGCACAAGCCCCTGGGACATTTCTGCATCTGTAAAACCGCAGAGGCCAAGAAGCTTGTGACTCGGCAGGGTGAGCGGCAGGCATGTGGCAGGGGAAATGTACTTCCTCGGTTCGTTTCATCTCTCTCTCTCTCTCTCTCTTGCACTCTCTATCTCTCTCTCTGTGTCTTTCTTTCTCTGTGGTTTTCTATGGCTCTCCACCTGAATCATTCTGGAAATAGAGTTACAAACCTGAGTACCGTTTCTTGGTCAGAGAGCACCAGTAGTATTGTGGGAGAGCATCCGTGCACTTGTTCTATTATTAAATCCTGGTTATGTAAACCGCCAGGAGACGACACCGACAAATAATGATTCATCGTAATTCAATTGTATAACAGGCCTATTTCAACAAGAAAATCAGAGGATGGTGCATGTGTGAGAATTTGCATGCGTTGGGATGCATAAATTCATTTCCTGCTCTAGTGAAACAGTTCCTAAGTTTCAAAGGATACATGATTCCTATAAAACAACTCTATAAGAGATGGACAAAGGAATGTTCACTGTATGTTATGCTGCATCTCTTCGGTTCATCCAGAGACTATTTGTCACTGAAGTGGTTCAAAGCTAAGTACCACATACTCTTCTTTTTTTATCATAAGAACCAATCAAAATCCGCCTCTCATCCTCATTGGACCACAACCATTAACTTTGAAAAGGTATTGTATTTAAAGAATGGTAAGAAAATGTTTAAAAAAAATAAAGAGTTGAAAAAAAGTCCAATCAGGAGAAGTCATCAAACGTAAAGACAAAGTAGCTCTTGTGCATTGTTCTTTAGCAGATAGTACTTTTGTTACACAATGTCATGTCAACTCCAGGTCATCCTTCAAGCTGTTAAAATGTGTTTTATGATCATGTTCAGCAATTGGAACCAAGAAAAGTTTATTTTAAATCATAATTAGATGATCGTCAACATGTTAAAGATTCATTTTTATGGCTTTTATCCCTTTATTACAGAGGAGGACAGGATAGCGTAGGAAACAGAGGAGAAGGTAGGGAGTGACAAGCGTCAACGTTTGGAGGTTTGGAGTCAAACTGGAGCCGACTAAAGCCGACTAAAGCCTCTGCAGATGGGCTCGGAGGTCAGGTTATTTTTAAAAAACCAATAAGATTTATTACTTTTCACTCAAGTATGGTAACGTTTAGGAAACTATCAGTTTTGTTGATTTCTATGCCCAACTACCACCCCCTTCCTTCATACGAAACACGCATTATAAAAACCTTACACTTTGTTCTGCATCAACAGCCATTATATTAGCTGTTTTAAACTGTTTTCTAAATGTACAGTACCAATGATGTCATTGATTTCTCAAGAGAGAACAGGTGGCTGTCTAACTGGCAATGTTGTGTTCACATTTAGGAATAGTTACATTAATCTAATGGAATGCCTACCTGGCTTATTTTCAACCAAATCACAGTGGAAGAAAGTAAGGAAGAGACGTTTCTTATTTGGAATCGTACATTTGTGTGATGACTCAGATGATCTAGTCTTTGAAACCTCCTCTTCATGTCTTCTAAGTTTTACTTGAATATTTATTTCTAGCGATAATAAATACTCTGTTGATATGACCTCCTAGGAACAAGTACCGTATCTTGTGGAGCAAAACCCTGAATCATAAAAAAGTCAAAACACAGTCGATACTCCTGCAATCGAATTAAATCAAATATTATCTCATTTTCAAGATAGCGTCAAAAGAATTAAATCAACTGTAATGTTCCCAGTCGAAGTTATCATAGTAATCTGTTATCAAATATTGTTGCCTGGCCCCATAAATAATTAAAAACTCAAATCAATTAGAAAATAAAGGTCTTCAATATCCGAATGTGAACACAGCGTGTAAACAAGGATATTTCAGCGGGCTTATCTTGTGACCTGTGAGAGCAGACTGATGACCTACTTTATCCTCTCATCTCGCTTCCTTTTTCATACCGTCGCTCTCATTTTGCTTGATGTCCTTGATATCCTGGAGTGTTCTTTATTGATGAGGCCAAATAACCTTACTCAGTGTCTAGATACTGTATTTAGATAGATTCAAGAATGCACTTTGTGTACAACCCAGCAATGCTGTTGAGACACTACAAATAATGGAGAATAATCAGAGGTTTTCCTTAATGATTCCTGGGACCTGTTATTTATTGGAACAGCACAGTGAGAGAGAAAAAGAGAATAGCAAGCTAATAACCTTTAGTTTCTAGTGTGACTTGTTGAGTTATATTGCCTTTATTCAGCCATGAAATGCCTTTAGCAAAAATATTTCTCAAGCTTACTCTCTTCTCTATTTACACCTTTCTCCAGTATAAGGGATACGTGGATTTAAACCAAAGGATACTGAGGGTATTCCATCCAGATCATGCACATATTTGTGAGTCCAGGTCTGGGGAAATGTACCCATGGCAATTTAAAAAGAAAGATAAAACACTGGCAAGCGACAGTAACATTTTACACAGGGCACGTCGAGCCACGCCATCTGACCTGGCAGTCCTCCCAAAAAAGAAATAGAGGAGAATCACAGCTGCTGTCTCACGCTTTCTCTCCCCCCATGTGTCTCTCTCTGTCTTGCCCTCTCACAGACAGACATTACCCCATCTATCCAAGCCACATGGGAGGGGAAGCACAATCGCACTTATCATGTTTAATTTGTTTCCCACTGTGTCTCCAGTGTTCTCAGCTGAGTTATCAAAGCAGTTTGATCACTTTCTTGTAACATACAGTTAGTGATGACCAAGCAAAGAAAAGGACACAAGAAAATAAGTTTGAATAAAAAAAGGATTTTACAAGCGAGGGAGACTGTTTTTATGATGGTCACGTCTCTGAGCAGATCAAAACAGTTGCCCAAAGCCAGCACATGTGCAGCATGTGAGCTCACAGTGAATGAGAGTGAAAGGAGCACTGACCCATGCTGAGGTTTTGCTTCGATAATTAAAGTTCAGTGCTTTCCCATAGCCCTTTTTTATTTATGGAGTAATTTCATTTGGCATGGGTGGGGTGGGGGGGGGGCAAAAACATAAAGTGTACTTAAGAGTCTAATTGATGCTGGTTTCTCTTTAGTCCTGCATCCTCAGCATTAACTTCATTACCAATGAAGTAAACTGGGAGGGGGATGGAGTGAGGAGGAATAAGAGGGGAGGGAGAAGCTAAAAAAAAAGGAGAAGGAGGAGAAAATAAGGAGGTTATTGCATGGGGCGTTTGGGGGGGGGGGGGGGGGGGGGGCAAATTTGATTTCTTCTCCATCCCTTGTTAGCTTGTGGCATTGAGAGGCGGCAAGTCCATTTTCTCGTTACTGTTGTGAGGGAGATTAGCAGCGGCTGGGCTTGTTTCTATTTGAGAAATAATGAAGAGAGCGTCCCTTTATAAACCCTACTCTACTATGCAGCTGGTTCTCTATTACTTTTCTCCCCTTTGTAGAACTGTAAAAGTATGTGATGGTTCATCATCCCTAATACTGTTTTTACTTCTATGCCGCTTTTAAAACAAGATAGCAAAGAGAGTTTGTGTTGTAGCACATCGGTCAGAATGTGGAAAGAAGTCATGTGGAAATGGTGAACTCCAGGGGTACCACGCGCTCACCAGGTGAGGATTCTTACAGAGGAGCTGAGCTGCGGAGGAGCACTTTACTGTACTGTGGCAACAGTGTCATCTTAATTATGTGCTTCCTCACAACCTGTGCTGACACAGGAGCTAGATCCCTCCCTGGATGCTAGGATTACCTCACATCGGCCTCTGAAAGAATGAGCCCCCTTGCATATTTGCTGCGGCACTCTTTATTTTTAGCATCTTGACTTTTTGCAGCCATGGGGAACCTCCCAAACGGCCTGGATGTAAGGACGCATTTGACACCTTTGTTCATTAAGAGAAATAGGGAGCAGGAAGGCGGCCTTTCATGGGCTCCCACGACAACACAGGAGTGCCTGGAACAAGCCATGGAGAGGCAGCCTTACAAAGCTTACGAAGCCCCACTTCTCTGCCTCCCAATAATTCACTCCGGTCCTGATGGAGTAAAGGTGTCATCCAAGACATTCACGTCACGAGTTCATCCGCGCACAGAAAAAGAAAGGATGAAAGGAAAACACCAGAGGGGATGGGGGAGGACAAGTGGCTCTTTTAATGACTGGAGTGTGATGGGAATGCTGTTAATGAGGAGGGCTGGGATAAGAAGCTATGCATCCCACGTAGAGACACACAAGCCTGGGAGGAGCCTGTAGAACAACTCGGCTCAGCCTGCTCAACGCAGTTACAGCCGAGCAGTAGCAGAGCAGAGCTGTGCAGACCACATGAGTGTGGGAAGAATCGAGTTTGACTGTGAGGCAGGCAAAGATGGCATCGAGAATGAGCAGCTCCTCTTTTTTTCTTCTCATCTTCCTTCTTCTTCCAGAGAGACAGTGGCAGCTCTCCGGTGAAGATCAGAAAGGTGGGAGATGGAAAGTGAGCGGGAGAAGGGGAAAGAGGGAGACGAGAGAGACAGTAGCCCCCAGGAGGCTACATCTCCAGTCAGTAATTCCACTGGGGCTCTCCCCCTACCGCTCTTCAGTATCCATCTCCAGATGAAAAATAAATAACCTCTTCAGATGGCCTCCCTCTCCTTTGAGAAAGAAAGAGAGCTTTCCCAAGCGCTGTGTTCGCTTTCCATGTGGTAATCTCTCTATCTCTCTAACTCAATATTATTCCCCAAAATACATCACACTGTGTCCATATTTACTGAGGATGATGATGACCAACATGCTGATTTTGCACAAAGAAAGGATGCTTAAATGATTCATGTAGATATATAAACCCACAGTAAAAACAGTGGAGTACACATTGCCTTGACATATTTTGATCTACTGCTTCTTAGAAAAAAACGAGTCTTACTACAATTTTCCTTATAGCTTATTCTGATAATAAAGAACAATAACCCTCTTTGTCAACAGTAAAGTGACCAAAATTTAAGAACAGGATTATTAATTACCCTTTGTTAACTTCTCCGTCTTTATTTCTGTCTAGCTATGCTTTATCGGCTACAGTGCGACTCACAAACTGAGGTAGGGTAGGGGATGCATCATTCCACTTTCATCCTTGGAGTAAATGTCAACCTCAATCTTGTGATATCGCCCTGTCTCAAAGTACACAGAAACATTACATTTGGACATTTACTTGAACATTTATTCATCTCTTCCGCAATGGAGCATTTGCTCCGTGTGCGAGCACGACTGGCGGAGCATAGCAGCTGGTGCTGCCAGGCACTGGAGCCTAAGAATGGTCTGGTGCAAGATTGTTCTGGAAAGTGCTGTCAGGCTGATGGCCTCGTCAGGAGAGAGAGATACTCATGGCCGATTGAGCATGACGAGCGATGGTTGCTATCTGATGCTCCTCCCCGGGCTTTCATGCAAAAATATGAGCAGAGAAAAAAGGATGTCTCTTATGTGTATGTCTGGGTTTGAATGTCTACTTTGCACATGTTAAAATAAAACTCCAGTTTGTTTTTAATTTAATTCCACTATTGCAGGCAGCAAACAGCTAAGTCCATGCCTCACTTATTCATATGTTGTCATAATACCTTGGGGGAAAATCTGAAACATGTTCCTCTTCTACATTTCAGTTTTTGTGCAATAATCACATCAGTTTTATAACATGGCTCAAGAAAACACATTTATATTCTGATACAGATGCTCACCTTCTCTTTTTTCCCTTTATCTCTTCTTTCCCTTGCTTGAGTTGTGCATGATAATGTTCAGCATTTTAATCTGAACTTTATATTACCTCTTCTCTGTGGTAGCATGTCAGCATTTTCTTTCTTAACTCTGTTATCAACTTGAGCTCCTGATACCTGTAATGAACGCTCTGCTTCGGACTGATATCGTTCTGTAAATCCGCTTAAGGTCCCACGCGTCTAGCCCCACAAAGAATGAGCTAGCTACACTTCTGTTTCCAACCTTCTTGCATGGTTCATAGTTGAGGTATGATGTCTTTTGTGATTTTTTTCACACCACGTGAAATGTGTGCAGATGGATTTTGAGTGAAAATGAAATGCATGCACTTTTGGTTGCACCGAGTTCTTCTTTTCCCAGTTAGCTTAGTAGCGTGTGAAGATAGGAGATAAGTCAGTTTCTTCAAAGCACAATCATCATCAAAAACATGACAAGCAGGCATACTGTAAAGACAATGGATGCACACATTAAACAAACAGCAAAGTCTAAAGCCCTGCAGCTGTCTCTGGTTAAGTCTCTTCATCAGAACATGCTGCTTAAAAGCACTTGGTGAAGAAAATGTTTAATCTAATGTTAAGTTTGTCCTTGGGGTCATGTGTCAGCAAACGCGTCAGGATAATAAAAACTAAATAGGTTCATCTCCGTGGAATCATGAATATATTTATCATATGATATTGCAGTATGACTCCTATGCTTTTCATGTTCTAAGTTAAAGGAGGGCAGAACAGGAAAGCTCATGGGATCACTAAATTCAGAAGGGTTCATCCTCTGGGGAGCATGAAGATGCAAATAAGAAGTTGTCAAAGCTTGCTTAGAAGGGGTTAATGGTTCCGGCATCCATGTTGTATTTCCTTCGTGGCACCAGGACACACCTGCAAGTTAAGTCTTATTTCTCAGGAAGTAACAAAGAAATGCTGACATAGTGATCTCAGAACAAGATTCATAGTCAAGAGACCACAATTATTTACTGCCAATTAAAATAAGTCAAGTTGTGTTTTTATTTTAATGCATCTTAACTTTCAAAATGAGATTGCATTGAAGGTGAAACTCTTATGATGCATCTTAAATGGGACAGGTCTATCCTCTGGGGAGGGCTTAGTCAAAAAAATGTCTGTTTTGAGGACGCTTTAAAGTATTTTTTGTGAACCACCTGACACTTAGGCTTGATGTTGATACAAGAAAAAACTTCTTTGGATTACAAAAATGAGTTCATCATTTGAGAATACCCAGGGTTAAATTTGAACTGGCAGCTGTGCCACACGGATGTAAAGAAAAGGTCACCAAAGGAACTGAGATCATCACCTGAACCATGAAGGGATTTGTTGTAAATATCACAGGATCCATCCAGTGGTTGTCGAGGTATTGGTCGTGGTCAACACACCAACATTATGATTTTGCAGGAGTTCTTGATAATGACTGAAGTGACAATGCTTGTGCTGACACAACAGACTATTTAATATTGTATGGAGTTGCATGCTCTTAGTGCCTAAATACTTCATGATCCAGATTTTCGCAGTTGGTTTTATAGCATAATTAGAAACAGGCATAAATCATACAAAGACCTAAAGTGTCCACCATTTGAAGCCCAATATTGTTTTCCTGAAGTTAGAGACAAACGAGTGAAGTCTGAAGAGAGATCCACAGGGTGGAAATGAAAGAATATCTCTCTAATTGACCATGTTCCTTTGAAGGTGCAGCATGCTAGTCACTTCAGCTCTCAACTCAAGGAGACAGACATACCCAGTGACTCACCATGATGTCCATCACACCAGGAAATTAAATTAATGATAATCCCACCCAAAAAAGAATTCTACAGCCATCCTATCTCCTCTTCTTTTTTTTATCCCATGTGTCTCTCACCTCATATCACACTAATCCACAAAAAAAAGATTGCCATGTATCACTTTGCCTTTTCTTCTTAATTCATGTTCTCCTTGTCTCCCACTCCAAGGTTTCTTTCCGTTGCCTTATCCAGCACTGTGTTCTTTCCCCCTCATCTGACCTCCCTCCATTTCTCCTTTGCTCTTTTTTGGACTAATTTTGTTATGTACCTCGTAAGCAGACTCAGTTGTATTTTCGTAAAATCCCATTACATATGCTTTTTGCTCAGCATGGTAGGCTTTTTTTTTTTTTTTTTTACCACCAAATGGTTGCATGACATCCGTTCTCATGAATTTTACTTCAAAAGCTTTTACCAACCTTTCATAAAAGAGTCAGATATTTCAAGGTAGAGATTTGATATTGGTAATTTACTTCTCTTCCTTCCCCTCTCTGGGGGTAAGCATGCACTCTGTGTCTTTCATCTTCCACGCTTCTCCTCATACTACCTTTTGCCTGACTTTCCCTCTGCCTTTTGAGTTTGATATTGTGTCCGTATTCACCTCCTCTCTGAATGGATCCTCCTTTGTGTCATTCTGAAAGTCTTCTCATCCATGTAGGGATCTTCGTGTGGATCTTTGATCCATAATGACAGGGTTATAATGAAAACAGACCACAATGTCTAAGTCAAAAAGTCTTACATTTTTGATGGGGCCAAACCAATTACCTCACCCATCATGAGCGACTGACAGATGGTGTGTAAAATTGGGAAACCTTAGACATCATTTCACCATGATCATCCAGAATCCATTTCAATGGCAGATGAATAGGGGGGACATTTTTTTGTCAAGAATAATTAATCAAAGATAAGGGACTGGGTAAATCAAAGCGCCAATCGAAAAGTATCATGCAGAGAAATGCTTCATATCAGTCATTTTACCTCCTTCTTCCCTTTCAGTGCTTTTTACTATATTTATCTTTATAGTTGAAATGTTCATCCTTTCTTCCTTTGTACAGATCCTGCAGAATCTCATATCCCCCACCCCCCACCCCGCTTGAACTCTCTTTGGACTCTAAATGCTAACTCAGTCAGGCACTTAATCAGACATATTAATTCCATATCTCCCCTGATTGCACTAATTCCACTCTGCAGTGAGTTTCTCTACGGCTTCCCTTTGGTGCAGCACAAATTTAAACTGTTGTGCTGACTGAGGCTGTAAAAGCCTCGCTTAAAAACAAACAAGTTCAAGAGCTGACAACAAATGCACTGCAATGATTTTAAGTCGAGCACAACTCGGCATGTGTTAGACTGTTTTTAATCACTCTTTGCTGTTTCAAGCAATCCCAATGGCTATTTCTATTCATGTAGACTTAATACATGTGTTTTATTATCATTTTGTAATAAAGTGTATAACGCCAGTGTACTCAAATAAACCTCATCTCACACCATTTTGTCATGTACAAATAACATAATCTGGCAAAAAAAGTCCACTGTTTCTGAGTCATTTTGGCTAAATGACACATGGTTTCATGTGTCTGAAAATCCATAAAGTCTGGTTGTCAGTCACAGTGAATATTGACAGTAAATTCATTATACAGTGCAGACAAGCTGCCATGGACAAACACGCACACACACAAGCAGACACACACTAGCACACAGAGATAAACAGAATATGCCTGAAAAGCCCTGTAAGCTCTCATATTGTCTACACACAAATGATGTACAAAGCTTAGACGTGTATTAATTAAAATCATATGAAAGTAATGATTTAGCCGCATTCTAATTTAATTAAGTCACAGTTCATGTAATTGAGAGAATTACAAAATCGCATTCTTTGTTCCAGATAACTGTATCCCATCTTAATGCCTCTCTGAAATTCTGTTAATTTGTTTTATCTAGTCGCCATCGTCTTCCTTTGACTATTTTTTTTATAAATAGAAAATATGGCTTGGAATCTCTGTGCATTCACGTCATGAAAAAGTAAAAATCTGAGGCTTCATGTTTGTTTTTTTCTTTTGGATATGATCTCTTTGACTATACCAGCAAAATCAGTTGGACTAAAGAACCATGGTGTACTCATTTAACAAATGTTTATTTCAATAGAAATAGTATTAAACATTTTACCATTGTGTATACATCTATCCTTGTTCCCTTTTTCCTTATCTGCCTTGTGTCTCCGGCCTATAGTGTGAACCCTCTACCAGACACAGATGGATTTACCATTAGTTAATGACAAATGGCAGGCCCAGCTGAGCTGATTTCAGCACTTACTGCTCCTTTGGGAGCCTATACTCACCACACCGCAAAACCACACCGACCACCCCCCACCCAAGATCTTAATTGAACGCCGTGGTCGTGCAGCCAATTGATTCGGCCTGATGTGCATTTCTGGTCATTTCCAGTAGGTGATGTAGAGTGTGACCTGTGGGTCAAAATAAGCTGTGATCTGGAGCATAAGGCACTAACATTTGTCTTAATGTTGAACCACTAGTCTTTAAGGGAGAGACTTTATCGCTGTGAGTTCATCGGAGATAAAAACAGGAGGAGAACAAATGGCTCAGTAGATCTTTGATTTTCTGGAACTTGCAGGGATAGAACAGGAAGTTTATTGGACTGATGCTTGAGATGTGAAAAGATTAAAAAAAAAAGTGTGGTGTTGCTGATGCTAAACAATGGAAATGTATATTTTATTTTGAAAATATGGTTGCAACAATGTGTCTTCATTTCGTATTCCATATAATTTTTTTATTTTACTATCTGGCGCCTCGTTCTATATCATTTTAACACTTGTAGTTCACTACGATCTGCTGCATGTCATCAGTTGCCGGTGCTATTCATGTCATCCCTTGGTACTACAGTCTCACGATGTGGTTAAATGACAAAACACAGCATATGTACTGTACATAGAATCACACATTGTCTCATCTCGTCCCTTATTGTATAAAGACTTGAATATAATTGAAGCAGCAGCTGGGTCTAACAGACCAGACTGCCTGCATGTTTGAGTGTAGCTTCACTTCTTTCTTTTTAATTAGAAAGAACATACATCTTTTAGACACATTGTTCGACACTGGCTCCAGACATGCTTTGAAAAATGGAAAAATGCAGTGTTTTGTCAAAGTAGGAGGAAAGCCAGAGGCTGTTTTGTGCCTGTGTGTGTGTGTGAGAGGTGCAATATTGATGCTGTTGATAATAACAACAATGATAATGATTACAGCAGCAAAGCCCATATCCATCATCACTATCTGTGGGCATAATTTGTTATTCTTTGTGAAGTTTCAGCCAGAGAGCGATGGGCAGTTTTTTTTTTCCAATTTGCTGTGCAGCACTTCATTTTGTTGGACAATTTGTAGAGCTTTTGTCAATTACATAAACTAGGTCATCTTGTAAACATGTTTCCTGTACAGCTTTGGAATTATTTTGTCATTTGTGTTACTGTCATTGTACCATCATATTCCCATGTATCTTTCTGTAGTATTCTGTAGAACTTGTAAATGTATACACAGGAGTTGTGGTGCAGACTGAAGAATATGTTTTCTATGTTGTTCTCACTGCAAAGAAACTCTTTAAAAAGACATAAAGAGTGGGCCAAGCATTAGTAGGCTACTGCATCATTTAGAGTCACGATGTCTCCAGTTACTTGGCATGGTAAATGGTAAATGGACTTGAGCTCCTATAGCTCAGCTTTTCTAGTCTTCTAGCTACTCAAAGCGCTTTTTACACCGCAGGTCACACCTACACATTCACAAACATTCAACCACTGATGGCAGAGGTTGCTATGTAAAGTGTCCCTCAGTATTAACTAATCCATTCATACACATAAATACATACGTACATACAAACACCGCTGATGCAGCAGCGGGAGCAACTGGGGGTTAACCATCTTGCCCGAGGACGCATCAACATGTTGCTGCAGGAGCTGGGGATCGAACCACTGACCTTCTGGTTGAGAGACCACCGACTCTACCACTGAACCACAGCCGTCCCAATGCTGTGACATTATTGCACTTAAAATACTTTTTATTGAACCGTCTTTCCAAAAATGTTTTTCTTACTCTAACAGGCTCATTCAAAACAACTGTTTCTAATTTTAAAGACTTTTTTGCTATCAGAGGAGGGTATTTCTGGATGATTGTGACTGTTAGATGCTTGTCATCTGACTGTACTATGAAAGAATACTCACTGGGAAAATTTGAATGAATGAGAAGACAAAACCCTTATTGTTAACCAAAGGATGGGGTCGTGATAGGCCCACACAATTGTGTTCCTATGAATCAAAGGCACACTTATTTCCACTCTTAGTTACAGCACTGCACTAATGGAGGGCAGGCGAGATGGGAAGCGTTATCGCCGTTTGCTTTTGTCCTCTATAATTTATTCAGCAGGGTCAGTCCTCTCTGTCATGTGTACATGTTTTTGTGTGTACAGGATACATTTGTGTGTTTAAGTGGGAGTGCTTGTAAGGCTTCATTGTTTCCTCTGTCCCCTCGTCCCCGGGGAACGAGCTCTTCGGACTTACAGTACAGAAGAATACTGTAAAGCCCCTCCTGTAAGATTGAGGTTAACCACTGCACTAAAAGATCAGCATAAGCAGAGACTGCTGAGGAAGCAGTTAAAAGGAAAACTAACAAGATGACTCAATGATTATTTAGAAGCAGTAAAGAGAATTTGGAATTAGATGTACTCTTTCCTAGGGGTTTAAAAAAAATTGCTTTTTTGGTAGCCGAGTAGATGCATCATCATCTTTCCAAAACGCTGCATTATTCATGGGCTGCACTCAGAGTGGCCACGAACTGTATCAGTGCAAACCTGTTATCTGCTGTTAAGTATTCTCACAGTTTGTCTCTTGTGTTTTCAGGGACAGTGTTACGGTGGATTGGAAGTTAACATGAGGATGACAGGAACCTTTTGGAAGTGTGATTGAATTGGCAGGTAAGAAGTGAATGAGAGAGAACTCAAAACTTAACCCAGATCACAGCTGAAAAGGAAAAAAAAATCAATCTTAAGCATTTTTATTTGACACGAGGTAGAAATAGCATTCTCTATATCACTCTTTTGACCAAATCATATTCCACCATTTGAGAAAGAAACATAGTCCAGAGTGAATATACTGGCTTTTCCTTGAAAACAGCCCCCTTCAGCCAAAATAAATCATCCTTTTTATCTCAGAATACTACTGCTGCTACACTTCTTAAAGTGTGGGAACACAGCATAGTCCAAAGGTGTCTAATTCTGGTGGATTGGAAACTATAAATCACCAATGTGCTTCTCTGTCTTCAGCCCCATGTGGGCTGGGATAAGCCTCCTGCGCCCTGTGATCATGAAAGGGATTTTGCAGGAAAAGTAAATGAATGGCTAAAGGAAACAACTGTGCGCTTATATTTATGTATTCCAATTTATTTAAGCTATTCAAGGACTGAATGATTTAACCACCTTCCAAGTAATGGTATGTCCCTTTTAAATTACCACCTGAAGATACATCTTTGAGTGTACAGTAAGAAGGGGCAGTCGACTCCGACATTACTTTTGAATTGTCATCTCAGGAGTCCAGGTATAACGCTAATGAATAGTTTGACCATACAAAAGTTAAAGAAGCACCATGCTTCCTCAGGAATACCTCAAAGGTCTGTTTTTATTTATTCATTTTATGTTCAGTCCGTAAGTGATTAATTTATGATCCATTGAGAGGACTTGGCAGCTTGTCTAGATTAATGATCTATTTGTAAAATAGGGACGTTATAAGGGAAAGCATCAGCACCATATGGCGCTCTGGGTCCTGCATAGCAGCCTAAGGTTCTTTGGATATTTCTTAATCATGCGCCAATTAATAAACACAGTGGCGATTCGAGAGTCTGTTGGGGCCCTAGGTGAAAAATAATTAGGGGCCCCTCCAACCACTATTATATCTACCCGTGTCCCGATGCTCTTCATCTTTCGTTTTTCACTCCCAGACAGATATCTCCTCTTCATTTTCCTTCAGTGCAAAATTTGCACATTTGAGCTACTGCAGTGGTTTAAAGTTTGTCAGCCCTCAGGGGCCCCTAAGTGGGATGGGGCCCCAAGCAGTTGCCTGCCTTGCCTGTTGACAAGCAGCGCCCCTGAATAAACACAATGGCTCCACCAGAGATGGCTTACCATACTATTATATATTCACATCCATGGTTAACCGATGACTATGTTGTTCTGGGTATAACTTTGGCATCCTTTGTCTCTTTACGAATGTAAAAAACCTTTGCAGAAGAAATGGCCAAAATACTTAAGACTTTATTGTCCCCATGGGGAAATTCTTTTTCACAGCACCGTAACTGTCCAAACAGACAATTCCCACCAAAGAACATACACAAAACACAGAGTATAACACAAACAGAGTTAGACAAGAGTCAGGAGTTCCCACTCTGGCCTGTTCAACGAGGCCTTTGTGTTGACTGATGGAGAGCCATATTTATCATTCTTAACCATGTTGAATACGATGATGACAGAAGTAATAATGTCAAACATGGTGCAATGTAATGTATGCAGCCCATAAACATGCAGTCCTAGTGTTGCTGCATATCCAGGAAAAGGAACATATTTTACAAAAATACACGATTAATTTAAATAAACCGATTGGTCACTTTAATTTCTGCTTTTAAAAAATAAAAATATCGATCAATAACTTCTCTGTAACTTCAGGATAAAGTGTTGTGAATATTGTATGATTGATAGACAAGGACAGAGAAATATTTCATGGGTCTTATAGGCTTTACCAAATCACAGCACAGCAGTAAATGAGAAATGACATGCGGCTGCTTTCATGCACGAGTGAGTAAAAGAAAAATGGAAAGAAAGTCTGGTATAAGGTTATAGAAGTGGAAAAATAAGAGGAACAGCAGTGCTTCGATGCTGGTACCTCTGCTCACACTGTTTCATAAGACATTTCACCTTTGTGTCAGACACTTTTTTTTTTTTTTTAATCTCAAAGAGGGGTACTGGAGTGCACGGAGAAATACGCCTCTGGTGTGAACAGTCCTGCTGCAACTCATGCATGTAACTTCCACTACATGTCTGCTCCACTTTTGGTGTGAACCATACTGTGGCAGTGTCAGGCTGCTTTTACTTGCAGCTAGCATTCGTCTCTAGGCTGATGATGCTGTACGTCTGCATTGGACATATGTTGTTGTAATTTTTCTGTCTATTATCCCCCGTCACAGTAAATTATTCTGGAGTTGTTATGAGGTTTTTTTTGCACAGACTATCTGGCGTCTGTATAACTCCTCAGTTTCCTCGCGTTGCTTTGGAAACTAATATATACAAGTGGTGACTGTCAGATGTCCTCACAGAGCTTAAAAGCATTGAACATATTTGAAATGAGTCACATGAATAGCTGCTTTTGTGTTTCTCTTCTGGTTCATAGCTGCTTTTCATGGTGTGTTTTCCTTATCTATCCAGCCTGTCTTTCCAGCCCAGCTGAAAGGAAGATTGTGTTTGTGCTTTTACTACCTCTAAAACTACTGCAACACGTTGAAGGAAAACAGAGGGTGACAGACCTTGGATTGAATGAGAAACATTGTTATCATAGTGTGACTTTATCAGAGGACTATCACTACTGAAACTTTTCAATATATGCTTTAAATACCTCTGTGTTTTCAGAATGTGGAGCTTCTCTATTACTTAAGTTTGTCCTTGCATTATTTCATTTGCAATGAATCAGACGGATTAAGACAATTAGTGGTCTTGTAATGTCATATCCTGTTTCTTTAGTGCAGCAAATAATGTTAATGTCATGAGGTAAAATGTGCATTGCTCTCCCTTTTCTTCATTTCCTGTGTGAATTTGCAGTTAAAATGTAGTTTTGTCTGTTTAAACTTAAAAAAAATCTTCCCATCAAGCATCCATCTGTAATCCATTATTTCCATACCACCAGAGGTCCCCCCACTCCCATTGTTTACCATTATAGCAATAGTTCCTGCTGCTATGCATACTGCTTTTCTGACTGTTGACCATCTCTCAGCAGATCCTCTGTAGAGCTGACCTTCAGTGTAGCTGCTGTTACTCAGGTGTACTGACACATCAATCAGGAAGATATTATAAGCGAGTGTCCTTGAACATGTCAACAGTGAATGGATGTTAAGAGCAGTCAGGTGTTCAGAGAAGAAGAACAGTGGAGTATTGTTTGTGCCGACCTCTAGTTCTGCTGTTTTAATTCATCGACTTATTGCAGTGGTATAATTCAGCTCTGTGGTTTTGTGTAAAAAAAACAACCCACAAACAATATTGATTCTATTCATCAGTCATTAGTCTCCTGCTGGACTGCAACAGTCCATACAGATTATGAAGGAGCAAGAATGAAACTGAAAGCCCACTGACTAAATTCACACATTTAATCTTTACAGGCTCTTCGTTTTATTGTCTTCGCTGACACTGTATAGCCTCCAGTTTTCCCTCTAGTTTGTAGATATCATCAGTGTGCTCGTCATGCTCCTCTTATCGCACATGTTCCAGCACCAAACACAATCACGAGGAGACCGTTTCTGCCTGGAAGTTCGTGGGTTCGCAGCCTCAGAATGACCTCTGCACGAACGACTCAAAGTGATGCATGCTAACCCTGACCTCAACCAGACACCGGAGTGACAGCTAGCTGTATTACGGACGTACTCCTCTATCTTAACATTCTTGAAGAGTAGTTAGCAGCCATTTTCTGCCCACAGCCTCTCTGAAATGTTCACAGGGTGAAGGATGATTTTATCAATACCTCTCGTAACCCACAAGCCCCCACCACCAAACAACTGCTTGTTGTGAATCCAGGAGGCTATCACATAGGCGGCTTGTGAAAAGTACACTTACCAAATGGACGCACAGAGTTGAAAATCTGTGCAGTTAGTATGGATTTTCCCACAAATGAAAGAGCAATCAAAACATTGGCAGGAAGGACTAACATCATACAGAAATCATAGTCACCATGGTTGTTTCTAGTGAACAGTTATCGGTTATATTGCATGGATTCCTCTATTGACAGTTAAACTGTATATGTGTATACTCTATATGTGTGTGAAAGTCTATGTACATTTTCACCCTGTTTTTTAACACGTGTGTGTGTGTGTGTGTGTGTGTGTGTGTGTGTGTGTGTGTGTGTGTGTGTGTGTGTGTGTGTGTGTTCCAGCTAATGCACATGTGTATGCATCCTTGCATGTACTCTCAAGGCCAGAAGCCATAAACCAGCTTTTGGAGGGCCGTTTCTGTCCGAAGAGGCCAATTGAAATTACTGCGGCTCATTTATCAGGAAAATGCGGTTCTCCGGGGGTCATGTTCTCACTGAGAGGGAGGCCAATTGCTTTGTCTCTGTGCAGAACTGGCACGTATACCTGAATCCAAAATACGATGCCCTGCAGTTATCTTACTCCGTCCTCATCTTTGCCTTATCTGGTGACACACCAGCCTCTCTAGCAGATACTCGAAGGTTGAGTCACAAGTAAAGAATCACCACCAGCGCTGGCCTCACTCAGAAATAGAGAAAGATGTGTCATTGTGAACAGTGAGGGTTTTTTTCTAATCTGTTTTATGGAGCACTGAGGGAACCTGTGGGGACAAAAAAATTACAGGTTACCAGTAACTTTGAGATGACAGCAGGTTGTGACTGACAACCTAAACTTAAAACAGTTGAAAAAATGTGCTCTTTTCAGAGTTAGAATCAGGATCAAGTATAATCCAAGGTAGGGTAAAATAGTGCTGTAGTCAAGACCACACAAACTGGGACCAAGACATACCGAAGACCGGAGTGCTCCGAGACCTAGACAAGACCAAGACATTTAGGGATCGAGACTGAGTCAAGACCAAGACCAAGGCAGGGCGAGACCGAGACAAGACCCAAGACCATAAATATCAATGAAAAATCATCAACTTGTTTTTAGCGGGCGTGTCATTCTCTTTGACCGTAACATCGGTGGATAAATATTAAACTACAAATGAATTGAAGTGATTTGTTATTTTAGAAAGTAGCGTTTTCATTCTAATAACAGTAATGATGACGTGGAAGAATAGCCTATCAGTGATGGTCTTGACCGGTCTTGATTTAAAATCCTGGTTCCGCCCAGTCCGAGACCGAGACAAGATCGAGTAAAAATGCTTTAGATTCCGAGACCTTGGTCTCGATACTGGTCTTGAGACTAAGACCGATTTCGAGTACTACATTACTAGGTTAAGACATATAAAGAAATGATGTTGGTTCATTGGAGCATGACAGTAAAAACTGAAATTGAAGAGTAGGGAAAAAAGTAGCATACATAAACTTTATATGGGATCATCTTTTCATAATATATGCATACAAGGCTCAAAAAATATCCCCCTCCACTATAGGTAATAAGAATAACAGTACAAAGAAAGACCATAACATAAATAAGCCATTTTTCTGAGTGTATTTATAAAATGTTTCAAAAAGTTCATAAGTTACCTTAATGTGTATGCACATTGTAGACTTTATTAAGTTTAGTTTCCTGTTGTTGAGGACCATTAACTGCAGCTTCACTGTCTCCAATGTAAAAGAGGTTTTTCCCTTTACAACAGAAACAGTTACATTTAGGAGAATAAACCTCCATCAGTGTCCTAATGGTTTATGAGGATTTGTTTTCAAGCCTTAAAACTCGATACGTTCATTTAAGGCTGTTAATGAACACAGTCTCATAAACAGTTAGCTTTACTCTTTAGTGTGTTGAAATGAGCTGAGAGAGTACAGTGATATTGAAAAAGGAAGCCTGCTTGGAGGCAATGTTCAGAGTTAGAAACTGACTGAACTCTTTAATGAAGGGTCACACTGTTCTTTTTTAATCTATATGTTAACAAGACAACAAAATATTGGGACTGGTCAAGGACCAATATCTAACTCGGCTACGTAGCGTTCTAACCTCTCTCCATTTTTCAAAAGCATCTCCAATACTTATCCTAGTTTTACCACGTTTCTGGTCATGGAGCTTATTAGAGAACTGCAGAGGCTTTTTAGGTCGAGTAGAATCAGTTATATCTGAACCAGTTGGCTCGCCTGCTTTCATCGCTGCACCTGTTGGGTTTGCCGTTTGCCAGGCAAACAGAGGGGCAAAACTGCCATGTGGGGGAGCTGCCTATCTTCTCTGGTAAAACAAAAACTAACCATTCCACACAGGAATCCAAACTTAGAAGGAGAACAAACTGGCTGCTGCACTGTTGACAGCACTTCAACATAACATGTTTCATTAATGTCTGATGATATAGTAAACGTCATTTAGTAGATATCCTACAAAGTATGACTTCTGCATTCCAGTCCTGTTGTAACATGCTGATTTTAAAAACAATTCTGTGAATGCTTTTACTTTAAGCTGCATGTTAAATCTCTTCTAGGCAGACCAGCTGAGACAGGATGCTTACTCGTAGGTGACGTTATACAACAGCTCATTAGATGAGCTTGCGTCTCTCTTTCCTAATGGCTTTTTTCCCCTTTATTGTGTATTTTCCAATTAGAACTGAATGTTGATGTTAACGAGCTGGCTAAGACCTTTTCTGCTCCTTCCATTGTCATGCAAAACTCAATCTGTGAAGTGAGAGACTCAAGCAAATAAGGGGGAAACATTGCAAACCCCTGGAGCACAGAACCTCACAAGTAAACTCATCCACACACATATGGGATTAAAAGCTTTGATTGTTCCAGGTATAACTGAACTCAAAGGGAAATCATTCCTTACAGCAGTGAGCTTTAGTGATATTTTCTGAATATTCAGATTATTAGATGTAACATTTGTCTTTTTATTTTGTTTTAATTTCATGCCTATGTCTGTATTGAACAAGGGGAGTTCGTTTCTACCCTTTAACCCTTAAACACATTGTACTGTACTATTAATTTTCCCCTTTTTCAGTTAGAAATAAAGCAGACACATAATAAACAACATTGCTTTCTTTTTACACCGACCAGCGGATTTTAAAAAAAAAATAGAAAGGGTAGGCTTCTATTGTGTTGTAACTTCCTAAAAAAATGTCTTGCAGCAAACGCTGCTTAAATCAGTGTTTGTTCGATGAATCAAATCAATTTCACCATCTTGTTATGGATGAGGCAGACAAGCTGTGAGTGGAAGCATGTCAGGCTGTGGGCAGGGGAGCAGCTGTCAGTTTGTCTCACTTGGCTAGTTAGCACCAATTCAAAGTACTCGGCTTGTCTGTTTCACTTGGCTGGCGAAAACAAAAGATACTGAAAAGAGCTACAGTGTGACCATCTTCAGTTTTTTTTTCTCTCTTTCTCTTTCAACATTTGTGAACACTTCATTTGATGCTGGCTTAAAATGTGCAGTGCACTGATCTGTATCTTAGGCTTTGGGAATTAAGGGTACAGTAGCTCAGCCTTCGTCCTCCACCACATCGGAGAGGATTCAAAAGTGTCCCTTTGTAAGCATTATTAAATAATGTATGTATACATGAATAAAACTGCATTCTGATTTACAGGTTAAATAATCTGGCTAATTACTATTGTGTTGCACAGTTTGCCAGAGTGGTCATGAGTTGAATGAGGTTATATCTGCAGCAGATTGTTCATCAATTATTATCAGTTTGTGTTAGATTGGAATATATCTTATTGTCATTGCTATAAAAACAATACAAAAAGTCTAGCAGCTCTTGTCAGTGTCAGCAGACAGACACACAGGAATAATAATAATGTAAAGACAATATTAAAGGTTGGGCACATTTAACTGCCTGTGGAAAGAAAACTGTTTCTCAGTCTGTTAGTGTCTTTTTAAATTAGGGTCCGACCAATGTAGGATATTTGGGGCTGATACCGTTATCGATTTTAAGTAGACAAAAAAAATCAGATAGCAATATATTGGCAGATATCTTTCTTAGATCTTTATTTGATCTATAGAGAAAGATATAGATGTACTCATTTATTGCATTGCTCTATTGGTGTGCGATATAACGATCTTAGATCATGAAGGATTTGAATGTGTTGACGATCTGCCAAAGCAGAGAGATCGTAGAACCGGGCTGATGTGTTCATTCTATCATGCTGTAGTTTATGCTCCTACACAGACCTATGACACAGGCGCTTCTCCCCCTCCCCATTTGCTCTGAGCGGGATTCATCGCTGACAATGAAAACAAAATGTAATAGTTAGTCCGTAAAAAGAACTCCATCCCATTTATACGCAACAGTTTGAGATATTTCTAAAACCGACAGGGTGCAAGAAACAGTTGTCTGCATAGTTTGCACAGTTAAGATTTGGACTTCGGATGGCGACGAAACAAAATGTTTTAACGAGCCTGAGAGACGTTAACAGTCTGCTAAGAGTCACAGAACGGAGCTCAGACAAACAGTCAGTGATGGGAGATATAATCCTGTCATTTAAACTGATGCTGCCTGTGTTTTCTGTTCTCTTTTATTTTTTACAAGTTACTCACAAGCCTCTCAACCCTAAGCTCACCTGTTGTGATCACGGAAACGATAATTTAACGACGTTATGAAACGGAGGGAGGCGATAATATCAGCGAGGTCTGGACCTCAGTTGTTAATTTTTTTTGCACAGAATAGACTGCTGCCTGTTTAGCATTGCATCACCGCTTGACATGAATTGTCATGTATCTCCTTCCACAGGAGAGGGTGGAGAATGGACATTGTCCAGGGTGGGTAGGGTATTTTATAATACAGCTGGCTCTCCTTTGGAGCTGGCCTGTTTGAGGGCTGGTAGTTTAGTCCCAATCACCCGCTCTGCCGCGCTGACAACCAGCTGTAGGTCCTTCCTGTCCTCTGCTGTGCAGCTGCTGAACCACACAGTGCAGATGTAGACCAGGAGACTTTCGATGGTGGCTCGATAGAAGTTGATCAGCAGGGGTTGTGGGAGGTGAGCCTGTCTCAGCTTCCTGAGAAAGTGGAGTGCCTACTGGGCCTTCCCCACCTGGTTCATGTAGAAGGTCCTTAAAATCACAAATTTTAGTTTGAAAGACCGGTGTTCGTTCCTCATTCCCGTTGCTTCTCCTTAAGAATGGGAATTAAAAAAAATGTAATGCAGCTGGTCTGCAGGGAAATTGACAAATTGTGAGATAAGATATAAATAAATAAATGAAAGACCATCAGCAGAAAAAAAAACATATATACATACTTGGAGAATTATATGGACAAAAATAATAACATAAATGCAGATTGGGTTTAGTAGATGTGAATAAAATCAATTTTAACATTATAAATGAAGACAAATAGTCAGAACTATGGCTCAAAAAAAGTGTTATCTTTGAAGGATCCAGGACGATACTATACAGGGTGACTCAAGGTTTCCATCTTTTACATATTACACAACCTTTTTCAGCAAATAGGCAGCAGTATCTGACACTGGCCCAAGGGGAGGATGTCCTGTCCTAACCCAGGTTAAACTCTGAGGCTGGGACAAACAGTGGCAAAATGCAGCTGCTAAATATGACTCCATGTATTATACGATGAATACATCACTGATGCCTACGCTCAAGCAGTCAATCAATGGTTTGTGCTGTAAGTTGTTGCTTGAAAGCTGGAGAGAGAAGGAAAGGAGTGGTGGGCATCCCTCCCACACTGAAATCCATGAAGAAATCTGGTTTATGTTTGCAGCAGTTGTGAGATTCCTGGCAGTAAGTGACCTGATTTGATTTATGTGTCATTAATCTCTCTTTCTTTCTATCTCTAACTATGGCAACCATGCCGACCTTCCTTTGTCACATACATGTCTTTCTCTAGCCTACATCTCTCATTATCCATCCCTCTGCCTTGCTTGGCCACGCATTGTGAATGTCAAAGCTTCTGTCAGCCACCCCTCACCATAAAGTTCATATTCAACATGCACCAAAGCATCGACTGAATGAGGAAAAACCTGAGGCGAGTTCTGTCTTACTTCCTTCACCTTTCAAATAAGGCCATGAATGTGTTTGTAAAAACTCAAGGCAGGAGATGTTTGTTGACCCAAAGAGAGCGGAAAAAAGAATCACTCAGTGCTTTTTGACAGTCAGTGGTGTCACCAGACCTACTTCATATTGTACGATTAATATATTAATTATTTGTCTAATGTCTAGGAAAGATACTTTATTATAAAAGTGTAGCACAGTTGAATGGTTGAGAGATGCCACCACTGAAATCCTGTCACACTTTAAGGCAGTAGTTTTCAACTGGTGAGGTGCGCCGCCTCAGGGAGTCGCAGAGGACTTCATGGGAGGCACAGCATGAAATAGTGTAAACATTCGGTTAGCTAACTTCTGTGATGTATGGGCAAAATGGATCGATTTTTAGTAACTACAGAGGACAGAGGAGACAGTTTCTGGATTGAGCAGAGAAAGGAGGAACTATGACCATGACTACTTGAAGTTTGGATTTGTTCTGATGATGCCCCACAGCCAGTGTGTGTAATTTGCAAAGAGGTGCTAGCAAATGAAAGTATAAGACCATGTCACTCCAGTGTCATATTGAGACCCAAGCAGCAAAGTTTGGTAATCAAGCCAAAGAGTTTTGTTATTTAATAGGAAGGTAAAGGAATTGCGGTCACAGAACTGTTTTTGTAGAGCTTTAGGAAGTGTCACTTTTGGTTATCAGTGGAGACTGAGTTTCCCCTCATTTCTATTACCTGTGTGAGTGCACATGTTTGCATTATAAATGATCAAAAGCAAGATGGAGGATGATCTGCTTTTATTCATTTCTACAATGCATCCCCACATCAACCCCATATGCTCGTCAAAGATGTAGAATCATTGTTTCCTAAATTAGAGGTGAGCATAAAAAGAAGGCAGTATTAACCAGTAGTTTCATTGTACCAAGCATATATGAAAATTACACAATGTTGAGACAGTGATTTGAAAAGCAGTAGTGTCCTTGCGCAGTAATGATTTTGTGGGGTGGTCGACTGACTTTGATGTGTTAAAAACATTTTTAACTGGAGTTAAATTGCACAAATAGGGCTTACAATGTAGGATTTGAGTTGGTCAATTTTTGAGCCTGTTTTTAGTAAACATTCCTCTGAATTGCTAAAGTTGCCTCCAGATTAGTTGGCTGGATTGTAATCAGACTTAAACAATTTCTGAGAAAGGACACGTGTAATGTTTTCTGATGATTTATTCAATTCTAGAAATATGACCATGTTACTTAAGATAAATCAAAATCTACTTTGAAACTGTTATCAATTACAGTGAGTGTGCATGTACTCTCGATGTGATAGAGATATGAGCTATATTCGCAAGATAGCTGATGTATTTATGCTGCATGAGGGCGGCTGTGGCTCAGTTGGTAGAGTCGTCGACTCTCAACCAGAAGGTCGAGGGTTCGATCCCCAGCTGAGCAACATGTCTGATGTGTCCTTGGGCAAGACACTTAACCCTGCATTGCTTCGGTGGCGGTGTATGAATGGATTAGTGTTGTACTTACTCTCTGATGTACGTCGCTTTGGATAAAAGCGTCTGCTAAGTGAATTGTAACGTCTGCTAAGTGAATTGTAGCATGAGTAATTATAAACATAGTGCCAAGCAAAGAGTTAAGTTTCTGTGTCCATGGCTGCCTTAGCAAATTCCCATTAGTTCCCTTTAAATGGTCCAATGGCAGAGCCTCAGTTTTCTTGGAAAAGCTGATTGATGTCATTGCAGCCTGATATAAGGAGTAACATGGTACATAAGACTCTAAACCAGCACATTTGTTTGTTCTCTCCACACAGTACTTGAATCATACAGGCTACACTGCTACTGCATGTTACAAAATGTACTATGTTGTCACCAGAGAAACAGTTTTGAGTCCATGAGTTGGACATGTTTGCAGTAGCTGTGTGGGAAATGTTTAAACCTAAACAGATGATCTATCTACCCTTATATATATTTCATACAGTATATAGACTGCTGCCTGTTTAGCGATAACATTCACAGTTCATAACATGTTTAGTTAGGAGCGTTGTGGTGTGACTGTGTTTCCATCTGTGCTGAAGATTCGCTACGGTAGTAGAGCTCATTTACCGTAAAATCCGGAATATAAGTCGCAACGGTATTTAAGACGCACCTTGTTTTTGAAGGTCTCTCAGAGAGAAAAAAGGTTAAACTGTCTTCCTGCGTGACGATTTCTATTGTGTTCAGTAACGTCAACAACGTGCAGTTTCTGTGCAGCTCTGTCGCTCTTTTAGTTCCGTTTGTTTTTACTTTCGGGAGTTTGCACTCCTGCTACAGTACGGTAGTTGAGCTCTCTGCAGTGAAGTTGTTAAGTCAAGCAGAGGCACGGACCTACTAGCTTGCGAGCTCTCTGCCCGACTCTGCTTGTCACTCTTTAACTGTAATACAGTACAGCACTCGACAAGGTATATTTACGGAACAATATACACCCGTTTTCGGTAAATGCATGATTATGACATCGCGAGGGAGAAAAGATGTGAAAAAGTCTCCCTCCTCCAGTCTGATTTTGGCCCGCCGTTTACCTTCCCAGAGCTATCAGCTCAGCAGCCACGGCAACGGGGGGTCTATATAGGAGCTGACCCCTGCTGGCGCATGCTGTGCACTACAACCCCTTACCTCAAAACATTATATTTGCCTCAGTTTCACAGAAAAAGTGGCATTTGTATTTTCGCAGGTATTAAAAGTCATACCTTCAGGATTTCTAAATACTGTGGTATACCGTAATACCGCCCAAGCCTAGATATCACATACGCTTTTCTTTTTTTTACTTTGTGCTGATGACACAATGTTTTATCTTCCTGTGCAAAACACAAAATAGTTTGTTTGATAAGGATGTTTTTGGGGAATGTGTGATGTCCTTATACTACACTATGGTTTAGCACCTACACACTCTGGCAGCTAAATTAGGATATGAATAAAAAAATAGCTTTAACTAAAACAGAGTTCCGGTAAATATAATGTGATGGATGTGTATTATGGCTTCTTTAATGTTACATGTGTAAACTGCTTCACTTTTAGTCATCTGTGGTGGGAGTAGTATAGAGCCATGTGCAGAGTTACTGTATTTAGTGTGAAAGTTCTTCTGCATCATAAATGAGGAGTTCATTCAGAAATGTTGCAGATCGTGCTCTTCGTTTGTGTGTTAATCAGGGTCATTCTTTACTGTAGTACTTGTCTACCTGACAAAGACAAGGCAGGCAGTTGATAATCTGTTACGACAAGAGTATTTTCCTTATCTCGCTTCATCTAATTCCTTCACTGCACACGTAAATCCAATTTCCCTCCTTTTGTTGTCAGCAGAAGGAGGTATTGTTTTACTTTGCAAATTGACTTTTTGGCTGCCATGATTTAGATTCTGTTTTGCTGATTCTTTTTTTTTTTTGTCTTTTTAAGGTTCAATCTTTTGAAGCAAACAGGTACATTGTGGAAGAAGATGCAGGTTCCTTATCTAAGAAATAGTTATTTAGAAATCCAGAGCAGTATTTTTTTGTTGTAGTTGTGAGCATTGTTAACAGAATTTTACCTTGAAAACACATTTATTTGTCTGAATAACAAGTATGTGCCCTGAAAAAATGTATACCTCTGACAGAGTAAGTGAGCAGAAAACTTTTATGCTATTCTGAACTATACCAAAGTCCATTTTATTCACTTTAAGAGCTGCCCTAATAGGACCAGCCTGGTGTGTGATCCCTGTCACACTTGTCTATTCCCCTGCATGAAGCCACATTCTTGCTCCAACCTAAAACTTTGGCTGCTTGGAATTTGAATGTTGTAATTGAAGAATAAATTGAGTCAGTAATCAAGCTATTAATCAGGAGTTACAATAATAGCTTGCTCATTTTGAAGTGAAAAGCTTTCGGTTTCTGACTGTACTGAACATACTTTAGTGCCATAAAATACTGACAAAATCAGCTGACATGTTAATGCTGTCACACTGCAAAGAACTGAGGGTTAGTCGTCATGTTAACGCACAACTTTATTTGCATTATTTGCTGGATCTGTGCTCAAACACGCTCCCAATATGATTCTAGTCTCCAAGCGCTCTTGTGATTACTCTGTCTAAAGATTCAAACCTTGTTTTTCATAGTTCTCATTTTCAGGTTTACTCTAGCTATTTGAAGCTCTACCACACTGACAGCAGTGTTTATCACTGTCATTTAACTGCAGGATGAAACTCTAGCCCTTTCCTGCGTTTGGTTCACTTTTTTTTTTCTCTTCATGTTCTCATTGATTTTTCTGAACGTGCTCCAGATTCCTCCCACATTCAAAACACTCAGGTCGGGTAGATTAAAGACTCTATAAATGTTTCTCTATATCTGTGTTAGCTCTGTGACTCACTACCGACCTGCCTAGAGTGCTTCCTAGAAAGGGGGGAAAAAATCTGCTTTCTGTGACAGTGATGAAAAATAATGTGTAGGGATGGATTCTGAAAACAATTTGATAAGCATAAGGTTGGTGAGCCTGTCATTGCACTGCTGAAATATGGATGTTCTTGTGCTAATTTTTAAACGTTGCCCTCTTTAATTGTAGCTGAACATATGCTAGTTGTTCACATTTATGAAAACATTGTTCACTCCTATTAGAGGTCAGAGTTCATTTTTAAAGACGGACAGGGCTGCTGTATCTGCACAAAGAAGCTCATGTAATTAGCATGTTAGTAGTGAAACGCTAATAGATGTACAGTACACTACCAGTCAAAAGTTTGGACACACATCATTAACAGTATTATCAATAATAATAATACTGTAAGCTGTATCCAGGGCACACCTACTAACAGAAGTGTTTTTCTTTATTTTCACTATTTTCCACATTTAAGAATAATTGAATATTAAAACAATCAAAATAAAACATTTAATTTCATTTTTGTTTTGGACAGAAATGCACACATTCGTAAGCATCAACTTCTCTATTTCTATTTCTATAAGAAACGCATGGCAAACATTGAAGCATAGGCCTTTAGATCAAATTGTCTTTAAGGTAGTAACATGCATTTCATCAGGTGTGTCCAAACATTTGACTGGTAGTGTATATCTCCACATACGTATATCTCTGTTTATTAAGATTTATTTGGAGGCTTTTTTTGCCTTTATTGTAGAGACAGAACAGTGGATAGAGTCAGGAATCAGGGAAAGAGAGAGCGGGCAATTACATGCAGGTCCGATGCGAATCGGGCTGCCCCACTTGAGGACTATAGCTTGCGTACGTGGCCTGTGCACACTAACCAATAGGCTGCCGGCTCCCCAATCTCCACATATATCTATCTACTCTTGAGGACCATCTCAATAATTAAGATACACTTAAGTGCTGTGTTTTTTGATTGATGCACACCTCCAAAATACAACTTCTCTTACAGTTTACAACTTTTGAAATTCTAAGTTTGTACTCTCAAGAGAACAGTTTTATTTCTCAGGTAGCTGGAATCTTTGTTGTCCCCTACTTCTGCTTATCATTTATAATGTATGACTTGCACCTCTCTAAACCATGACTTACTGTACAACCATAAACATGAACAACTTTAAGGAATACTGGAATGATTGAGTGAGACAGGGAGATAACATACACTGAAAAAAGTTATACATCTGTCATTTAGTCAAACTCCAAAACTGCCATAGCAATCATCTTTCTTGCAAATCTCAATCAAAGAAGCATTGTTGTGTTTCCTCAGCTTCCTCTGGCTGATACATAAAAAGCTGCTCAAACAAATTCCCTGCTCCCGTTTTGGCTGGTTTATTTGACATCCCAGTCACATACGTATGTGCCTTTGAGGAACTGTGGATTGTAATCAGACATTTTCAGATATCTTGACTCAATTGAAGGTCTGGCGGATGGCGAGCTTTCTTATTATTTATGTCCCCCCCAGTCTAAAATATAAATCACACAACACGGCAGTCATAGCTGCTTTTCTTCCCTACCTTCTTCCTCACGCAATGAAACAGCACAGATTACTGTGGCTTCAAAAAAAAGGAATAAGAATGACTGCATAGATGTAGAACATGTATTATGTATTTGTGATATGTAAGTGCAACAGATACAGTTACTTTTAAAAATCTTTTAATTTGCCTTTTTTTTTGCAGCGATAACAATTAAAAGTCCAGAAACTAACGTATCTCTGTCTCTTCTGCCTCTTGTTTCATTACAGTGAGCCAGAATCCTCTTTCCAAAGAGTGAAAGACCAGTCAATGAATTATGAATGTTAAACAAGATGACCTCCTCTCAGCAGCAGCAGATGATGCGAGGTCCTAGGTGGAACCGGGCCTTGTCCGACCCTTTGTTTGTGCTGCTCCTGGCCCTCCAGCTGCTCGTGGTGGCAGGGCTGGTACGTGCTCAGACGTGCCCCTCCGTCTGCTCCTGCAGCAACCAGTTCAGCAAAGTCATCTGCACCAGAAGAGGCCTACGGGAAGTCCCTGATGGCATCTCAACCAACACACGCTACCTGAATCTACAAGAAAATCTCATTCAGGTCATAAAGGTGGACAGCTTCAAGCACCTAAGACATTTGGAGATTTTGCAGCTGAGCAAAAACCACATACGCAAAATTGAGCTGGGAGCTTTCAATGGACTGGCTAGCCTCAACACACTGGAGCTTTTTGATAATCGCCTCACTACTATCCCAAATGGGGCATTTGAGTACCTGTCCAAACTAAAGGAGCTTTGGCTGAGGAATAACCCCATAGAGAGCATTCCCTCCTATGCTTTCAACAGAGTGACTTCATTGCGGCGGTTGGACCTTGGGGAGCTCAAACGGCTCTCTTACATCTCTGAGGGAGCATTTGAAGGACTGAGCAATCTGCGCTACTTAAATCTGGGAATGTGCAATCTGAAGGAAATCCCTAACCTTATTCCCCTGGTGAAGCTGGATGAGCTGGAGATGTCGGGTAACCAGCTATCTGTCATTCGACCTGGCTCCTTCAAAGGGCTTATCCATTTGCAAAAGCTATGGATGATGCATGCCCAGATCCAGACCATAGAAAGAAACTCTTTTGATGACCTGCAGTCGCTAGTGGAGCTCAATCTGGCCCATAACAACCTTACCCTCTTGCCCCATGATCTCTTCACTCCTTTACATCGTCTGGAGAGGGTGCACTTGCACCACAACCCGTGGAATTGTAACTGTGACATTCTTTGGTTAAGCTGGTGGCTTAAGGAGATGGTACCTGCAAACACCAGCTGCTGTGCCCGCTGCAGCTCACCGTCCCACCATAAGGGACGATACATCGGTGAGCTGGACCAGAACTACTTTCACTGTTATGCTCCTGTTATTGTGGAGCCTCCCACGGATCTAAATGTGACAGAGGGAAGTGCTGCAGAGTTGAGATGCAGAGCAAGCTCCTTGACCTCTGTTAGCTGGATTACGCCCAATGGTTCCATCATGACACACGGTGCATACAAGATCAGAATCTCTGTGCTGAACGATGGCACTCTGAACTTCACCAATGTTACCATGCAGGACACTGGCACATATACATGTATGGTCAGTAATTCTGCTGGTAACACAACAGCATCTGCCACGCTCAATGTGTCGTCTACAGAGAACAGCGGCTTCAGCTACTTCACCACCGTCACAGTGGAGACCATAGAGACGCCGCATAATGAAGGCTACACCACAACCGTGCAACAGAAGGTGGCCCCCACTCCCTCTGCTGGTACATGGGACTCTGTTTCACCAACTTCTACAACCACCACTACCACAGTGCGGACCCCACTTTCCACTCGTGCCACCGAGAAGACTTACACAATCCCGGTGACGGAGCTTGGTGGGGAGGGCTCACTGAACGGCTTGGATGAGGTAATGAAGACGACTAAGATCATCATTGGCTGCTTTGTTGCAATCACACTCATGGCAGCTGTCATGCTGATCATTTTCTACAAGATGCGCAAACAGCACCACCAGCAAAACCATCATGCACCCACACGCACTATCGAGATCATCAATGTGGATGAGGACTGTGTAACAGGAGGCCCGGGCATGGAGGGCCACCTGACACTGCCTCCTCTTGAGCACGAGCACCTCAACCACTATAACACTTATAAGACTGCATACAACCATGCAACTCTCAACTCCATACACAGCTCAGTGCACGAACCTTTGTTAATTCGGGCCAGTTCAAAAGACAACGTACAAGAGACCCAAATCTAACACTCTTTTTTCAAAATGAGACATATTAAAACTGAAGGAATAACATAAAGACATTGGTGAACAGACTTTATAGATGACTGTTTGTGAGGACTATGGCCCAACATGAAGGAACAGAATCGTGTGTTTGGCAAATCAGTGGCTGGTTATATTTGTTCAATGACTTTGGGAATTAGGGTATGTCTACTGTTTCAAAAAGTGTCTTTACAAAACAGAAGTTATTTATTTAAGAAAAAAAAACTATTGTGGTTAAATCAAGAAAAAACTGTATTCTGCATTATTTTTCCAGCATTAAAGTCATTTTTCTTTTCTTTTTCCTCTTATTTCAAGGTATTGGTTTACTAATATGCCTTCAAACTCTTTGTGAAGACATCTGTCGAAGAAGAACTCCTGAAGCAAATTATTGTTAATCTTTGGAAATTGCAGACTTGGGATCAGATGAGAGAGTAACCTCATTCTGCCCACGTCAATCAAAGGAATCTAGAGCACATTAGTGATTTTCTCCAGCTGTGGATTAAGTGATGAGATCTTTTTGCTACCATCTGTAACGGAGATGAATGAACGCATGTTCATTATTTTACACAACTGTCAGTCAGTAGATTTGATCACAACTCACTCTTTGATTATATCTGTCACATACATATTAGACACTCCTGCTCTGTTTTCTATAGACTGAGAATCTTCAGTGAGGATAAAATGTCCTGCCTTTTGCTATTGTAAGTGTCGAGGCTCACTATAAGAAGAACATTTAAGTTAAAATTCAATTCTGTTGATTAACTATGAAAGAAGCTCATATTTGTCTTTGTGTTTCTAGTGTATATGCAAAAAAAATACTTGATCCCAAATATCAACTCATTTTCAGTTCAGTTACAAATTATTCTGATATCCCCCGAACATTTTATTGATTGAATTCAGACAGAATTGGGTTTAAAATGATATAATTGTAAGTCTACATTATTCTTATTTAAATTGAGACAGATATAAAGATCAGAAGGCTTGTGAAAATCGTAGATCTAAAGTGTTGAAAAAGCCCACAAGCTCAAAATGCTTCAACTATATTATGGCCTCACCTTTACCTTACAATTCTTTGTACTGTTGCATACGATGATGATTGCTTTGAAGCCACCTTTTCACACTGGGAGCCTTTACCTCATCTGCAGTACTGCAGAACTGAGTCCTGTCAGAATCCCTCTGATGAACTGAGAAAAGAGTGTAAACCCCTTTATGCAGCTGTCTGATCACATCGCCTGTCATCTGCATGCCACATTCTCACATGACATGGGCATCGTCTGGCAGCCCCATATTCACACCCTGCCCCAGCCAACCACAGGACTTGGCCCTTACCTGCAGGGCTTATTCTGTGGGAGGCTTTAGAGGTGAATGTGTGGGATCCGGCATCAACCAGATGTTTAGGATGCACCTGCCTCTCTCCCTCTCCCTTAGCGACATCACAATTTCCATTTTAATTGATGTGCCCGCAGGCTGTGGGTGGACACAGCTCTCCAGACACCCATACCCTGGAAACCATTTCAGAGTCCCCACCATGTTAAAAAACAAAAACAAAAAAACAGGCATCTGATCAAAAGCAGAGGTTAGGCAGACATTTGGTGGATCCAACACTTGGGGGGGGAATTGTGGGTATAATTTTGGCAAGTGAGTAAGTTTTGCTCCTCTTAAAATGCGTAAAGAGGTAAGGTCATTAACATTTTAAATTCAGCTTTGCGTTTTGGCCATATACGAAGGGGTTTTTGACATCAATTATATTGAGCAGACTGCCACATACAACTACTGTTGTAGATGGTGGCATGGGCCTTATGTGGATAAACTATGTTGTGAGTTTCAAACACTAAATTCCTAAAGGCTGGAAAAGGGTTGGTGCAAAATATCAGATTTAACATTTGACATTGGACAGAGGCTGTGATCATTTTGGATTTGTGGACTCGCAGTGGATTTCAAAGACGGTTTTCATAGCTGAATTAAATGACACATTTGAATAATATCCCTAACCTTCTCCAACTGTAAACACAACATCTCTGCTGCCAACCTGTACTATCTGTCTGTTTGACTAAATGACAACACTGTCAGGGTCTTATGAGCTGTGATGTTCTTGTTGCAATTCCAACCTGCAAGTTTCTGTTACAGTTGAGTTAAAGCTTGATAATTATATGTAATATTTCACTTTCAAGAATAAAGATTCATGAAGAAAATGTGGTCAGGTGGAATTAACCATGGACCTCGTACAGACATCTTTGAAGTTTTCACGGATGAAATAAAAACAGTTTAAACTCCAAAACAGAAAGGCGCCCTCCCTTATGTTAATGGTAAACACCTCCTAAGCAGGGGCAATGAATGAGAAAGTAAATATTCATCCCATTACTAGGATTTGAAAATAGATTTAAATGAAGCGACAAGATTATAGTTTTAAGCCCTATTCACACAGGAGCTGTAACACCTGGGGGTTTTCTGTTGTATGTAATACAATAACTGCATAGATTATTCTTGTCAATGATCTATGGCGGTAATCTCAAAACTCTGCAGCAAATTACCTCCTTTTATTCCATGTCATACAGAGTTAATTGGATTCTTTGTACTTGTTTTCCTGTATATTTTCAAGAGTTTAAGACTTCATTGTGGCCTAAGCAAAACACCATAAATAGGACTTTCATCATCAGAAGGTGCAAATGCAGGAGAATAACTGTCAGTTTGGAGCACACCTGTACGTTACAAGATGAATTGATGATTACAATAACTCTGACAATTGTTCAGTAAATCAAAGTGAAAGACAAGCCTAGTTATTACTTTGAATGTGCTTCACACATCAAAGCTGTGGTTAGTAGATTCCTAATTATGAGGTCCTCCAGTATAATTAGTCCGGACTGAATAAGGTTATTGATTACCTCATACTATACTTTATTTGTCACCTGGACACTGTTTTTCTGTAATTGCCCTTCTGTGGAGTTTGGGACATTTGTAAACCATAGACTGACCGGGGTGTGTGCCATTTAGTCTGTGTTTGGGTCCCTAGTGGTGGGATGTGGATCACAGTTCTACTCAGTTTATGTAAGAAAGTTAACCATCTTCCCTTTCCGCCTTTAGTTGGAGGTAAATTGTCTGAAAATTTCAAGTCGTAAATTTGTTGCATCTTAGTCGAGCTGTCTCATGTATGTAAGATATCTAAATATTTTGGTCGATATTTTTTATTTGTTTTCCCACATTCTTTTTTGGTTTTGTTTCTGAGATTGAATGCCGTTTTAGTGGTAGATTTATATAAAAACACATTTTGAGAATAAAACAAAAGAAAAAAAAATCAATTTTACATGTGCCAACAACCTGTTCTAAAAAGTGCAACAAGAGAAACATGATGTTAAAGAATACCAGACTGATTTTCATGTAAGCATTCTTTAATGACCTTTAAAAGATATGGAGATCGCTTATAGAGACCAGAGTTTGTAGTTCATACACAAAATATGGTTCAAATAAACTATTGTTGTTTTTCTGTATTGTCTGATTCTTGTTTTCATCCAGCGACGAGGGTACAGTACACGCATCGAGATAAAAACAGCACAACATCACAGTTCATTCTAAAGAGACAAAGCTGCAGAACACAAGTATGTACACACCATCTACACATTTCTCAAACTTTGAATTTAATGCAGATAACACATTTCAGTTCAATACACGTGATAAAAACATACCTTGTTTTGATTAATAAGCTCACATTAGTGGTGTGTTGACCTTTCGATGCTTGTTATTGATACATGGTGGTCATGCTTTATTTTGTATCTATGAAGAAGTAAAGTGATGACATGTTTACTGAACAATAATGTGTTCTTAACATGTGTGTAGCTGTGCGATATTTGATTTAAGATAAATCTGGTGTTAACTAAAAGTAATTTGCAGCAAGTACCATAAATGTACAGTCACTGGTCGGGACACATTGTCATTCATAACCAGCAGCTTACAGGGTTGATAGGACCATGACTGAAACACATCCCACTAGTACACACACACAGGACATTAAATACTACTTTCACGGTAATATTTGTTCATTCTGCCTGATTATTAAATACAGTTAACCTTTTGTATGTATGTATGCATAGATGCAAGAAGTCTGCATACTCTTTAAATTACTTATGTGTGACAGAAGAAGAAGAAGAAGAAGAAGATATCCTTTATGTAGGCTGCGAGGGGAAATTCAGTTTTACACTCTGTTGTTGAACATGCTACACACACATAGGCTGAAATACAGAAACATGCACAAACAGGATCCTATGGACACACACTAATGAAGAGACCCAAGTCCCTTCAGACGGAGCTTCAGCCACCCCATCATATATCATGATTATTCATTGCCTTTTGCTGGACAAAGTAAAACTCTACATACAATTGACAAAATAACCAAAGAATATTAAGGAACAAGATGATATAGGTAAAATCGGAGAATATATTATGGCGGCATTTACAAGACGCAGGATTTTGTGCCAAGCTGACTACACATACACACCCTCTACCAGACAGGTAAGCACTCGTTTGGCTGACATCAAATTGAATAGATTTCCACCTGCAGTAGTGTTTGTTTAACTATAAAGACAACAAATCCCATGATCTCACGCTACTCATTAAGTAACTCAACACCTACTGTTGTTCTTTGGATTGAGAAATGCACAGCAGCAGCAGCAGAAGTGAGGTACTACATAAATCAATAACATTTCATTCAGTACACTAGCTTCTTACAGTATGTTTGTCTTTTAACTGTTCTCCAATGCTTGGTACCTAGAACTGGAGTCTCTGGTGACGGTGGCAGAGAGAAGGACCCTGAACAGAATGCTCTCCATCCTGGACAACGCCCACCACCCTCTGCACCTTCACCAGGCAGAGGAGTGTGTTCAGTGGCAGACTGCACAATCGCAATCACAATCGTGCTCCACAGACAGACTTAAGAACTCTTTTGTCCCCCTGGCCATACGTCTTTACAACACCTCACTGTTATGGCAGGGGGAAAGCACACTGTGACTCAAGACTATTTTCTCATCTGCACAGCTGTCCTAAGAGTCAGCACCTAGTTGGACACTTTAAAACTTACCTCACAATCATTTGATTTGGACCTTAATGTTTTGCACTCACTGTTGTTTAAAGTCTGTTTTCATAAATTTTGCACCACCTTCATTTAAGACACTGCCGTATATACAGTACATAAACAAGACAAACTTCAGAAGGTCTACACTTTTTATTCTTATGTACAGGTCTAAAACTGTATCAGTAAGTGTAATGACATTTGTATCTTATTCTGAGCAGATTCAGGCACAAGACAAACAAGATGATTGAAAATAAATGAACTTCTCCGTTCATGAGTTGTTAATTAGCCAAATGAAAAAGGATTTTGATCATTATGTTGTCAATGAGACAAAACAAGTTCATAGTGACAAATGAATTCACAGAAGTGTAATGTTTTTTTAGTTTATTAGGTTACAGTAATTGCTTTCTTACTGAGGTAGGTAGCAAAGCCTCAAGGTTGACTGTATTACTTATAAGCATAGGTTTATTAACAGAGTCTATAAAGGCTGAACTGCAACACATACAGAATGAGGCGAGAGATAGCTTTCAGGTTACTGCATCCGTCAATCACAGAACCAATCCATCATATCTGCTGGAATACCACGAGCCCAACAACTCTGCCTTTACTCTGTATCATTAATATTGTCACCGTTCTCTGTTTGGCGTTTTTGTGTGATTGTAATTGTGTGAGAAAGACAAGAGAGGCTGAAATGAAGTTATGCTTTTGTTTCCACAATACTGTAGAGGGCTTTGATTAGATGTATTCATCAGGGTTAAAGCTGCTTCACACAGCATCAATCAAAAGGAATATTAACATTTAAAACGCTTTTGTGATGCGGGAATACAAAGCTGTCAACATCCACACAATAAGCGAAGTGAGGGCAATTTCCTGCATAGACAAATGTGTTAATGAACAGCAAAATGCTCCTATGATCACATTTATCAACCAGCAAGTGGTAATAAACCACCTGTTGCAAATATTGTTAAACATGTCATTCTCAGGACAATATGTAAAGGTAAACTCCCGCACACTGTCTTAACTTGCAAACAAACATTTATTGGGAACGTTTCTATCATCAGGCGAACAGTTCGTCAAAATGGGCATGCTCTCAACCGGTAAGCTGATGTTTATTTGTTTGTTAATTTATTGATTCGGGGATAGCGTCATAATGATGATTGGTAGACACTTCCTATCTAACCCCCAATTCACACATACTCCGTGCGCGTTGCGGTCCGTCAGTGCCGCGCAATCAAGTCAATCACTGTGTTCACACAGCGGGCGCCGCATTCCGTCTCCGGAGCGTGCCACCAGCGCCACTACGCTCTTCTCCGTTTCAAATACGCTGCGAGTCTATTTTTCGACGGAGTATGCTGCAGGTTTCGCGACAAGCAAGACAGAATATCACAACCCGGACAGGAAGTCAGACAAGGAAACGCACAGAGCAACCGGTCAATTTCAAAATAAAACACATATGGACTCGCGATCGTATTTTTTTTATCACTTTATCAACATTACGTAAAAACAGGCACAGAATGAAGAACAAATCATCCTCAGAGAGACAGAGCAATATGTTGTTTTCACATTTTTCTCTTTATTCTTGTGGTTTTCCTGTGATGTGTGTACGGCTTTTCACTGAGTACGTGTGAATTGGGGGTAAGATCTCATGCCCGTTTCGACGAACTGTTCATCTGATGATGGTCTAGTACCGAAATGTGGGCAATAAATGTTTGTTTGCAAGTTAGACAGTGTGCGGGAGTTTTCAATGGACGCATTGCTCTCCTACGCACCTGTCTAGTGAAATGGATGTGCAAAGGTTTTTTCTATTCTCCAGATAATACTCACCATTATTTATCCATATCATGAATTTTCAATGACGTGAGGCCAGCGTTGCGTTTTGATAAAGTGTGTAGATCCCTCATGACATGAATAAAAAACAGTGTTAATGTTTGCCTTTAAAGGTCTATTTAAAAGGTAATTCATTCAACTCTATCACCTTTGTGCCAGCCAGTAATAAACAAATTGCAGCTTTCAGTCTACTCCTCGAGGAGAAAAAGGAGACATTACAATGTATGTATGTACAGTATATATGTATGCCAACTGGTCTGCTCTTTCAAGCGTGTGACAGGTTAGTTTTCATAATAGTTCCTTATTCAGAACACAGCCCAGAGCCTGTTCCACTGGCTCCTCACTAATGCGCAATTAAACTCCTCATTTTCTTATTTATTCTGCTCCTCAGGCTGGAGTCATTTAATGGGTGCTTTATGCCAGTGCGCTATTTGTGTGCTGGTTTTTCTCTTACATGTATAATATTCTAGTTTATAAAATAAAAAAAAGCTATGCAGGAAAAGTATGTCACAGACAAAGACGACGTTAAGAACAAGTAAGTTACATCTGTCAATCAGCTGATGACCTCACAGTTATAGAGTTGTTAATGTCACTGTGATGTGACCCAAGACGACCCTTAAAAAGACATTTTAATAAGAAAAATCATCAGAAAAAATCAAAACGCAATTAGACAGAAGGACAAACATTTGAAAATACCAGATGCTATAGATAGTGAAACTGTCAGAGTATGTGGGAGATAATATTAGTTTAAAGTAGGTCACAGAGTCACAGAGCTGCCTGTGTTAACTGATGTGAAACAGAGGTTTATGTGACAAATACTTAGTGGTATAATGAAGGTATAGATACGTAAAGATATAACATGAAATAAAATGACAATTTTATTCGCTGCATCCTCTGGCCCGACAACTCAAGCTAAGATTCCTTGATATGACAATTCTTCAGTAGCCTCCCTTTTTCTACAGATCATGTGTCAAAATAAAAGCAAATATTTTCTATATTATATGGAAGAAGTGACACTCTCGTGATGTACTTTCTCCCATAAATTACACACTGTGGATAGCAGAGTATGGCCTCAAGTTATTCTAATTATATCAGACACATGTATAAATGGTACCTGGAAAGCAGCAAGGCAGTGACTGACTGCTGACTGAAAACATTTGAAAAGCAGGAGGTTTTAAGGCGCTTGATGTCAAAAGTGAGTCAGGCAGAGTCTGGCTTCTGACAGTTTCAGATGATGCGTTTTTGCATGATGCTAAGAACACACTCTATTGTAGTCTGATGGCATACTGTATACATTCACTGAATGACTACCAAGCTGTTCCACAAACTGCAGAAATGGTTACCAGTTAAACTAGACTAAGACAGGAGAGGTGGCATCACATCAGAGAAGAGGAGACGAGGCCTCACTACCAGCAGCTGATCACCTCATTTGCTATGCTGCTCTTTAAGTCACTTAAAGAAAGTGCAAGTGGGGTTATGTATGGTATGAGGGCTATTTTTACAGCCGGTACTGTGCAGGGTTAGTGGCGTCATCCTTGCTGAACTAGCACATGCAAATTTCAGTACACAGGGTTTCACATCAGAGCCTGTGAGTCACTTAAAGTGTGTGTTATAAAACATGAGGAATAGGCTATTTTAATTTAAAAAAGTACGTGTGTAAATTAATCATATGAAGGGCATGCAAACTCAGGTTACAAGAAAACCACTAAACTGAGTTTTAACAATTTGAATTGTATTTTGGGAAACCAATGAAAACTCTTCCTTTAGGAGGAAAAAAAGATAAATGAATATCTACATGAACATATGCCATGCCAAATAACCATGAAGGATGGATTTGTGAAGGAAATCTGAAATGTAATCCTCTTTACAGTACAGAGGTTGAGTGGCATCATTGACAATCTCTTTGAAAAATCCTTCAACACTATGTACCATTGCGGAACATTTTTATGCAAAGAAATGGCTGTGCAACTTGTTTAGACAGTGTTTCTTAGAGATTTAACTGGCCCTGGTCTGTGGCCTGGTCTCTCTCTGCTCCCCCTCCTCTCTCTATTTGCTGCACACCTGCGCAATTAGCACTCAGGTAGGGAGATGATTTAGAGTGGCAGGGCGCAGAGGAGCCAGGTCACTCTGACACACTACTCTGCGCAAGGTGAGGAGCTCTTTTGCTCTCCTGTGTTTTTGTTCTCTCCTTTCTTTTCACAATTATTGATAGTATACTCATGCATGTTTACAGGCATGAGTATACCCCCCCCCCCCCCCCCCCCACGCACCAACTCCACCGCCCAGGTAGGTACTATGTCATTCTGTGGGAAACACTGAGCACCCCAACAAATTAGTCAAGCTCCCCCTCAGCACCGTGAGAAAAAAAATCCTGGCACCGTCCCTGCATGTTTAGATTGCTGGGTTTTGTTGTTCTAGTTTGGGCTGGAGATATACCTGGTAGTCCTATTTTCGGGTGTCTTGTTTTTTTGTAGGTTAGTTTTAGTAGGTAGTCTTAGGGGGAGGTGTTGAGAGCAATGACCCATTGCGAGGTTGGCTCGACACCTTCCCATCTTTTGTTCTTTTTGGCCAGTGTCTCCAGTCCCTTTTGTTTCATTTGTTTTGTTATTAATCTTTGATTATTTCTGGGGGGGAGTATTTTCATTAAAATAAAGCTTGGGGTTAAAATATATACCTGTGTGGCGTCTTATATGTTCTGGTCTCCTTTGTTTTGAGCCTTATCTAGTTTTTTGGTTAAGGAGGCCGTAACACATGTGCATATAGGTACAGCTCACAATCTGTTCTTACACATCTTGTCTCAACTTCATTTTGGCTTTCAAGGTCAAATAATGAACAATTCACAGAAAAGGAAGTGATGGACTGTTTTCCTTTATTGCTAATTGTTGCTTAAACAGAAGCTCTTAAAGTGGACCATTGCTCTAAGAGGCTGTATAATTGTCAGATGATAGCCAATGTGTTCAGATTTGAACATTCGGTTTGTGAAAACTATTACAGCAAAGCACAACAACTTCTTAGCAGCTGAAAACATAAAGGCCATTGTGTCTCTTACAGCTGATTCTGCCCCAATTGGAAGTTTTTCTAAGAACTGCTGCTGCCGTCATTCCTTACTCTCCATCATTGAAACTTCCCTTTTCGGAGAAAAAAAATCCTGAGGATGTGTTCACCCTGTGTGCTGAACTAAGTGACCACCCAGCGTGGGTAACCAGGCATCTAAACTCCCACTGCCCCCCTCTGATATCTTTTTTTTGCATACACATATGCACACATGAACACAAAACACTGTCATAATGGCTAGGCCTTGTTGTGTGTGGGCGATCACTGGAGGCGCCGTCAGCTGCTGCAGTGCTCTGTGTCTGTGTTCCCGTGGAAACTGTGATAGTGGGATGCACTGACTAACCCTGTTTAGCATGCCGAGAATTAGCCATGCACGGAAACCTTTTCTTTAACATTTTCACCGGTTCTACAGCTATGGGTTACAGTCCTTTTATTCATTTAATCAAAGAGACATTTATATGCATGGCACCATCCAGGGAAAAAAAGATGGAATGTCAAAAATGTTCAAGGAAGACAATAAATTATAGACTGATGAAAAGATAGTATATTTTAATTTAAACTACAAAGGACTCATTTAAAGCAGCACAGTATAAACCTAGGTAGGGATAACAGAGTGAATGAGTTGCTCTGATTTAGTTTTACTTTACATCATTCATCCTTAACTATTTCTAATAGTTTTGTTGAAAATGGTACTGATTGGGATACCCTCAGTTCCACTGACAGGTTTTTAAATATAGTTGTTAAAACTTGGTTCAGCAACAAATCAAGCCTCAAACACAACCTATTTCCATTTCATATTAGGTTTTCCATCCCAAACCCCTCCATGTTTATCCACTCCTTTTTTTTGCTACTGTAAATACTGCTACTGCTACTGTAGACACCACGGGGGTCCATACAGACAGCAACGAAAACATGGCTCCCACACCCATAGTCTCGACCCCTCTGGTTTCTTCACATTGTAACTAAATTGGCTGACACCAGTTCATCGTCCTTCTTTTTCCATTCACCTCCTGACCCTTAAACCCCTCCCACATCTCTGGACCCTTACCTTCATCCCTTCATCTCTCCACCCTTACCCCCCTACCTTGGTCCCTTCATCTCTCCACCCATACCCCCCCCACCACCACCGCCTTTATTCCTCAACCCTTACCTTTATCCATGGGCGTCGCCACCATATAATCGGGGGGGGGTCGAGTCCCCCTCACCTTTTAAAATTAGTCGTTAGGACCCCTCCACATTTGCTATCAAAAACATTAGTGCAGGACAGGTCTATTTGTCCAGCGCTCTTTCCATTGCTTCACGATCAAATCCGTTCCACTTTATTAGTAAGAGAATACCCACATTAATAGAAATCCACGCGTTTTCCTGGTTTCCTCCACACACACCCGCAGCACGCACGCATAGTCACACATGCACCGATGCAAGCCTCTATAGAGTTTGACCAACGAGATAACGTCAGTGACACAGTCATTGTCAAAATGTCCAGCTTTTGCTGAAAATGCATTCTTGTTTAGATATTTTGCCTGTATTTTAGCGTCAGGTCATGTTAGATTGTTAATTTCAAGAAAACAATGAAAGGTACTGAAACGCCTGTACACATTTTCTTAACGCCTCCCGTTTTGAAAAGTTCTACTCGAGATTCCGTTATTTTTAGGAGTCCAGCACAGCTTCAGCAGCAAGCAGCTGTACATTAACATTTTTAAAATCAAGCCATGAGAAGCGTCTGTTTTAATGCATTTACAAGAGAGGTGTACGGACAGTGGACCTTATCGCTCCCTCTCTCTCTCTCTCTCTGAAGCTGATGTGATGCTGCTCTCTTTTGCTGCGTCCTATTTCTCCGCAGGAGCCGAGAGGGATTTTTTTAAAACGGGAGTTTTGCTATGCTGAATGCAGAGTCTTATTATATAGAGGCTCTGGTTGCACGGAGCCTGCTCGGAGCGCGCGCCTGCACTCTCTCGCGCGCGCTCTGTCTGTCTCTCGCGCACGCAGCAATTTTTATGAATAAATGAAAAATTAAATAAAAAAAGGTCGGAAATATACTTGGGTAATGCACAGGCCTAATGCAATGTATTTAAATTCCATAGTATTTTTTTCTTATTTACTTGAAATCCTCATCTTTTGCTCTCATGATATACAGAATAAAGTGCCAAAAAGAGTTGTCAGTATCCAGTCTTCCGTGTCTTGCACCAGAACATAATGCAGTGTAGTCAATGATTGCATACCGTGCCGGCTATAAGGAAACACAATGAAGGATGGAGACAAGTAACCTATCTAAAAACATTTTGAATGCACCAGAAACCCTTAAATTAATTTTGGTTCTATTGTAAAGCTAAGGGCCATCAAAAAATTCAGCAACCAGCTCGTTCACCTCAAAAATATTGCAATTGATTGCATAATGTTTTTTTCCTGCTGGTGGTGAAATGGTGCAAAACGTCACTCAATGTGTGGTAGTAGGAGAAATGGGTTAGAATATTCCCATGATTTGTTGTATTGTAAACAGAACTCTGATCAGTATAAGAGTCTGCTCTTGGAGTTGTTTGATTGACAGCTTCTCTTTCTAAACCTCACACAGCTATAATAACAATGTGTGACTTACCTCAGTGCAGCTGACAAGACTTCCTTGACATTCACAAGTTGATGCGATCAATAAGTTGAACCACATAGGGCGGAGATCTTTGGGTGGTATGGAAATGCACAGCTGCATGTAAGCTGTATAGCTGTGAAAATCAATGCCATGGTCCCAGTGAGGGAGCTACTAGACACAACTTTCACTAATCAGGTGATTAGCGGTTTGTGGGTGGTATCTTCTCTTTGTCTCATTGTAGATTATAACCCTTTGGATATCTATCATGGATTATGCTATAAAGGAAGAGGCACTTTCTACACTTAATACAACTAAAATAGATTGAGTTACATCTTGTACTGTACTAGGGAGAAGTAACACGTGTTTCTTCATCTTCTTACAAAAGAAGAATACTGCATAGACAGCGGTCATCAATTTTGCAGCCCTTCGAGGACAAATTGAAAAAAAATCCAACCAAGGGGTTTATATTTAACCGTGTTAAGATACAACCACATGTCCAGAGCTAGTTCTAATTCTTTTAGAACGACGTTCACAGTTTTGAAAATATGTAAATTTTTATTGGCTTGTCAGCAAATGGGGTTTTGCTAATGAAAGAATTTCAGACTCAGACATCATTAAGTCCATTTTCAGTCATAGAAAACTCTGAACAATTTAGCTAACTTGGTGAGTGCTAAGTGTGTAAAAAGCTTTGATTTGATTTGATTTTTTTAAACCCTTTTTAAAACTATCTATTACCACAATCTGATGGTCACCATCCGAGCAATATTTACCATCATGCGTTGTGGTTTAAAGATTTTCACAAACAGAAAGTGGCGTTTGACTCGACTGCTCCCAGGCAAACAAGATCTGTTAGAGTAAAAGATTGTCAGCGGAGAAACGTTAGTTTGTGATGATGACAGGCACGAGACAAGAGTCTGTGAACATAAATAAATGAGTTTTGTTGCGAGGTGTTTCATCATTTATTAAGAATTTCATATTTAATCTTTACTCATTGTTTATGAATGTTTTGTGAAAAATACACTCAGTATAATATAAGTTATCACTGAAATTAGACCACTACATATAACTCACTATATAGTGAGCAGCAAGAAGGGAATGAGTGAGGGCTTTCGGACACAGCATTGGATTCCCTGACGACAGCCAAACCATGCTTTACGCACAATAATGTTGATCATTAGGACGTGCTTTAAAAAAATAAATATGCTAAAAGAAATACATGAAGGTTTAAAATGTCATATTGTACACCACTGTTGGTAAATGTTTCACTGATCAGGTAAGACACTTGAAGGACTCACAGATATGTATATGGCTTTAAGAGATGCTGTTAGACATCGCTGTAGATGGACTGCATGCAGATCTGTGGGTTGTCTGTGATCTGGTTTTATTCCGAGACGGCTTATAGGGCTCTGGCAGTGCTTCAGCTTCCGCTATTGTCTATTATAAATATTCCATTGATTTTTTTCTATGAATGTATGCATGCACTGAGTGTGCATACCACCATTACCATCTCACTTACACTCTTACATCTAAAACATGATTTTATAAGACAGTCATACATTCCCCAAATCACACTGAGAGCTGTGTTTTTAGCATCATTTCCTCATTGGAGCTTATACGCCTAACAATATCTCTGTCACCCCGTGTGACTGAAAAAACTGAATTCATTAGTCATGTAAATCTTTTGAGTAATGCACACCAACAATGATGACCATTTTTACAGTGTTGAATTATTCAAGCGTTATAAATTCAACTTAAGGGGTTCTGAATATATGTGCGCATAATACTCTTGCATAATGATACACATTGAGCGATTTGATGCTGCTGGAGCTTATTGTCAATCTAAGGCTATAGTGGGACACTAGCCGTGAGATTGTGCTGATTTTATAGCCTGCTATAATGACTGGTAAATGAGATGCTTAGTCTCATTTAAGACTCTTCATTTTTTTTCCTGGCAGCTGGGACAGTCAAAAGAAAAATATGACCATGGCTCATGCCTTTATCGGAATATTTAACTTTCTTGGAAGGTTCCCTTTATTAGATAGGTGATAGAGGGATGAGAAAATTGATTAACCATACTGATGCAATTATCAACTTTGAATCAGATATGACAAACGTGTTAGCACACGTCTTCACACTTCACACCAAATAGAAGTCGGTTGGAGTCATGATTCTGGCCACCTGATAGATTCAATCAGGAATCACTTTCCACTTGCTCTACTCTAGTGTAAATGCTAATTACTTACACAGATGTCTTGCTCCGAAGCTGCTAAATGTTCCAATGTATTCAGCATAAAACCCATATTTTTTTCTGTCGGCATTTTGGTGCTGGGCATGCGGTAGACAATGTTATGAGTCTCAAAGTAATCTGGTGTGGCTGACAACAATGCTGACAAGAAAAGTGAAAGTGACACACAGTAGTAAAAGCTGCGGGCCAAAAAATCAAACAAATCAATGATCTCAAAGCTGCTTTGAAAGAAGAATTTTTGTAAAATGCTTGCAAAGACAGATTTTGCACCACCATAAATCAATGTCATAAGTCATGAGACTGTTGGATAGAATCCAAATAGACACACTCAGTTCCCAATGAGAAACTTTATTAAGGGCAACTTATCGATTCATAAAATCTTCAGGCCTTTGGATCGAATCGTTGTCCTTAAAAAAGCTGCTCATAGGGAGCTGAACAGTTTGTAGACCTTCCTCTTTTTCTGCAGTTCATACTTTGTTTTTCTCCTGCACCTGTATGTATTTTACTTGGCTACTTATTTATCTGAAAGAAACTTGGTAATTTGCATTTTATAACATTTATTGTGGTTAAAACTTCTGGTAAGATCCACAACTTGTACTACATGTTAAACATGTATTAATTACTTGGTATCAACATATGGCAAAAAAGAAGATGTCACATTTAATTTGAGTCATTTGAACTGAAATTGTAAGTAATTTCAGTCAACTGAACATCAGTTCATCACTGTATGGTCTATTTAGAAGATAATAAAGTACAATTTGTTAAGCTGTACACCAAAGCTCCTTTCATGCTGTTGTAAAACTGTGAGACTGCTGCAAATGGAAAGCACATATTTGAAGGTCAGGTCTTGAGGGGTAAAAACCTCCTTACTGTGCCAATTCATTAATCTAAGGCTCAGTGCAGGAACAAAAAGTATTTGGATGATGAATGTCCAGATCATAGGCTTTTGCACCCCCAAAGGTATGAAATTAAACTGACATAAACCTCTAACTGTTCTTAATAATGCAATGTATGCTATTTGGTAAAGGTGATTTTTCTTTCAGACAGACAATATATCATTCCCATTCATAAACTGCTTATATTTGTGTTATCTTTATAGTAAATGGCCAGAAAGCCAAATAGTGGAGAAGTTTTACTAAAGAGGATACTGCCGTAAAAGTGGTCTCGAAACACACGAGCCTTAAAGCCACAGAAGAGAAAATCATCAACAAGAACATTTAGGAATAAGCATGACTGTTACCTTGGCCTTCCCTCAGAGGTAATAATGATCGGAATGGCAAGTAAGTATCCAGGTAATACATAGAGGAAAGTTGACTTTGTCAGATCTTAAATCTAAATCTGAAGTTATATACTTGTTGGATTACTTTAAGACTTGTTAGGTGGTCTTTTTTACTTCATCCATTACTAACAATGCCTTTTAACCTTTAATCCTTCCCCCTTTGATGGGTCAAGAGGCTTCCTCCTTAGGCCCTGACACACCAAGCAGACGGCTAAGAACTAGTGGTGATGAAGACCAACTGTGGCATCGCCTCACGTCGCCTTTTGTCTTGGCCGAAAAGTTGCACTTGAACACACCGCAAAGACTACAACCAACGGCCGACCACCACATACGTTCTGTGCATGCGTGAGAGGAAATAACTCTCCATGCCAGCAGGCGGCGGTCGTCCGTTGTTATGATACGAGAAGACCATTTTCACACTGCTGTCGGTCCCTACTCATTATATAGGTACTTCTAATCGAGAACAATGTCTGTTGAAAAGTTGAAACGCTGATTCGACAAGAGACAGACGGGGGGCAGGTAGCGATGGAGTCAGACGCACCACAAAAACTAGGGCAACGATCACTCACTGACATACCAACTAGGACCGACTCCCGAAGATCTCCTTGGTGTGTCAGGGCCTTTAGACTTACACGCTGATCCTTTAATTAAAAAGAAAACAAAGAAAAGTCAACTAAATGTAACTAAAATAAACAGCTGATTCAGAGCTGAACTAGTCTATAACCAACATTACCAACCAACGACTTGAACACCAAGAGCAGAAATGTCACTTAACTGTTCAATAAATCTTTGGACATCATATCACGAAATGGACAACAAATAAAATCAGTAACATGTCAGAGAAGAAGAAAAAAACGATGTGTTTATCGTTCAATATTTTATCGGATGTAAGATGATTGTCCTTGTCAAAGAGCAAACAAACCAACTATAAATATGCCCTTTCTCAGCAATACAACATTCTTCAAATCCTTTTTTATGGCATTAAGTGCTTCTGAGTCAACAAAGAACCGTCATTTCTCCAGTGTTGTAGATTAAAATAGCTTCTACTATTTAGAGCTGGGTGTGTGGGGCTCAATTATTTGTATTTATTTTTATTTAACCTTTATTTAACCAGGTTGGTCCCATTGAGATTAAGAACCTCTTTTTCAAGGGAGACCTGGCCAAGACAGGCAGCAGCAAAAAAAACACAAAGTTGCAGACAAATACACAAAGGGAGACAAAGAACAATTTACAAAACATTTTGCATTATAACAGAACCATCTATGAGTCAAATCTGGGAGTCAGTAGATCAAGCAGTCGAGCTAAAAACATCTGCATTCTATAGAATCTGCCTCCAGGTCTTTCATTTTAGATTTAAAAACATTTAAGGACACCAGCTCCTTTAGTTTTAAGTCATTCTGCAACAGATTCCAGGCTGAGGGTGCAGAAAACCCAAAAGCCCTTTTCCCAATTTCTGTTTGAGCGTTTGGGACAGAGAGCATAAAAAGGTCCTGAGAGCGCAAAGAATACTGTCCGGTACTGTTCTGCATGATATAAACACATAGATAGTGAGGAAGCAGACCAAGAATTGCCTTATATATAAAGGTGTACCAGTGTAAGAGCCTACGGGTCGCCAGAGCAGGCCATCCAACCCGAGAGTACAAGTCACAATGGTGAGTCAGAGCTTTACAGTTTGTAATGAACCTCAAGGATGCATGGTAAGTTGTGTCAACCATATGGAGACGCTGAGCAGAGGCGTGCATGTACAAAAGATCACCATAGTCCAAGACAGGTAAAAAAGTTGCAGCGACAAGACGCTTTTTTACATTAAAAGAAAAACACAACTTGTTACTAAAAAGAAAACCCAGTTTTAGCCTTAGCTTTTTCACCAGGCACAGCACATGTGGCTTAAAATTAAGGGATTCGTCGATTAAAATACCCAGGTATTTGTAGGAGTTTACAACTTCAATTTCCTTTCCATCAACAGTAGAAATCACAGGTACATTTTGTGACCTGGTCTTTGAGTTGGTAAACAACATAAGCTTGGTCTTCTCTGCATTTAAAACAAGTTTCAGCTCATGCAGTGTATCTTGAACAACAACAAAGCATTTTGCAGGTTTTCAACGGCTTGTGCAAGAGATGCAGCACAGCAGTATACAATAGTGTCATCAGCATAGAAATGGCTCAAGGGCAGACCTACAAGCTAGTCAGAAATAAAAGGAAAAACTATGAATGAAAGAGCAACATTAAAAACAAAGATGCTTCCATTAAGGTTTAAGTAGATGGAAGTAATATATGCTTCATGACTAGTCCTTTGCAGTCAGTGTACGCAGCAAGTAACAACAATCTCGTCTGGCTTTTTAAGAACACCAAAAAGATGCTAAATTGTTCAGTATATGCAGTAAGTAGTTTCCTGTTTTCTAGGGAGCGCTAATGCTGCTCTAGCAGCTTGTGACATCGCACCTTACTGAGAGACATTTGGCTGTTTTCTGTTTTCATTTGTTACCAACCTGTGTTTGCTTTCATGTGTAAATGGGAGAGTTAAAGCCCAATGCCACATACACACTTTTCAGACTTCTAAAGTGCTGTGTTTACTGTGTCAAAGATTATTAGAAAACTGGAAAGGGAATAAGACTGACTTTTGTCATACGTATAGTTCTTATATTAGGTACTTAGATAAAGGCTTACTTGGTGGTGTGTTAAACATAAACTGAACTATCCTCTAGACTTCTTTTTACACTATTAACGACTCTTCACTCTGTCAGTTTCAGGACAGTTTATCTGACATAAAACAACACATAAGAGATATGACACTGCAGTGTATCCTCATATAGTGTGATGTGGTTTTACCTTATTGAATGTTGTATATTTTATAGACTCTTTACCCAAAGACCATACTAGGGACACGAGTTGGAAATTAGCAATAGCTATAAACTGTCTGTGCAGCACATCAGTTTCATGTTTTGTTTTTTCATGTTAATAATCACTGCTATTTACAGAGAACCTGCCCTTCAGTGTTCTACCTAACTTTATTTGTTGTCCATTTTTTTACACCTTATTTATCACTATATTTTACTTATAGCAGGTTTCACATTGGAGGATAAAGACTAGTGATGTGTCGGCTCTTTTAAGTGAACGATGGGAGCCAGCTACCGTCCACGAGCCATTTTTTATTTTGTTTTTGTAAAGTAATACAAGGCAGAATTATATGATGATCTCCGCGCTACAGGTCCTCCAAGACAAGGACCATACCACCAGGGAGGGGCGGGGGTCCAGCATAGCAGCGCTCATAGACGAGTGTGCTGAACAGGAGGGAGTAAATGCAATGAAAACAATTGGCTACATCAATTTATTGATTAGAAAATTTAATTTTTACTTATGAATACTTCAGTACAAAGGGTGAATTGAATCATTTAAGAGATACATGTGTACACATACAAATCACAAGTCAAAACAGCGCTTAATTTGGGCTGAATTATAAGTGGTAAAATGAAGAGCCGTTTGGGAGCCAAAAGAGCTCTTCTTGGTGAGCTGAGCCAAATGATCTGGCTCACTAAAAAGAACCGTAATTCCCATCACTAATAAGGACTCCATTTCTAAGTAACTCTTTCTTTATGGTCCATGACTTATACTGTACGAGCAAGTTGCAAAGTACTTCTTCACGATTCACAGATGATTGGGTTTATGCCATTTAAGCGATTTAATTAGACTGTAACCCTCCAACTGCATCATCTTTTATTCATGTCTGAGATTGTACTGAAAATAGCATTCCAGTAAGTTTATTAGTTTGCAATAAGTATCACATTTTATGAAGCAATATCTGCTTTATTCATCTAAAATGCTAAATGTAATCAGACATTCTGCGTTATCACTGCCCTTTTTAGCTTGAACCTAAATCATTGAATACGATTGCATGAAATGTTGGCTCTTACCACACATCACTTCCAATATGGGGAATCAGCCTATATTTGAATGAAACCTTTATTGCCCCCAGGGGAATTTGTCTTGCACAGAGAGCAAAAACAATATACAAACAAACATTTAGTTCAGGAGTTCATACTCCAACCACAGGGAGTGCAGAGGGTCAGCTGTAATCTTGATGGCTAAATGTGTACCATTCTGTCAGGTAAGAAATGCTGCACATTTGCTCCCCAGATATCTTAAAATTATTCTTTTTTCACAGTGAAAAGCACATGAATTAGTAATGAAGCACAACACTGCTTGTGTGTCCAAATCCATTAACACAGTCTGTGCCTCCCACGTAAACTAGACATAATCATCAAGCTTCATTTGAATTCATTCCCACCTTAACATTCATTAATATTTAATTTAAAACGTGTTAAGATCTGAATTGACTGTTCGCCTTTCAAACACTGACTTGATAGTATTTTGTCAGTTAAAAAATATCACACTTGAGTGACGTAAGCCATTTTTACGACAGGGGACTCCGGAGGTTCATCGGCGGCAGCCACAGTGCTGGAAATCCTGTCTCAACCTAACGACAGGCTTAGAGCCAAAGCTGAGGTGGGTGTTAAGCCTCTTGACGAAACCGTTACATCGCACCCACCTGTCAATCATGTCAGCCACGCGCCAAAACGGAGCCATTAAAGGGGAAATATTATGAAAATCCACTTTTACAGGGTTTTTGAACATATATTTGGGTAACCTGAGTGTCTATCGACCCACAACATTTGAAATAAATCCATCCAGTCCTTTGTTTGTGGTCTGCATAAGTCTTACCACACAGAGAAAATTTCTCCGTTTCAAATTTTCTCAGTTTGTGACATCACAAGCTGGATTCTGGTAAACAAATACCCTCCCCTCCCCTGGTTTCTCCACCCATGGACTCCACCCCCAGCCTAGAGCAAAACTTTTGCACAGGTCTGCCATTTTTATTCTCGCTACAGAGGAGTGATGTCTACTGTGAAACTCAGGGGGGTCTCATTGCATTTAAAGAGACACACACCAAAACGGAGCGCTCTGAGAGAGCTGGTTTATACAGGGTCACAAACCTCCTCTGGTGCTTGATTCTTGTTATATTTTGACCAAAGCACAGCACAGATGTTTCATTAAGACCCCAGGGGACTGTTTGAAAAGGGGGAAGAGGGGGATAATATGTCCCCTTTAAAAAAAATCACCCATGTACAGTGTTAGCCATGAATTTTGGTACCAGGCTGTAAGCATGTTAATTTATGCTGTAAAAAACAGACTTTCAGTCAGGAATACTCTGGTCATAGATTTAACCAATTATTGCAGTTGTATTTGGTGGTATTGGTTCTGCTCTTAGCTCTCAGCAGTATCAGTGCAGCATGCCACAGATTTTGCCGAGAGTGCAACCCTTTAATTTCCCCCATGGGTACATGCAGAAAAGAACCTGAATGTGCATGTAATGATACTGACATCTTGCAGACATAACAGGCAAACAATTCATCCTAGAATATAAAATGCGCTGACTGAAATTGGTGGAGGTCGGGGTGGTGGAAGGAGAATTGCACAGCAGTGTCTAGCAGCAGAGTGGATGTGAAGAGGAGTGAGAAGCAGAATGGTTTAAATAGACCGCCTTGTTGTCAGAGTGTGATAATGATTGGTTGGCATTGGGGCGGTTCTCAGGTCAGCTGATGGCCGCTTGCGGGCAGACTACCGTATTCCAAGAGAGATTCTGGCTCAGGATAGGTCTTTTTTTTTAAATCAATTGATAATTTATGTATTCCCAAAATGTTATCTGTTAGCGGCTCGACAACAACCAGTTCAAGGGAAATGTTGGGATAACGTCTGAGTAAAGAAGAAGAAAAATGGTTCTATTTTTACGTTCACAGAAATCAAAAGAGAACATCACATAATGCACAGTACCTGAGTGTGAGACCGTTGTGTCAGGAGGGTCGTTATCACCAATTAACTTTATCAAGGACACCTCAAGTTGGTCATTGCTGTTCTGAAGCCGTATGAAGACAACTCTTACAGCAGAACATTAAAGCCTGTACTCTGTCAGTACAGCAAGTGTTACGCACTTTATAATCTAGCTTTGCAATGCATTCCTTGTTTACAAGATCCTAACTTCACCCTGGTTGTTTTTTTCTGTCAAAACAGGATTTGCATGTTTTAGGAGGCAGAGATGAAAAATCTGGATAACACTGAGCTAAGCCTATTAATGTTGAAAGCTATAGATTTGTAATAAGATGGATGGGCTTAGCTTTACCTTCAGCCTGTTTCTGTGAGATTGTAAAGGTATTCTAAAGAAGACACTTCAGGTGATTTGGAGCATCAGCTAAGCATCTATTTACAACAAAACCATGCAACCACAAGAAATCAGTATACCCCGAGCTTGTGAAATGTAAACAGTGTATCATCGCTGGTGTAGACATCTAGTCATATTGGTTCATGGATTTACATATTTAGTTCTTCAGTCAGGAATGAGATGAGCTAAAATAGTGTTGTGTCTTTCTCGTATCTGTAGTTGCCCAGTAGCCTACAAATGCCAGTTGCTAGTTGGCAGTTTAAAACCCTAGGAGGTGCCATAACAGGTTATTAAAGAAAGATTTGGTATGGATTGAATTAATTTAGTCTAGAAAGCTCAGTAAATTACAACTGTCTTACAGATCCAGACGTTTAATATGTAATTTATGACTCTCATGGCACCTTGAACCCACTGGTTAACTTGTGGAAACACTTTTACTAGGCTAATATGAGGTTGCTAACAGATAAAAACAGAAGTATTGGAGCATAAACACGATCAGTTTTCTACCAGAATTTAAGAAAAAAGAGAAAATATGGTATTTTTAGAAAGACCTCTTCATCTCAACATTCTTAGTTCTTAAATGATGACATTAAACGCACATTCTGTACAAGTCTGTTGGAATTTAAGTCCTGAATTGTCAAATGGAATGACTTTGATGTAGCCAAGTAGACCTGTTAGGGCAGTGGTTCCCAACCTTTCTTGGCCTGTTACCCAACTTTGACTTCACGAAACTCCACAACGCCGGCATTAATGCTGACGCTGAGCCAATCCGTCTGTCGATCTCACGCTCCATCCTTCCCTCACTTGTGAACAAGACCCCAAGAGACTCCTTCACTTGGGGCAAAGACTCACTCCCCACCCGGAGAGAGCAATCCACTGTTTTCCGTTAGAGAACCATGGCCTCGGACTTGGAGGTGCTAACCCTCATCCCAGCCGCTTCGCAATCGGCTGCAAACCGCCCCAGTGCCTGCTGGATGTCCCAGCATGAGGAAGCCAACAAAACCATGTCATCTGCATAAAGCAGAGATTTTGAGGTCCCCAAACTGGAAACCCTCCTCCCCCCGGCTGCTCCTTGAGATCCTGTCCATGAAAATCACAAACAGGACCGGTTACAAGGCGCAACCCTGGCGAAGGCCAAAACGCACTGGGAACGTGTCTGACTTTGTGCCGAGGATGCAGACACAACTCCCACTTTGGTCGTACAGGGACCGGATGGCTCGTACCAGCGGCCCTGGGACCCCATACTCCCGCAGTACCCCCCACATGATCCCCCGAGGGACACGGTCAAAAGCCTTCTCCAAATCCACAAAACACAAAACACATGTAGACTGGATGGGCAAATTCCCATGCCCCCCCAAGGAGCCTGTATTAGGACATGTAAAAACCAAAAGGCGAGGGTAAAGAGCTGGTCCACTGTCCCACTGCCAGGACGGAATCCTCATTGGAGATAGAGTAAGCTTTCTCCGGAAGGCTAAGAAGTGTGATACCCCGATAATTGGAGCATACCCTCCAGTCCCCCTCTTTGAAAATGGGAACCACCAAACCGGTCTGCCACTCCACAGGCACTGTCCCAGATTTCCACCCGACATTAAAGAGGCGTGTCAGCCACGACAGCCCAACAATGTCCAGAGCCTTTAGCATCTCGGGGCGAATCTCATCCACACCTGGCGCCTTGCCACTGAGGAGCTTTCTAACTACCTCAGTGACCTCTGCCAAGGTTAGTGGTAAGGCTTCCCCCTGATCTTCAGACTCTGCCTCCTCTTCAGAGGATGTGTTGTCTGGGTTCAGGAGTTACTCAAAGTATTCCTTCCACCCGCCCAACAATGTCCCCAGTCTAGGTCAGCAGTTCTCCACCCCTGCTGATGACAGCCTGGGGCAAGCCCTGCTTTCCCTTCCTGAGCCATCGGATGGTTTGCCAGAACCTCCTTGAGGCCAACCGAAAGTCCTTCTCCAAGGCCTCCCTGAACTCCTCCCACACCCGGGTTTTTGCTTCCGCAACCACTGAAGCCACAGCCCTCTGAGTCACCCGGTACCTGTCAGCTGCTTCCAGAGAACCCTGGGCTAACCAAGCCCCAAAGGCCTCCTTCTTCAGACTGACGGCTTCCTTCACCACTGGTGTCCACCAGCGGGTTCTCAGGAATCCTCACATAAAAAAACCCTCACACATTAAAAACACATTCACAGTGAAATTGAGAAATATCATTAATGTGCCATACTCTTCATCACATATTATTGTTCAGCTCTGTACAGTAAAAATCTAATGGTTCTGATACTGGTCTCAAACTGAACATCCTCATCATTTAGGAGGTACAGACACATTCTTTTCAAATGTCTGTGTCAGTTTAAAAGCCTTGTGAATTAATTCATATCCATTATTTGGCTCTCTCAGACCCCTCAGTAAGCACCACAGGCCAACATATTTTTTGTTTTTTTTACGGTTTTAATGCTGAAAAGCTGAGCCACAGCATTTTATCACAGTCTGAATAGCAGAATGTCACTGAAAGGCTTCAAGAATACTAGGAACTCCAGCAAATAGGTTAGATTCTTCACTCTGGCTGCCTTACTATCTAATAAACGCTTACCTTGATGTAGTTCATACTAAAGATGACCCAGGACTGTTTTATAAATGGTTCTCAACAATGTCAGAGGAGTGTCCTCAAAATAGCCATTGCTTTTGGGATTCAAGTGAAGCAAATGTAGGCTAATGGTTGATCTCGAGGGTTCCCAGTGCTTTTGCTGTCCTCCCTTCTTCATTCCTTATCAAAATCAATTAACAATATCTATATCGGCATATTTAAACAGAATGTACTGTATCACTTCATTCACTTCAAAACAGTAAAATAAACAAAATAGAACTTCAAATAATAATACAAAGTACACAGTAAAATCAGCAGTGTTGATACAACACTTAAAGAGTCAATTTTAACACTGAGTCAGTGAACATATGGTCCCTATCTACAGAGTGTTAAAGTAACACTCGACGTAGTGTTGAATTTTCAGAGTCAATTCAACTCTCGTAAGAGTTAATATTTTACTCTATACTACACTGAGAAGTGTTAATCAAGTTTTACACTACGAGGGAAATAACACCCGTAGTGTAACTTACATTTGACACTGAAGGAATTAAGTGTTAATCATAATTTACTCTTCTAAATCAACTCCTCGAGTGTTAGAACTACATCACACTCAGTGTTGATTAAGAAATTACTCTCAAAACTTCATTTTTAAATGACTCCTGCCAGTGTAAAAATATACCTGCTTTTTTTACTCCCTTTAAGTGTAATTCTTAAATACAATTGCATTAGCATTTTTTAATGTTCTATCTTTCCATGCCCAAGTAAGACTTAAACAACTTAAAGGTGGGAACAACAACAAACACAATTATATCCAATAAATAGACATTTATTAAACACAAACATTAAATCCCAAGGTTTAATGAATTTAAAATAATTGTTCATTTTCTTTTTTCATGTGCATTCTGACAATGTGTTACATCACAACATGTAAACATTTTTACCAAAAAAACAAAGTTATTTTCAGACAACATGGGGATGTAAGACAGCAGGATTACCTAAGTCAGTCAACAGATAACTGTTTATTTCCTGAATGGTGACTATCAATAAATGACTGACTTTTTATTAAGTATTTCAGTTGGATTTTAGAAAGAAAACTTCACAACAGCCAGATTCTTTGGCTATCTTACTTGTGTTATCCTGCTACTTCAATTATCCTCCAAAGAAAATGTCTGCAATGTAAACATCTTGAAATATTGTGGCCAGCTCCACTACAGATATACATAGGGCATTGTAAAACACTGTCAACATTGAATGCCATGATACCACTTATTTCACTCAGTGTTATTTGATATTATGGGGTTGATTTGTTTTGTTTGCAAGGCTCATTTTGTGAGCACCAACATGCTTGTAAGGCATATGCGATTGATTCATGGTTTCTGTCCTGGTACGTCACTGCGCCTGAAATGTGCTCAGTCAGGATGTTGTCATATTTTTGGTACTTTTTCGGGCTTCAGGAAACATTTAAACGCAAAACATGCAGAGCAAATTGAGCCCGTCGTTGAAAATTATATTGTAGACAGTTATAGTGTTTCAGATAATGGTCAGTCACAATATATTGAAGAAGCAGCCAGTCTCAAGTCCTGACAGTATCCAACACGAGTACCCGGGACATGTGTGCATCTGCAATTGCACAGTTTGAGGTTGCTGGTGTAGGCCAGTACTTTTAACAATTTTGTATTGTCCATGGAAGAAGTAGTTACAGAGTCAAGCTAAAGATGCAGCTTTGAAATGTTTATCTTCTCAGGATACTGTATCCATCTTCAGCATAGCATTGTAGCCCTGACCTCGGCAACACGTGGGTTCTGCTGGACTTGGCCGATATCTATGTTGTACACAGTTGTCTGTATAAAGGTGAACATGTTGTGAAGCATGTGATTGTAATTGGTACCAAATATGTAGTGTGCCTTGAAGAGTTCACCAAAAGCTCCAAGAGAACTAGTTGACTTGCATGGTATGACCTGTTTGTCCAGGACGATGAAAAACTCATGGATGGTGCTTCTCTTCATCCTGACGGCAAGTACATAGGGCTGTGTGATGCTCTTGATAGCGTCAACATGTTCCTGGAGGCTCGTTCCACTCTGAAGATAGAAAAATGTTAAAAATTAGATGTGTCAATTAGGTTTAAATATCTTGTTAGGTCTTAGAATGATCACTTAAGGTACAGGATATGGAAAGTGTTTCGTAGTCTCTAAGATATGAGATAATTTAAGTTATGTTTTGGCTGTAAACTACTTTTACACAAGAAACTATTTTATACATGATACATACAGATAAGAAAAATGGACAAGCAAAAATCTTAAACACTTCGTCATAATCGCAGCTACAATACAAACCTTCTTGAAGACGACAAGATGCTTCTCAGCTTGAGATTTAGACACCTTGCCTGGTCTTTTACGGCCTTGAGCTGAAGGTGGAATCAAGTGGAGGAAGAGGATAATGGAGGAAAGATCACTGTCCCATCCTGTTAACCAAAGGGACAGACACTAGTCATTCAGATTAAAGTAATCTTGAACAATTGACAGTAAACACACCTAATAAAATTAACAATCAAAAAAAGGGCGACCCCTAAAAGAAGCTGTTGCAACACAATTTTACACTTAACTTACATTTTTGGCATCATCATCCACGATGACTGTAACATCAGAGCTGCAGGTTGAAAGTTCCAGGATGATTGTGTCATCAGAGGCGGAGCGTTCTAGCAGTGAATTACTTATGACAGTAAGCAGTGGACCAGCAGAGGAAGTTGTTCCTGGTTAACAACTGGAGGAGGCTGTCTCCTGGAAACCTAAATGTAGTTCAGGAGAGAAAATTGAGAAAAAAAAAAGCTAGAATAGTCATTTACCACATAAACAATGTCTAAACTATATTTCTGATTAAGTTAATGTTATATTCATTGAAAAAAAACCCAGTGATTTGGACATTTCTAAGTGACCCCAAACTTTTAAACGGTAGTGTACATGCATGTATCTTATGTAAACACCGTTTTCATCACAGACTTTGATAATCAGGCGAGCCCACCCACCCAAGTATCTTCAGATCAGATGAAGGGAATACATCGGAGAAAAAAACATATCAGTATATTTCTGTTAATGTCTTATTTCTGACGAAATTTAGTTTATTTAGGGAAATAACGCTGATATGTTTTATCATAGTAAATGTTAACACAGCAAGACACAGAACTAGAGTAATATTCGACTCTCCACCGCAGCCCGTGTGTGTGTTGTCCGCAGCCCGTGTGTGTGTTGTCCGCAGCCCGTGTGTGTGTTGTCCGCAGCCCGTCTTTGTTCCGTGTGTGCGAGACCAACGATCGCACACAGAAAGCAGCGGAGCGGTTGCAGTGATAACAATAAACTTACCTTACACCAAAACGTTTATACAGATGAATCGGTGACGTCGGACCATATAATTGATATGACTTTGATAATTTCTTCGAAAATGTTACACACGCTCTTTTTATTGATTGTGTCAATAACAACTGTTGTAGTCTTGCATTAACAAACAACACTTTTAAGTTAAATTGAAGTATGCTAACAATGCTGTCACACATGAGGCAGAGCTGCATAACTTTTAGCGTTAGCGGTCACGTAATGCTACTCTGAGGAATTAATAGTCGGCTAAACAAGCCAAAGTGAACCAATATAATTCAGTTACAAATTCTACGTGTGGGCGCTCATGTTTACGGTAGTGTTCACCTTGTACTACCCGCGCATGCAAACGTTAACTTCGGATTCATGGTCGAGCTTACCTTAGCTAGTTTAGACAAGTCCCCACACGTGCAGTATCAGCTAATTGACTTGACTGTGTGGCTTTCCAAAGAATAAAACCCATTAATCTCTCCCCATTAACATCATTTACGATACCTCTTGCTGATATTGTCGAGTTTTGCTTTAGTTAGTGCATATTAGTAATACTAGCATTAGTACTAATAATGTTACTTGCACATTTAAGCTAGCAATCCACTCGGTAAACTCGGTTCTTTGAAATTCCGTACACTAAGACCCAACATTCAGGTGGAGTGTATATTTAACAAAAATATTAAGACGTCCTAAAACACTGCTTGTGTTGAAATCGAAAATTGGTAGGTAATTAGGAGCAACCATGAGAGCAACTTACCACAGTCTTTCGACGACAAGAAAATGGCGACGTGAATCTTCTGGTCGGTTTGAAACAGGAGTAGGGAGTGGGCGTGTCTTCTCAGAGTACTTCATGGCTTTCAGAGTAACTTACTTTTAACACCATGGCCTACTGGAGTACTTTTTTACTCTGCGTTTTTAACTACGTAATTTTTCACCAACACTGGGGTGCATGTTACTCAAGCTGTTGTTAGAATAACTCTGACAGAGTATCAGAACTTTATTACTGCATATTTAACACTGCTGATTTTACTGTGTATAATATGTACAAATAGTATGACATTTCTACTAATTGTATTCATATATTTGTGTTAGTAATAAAATAATCAAATGAGAATCAACCATCTATGTCGTTTCAGCATAATAACACACAGCTGCCACACGATGTGATGCATTGAGCAGAGAAAAACATATAGAGATCTTGATCTAGCAGCAGGTTTCAAGCTGTGTGGTTGTATGATTTAAGATCAGTTGATCCCTCTCTAAGAAGTCCTAACATACATTATACATATAAATCTTAGGGCTGCCAAATGATCAATTCAAATTTTAAATTGCAATCAATTGCAAAATGTTATTATTAATTGTTATTAAACACATTTAAATGCATGTTTGAAATCCCATGAATGCAATTTAAAAATAAAAACGTTAGGCTTCTATTTTCAATTTTTGTACTGATTTAAGCTCATAGTACTTTACTTGTTTAAATTTAACCTTGATTTTTTTTTTATAAAGTAAAGACCTTATGATAGATCAAAGGTTATGACATTAACTCAACCACGGTTAAAAGGAACTTTTTATGGATCAAAACTAAAACAGCTGAAAGGAAGGGTAAAAAGAGTGAATTGTTTGATGACATAAGGTGGATACTGCTTTTGACTCATCAGCTGAACTTTGGAGTTCTTATAAAGTGAAAGACGATGCAGCAGTGTTGTCCTTCTCCATCACTGTGACTACAGGGAGACACTGTGGAGGCTTATCCACAGTGTGTCTAAAGGGTTAAGTGATTGATCACGTAATAAAAAAGAATGAATTATTTCAATCCTTAGTTAATCGCGATGAACTGCTGACAGTCATACACTAATACATATACACTACCAGTGGACACACAACAGCAAGTCTTATAATAATACTGTAAACTCTTGTATATTAATATAGATATACTGTAAGCTGTATCTAGTGCAATCCTACTAATAGTTATTTTTTTTGTTTTTTTTTTACATTTTTTTATAAGAAACACGTCAAACATTTAAGCATTTAGATCCAAACGTCTTTAAGATAGTAAAAAGCATTTCAATCAGGGTTGTCCAAACATTTGACTGGTACTGTATATATATATATTTGTGTGTGTGTGTGTGTGTGTGTGTGTGTGTGTGTGTGTGTGTGTGTGTGTGTTCTGACATGTTATATGACATTGTTTCTGCATGGGTAAAATCATTTGGGCTGATATTAGATGTGTACTAAATTTCATTTATCTACCTTCCACAGTATCCGGTGTGAATACTGCATCAGAACATGTACCTCGTCGTTTTTAAAGCATTTCTAACGTAATGCACTTGATGTTTCTAAATTAAGTTTATCATACTGAAATATTATCGGTTTATGGAAAGAAAGTCAGTAGTATTTATGGCATCTGATTGAGCCCTTGTTTAAGATATACATTGTGCAGCTGCAGTATTTAAAGCAAAATACAAAACAATGGGCTAGAACATAAAATGTTATCACAGCATTTGCAGAAATGCTGTAAAAGGGCTTTTCCAGGCATCATGCAAGCAGGGTTTCACTGCACCAACACCAGCGTAGCTTTTATCTCTACACTTTTCACAGATTTTAAAGGGATTTTGTCCGGGGCAATTATTACTGGTAGAATGAAATTCTAGGAAGAGAGATGAAGTGGAACAGAAACTTGAGACAACACTGGCCAGAAGGAGTAAGCTGGAGGGGGAGATTTGACTGCATAAGCGTAACAAGAGAGCAAAAGAGTTTTATTTGAGATCAGCAGCCAGTATAAGTCACTCTGTCATTTGGTCAGGGGGTCCTGGGAATTCTGAAGCAATTTATCGAACAAGGCATTATGAGACACAGCTGAAAAACTCTTCAAGCCTTGTGGTTACCTCGTTCATGTGTCCTAAAGCAACAGTCTCCGATGTCAGTGGCACAAGGTTTTCATATTCATCCACAGCAGGACTGTGATGAGCAGACATTTTTGGCTGACTGTTATCACAAATTAAATGTCTCTTTTAATTATTTTTTTTCGGGTAATAGAAAGGACACAAAAATCAGAAGCACTACAAGGCTGTGCTGTGTCAAAAAAAGGATAGTGCATCGACTAATGAAGAAGGAAATATCTATTATGCTCTCATGTGTCACCTAGGCAGTGACATTTGTATTTACTTCAAACAGCTCACACAGAATCCACAAACAATAAAACTGCTTTATAACTGTTGATTACCATAACTTCTAAAATGATGAATACATTTTGAAAAATTACAGTTTGTTGGAATTAAAAATGATAAGTGCAAGTCCTGCAGGCTATTTCTGTAGCTTCTGCTGTCTTTACTCAGTGTCAGTCATTCTACTGCTACGTACATGTCAGATTTTGAGTTTCAGCAAAAGGACTTGATACAAGGAGCTAGTCTACATGGTTGAGCTGAATTTCTGCATTTGCTGTTGCAGAGTGCTATAATGGCAAACAAAGCTAACAAAATGGAGTGGGTGTGCAAAGCCATGTTCAGTGGCATGTGAGAATGCATTTATTATAGAGTATTGACACATGCCACAACTTTAATAACGCCATTGGTTCAGTCATTGTAGGTTTCTACATGTGTTATGCATTGAAACATATTTTACCAGAATTTTAAGTTACTGTTGACAAATTGATATGTCATATCCATATTGACAATGACCAAAAATGTTCCTTCTGACAGAGTTAGATGCATCCTTACAAAAAGACAGGTGCTGTTACTAATTCAGGAGACTGTTCACCATTTTACTCCAGTCCTAGACAAATAAAAGTTTAATTTCATATCAAGCTGAGATCATTCTGTAGCACATGAAAACAATTCATGGACAGAAAACAGAAGAGGAGGTTTTAATTTTGAAAAGGATTCATATATAGGATTAAAACTTGCCTCTGCTTCTAAGGATCGTTGAGTGGCATATTCCTGAATTAGTGGGAAATGTAAACATCCAGCAACCGATCCACTGACAAATGCACCTGTGTTCAGTGGGTGACGGATGAAAGCGTTTGTGGACATCAATGACACCCCACGTCTTGCAGTTTGCTGACAACAAACATTTATGAGGCAGTTAAAAGGTTCACCATAGAGACAAGAGAAAGCATCACTGAGCGGTGAAAGGCTGGGAAGGAGATTGCATGATTGGCGCTCGATTTACAATTCATCACATCAAGGTTTTGTATATGTGAGTAAGTGACTAACACAAGGAACCCTGGAAAAATAATAGGCCTACAACTCTGTTATTATTATTACTGTGGTCCAACCAACAATACAAGTTTAACTATCAGTGAATGTAAATCAGTTTACTTTATCTTTGTAAATCTACAACTACAGAAAGGGTTGGCAACCAAGGAGCAAAATGAAGCAGCTCCATGTAGCAAGAGGTTCATCATCATCTGACAATGTAGCCAATGGTGATGCATACACATGTTGGTGGAAGTAACTGGTAATAATAGTCTGGAAGGAAAGCAATGATTCTTCTTAAACACTATTAGTGGTTTAAAACAATATTGAGGAGGGAACTGGTAGATTTTTGGTGTAAGTCATTACATGAAGCAATGATGCATGCATTGAAGTACATTATGGAACATATCCTGTTGACGGATGGCCTATACCATTTAAAATGTCTGAGCTGGTGCAACTTTTTATTCAAGCGGTATAGAACTATTGTGGGCACAACATTTAAATGTAAATGTTGATGATTGATGCTGCCACCTGTTTTATCTTGTATAGGCGACATGACACACTGACGCCTATCAATAGAAAATTAAAGAAGGAAGGGAGATGTATTCAAAATGCAAAGACAATGTTAAAAAATGAGAAATACTTTCTTGATATAAAACCATTTCATAGTGACAATCACCCTCACTCCTTCGGGGAATCCAGACTCATTGCACAATACAGGATAACCTGAAATGTAGTATTTTGGTTTTAAACTGAAACCATTTCTCCTCTTGGTACTTCATTATTTCTACTTGGCAGTGCATAATATGTTACCCCTTTTTTTTGTATATATTCTTCTATTTCCAGGTTCAGGAAAGCTATATTGCAATGCACTTTCAAAAGCAGTGAGAAAACAAAGCATTGAGAAAGAAAAATCACAACGCTTGACAACTGGCCAAACAATAGGATAAAAAAAAGATAACACAACAAAATAAAAAGGTAGACATCACAAGTTATACCAGTCTGCAAACATGAAGCCCTTTATTGTGTCACCAAGCAGGGAATATACCTTGTTGATGTTTCTTTGAGTGAGAACTGTACTGTAAATGGCCATTCAAAATGATGGTTCTTACCATATGCAGCACTTCTGCAAATCCTCAGCGACAAATACCAACTTTGTCCTGTGCTTTTGCCTTGCCAGTGATCTTAGCCCCGGGAAACACTGATAGTGGAAATCTTAAATGTAAATCAATGAAAAAATAAAGCACTCTACATCTTTCCTTCTGTTAAGAGACAAAGCGTTTACATATCTGATGAACCTTCTCTTTTCATGTTGCCTGTAAAACCAACTTAAAGAACATTACTCATATTTAGTGCTGTCCATTTCTGGATCTCTGATGTACTTCAAACCAAACTACAGTGCCCTGATGCTTGATCCGGATCAAGAAATGTGTCTTTCTAAACACAGCTTCCAATTTACAGCTAAGTAAGAGATATGTATGAACGACTGGCTGCAGCCCACGCTCTGCTGTCAAAATCACTGCAACATGTTCACCCAAACAGGAGGAGCCAGATGGACACATAAGGGCTACAGTATGGGACACTCCAGACCGACCAGATTGCTGTCACTTGTTATCACCGGCTCAAGAGGTTCCATCTATTTTTCCTTGTGCTAATACGGCAGTTTAATGTAGTCCTGCAATTGTATTAACCATTTGGCTCTACTTATTATTTCCATTATATATTGTATAAAGGTACTGAGTCTGTTTCTTAACTTAACAAATGTTTGTCTTGGTTCCCATCTCTAATGGCTTTGTTGGTCATTTATATTCAGCAGTGATTATAACCAATGTTGTGACTGACTATGCCAATTAGGGTCTCTGTGAAAACAGTGTCAATGCCTAGTATTATTGTTAATTTCTTTATCAAGAATGCTGAATGCATCATCTTAATATCATTGCTTTAGATCCCAGGGCATAAACTGGGAAATGTAGTTCCTGTATGCATTTAGTTCATTGCAATGTAAAACAGTTCAAAATAAACCATGTAATGCTTGTCACGTGCAGATATCTTGTTGGTTTGACTTTGATCAACTAAGCCCCAGCCAAGTACGGATCTTTTAAAACTTCCAGTATTGAGGAAGGGAAGGGCTACATGGTGCTGCAGTGGTTAGCACTGTCACCGCACAGTGAGATTGTTCCTGGTTCAAATCCTTGCTGTGTCCTCTGTGGGGTTCAACCGTGCATGCGTGGGTTCTCTCAGGCTTCCTTCCACAGATGTGGCCTGTAAATTGCATGTAGGTGTGAATCTTTGTACGTGTCAACCCTGTGATTGACTGGTGATCTGTCCAGGATGTACCCCACCTCTAACCCCTGACAGGTGGGATTGGCTCCAGCCCCCCCTGCAATAATGGAATAAACGGTATGGTTAATAGAGGGATGGATATGTTGAGGAGCAGTTAACCACGGCATGAGACGTTCATGCTTTAACATATTATCAGTGCCTACTCTGTTTTTCCAAGTATTTGATTGAAGATTTCTTGATTATTATTAAACAATTGCTAGGTTTGATTTTGTCATGCCCAAAGTGGAGACAATTAAGTCATCTTGATCTTCCTCCTACAATGTCAAATGTAGATGTGCTGGCATTTTTTATTTTTTTTATAGAGGCAGTCTTGAGTGCCTCATGCCAAGATTTTGAGACACAAGGTTACTGAACTATCTAATGAGTGTGTGGGCACTGCTTGCTAATCATTCATCCTTCTTTTTTCTTCACTCTTGTCAGTCCATTCTACCACTAATGTTAGAGGTAGAGCTGTTTAATTGTTACGTGCCACTGGTTTCTTCCTGCCAACATCCTTCGCAGCTCCCTTATTTTTGGTGAACACCGTCCCTTCCAATTACTGTAGTCTCAGTTGTATTACTCAGAGAAGATAAAGTGGCCAACAACAGGCGAGAATGACTGTGTCACATGCATCCGTTTCATTTCTGGTTTAGCAGATGAGAAAATTAAACCCTGTTTTTAAATTCATATTCAGTGTTACACAGACCAAACGAGTCAGATAACGATTCTGACTTTTAATAGGTTTGATCAATATTTCTGACAAAATCCACCAAGGCCCAAGCCCTTGCAAGACATGACTAATGTGAGATATAAATGGTAGATTGATTAAAAGAAATGTAAATCAAATCCATTACACAATCAGAGGCGCTGTTTGTCAACAGGCAATGCAGCTAACTGCTTGGGGCCCTAGGCTAGGAGGGATACCCCTGAGGGCTGACAAACTTTTTAAAAAAAAGCAGTGGCTCAAAATGTACACATTTTGCAGTAGGGAACCCACTCTCGTTGCTCTGCTAAGTGTTGCATACAATTTTTTATTGACAAACTAAAATTCAGAGTAATTATCTGTCGGGGAGTGAGAACAGAAAGAGGAAGAGGAGTAAGCATCGAGATACTGGCAGACATAATAGTAATGAACGCTGGTTGGAGGGGACCCGATGAATATTGCATGGGGTCCTTATGGAGTCTAGAATCGCCAGTGTACACAATTAACCTCGTGGTGTCATTGCAAGCAAGTCAAAGATCACAGATAACTTGTCTGTCTACCACACATATTTGTACTAATGTTCCTCCAATCCATGTTATAATTGTTGAACTATTTCAAAGATTATTAAAAAAAATTACTCTTGGTTTATCTGAAGAAAAATAAGTGGTTCACCAAGGTCATTAGGTTGGACATTGATTCTATATTACTTAAAAATAACAGTTCCTTGTTCCTTTGGAATGGGCACTACCAAATGGCAGACCATGGTCCTGATCCAGACCCAGGTACAATCCTATTCGGACCTAGGTTTCATTTGATGGGCACTTTTTTTTTTTTGTGCAGCTTTTGATGCAGCTTTTATGCTAGTCTGTTTTAATCAGTGCATTTTATCTCACCATAATAGTTTTTCTTGCCAGAGAGGCCATCACTAGAAATCTGCAGTGTGGGGTCCTTGGTGCAGAGGTGCTCATTAGCTAACATGTTTGTGGACCTGTCCTGTCATGCTGGCAACAAGTCTAGTTGTGTGTTCTGCAGAGACAAACTGAAACAAGAGCATCTGCTGATCCATGAATCCATCAATTCTGTCCCGATTACACCCTTCCTTAACACAAAGCAGTGACTTTGTGCTGTGGGATGCAATGCACTCCTCTTTCACAGCACTTAGAGTTTGAAACAGAAATATAATTATCAAGACAACATTTTTGAAGGAAATGATTACAACAGCCTTGATGTCTTCGCCAATGTTCAGTATTTACTTTGTTATTGTAAAAACTGTTTCTGGCAGGAATTGACAGTTATTTATTGGATAAGTGAATAGGCAACAGTGGTCTGAAATATCGTCTATGGCTTACTGTTTCTTTGTGATACCTCTAGAAACTGCATTGTGATATAAATGTGCTTAATATATTAATACAAAAACTGCATTCATATCTTACCGTCAGTCTGCCAGAAAATCTGAGCCTCAGCAGGCAAATATCTAACACAGCAGTAGCTGCCCTTTCTCAATCCAAAACAGGTGTTGCATGATTCAATGGCCCCCTCTGAAAGCTGTTAGCATATTGGCAGACCTGATACAGAGAGTGTACTCACAGTCAAGGCGTACCACTAGCATTGACTTCAATCTGTATGCATCGAAGCATCCCACTGTAGTCCTTAGCAGATAAATGCCACTTTTCAAAAGGAGTCTGTTTGTTGTGTCTGGGTTTAAGAAACAGCCTCAAAGGCAGCAACAAGGAGAGCTTCTATAAATTCTCAAGTAACTGCTGTGGATGATAGGGAATTTGGTTTCCAAATTGCATGTATGGAATCCGATTTTAATATATCAAACCATTTTTTAAGAAAGTAAGCCTTTAGTTTAACCACTGCCACTATAAAAATCCCCAAAAAAATTCCGGACAGCCCTTCCAGGCTTTGACCTGGAAAGCATTGAAATAACAAAAAAAAGTGATTTGCACTTTTGTAGTTCTGAAATAAACATGAACACCAGTGTGCCAAACGTTTTTATATTAAAAAGCTCTATTTGTTGGCTGACATCAAGGAGCTGTGATTACACCTACTTAATAGGTAACGGGATGAGGTATAAGCATGTTTTTTTTCTACTTGTACATTTTGGCTTTTGACAAAGTGTGGAATTTTCTTAAAAAACTTCTTAATTACAGACAGAACTAAATAACTGATGTCGAGGCTCCACATAGCTGACACCAATAGAGCCATATCTCTGCCCCTGACATATATCCATTAGTGCATGTCTATAGGATTGTCCTTGTGCATACAGTATGTATTTGTGTATTCCTGCCCTATCTGTATAGCCGTTTTCACATATGCACTCCTTAAATATATCTAGATGATTTCAAAAGGACTGCTCCAGATATTCTCCTGACCTGGCTGTTCACATATCCTCACAGCGGGAATTTCTCCTCAGGGGTAAATGATGTCGTCTAAAGGAAATATTTGACAGGATCTTGAAATTCCATTATTTGTAAAATAAAACCCTACAAACAGTCCAACACATCACTTTCTTTAAAGAAAAGAAATAATAAGCATGTATTACCTGGACTTTTATGAGCAGGGAAACTTATTGCATTTTCTTGTAATCAGTTTTCAGAGTCTGTTTGTTCCCTGTGACAGGAGGGCTATTGGGAGGGAGGGGAGGAACATGTGTTTGTAAGAAAAATCAAACTATTGAAAAGGAATAAAGCAGGCAATCCACTAACATAATGATCAAGAGAGTCACCCTGGATTCTAGAAGGTCAAACTTTGACAATGTCTTTACTTATACCTTTGAATACCTTGCATTTAGATTAATGACTGATGTCTTAGGCATCGAACCTTGATATAATCACAATAAAGGAAGTTTAAGTAATACGTTCATGTAGGCCTAAGCATCTGTGCACATGTGAAGGATTTATAAGAACATGCATATTGAATAAAAATGAATGTGAGGAATGAAATTTAATGATTGTCCTTTTGATGTACCTACAAAGAACAGGGAGACACCCGTTCAAGTAATGGATCTCCAACTCACATGCTTCATGCACACTGAGACCCACACCTGTAATGCACAGCGGCATCATGTGGTCTTATATGTCATATAATCTGCACTCTCTCATGTGTCTCTTTACTGTTATGAGCCCGTGGACAATTGCCACCCGCTCAATATGGCTGACCGTCTGAGTGATTGGCCCATTTATTCCCCCGATGTGCATCGATTTCATCCTGACACGGCTGCAACCCCTCGTCTTGGAGCCGTACGTTGGACATATCACTGTAATAGCGCTCTCCCATGTCACATATCTGAATGGATAGGATCCATAATAGCAGCAGTTCTATGCTACTTACTTTAACAGATGCCCGCTCCGATATGGACCTTCCAAACAAACGTGTAAGTGTGTAAGTGATGAGCACCAGTGAATCTCTGCTCCAGCCTGACCCTGTCTTGGAGATTATTCGTGCTCTTTTACTCTTGCACCAGTGTTGGCCACTTTATGTCACAGGTCTGATGTTATAGGCAAGGAGCTGTAGAGAAATAATTCTGTTCTGCTGCAATCTGTGTTACTGTGATCTTCTCCCTGCTACATAACACATACTCTATAGCATTCTGTTCATCTGTTGTCCTATTTCACCCAATTGCCAACCCAATGTTTCATCATGATGTTGTAATGGAGCTTATATAAATCATTATATGGACAGCTGAGCAGTTCTGATTTTTGTGTATTTATTTTTGGGATGATATTAACAACCCAATCTGGCGGGTTACTTCTTAGTGGCAGCAGTTTGGGGTTGTAATAGTGTTGTGAATGTTATAAGTGACTCTACTGGGAGAACTTTTCTACAGAACTGATGCATTCTTTGCTGATAACCAGGCATGCCTCTCTTTGTGGTGACAGGCTACATTGTAAAAAATAGACACATTTGTCGTTTGACAAAGAACGCATAGTCCCAAAATGAAAACTGCATCGAAGCAGCGTGACAGTTTCTTAGTATTAAATCTGGGCCTCTAAATTTACAGATGTCATTGCATACATATGTGCTTAAGAGTTAAAAATACTATATATTTACCATATTTAGTGCTTTGCATAATTGAGTTACTGAGACTTTTTTTTCAATAATGTGGACATACATCCCTACAGAACAGTTCTCGTTGAACCTTTAATAAAAACAAATTTGTTTACGCAACGTGGTGACCATAGGTCAAGTGCATTTTTATTTCTTTGATTTAGAGAAAAAATAGCAATATAAAATGTTTTGTATAATGTGTTATGTTACTCAAACTGTAACTACTAATGTTACATAACCACATTGTTTCAGTGTCAATGGGGGACGTTAAATGTTCTGACTGTGAAATACAAAGCTAGAATCAAATCAAAAAGACAGTGGATTTAATCACTGACATCAGAGCTAGTACTGTCCCTGGGGCCCTACGCACAGTCATGCTTTCTGTCATGGTCTTGACAACATTTAAAATGCTCCTTTGACATGGGAGTCCAGAGCCCTTGGGAAGTCTGTGAAACCTGCACAGCAGTACACACAAGACAGCAATGAAATGAAATGAAAACATGGGTCAAAGCTCAGGAGTTTCTCTTCCTATATGGCAGTTATCATAGACTGGTATATGGTGGAATGTAGACACAAATACATGACCAAAGATCAATGAAAGACTGGCTCCAGAGGAGACCCAACTTCAATCTTCTGAGAATGTATGACAATATGTGTCCTTCTAATTCCATCTCTTGGCGAAGATGGGGATCAATGACAAGCCAGGAATGAAAGCAGAAATTGGCAAATAAATCTGACTGGTTGTTTTGATGGCATTGAAACAAGATGCTTCAATGATAGGATTTCATGGGTTGACCAGGGAGTAGCCAGAGGAGGAACAAGCAACACCTTGAAATCTCCCGGCCTCAACCAGTACAAGAAGCTGATAGGAGCTTGCTGTGCAAGTATCACAAGTCGTGTATACATCTGGCATCAGCATTTGCAAATAGAAAATGTACATTGTTTTCATCAAAATGTAAAAAAAAAAACAAGGTTTGATCCATTCATGACACATAGAAGTAGAGAAAAAACACATGGACAAGCAAAGGAGGGATTTGGGCATGTACAGTATGCAATGTGCATTTTAAAGCATTCCTCCATTGTTGGATATCATCCCAATTAGAAAAAACAGATTAGAGGAATGTTGTTTTGCAGCGCTGCCATCTTCAACACAAAGCCACTTGATTGCTTGATTGCTGCATTTAACAACAGTGCCTTTCTTTCAGTGTTTTTTCTGTTGGACAGTAAACTCACTTTGGAGCATCCGAGATTACAAGAGACCAAACTGGCAGGGCAACAGGCACATCAGAGTCAGGTGTATGACAGCTCTTCCTTGTTATGCCTGGCTGAGGGCCTCTCCGTGATCTGCTTGTCGGGAGTTTTTGTAAGGTATGCACACAGAATAGCTAAGCTGATCTGAATACACAAGTGGAGAGACTGCTGACAGTGCTTGTTTTCAAGTTAATTCCAAAGCACATATTGAGCATGTGTTCCATCAGATGGGTGGTGGGTTGTGTTTAGTTTTCCAAGAAGTTTAAACTTCATGAGAGTCTGATCCGTTAAATATGAAAGAACTTTATTTCCCTAAGTATTAACGAGACTCCATTGTGCTTCACCACTTTATAGGGGAGATCTAGAAGTAGTGTAGTGGACAAAATATTTCTATCTTAAAATCCAAAGTGTAATGTAGGAAGGAAATAAACACATTCATTTCAACATGTTACATGCTGTCAGTACTGCACTTGCAATATACAAAAGGAAATGGGCAAATAAATGCAAAATACATTTTAACAGCCAATACTTGAATGTGTATGCCTTTTAGATGAATAAACTACAGTTAACAAATATGTTGTCTTCCATTATGAAAATACATAATAGTGACAAGCAGTTTCCAATACTATCCATATTAGATATTATGAACACGGAAGCTTCAGTGTTTAGCCAGCATTGGTCTTTAGGCCTGTTTGCGTCCAAACCTCTTCCAACTTTTCCAAAGGATCTCCAATATTAACATTAATGTCTGATGACGGTAAGGTCATTTATTGAATTAATTCTGTAGATATTTTGTATAATGGTCCTATAAATTATATGTCTTAATTTCTGTTTGGTAACCTTAACCATAACCCTAACCCTAAGAGAAATCATTTATGTATGAGTTTTGTTCAATCACTTAAAACAGTATTGCTTTTTCAACTGTATCGAGCACCTCCTTGTTGAGAGCCCTTTGCTAATAGCAATGCGTTATTAATGTTGCATACTTTATTGAAAACCTATAAGGAAAATGACTGAATGCACAGAGGGGGGTCAGAGTTGACTAGATTCTCAACAGGGATCCATGTTTGTGGGATTAGTGGTGTTAATATAACAAAGGTCATACACTCTGAAATATTATATAAGCAGGCAAGTTTAAAGCCTTTTTTTTAATATACAGTTTGACTCCCCTTACATGGGTCCTTATATGCTAATTGCATCACTGATCATGATTTTAAAATAGGGCCATGCTTGAGTGAATTAACAATAAAAAGTAATTGATCGAAAGAGGAGAATTCCGTGGTCATTGTTATGCACAGGAAAGACTGTTACAGAGGTGTATCACTTGTGAATTAGTGTCAGCTGAATCACTGCATTTTACAATTGCAGTATTTTTCTTTCATGGAGGCTTTTTGGTGAAATTTAGAGCAAGTTGAGATAGCTCTTTTACAACAACACAAGAGGTGAGTGCAGCTTAAGAAAAAAACAACATTTCTCCAGGAATCGTCCAGATTTGATTTTTGTGTGTGTATTGTTTCACTGTTTTGCATACTCCACTTCACATACATTTCTCCTGCGACTAATATTTCACATTAACTCAGTTTATCATCTTTATCTTGTTCTCAAAAGAATGTAAATTTAAAAGGACTTGTAGTGAGAGAAAGAAGCTGTAGGACAATGCATTCAAGAATAAGGGAATAATGTGTTCCTATTGAAGTGTCATTGAAAGCATAAAGAAAAAAGCATCAGTGCATCATGTATTACGTTTTGCAAAACTAAGCCCCCGTAGATATTTTTGTTTGATTCATGAAAGTCATATAAAATGCTGCAGTTCATCTGTCATTTGTACGTTCACTGAGTTATAGTCCCATCCTTGAAACCTCTTCCTTGGACACCTTCTGCTCACAACTTGGATTCAAACAATTGACTGGATGATTGGTGGTCATAGACTGCCAAAGGGTGGGGGTTAAAGGGCTTCATTGGAATAAATATTTCATGATCAGGTTTGACAATTGCCTCTGCCATCTTTAAAAAGGGGCATGGGAGATTTAGGGTTTAAATGTGTTCTACCTTTGCCCACGTTAAATTATAAATGTATTTATTTGAGTACATCTGCATTTAAGTATATCTCTACTATGTTTACTTCAACCCTTCACATGTAAATACTCTTTCAACAGCATCCTGTGCACTGATCATCATCAAACATTGATACATCCTGTTTGTGATTTTACTCCTTGAACAGTCTTTTCACTTATTGTGGAGGCACTGGGGACTGCTTGGCATATTTCGACGACTCTGCCAGATGCTCTTTTCTGCTTCTGGCTTGCTTTAAGTGTGGTAGGAGGCCGAAAAAGACAAGAAGGAGACCCAAAGCAAATAGTTCTCCTTTAAAAATAGAGTCAGACAAGAATTGTTCTTGCACGTACAAGCTGTCGTGGTGGTCAGAGTACATCTTTCACTGTTGTCCCCACAAGTTTATCAATTAACCATCAGTAGCATGGTCTGACCGAGTTGAGGTGCAAAGGTTAAATCGGTATTATGGTACGTGAAAGAAGGATTTGTTATTGATTTTCTAAACTTATCCTCAACCTGACTGTGTTCTTGTGGCAGATAAAGCACATATGTGGCCACTGACAGTTTAAGAAGTACCGATATCAAAGGTGGAAAAATGTGTTTATAAGGAAATGGTTAGGGGTGCCTCTTTGTTTTAGTAGTGTGTCATTGTATGGGAAAGGGATACTCAAGCTACCAATTACAAGTCTAACAGAGGAGTTCAAGTGTGCAAAAGTCAGGACAGAATTGTTGCTAACAGGGAGCAAAGAAACGTGGTCCCAAATAGGGGCCACATACATGGTGTTGCCATCACCCAAGAATCTAAAACATTGGAGAGACAGGGACCCATCGCGCCAATTATGTTCAGCGATAGCAATGTTGAGGCATATTCTGTCAGGTTGTAAGATCAGTCTGTTATACATGGCGACATAACCAGGGGCCTGTACTACGAAACAAGTTTGACATACCCAGGGTATCTTTGGCTTATCTGGCTTCACTAACCCTAACTAAAGAGATTGTGCTTAACAGTCATACAAAGCTGGTTTTCAACCTGATAGGTAAACCCAGAGTTTCCAAGAGCGTGTTCACATTAAAGGGCGGTGTTAGCTTCATTTAACCTATTTCAATCATTACAGAGTCTGCCGTCAGCAGATCGTCACATCTAACAAACTCTGAACAAACTATATTTATAATATAAATATGTTTACCATAAAACTGCAGGCTACCAAAGACTAAAGTTGCACAGCTGCAGCAACAAATGCAGGAATGACAATTGGCAGATAAAAGAAAAATCGTTGAGTATTAATGTGCAAACTACGGCTTATAATATTTTTTTCCAATATTAGAACCTTCGAACTGACTATAATAACTCCTGTGTTTTCTCTTAACTGAATGTGTTGCTCTGACTCTTTCATGAGGCGAGTCTAACAGTTAGAAAAGTTATATTTCAGCTGCAACTCTGACGATAACAAACATAACCTATGCTCCGGAGCAGGTTAGGTGTGCAGCGTAAGTTACCGTGGCGATTAACCCAGGTAAGAAGTGAAAGACCTTCGTAGGATTGAAAACCCAGGGTTAAGCCTGAAGTTACCTCGCTAACCCAAAATCCTGCTTTGTAGTACAGGCCCCAGGTGTTGAAAAGCTTAGCCACAGGAATTGAAAGGTAAAGACGACAGGTGAATTGAGAACGTAATCAGCAAAAGAATGTAGCAGTTCCGTTTGTCCGTGAGGGAGAGAGATGCAAAGGAGGTAGATCTATCAGGAGACAGCAGTCAGGCATTCTGAAGAGCACTAATGACTGGGTGATGCAGGTAGATCTGGGAGGAAAAGTTGTTGTGCCACAGGAAATAGTTTGCACTAACCTGAGGCCTGACATAGTGTTATGGTCTGCGAGTCAGCGGATTGTTTATTTCATAGAACTGACAGCATATGAAAGGAAAAGGCTGAGATATTCAGGTTTAGTGGCAGAAGCTGAACAGCCGGGATGTAAAGCTAGGGTTCGTCCAGAAGAAGTGGGGTGTAGTGGGTTCATAGCAAGATCAGATGTTTCATTATTGGGACAGTTGGAAAAGCAGGGACAGAGTTGGCAAAAGATAGTAAGGGAGATGTCAGATGAAGCAGCTAAAGCCAGTCAGTGGATTTGAATGAGGAGGAGTAATGCCAGTTGGGGGCCAAGATAATGATAGGAGGGAAAAAAATATTAATCTCCTCTGTTTTTCTTTCTTCTCTCATCTCTTCCCTCATGAAAATGAGGGAGTAGGGGGAAGTAGAGTAACATCCTGGTTGGGTGGGGGTGAGTGCTAGCCCCTATCAAGGCACCTCATTCTAGCTCTGCTTACCTCACCCTCTTTCTAAGATCTCTCTTAAGTCTCTTCTCTGTGTCTTTCTTTTTCTCTTGTGTTCTCTTCGCCGTTCTTTTCATGTGTAATGTTGGCACAGAGAATAGCTTTTTATCTGTGGGGGCCATTAGGGGCCATGTGGTAGGGTAGGTGGTATCAGAGTGATACACTTTCTGGAGCTTGCATGTATGGAGCCTGGGTCTGTTGAAGGTGGCAATTCTGTTTGGGCTCTGATGGCCATGTGGTAGGGTATTTAAGATAAAGAAGTTCTACGTTTGAGAATGGTGAGTAGTGAGAGCTGGCATGGAGGGGGGTGACCATGGGACGCTAGAGCTCATTGTCCGGTCTTCCTGAGGTGTCGTGGGACTAATTGGACGATAAATATGTGCAGGGAGGTTCCCCCTCTTGACAACCCCAGTGATGAACTGGCTCTTGCTGTCAGTAAGCCTACACAGTTGAGTTGTGGGGGCCAGAAGGGGCCATGTGGTAGGATAGGTCGGCGTTGTCACTACCTGGAGCTTGTATCAACACAGCCTGGGTCTTTTGAAGGCGTCAATGCTGTTTTGGTTGCAGCGGCAACTAAGGGCCATAGGGTAGGTCGTGTTGCTTATCTGTAGGGCATAGGGGCTTAATTCGGACGAGGGATGTCTTCACTGAGGGCCTATTATTTTGTTAGGGCACAAGTACCTTGAATTTATTTCAAATGCAGTCCTTCTCATTGCTCAGAAGAGTGGAAGCAAACCTGCAACATTAAAAAAGGGAGGACAATTTAACTTCTATATAAAATATAAAACAAACACCAGAGGTGGGCACAGTTAATCAAAAATGTAACTATTAACCGTTAAACCAGTAACAAAGACTTATCTTTGTTAATTCTGTTAATATTTAACAGAAGTTAAAAATAATGTTAATGTTAACGAGTTCTTAAGAGGCCACAATGACTTAGAAACTCTTAATAACTTTTTTATATATCACCCCCCCTGACAGTCGCCTGACAGTGGGCTTTAAGTGTGTTTTCTTATTATCACCATCACTTAAACATCTGCTGTTCTGTATATATTCTGTTTATCACTCATGCTAGAAAGATCTGATACCTGTGATTCCGAACATGTAAACCATTTCAAGATCTAACCAGCAAAGCAGCCACAATCTACACGTCTGTCAGACCACTGAATAGTGAATACATACGTTGTTATGATTGATTCTTCTTACCATCTGATCTACTGTGCTCTTTTCAAGAAATTAAATGTTCCAAATTAAAGCCCACATTTAAACTTAATACAATTTTACGTTGACAATTAACGATTAACGAAAATAGTAGGTGTGCCCAGCTCTAACCAATAGGGCTGTCGCGGTGTTGCGGTATTATCACACGTGCATCCCCCACCTCTTTTATTTATTTATTAAGCATATTTGTTTGTGAATCAGGGGTCAGAAACTGGCCTGCCAGCAATAATATATGGCCCACAAGGTTATTTAGATTGTGACTTTTACTTATTTGATGATTTTCTTTAAAATAGCGCTGTGATAATAAGTGACAGAGACAAACACTGCCGCCACGGAACAGAGCCGCGCTGCAGACAGTAGGCAGCGCCTGGTGCTGAAGTGAAGCACTGTCACAGTAGCAACAGGTATGACCAGAATCACCTCCTCTTAAGCCTTTTGACTACAAAAAAGCGCAAGACAGTTCGTTCTTTAAAAATCTGTAAGGTATGATTTGACTACGGAATATATTAGAGAGAGAAAGGGCGAGAGAGCGTGCGCACGCGCGCTGATATGCTGCACAGACTTAACTGAGTTCTGGGCCATTTCAGCCCGTTTTCTCATTTAGTAAGTATACTCCGTTATGTAGGCATATCCTGTAACCATATCGTTCTGTTCAGGTTTTAAAAAACAAACTGTCTTCAGCTGTGCTGTGTCTGTGTGTGTAGTGTCGGCTGCGCTCCGCTGCTGGCATGCACACTGCTCTGTGGCATGAACGTTTGTCTCTGTCGCTGATTGTCACTGCATTGTTGTTAAGAAAATAAATAAATAAGTAAAAGTCACAATCAAAATAATCTTGCAGGCCATATACTAGGCCAATTTGCGAGGTGAGAGCTCAAATGAGATGTTCCCTTGTTTCACACGGCATCATCTAATTCAGCTGGTTCTCCTTTTCGTTTGATAGAAAGCCGAAATGTTAACAAAGGGGCAAAGTTACATTTGGTTTAGATACCAGGGCAGCTGCCTGTGTGTCCCTCTGAACATTATGTGGGGTGAGGTGACTTAACGTGCGGTTATGGCGGTTGCCGCTGTTCACCGCGGTGATCTTGTTTTTACCGCAGTTATTCATTTTTGCGGTTACCGTGATAGCCCTACTAACCAATACAATATTCACATTCAGTCTAAGAGCAAAGAGACTTGACTCTCATCCTTTAATGTCAGCTTCCATACTGATACACATAGGATGTTTTAGGGTAAAAGCATGAGAATTATGTCTTGAGTAATAAATAACTTAATGGACAAATGCTTGAATTTGAAGCATCTTAAATATTAATGGCTATTTCAATCACCTGCATGGGGGTACCCAGTTTTTAAAACACTTTTCCATTCACATTTTGTTCATGAATATTTCATACTTTATTGAAGACCCAAAGGAAGTGACTGAATGCACAGAGGGTGGGCACAGTAGAGTGCAAATTCTCACTGGGGATCCTTGTTTGTGGGATAAGTGGCATTTATACTCTGCTGTGTCAACAACTTTGAAAAACCCCAGATCCACCCCATCAATATCAAGGTATTTCTTAGCTCCCATCCATCCATCCATCCATCCATACTTCAAACTCAAATAAAGGAATCTGAAGACACAGTGTTATGCCTCTGATCTGTTCTCCTCACAATACAAAATCCAAATGAATACTTCTCTTTCATATGTCTGTATTGCTAAATGTTTCAAAGACATTATCAGTCATCATCTGCTCAGGGAGGATTAAGATGTATGACAGTAATAATCACACATTACTTGCATTGATTTGTGTATTCATTTTTAATGTGACAAGGGTTTGAGGACATGCAATGAATATCGAATGTGCACATTTAGGCATTCCAGGAAAACTATGAAAACTCTCACACACTAACAAGACAAATGAGGACAAGAAAACACAACATTAATCACTGTGGAGTGCTTTATGCTCCATCAGTGTCAGAGAACACACGTTTGAATTAAGACTATGCTCATGCTCTGAGGGCTTTTGGAAATCAGATCAGAGATTACAGCTTTGCCATGATATACTAATTATTCCATGCATCATATTCTCATGTCAGCTTCATGGAACCAAAAGCAACCCCTCAATATCAGCTTTTATCAAAAAATGGGGGATATTTTTCCATGCATATTGTGAACCACATTGGGCTAACTTTTGGGGGGTATGATGTAATGAGACAAGACAAGCTGTGTGTAAACAAAACCTGTGGCAGGACATGATTACTCACCGAAAGCACCACCCAAGTGACACCTTGCGGGGAGGTTGTTGAGATGAAGAAGAGGCAGCCCCTCGTGGCTCATGGTGACAGCACCCATGACCCATGACTGTCTGGGACATTTAGGTCCCTGGTACCCCTCGGTAGATCATTTCCAGACAGCCTGAGGTCAGCCTCTGGGCATATTTGTCTAACTCCACAGGACATTTGGTTCTACAAGCATTTGGCTCATGAGCAAAGAAAAAAACGTGCTGTTTCAGTTCCCTTGAATGTCTAACAGTTTAAAGCATTTTCACCATTAACACTAAAGGATACCAAAATGAATCTGTTGCAACTTGTCGTAAAGAGAAATAGTAGATATTCCAGAGTCATAAGGAATCATTAGAAGCCCTAGCCTCAGACACTATCATCTTAATACTGATATCAGGCATTGGTTTCAAATCATTCAGCAGTGAGATTCTTTTAAACATCTTCTGTAGTGATTGGTATTTTAAAGGGTCAGTTAGCCTACATGCCTATTTGATCTCACATGATTGAGATGTCTTACTGTCTGCAAAGCAAGGACAAAACCTCAAAGCTGATGTGTATTCTGATTTGTATTTAGTCACACTTCAAGAGCTTGTACCTATTTTAGGAAGCTAATGTGGGAAAATAGAGGCAAGGCAAATCTCCTGTGTAAAACCAGTTTCCGTTCAAAGTGATTCTGCTGCTAAGATGGTGATGTAACACCTGAAAAGTCTCCTGCTGGGAAAAAAATAGCAGTTGTCAACGTTTATGCCCTGTCAGCGCTTCTGTTAAATAGGACACAACTGCTTGGGGGATCAAACCTTTTAGTCTTCCCTAATGTGTGCAACTACTCAGTGGGACTGACTGGATTGAAGACTGAGTGAAAGGCTTGTTTGCACACTAAAAGCGGCTCGAAACTAGAACTTCTATCCGAGCACTAAGGTATGAATTATAGTCTTCTGCATCCTCTTTGCAGCATGAAAGTTTAATAACTCATAGGCCTAACACACAGGTGAAACAGCCTGTTTCCATTCGGGTATGAATCATAAACATGTCCCACCAGTGAGTGGAACTGCTGTTATAGATCAACACATCTGGTGTTGGTGTATTTTAACAGCTGAAATATTATTTAAGATTCTCTCTGTCACTTGTTTTTGAAAAGCTGGTCTGTAGTTGCTTTGTCTGTAACCTATATGTCACTGTAAGGTGGTCAATACACATATGCTAGCAGGTAAAATCAACTTAAGGCATTACAAACATAAATACACTTCACTGTGGATGAAGACATATGGTCGATATTTAATGTCATGGTTTCCATGGAAACATACTTCTGGGCATCTAACACTGAGATAAATTAGGTTATGGTTACATAATATATTGTGACAGAAAACGAGCCTTTTTGCAATTTTTAAATCGATTTTGTGTCATTTTAAGTAAAATGCCTTTTTTCTTTTATAAAAGTGGAGAAAAATCAAAGAAACCTGCCATCACAGGACTCAATGACTACAGGCCCGTCGCCCTGACGTCGGTGGTCATGAAGTCCTTTGAGAGACTGGTGTTGAGCCACCTGAAGGGCATCACAGGCCCCCTGCTGGACCCCCTGCAGTTTGCCTATCGGGCAAACAGGTCGGTGGAGGATGCAGTCAACATGGGTCTAAACTACATCCTGCATCACCTCGACTCCCCAGGGACCTACGCTAGGATCCTGTTTGTGGACTTCAGCTCGGCATTCAACACCATCATCCCGGATATCCTGCACCGTAAACTCACCCAGCTCACTGTGCCTGCCTCCACCTGTCAGTGGATCACCAACTTCCTGACTGACAGAAGGCAGGAGGTGAGGCTGGGGAGCATCACATCCAGCACCCGGACAATCAGCACTGGCGCCCCCCAGGGGTGTGTTCTCTCCCCTCTGCTCTTCTCCCTCTACACCAACGACTGCACCTCAGGGGACCCTTCTGTGAAACTCCTGAAGTTCGCAGACGACACCACCGTCATCGGTCTCATCCAGGACGGTGACGAGTCTGCCTACAGACGGGAGGTGGAACAGCTGGCTCTCTGGTGCAGTCAGAACCATCTGGAGCTGAACCCGCTCAAGACTGTGGAGATGACAGTGGACTTCAGGAGAAGCCCCCCCTCACTCCCCCCCCCTCACCATTCTGAACAGCACAGTGTCTACTGTGGACTCTTTCAGGTTCCTGGGATCCACAATCTCACGGGACCTGAAGTGGACCTCCCACATAGACATTTTAAGGAAAAAGGCCCAGCAGAGGATGTACTTCCTGCGTCAGCTCAGGAAGTTCAACCTGCCCCAGGAGCTGCTGATCATGTTCTACACCTCCATCATCCAGTCTGTTCTCTGCACCTCCATCACTGTCTGGTTTGGATCTGCAACCAAACTAGACAGACACAGACTGCAACGGACAATCAGGACTGCAGAAAAGATCATCGGTGTCAACCTTCCCCCCATCCAGGACTTATACCGGTCCAGGGCCAGGAAACGGGCAGGTAGCATCACTGCAGACCCCTCACACCCCGGACACAAACTTTTCAAACTCCTCCCCTCCGGCAGGCGTTACAGATCACTGTACGCCAAAACAACCCGTCATAAGAACAGTTTCTTCCCCCAGGCTGTCACTCTGATGAACGCTAAGCAGTCAGAGAGTGTCAGACCTGCTGCTGTGAAATAACCCTGGAACATAACTGTCACTGTGAATGTACATATATGCAAATATATAGTATCTTTATTTTATTTAAATTACCATCTGCACACACTCTTTAATGTAAATACTGTAAAAATATCTACCTCATGTTCACTACAGCATTTTTGTTGCACTACTCACCACTGCACTATTTCTTATTTAGTCTTGTACATATTAGTCTTTAATTATTTGTTTATTTTTCTTAGCTTATTGTGATATTTAATTTTTTACCTTTGTACAAAGAGAGCACAGTCTACCAAAGTCAAATTCCTTGTGTGTTAAACATACCTGGCCAATAAATCTGATTCTGATTCTGATTCTGATTCTGAAAAATCTTGTTTCGTGACGATCCCAGAACTACAGGGTCTTTATTCCCCCAATAATATCTTGTGCTTGTCAGGCCTCTGCTCCAGTGCCTCCCTCCTCAGGAGAATTCACGCCGGCTGGAGCCCCGGCTTTAATGAGCCGGTAGCAGTATCTGCAGAAAGGAAATACATTGAACCTGCAAAGCCTGCTCCAACAAAACAGCCTATAATATCTTGGCCTGGGAAAACATGAGCAGCTTAACTGGTTGACTGACCAACATATTCCTTCATTTCTGATTGATATACTCCAACAGGAAGGCATGAACAAATCGTTGTAGACTTGTGAGCAGCAAAGTGCTCTACTCAACCCCTCTTGTTTGATGTAGAAGTTTAATCATTTTTGCTAGTGAAAGAGTTATATCACCATTTGTTTTCTTGATTTGTTCTTTGTTTATACTGTAGGCTGGTTTGTGAACATAATTTTGTACATTCTACCAAGATGAATCCCAATCAATTTTCCCCTCTGAGTTTTTGTATAATTGGTAAAGTTCAAAATGAGATTATATAACCACATTAAAGTACTCAACTTATTATTCATGTCAACATTGTTTAGTTCTGGGAAAAAGAGAGACCCAGAAATCCAATCCGAAAAAAAAAAATGCCTTCACTGTTCCCTGTCAACTAGCACATTTTTCTACTATTGTAGTACAGTAGAATATACATTGCATTTTGTGATATGACATTAAAGGAGCAATATGTAACACTGCCACCTAGCATATAAAATGGGTACTGCAGTCCAAATTCAAAATATTGGTGAGATCTGTTTCCCCCCACCTCCCTTGAGTCGATGTGCATGCAGGTTGCAATGTCGTGGACAAGGAAGCTTCAGTGTTTAACCAGCTCTACAAACTTTTCTGCGTTCTAACCTCTCTCCATTTTTCAAAAGCATCTCCAATTTTTTGCTCGGGTAGAATCAGTTATATTTGAACCAGTTCGCTTGCCCGCTTCCATCCCTGCAACACCTGTTGGTTTGCATTTTGCCTGGCAAAAGTGAGGGGAAACTAAAATGGCCGTGTGAGGGCGCCTTAAAAACGCCTACCTTCTCTGGTCAGAACAAATACAGACAATTCTGGACCGATCAAAACTTAGGAGCAGGACATACTGGCTGCCGCATTGTTGTCACAGATCCAGCACTTCAACATAGCATCCTTAATGTCTGATGATATCGTCAGTCATATTACTGTTAAATCAGTAGATATCTTACAGATTGAAACAAGGTGATAAACATTTCTGTTTATCTTTGGCCTACTGGCCTATTGATTCAACTCCAAAATGGGAGATTTGACAAGACAACATATTCCAAAGATTCGTCTTTAATGAAGAATGTTTCAAAAGTCCAGCTAACCATAACTATGCTCTCTTACAACCTCTTTTTTGTCTGTCTCCTCAGCAGGATATGCAGCAGTCGATGCTTTTGCTGGCGTCAGTGCAGAGGAGTGTTTGTTTTTAGCTCTGCATGGAGTGGGTGCCGGGTTGATGGATCCGCAGTGCTTCAAATACCACGATCAACACTGAAAGACAACAGAAAAATCTTGAAATCTACTCGAGAATAAGCCTTCAAGAGTACTATTACATGTAAAGTATTTGTACATTCATGTAGACTAACTGGTAACCCACCCAAAACTGTTCATTTGTGCTCAAATTAATAACACAAGGGATTCACCTAGTCTCTTCAAAAGCACTTTGAAAAAACCCAAAATAAAATCTGTCCTCAGTCAACATAGAATTTTCCAAAATGCATGCACATGTTTTTTGGAAATGTGATAGTTAGCTGAGTATAAAGGTCTAATTTAAATAAACATTCAGAGCCTTGAGTCAATATTTTGTTCAAAAAGGAACACTGTCAGTATTATTTAATACTAAAACAGGAACACTTTGTCTGTGCTTATATTAATCAGACAGTTTTAATCAGAGTCCCCAGAGCCAAACAGGGCCCATGACTGCACAAACAACACTACAAACAGCATCAAATGGACTCATAAACGAATTACATGTTTTATTATACATTTTAGAAAACCCCTTGTCTCCATCTCTGTCCACAAGTGTCCAGATACCTGCTACTCCGTTCCTTCTTACTCAAAAATGAACACAGCCAAGTCAGGCATACATTTGAATCAGTGATGTAACATGCCTAAACAGTGGAAGCCACGCAGCACATTGCAGAGTCCAATGTTTGTATGTTTATTCACAAACTTTGTTCCTTTTTTGAAGCTCTTTCTGAGTTTTGTATTGCATTTTAATAGCCTCATAAAAGCTGCTGCACACCTTTTTTTTTACCGACTTGCAACCTTCCAGTCACATTGCTCTTCTCAAATGTGCACGTTACTACATAAAGGAATCTCAAACCTTAACATTTGCATGACATGGTGTCATACATTTACAACCATTACATTGTTCTGTATACCCTATTTTGAGAACAACATTGAAATCATGTTGTTTTGTCTGTGTGAATAAGTTAAGAACAATCTGACAAGATGACTTGTTTTTTGTTACAGCCGTCAATGAAGGACATTTTAAAATAATGTTGCAGAATAGGGTGCAGAACTTTATGATGATGATTATTATTATTATTACATAATCTTCCTGTGGTATACTGTATGTGTGAGGAACATTAGGAGTTTATATGTTTTATCAATCTGCCTTTGTCCCTTTGGCCCCACTTCTATTATTGCTGCAAAGACCCTCCTGTTTGTACTCCACCTTTAAAAAATCAATACTGAAAATGAAAGGAAAATGCCTCCAGCGTAGCTTCCTATTGGTATGTCTTTCCATGTTGTTTTATATGATGAAACTGAAAACATATCTGTTGAAGCAGCAAGAAAAATAATCAGACATCACTGAAAAGACAAGTGTTTTTTGTCTCCCTGTTTCTCAGGAGGATAGACCCTGGGCTCTGAGTGAAGTTGCTTGGTAATGTTCTGGAGACTCCTCCGGGAGTTTTTTTTTCTTTATAATAGAACATCAGCCGCAGCTTTAGGGCAATAGGCTATCAGCAATCAGCTCCGCTGAATCACATTTGAGCTAAGGAATGGTACATATCGACGTACTCTATGCTGCTGAGAAAGCAAACGTACTTAAACTGTCGATGACTGGCCGAGGTCTTGATTATAGGAATGTGGTTGCCACATAGTGATTGGAAGGAAAGCAGTTACCTACCACTCAGATGCTATCTGTGAAATTGAGTGGTTGTTTTTGTCAACCCAAAGCATCACTATGAAAATATCTCTCAACATCTATCAGTGGCTCCGAGTAAATCTGCTTGATGTGACATTGAACAGAATCCAGTTATTATAACAGTCCAGGCTCAGATGCAATAGGAAAACATTTTGCTGAAAGGTGATGTGAAGCTAAAAGGGACCAGCTCAGTGGAGCTCTGCGGAATAAACAGGGACAAAGTGACTTTGGTTACATATTTAACTGCAGTCCACAACATATTTGAGGTTGCTTAGAGCTTTGAGAAAATGACAGAGTCCGAAATGAGTTTGTTATTGAAGGACCCTATACATGACAGAAAATATTTTATTTTCTTCTCTTCACCCCCCTGATATGACAACATGAGGGGCCTAAGATTTAAAGCAATTAATGGATGTGCCAAACACTGCAGTTCCTCAAATGGCCTCTTGAGACTGGCTTGGAAAGGGAGTAACCCTAGTATTGACCAAATCATGACTTAATAATAAGTTAACATGGTGATTTAGCCAGGTTAAAAGAGAGCCAGCTTTATGGCACGTAAAACTCTGACTTTAGGCTCAACTGACCCACCTTACCCTCTAATGGCGCTTCATGGTATATTTATGTCACCTGTATTGGGGGTGTTGGTGCAAATTATTACATGCAAATGTTAAAATATAAATAAATACAACATGACTTGATGTGCACCTTTTTCAACAAATTTTGGGGGTGGGGCTGAAATTCCTTAAAACTTTACCGCTGTCTGGGCATGTGAAGTGTTGGCTTGCTCAGTGTTTCACAACTTTCAGAATGTGCCAACCACTTACTCCTCTTCAGCTCCATCCCGTTATCCTAATGTTGTACCTCAAGTTACAAAACACCAACATGGCAACAGCCATGATGTTGAACTGCTCTTTTCAGATCAGCAGTCAACCAACCAACCAATGAATGATGTGTCTTTGGAATTGTCTTTCTTCCAGGTGTCTACAACCAGTCCAAGCTAAAAAGGCGGTGGTCTGGTCTTTTATTGTATGTGTAAAATACAACTGTGTAGCAACACACAGTTTCAACGACAAAAACCTTTAAATTGATTTCTAACTTTGGGAACTTTGCAATGCAGTACTTACTGGTTTATATTTAAGGGAGTTCATCTATTTGGTTTTTCAGTCTGATTAACTCAAGCAGCACTTCTTCATCTCTTATTGCGTAGTGGACATTTGTGAATATTTTTAGGCCTATTTTGTTTCAGACTCTGTTCTGAGAACTCGCTGAAATGTACAGGTTTTAGCACTCTCATTTTGTACACCAGCGTCACTAGTACCTTAAGTCAGACTATAAGTGTCTACTCAGCCTTCTCTCTCCCAGTGTTCGCAGGTGATTTATTTGGCAAGTGAAAAGCCCAGCCAGGTGACTTATTGAAAGATAGGAGTTTGAATCCAATTTGTCTCCCATGTGCTTAGAGAGCACCCTTGTAATGTGCGCTGTCTTCAGGCTGGGCTGAACAGGAATTAACCTTTCCTCTCTTTCTTCTGTCTCAGTACTTAATAATGTTGCTGTACTCTTTCTCACTGACTTTTACTCTGTGATGTTTGGGATTTAAGCCTTCCTCTGAAGGCTAGAAGAATCTGATGAAATTTAGTTTCTTTTCCAAGGTATAATGCACCCTTGACCACAGCTCTCTTCGTTATGCTGGTCACCCCTGTTATAAGATCATTCAGGGGTCATATAAATCAATTAAACTCCTTTTTTTCCATAAACTTTTATTTTTTAAGAACTGTAACTACATTCATTTGCCTTTGGGATTAAACTTGTGTTGACAAAAAGTAGAATGCAGCCCGCAATCATGAAAAAAATTTCAGGCATGAAGGATAGAAAGCTAAATAAGAGAATAACTTGAAAACCTGTTTGTGAAGTAAACTTTTGTAACCTTTTGGTAGGGAAAAATTCACAGTGAGCATTTATTTTAGAAAGGCTGTATACTGTTATTTCAGGACAGAAGTACTTATCAGTCACGATCCAACTCGATCTGTCTCTGCTGATCTTTCTGAAAACAGATGCTCTCACTCTGAGTCTCTAAAAGCGCGGCTGGAACATTTTTACACAGTTTCAAAGCAAATCGGTCAGCAATGAGTAAGTGGTTTAGCAATCACGGTGACGTTAATGGAACCTGATATGCCCGGCTGTGCTGAGAGAACCAGTATGCACATGCACCAAAGCTGACTTATGTCTGAAACAAATTGTATTTGAAAGCAGGGGTGTTTTCCATGTCAACACTCTAAGCCTTAATGTCATGCTGTCATAACAGCAGCTATGAGGCTGGGCTTTACCTTATGGTGCTATAAATCTATGTTTTAAGTTGACAACATATAGTATTTAAATGCAATTCTCTGCTGTTCAGGTTTTATTTCATGGATGACAGGGTGAAAGAGAAAGCTTCAGTCCTAGAAAAAAACAACTCTTTCAGTATACGGAAGCATCTTTCAGAACTAGACCTGCACCAGATGGCAACAAGGATGAGTGGATATAAAAGGTGGACATAGTTAACATCACATCGACCTTCAGTTTGGCGATTTTGGCATTTTCTTTGGGCCAGAATGACCATATTTGGATAAGATGGGTTGAGCTGGAGCTGAGTCAGGGGCTAGTAAATGCTAAGATATTAACTTAGTGAGGTCAACATCATGCATCTGTGTCAACAGGTAAGATCTGTAATATTCACTGGGATACTAATTATTGAAAGTGAAAAACCTTTTTTTAATGTTGCTTCATGAAAAAGCCTGATCGTCCTGATTTTCTTTTAGTAAAAATCAAAACCCTTTCACTCTGGTTAGTGTATGAAAGAAGTTAATGTAAGCTAATTCTCGTGCTGAAGTCGAATTTTTTGTAATATGCAATGTTGTTGACTTGGGTTTATCTTCTCTTTCTCTCCTGTCTTTATTTTGTTCTCTTGTAGTCCAAGGCTTAGGTATTACATATTGCTGCATCTCTTTGTGAATTACTCTGCCAGTGAGCAGATGGCAGCGTTCTAAGGTTATTATCGAAGAACAAAAGGCTAATTAAGCCTATGAGTGATGCAGAACAAAAAAAAATACACAGGGATAAAAGGAGCCTTGCCCTGTGATTCTGGATTCCGAAAGGGGAACGTGCTTAGGGCATGTGGAATATAAAATAGATGATGATTGGCCTCCTGAGTTTTTATTTGGCTAGGTTTTTGGTTCCCACAGAACAGCCAGAATGAGGAATTAGGTTTGCTGGACATGCTGGAGGAAAGGGCATGATCGACATCACTCCTTTCAAGTTATTTTTCTTGTGAAGGACGTTTCTTAGTCAGGAAGCATTTTGGTTTTTACACGTCACAGCTGCCAATGTTTGAGGAAAAACATGTAACTCCTCATTAAAGCAAAATAAAGTTAAACCTTTTCCCGGCTACATTTACAACTACCATTATTGTCACATATTTATCAAGTGTTTTTCACTTAGCTCCTATCCTCCCCTTCTTCCTTTTCTCTTTCAATTGTTCGGTTCATCTTTGTCATTTTTAATGTAAGCAGCTTGAGTTTAGACATTTAGGCCTACTAGTGGTGATTGTATTTAAAGTTTTTTTTTTACTCCACATTTATAGTGGATTAAAACTGAAATCCTGTCTTCTAAAGTATATAAGCTGCTGCCTATTGTCGGTTTTCTGCTCATTCTCCTAATCCCTGGTTGACAGCTTCTGCTTTGCAAAGTCCTTGTGTGTGGGTCTCCCCTCTCTCTCTCTTTCTCTCTCTCTTTCTCTCTCTCTCTCTCTCTCTCTCTCTTTCTCGCTGTCTCTTGCACAAATGCATCCCACTCCACTCTTTTTTTCTCACAAATTGCTTCTAATTTTCATACCGAACACAGAGAAAAATCTGGAATGTTAAAAATAAGTATAAAGGCTTGAGTCCATTACTCACATATTGAAATTCATGTATGCTAATTTTCCCTTATTTTCAGTTTCCAACATAGACCTTTCTTTGATATTTTGAACATACCACCACACTAAGCTCAACAAAATTCACTCAAGAATCCAGCAGGGCTAGAAGCAGTTAGAACGGGTGAAATTGACTGCGGTTTTGCTGACTAATTACTGCGAGAATGGCGTGCCTTCCTCCTTCTGTAATTCTGTCTCATGAAAAATGGATGTAACCAAGGTCATGTTAGGGGAGGGAGCTCACGTTCTAACTCCATGTTGGCAGACACTGGCGGGGGGTTTTACCGCAATTTAAACCACGTCTGAGAGAATACTTTACCCTTGACCCAAGCTTCACATCATCTCATCCCGTCTGACTGGTTTGTGGGCTGACTCACCCATCAGTTACTTAGTATAGTCATACAGGCCTTATAAGCACACACACAAACCGAAGATGAGACACCTGACACATTAATGACTACATGAAGCATGTCAGATGAATTTGCTTTTGGGTTGCAATAGTATGGTAGCTCATCTTGATATCCCACACTTATGGACTTGCAGATTCTCACAGAGTGAAACAAATAAAGCGAGACAAAGTATACCCTTTAAAATATGTGAAAGGAGTGGATGTCGGGGTTAGGTTTATAGCAGATTGCAACCCTTTCCTTGACCCTCCAAGCAACACTCACTACATGCTCTCTCAAGTGTTTTGGTTGTAAGTCCCGGGTTGCTTTAAAAACATGGCAAGGTCAATGAAAGAATTCCCTCTTCAAATATTTAGGGCTGGTCATCAATTGGGTACCACAGGATTTAATGGCTGCCATATTAGAGGCTAGTTGTTTTAATTTGTTTTTAAGTAATACCTGACCTTTTCATGCACTTTCAGCCGGAGATGGTCTCTTTGAATGAGACTGTCACTGTTTTTGTCACTGATACAGAAACTCATGGCTGCTGTGTTGAAAACACTTTACTGATAAATCAGAGAAATACACTTTTTTTTAAATGGTCAAATGACTAGTTTTGGTATACATCTGAACTTTTGTCAAATGCATGCACTCTCTCCAACTCTCTGTCATCCCCACTTTATCTTCATCTTCCTCTGTCCTGATGTATATTAGGTGTCGTACATCTTGGTTACAGAGAACTGAAACCCTATGCTCACAGCACACCTCATTGATTGTGTTACAGAAGAGATCAGACATGCTGCAAAACACAGATTTGTAGGGAACATTTGAGACCATAACATATTCCTAAAACAATGTAAAACCTCTTTGCCGACACAAAAAATACGAGTCCCTTCAACAGAGTGTCTGTTTATTTATTTTTTGGAGCGCCAGCGTCTTTTTATAACTGTTTTTAATGAGTAGGCTGCCTGGAGAAGAAGAGCAGCGCCCAGCCTCTTTTTTCCTAGCCCTCCGTCTTTTTTTGTGCGGCCGCTCCGAGCACTCAAGTAGAAAATCTTTTAACTTTTCAGAAAGGCGCCGTTGACGTAAACGGCGCTCTTTTCCAAATGTATGATATTCCCCGTAGTTTTGTCGACTACGGATCGTATCTTGTACCCACATCCTCTTTGATCTAAAATAAAAAACATCAAGTAAAAACTAACGGAGCAGTGTCAGTCATACAGCGGCCATTGTCAACAGACTGTTGTCATAGAAACAGGCAGACATGCAAGGCTTTTCTTCTCAGCGCACAAACGCTTAATGCCGACTGCACAGCCATGGGGTTTTTGCCCGGAAAAAACTCTAGGTGAACATGTGGCCTAAAGAACTGCTACTGAAAGCTGCCATACTGTTGCTGTATGTGCTATATATAAATGTCTACAGGATAGGGATTTGTTTCTAAAAGACGAAAGTCTCTCTTAACTTGAATTTAAAGTTCAATGAATAGGAAAAATATACTTCAAACCCACTTTAAGCATCAATAGAAAATGATTGAATTCATTCTTGAATGGATTCCAATGATTAACAGACGTAGAGCTGAGAGCTGAACTCCTGGCTGGTAGCACAAGAGGTTAAGTAAAACTTTACTTGTGAAGATTTGATGCTTCATGCAGAGCTCACAATAAAATATTTCAAGCCTCCCCTTTGCCCATCCACTTAAGAGCTGAACCACTTTACTTTGTATGGCAGCCATACAGTGGTCAAATGTGGCTAGTGGATCTATAACACAAAGATAATCAGCAGTATAGTGGTTCTCTTTCTGTCTGTATTTAAACATGGAGCATTTCCCTTCATAGAGCTCGACCATGTTTCTTGATCTTCATTAACATGTTGCTGTTAGCCTCAGTGAATGGCACGGATCACATGCTTGTGCATGACTGTTGCTCTAACCACAGGGATTTAGGTTCACAAAATTTGCCATTGCCAACCTTGTTATTTTGTCTGATTACATGTTTCATTTTACTTACTGCACATAAAACATGCATAAAAGGGATCTTCAAAGGAGTTCATACATGTTATGTTTTAAGATCATCTTATACCAAACTGCTTATGCAAACACAGTGGTTAAAAGTGTCATGGACCTGACAAGATTTCATTCAGTCTGAAGTAGCTCTCCTGGTTTTAATGGATTCTGCTTATTCTTTTATGCCGTTCATGACCAGACTTTCAATGAAATGCCTTCAACTAATGTTGTACTTCTATTCACATGGGAGACGGAGTGTGACAGCGCAGAGCGAACACTTTTAATCCCAACGGCGATAGGACAGAAATTTCCTCTCTTTTCAACATACAGTAAACGGCCCAAAGAGATTCACATGGCTGTTCACGGGGCTGTTTTGCATGTGATGATAGTGGATGGGAAGGAGAAATCAGCAGAGCATTCACTCGCGCATTCTTCCTTTGGGGTAGAAAAATGGATAGATCTTAAAGCTGAGGGCTCTGACATTCAGATCTGACCCCTTGCCACAGGATGTGAAGTTGTGCAAATGGCCACACAGGAAACCATGACCTTTCACTTTTTTTCTTCTTCTTCTTTTTTTCTTTATTTTGGGGAGTGGGTGGGTGTTGGTCTCCTGGAAAGCACGGATGGCACCAGGCCTTGACCTCAAGGCCTTGTGTGAGAAAGACAATTATAAGGCAAGAGCTTGGTCTTCTCCCTCAGAAAGAAATGTATACATGAATAAAACACTTGCCTGAATTAGAGAAACATTATGATAATGAAGTGAGGATTTGTGATAAAACAGCATAGTACTCAACCCGTGTTTATGCTGGGGTAGGGGGAAAAACAAAGTCAAGTACAAATGGAATCTCTGAGCTTACATATTAGCTCAGTTAATTATGACCTTGTCTGCGGTCTTGACATAAATCCATAGCAATTTGTTGCAGAGGGGATGGCAGCTATATTAAACAAGATTCACTGAGGGATTACGTTCACATGACTTACTCATGTTGCCTTTAAGCATTTGAACTTCAACGAATTTCCATTTTTTTTAGAAAACCTATTTACCATGGGCTTAATTCCAGGCTTTCTAAGACATCAGCATACTTGAAAAGAAAAGGTAAAACAAGGAAGTGTTCATTATGTGCCTACAAAATGTCATTGTAAACTAATTCTTGTGGGAATTCCATTTTTTTCAAAGGCTTGAAGCCCTTGATTTTTAGTCAGTTTGAAGATTTCCATGCATGCCTCTCTGCATTTTGTTCAGTAAGAGCCTGCCAAATGTTAATATAAAAGGAAAATATCCTCTCGCTTTTGTTGCAGGCTTTGCTGCCTTTCAAAGAAGATTCTGGCTCAAAGTAGGGCCTAGAATTGGATTATCTTAAACACTATGTTGCATTATTGATTTACTCATCCCTTCCATTAGCACTTAAGTGAAAGAGAGGGGTTCATACACTATGCCAAGTTTATTTGGGGAGAAAGATGTGGAAGCAAGGCTAGAGTTCATCACACAAAATTAAGCTTATCATTTGGCAGACTGCACAAACTTAAATCAAAACACAACCTCACTGATGTAATGTTACAACTTAAGTGGATGATTTATGCATCACACAAGTTATAAAATATGGAGTTTCTACACATTCCCTACAATCGGCTTATGTCAACCTGTCGCGTACTAACATTAATGCACAACTCAGAGGGAACTGTATAATAGATAAGCTTTTTTATCTTTTATAATCACTCACACTAGAGATTTCTTGTGCCATTAATTTTTGTTTACTGTCACTTTCTTTTGTGTACAGCGTCACTGTACACGTCGTCCTCATCTAAGATTTACAGTTTGATACAAATGTTTCTCAGGATGAAATGTGACACATCTGAAGTCATCATACCACTGGTGAATTAATAATGTGATGTTTAACAGTCAATAATACAAAACTTTTTTCATGTCAGACGTCTAAAAACATAGATCTATGAATTTAACAAATAGCACACATACCTGTGATGCAGACAGTTGTTTGCTAAATTGTTAATGATAGTTTTGGCAAAATTAGCCTTTTTCCCCCTCCTTGGCATTCTTTGAAATTCAGTTACAAAATGCATGGCGGGAATAAAGTATTTTGTGTGAAACCTTTATGTAAAGGTTGAAATTCCTAGTAATGATTTAAATCCTCTCAAAAGAAAGAATGTCCTAAACTGGAGTGATTTTGACTTCACGCACATAAGGACTGAGAGTATCTTTTGACTATTTGATTTAAAGTACATCTCAACTCTCGCTCTCTGATGCACCTAAAGCCTGGCACACACGTAAAGATTTTGAAAATGTGAGAGACCACACACATGAAGACATTTCATGACAGAGTTGACAGTAACCCTGTTCTTACAGTGTGTCATGTGCTACGACATGTCTAACTCAGCACACCACACACTAGCAGACTCATTCACCAGTCTCCACTCTCAAAACTCGTAGTCTTGCGCGGTCAAACGTGATTTAAGAGCATACAAACACAGTAGACGACGAGCATGAAGAAATGATGATGTTTTGTTATGTTACGTTATGATGGTCAAGCTAAATGTGGCTAGCTGTTAGCTACCTGGTACAATTCCTTTCCTTATCAGTTCTGTTGTGTTGTTTTTACAGGATACGTTGTGTAAACACTTGTTTTGTTGCCACAAGTCAACCGTCTATCTAACTTTATGCCATGGCTGTGTTTGTTGTTGCTTCCTGCTTCAGTCAGCTTGCTTCCTGATTGGCTATTGTTCTGTTCCACATGACAATCCACAGTACGCTTGCTCTGCTGTCCTCAGAGTTCTCCCCACACGGCATGATTTCTGAAAGTAAATATTGAACATGTTTAATATATACAATTTCAAATTGGGGCTGCCCCGATTGTCTTTTGAGCAGATCGGGGAGGGTTAAATCATTCTTAACACACCTCACACCACAGGAAAATCTGGCAAGATCATCTTTGGAACCATCAGACCAAAGTTGGTGACTTTGGTCACAAAGGGGAAATAAGGCCTAAAATCAGACCGATTATCTTGTAGTGTGTACCCCGATGATTTATTTGCCATTTCAATATAGAAAAAAACATTAAATCTATATATTATACCATTGAAAGATGTAATTCATGGGATTTCCTTTTACTCTTGGTCACTCTGTCAGTTATCTCAATTCAATATATTCACATTCTGTAATTATCTCTCTTGTTTACTCATATGTGGCAGGGTAAATTAAAATTGCCTTCCCACACACAACAGATAAGTAGAAAATGGTTACATTTGTGATTAAGTTTATTTAATTCAGTGCCATTTGATAGTTTAAAATCATTGATGTCAGCAGCACTGTTATTTTTTTATGCGCCTAGCTCTGTATCCGAGTTGTATAAAGTTGATGCAAATCAAACATGGATACTGTGCTGCAATTAAAACATTCAACAGGCAAAACAATATGAGGCCTTCATTGTGAAGCCATCACAAACATTTTTTTTATTAATAGCCACTGAGGTAAGCACTGACTCTGATGGTTGCTCAGAAATGCATCTACATAACAAAGCAACATTTCACAGAAGTTGTTTTGGTCCCCTCTTGACAGTTTTAAATATTGCAGGGAGTAATGGAACGAGAATGAGCAGTCTCAGAGAGCTGTCTGATGAAGAGCTGCAGGCGACAGGCTGCACACCTCAAACTCCTCAGGGTAACTAACTCCACTGTGCCCTGCTGTTGTGTGGAAAAATACTTCCACTGTGCACAGCAAGAAATCATATTGCAGCTGCTCGTGGGACGCGAGAGAAATTCCAATTATTGACATTCTTCTCTATTAAAACAATGTGTATTTTTTCAGTTGCACTGTAAACATATACACCAGATGCTGGCTTGTTGTATTTGTGAGAAAGTAGCTTCTCAAGGAGCCTCCAGAATTCTTGGACCTGTAGTTTTCTACAGCTATGTGCTGTTTCCACCAGTTTCCTGTGTCAACAGACAAGGTCTTTACATTCAAGGCCAGTGCCGCCTTGGTTTGATTGACCAAAGCTGGCAGGCTGCTGAAGTGCCATGGGAAATTAAAGAAATAAACCCACCCAATTGGTGATATTAAAGTGTGTTACGACAGCTCAAGCATCTAACCAGACCTAACTGACATTTACAGGTATGTTTACATGCTGTTTAATGTGCAGCTGAGCAGCTAATTAGCTATCTGGCTTGCCAACTGACATTTGTAGGTAGCTTCTCCCAAGTGAATGATTGTCGATCGTTCAACAGGCTAATGCAAGGGCCTTATGTTTGTTAATTCTAAGTTGGATAAGGCATTTTGTAGGAGCACTAAATGGATTCAATGTTCTGAGTCTAGCCTTTGTGTTTTGTAGCAGGTTGCTTCTGGTTCAGTGTGACGGAACACTGACTTTGATGCTTTATGTAAGCAATATTGAATTAAGGTCTCCGCCTACAAAGAATTATTTTCTTTGTATTTTCTTTTTGAAAACTAAGAGGCATAATCATTTTTTTTGACTAGACATCCATAGAGTAAGAAATAAGCCTTACGTTTTTATTTCATTAACAAGAAAGAAACAGGACTAAAGTATTATTGGTTGGTTGTGAGACATTTAAAATCTAAATAATGAAGGTTTTGGGGTAAATATATTTCATTTCATTTACTTATTGAATTTGGACAGTGCACATTAATCACCATATCAGCAAATAGCATCCATGTTAATATGCCGGAATTAGCACAAAAGCTAAATGTCATCAGTGGTGCTAAAACCATTTCTAAAGATTCAATCAAATTCTCCCTCTCTTATCTGGGTTATCGTCAGAGGCTAAGCTAACACTATCACACTCAGACACCTCCATTCTTTCTCTTCCAAGCTGGTTTCCTAGGTTTCTCCAGGCCAGATGGAATATGTTATCTCTGCAACTCATTCTGGGTCATACTATAGGTTAACTACCAAGTCGACTGGTCCAAAATACCTTTATTTTTATTTTTCAAACGCTAAAAAGTTTATGCTTTGAAACACCGGGTTCATTGAACTTTGTTTTTATCCAACGTCATCAAATATTACAGCTTTGTAACGAACATTTAATCCTACCAATGCACAATGTTGTGTTATTTGTTATTCCTACTAACATGTGGTTTACAATACAAAGTCTGTTTGGTGATGTTTGAGCAAAATGAATCAGATAAATGATTACAGTTACATTGAAAGTTATGGGTTGATTGACATCCAAAGTGTACATTAAAGGTCCAGGTATTACTAAGAGCTCTGGACCTGTTATATTTTAGTGTATGGGTTACCTTTAGTGGGAGGAAGAAACCTGGTGTGTCTCAAGCAGATCCTAAAGGGTGGGTTGCTATGCGACGTAGAGGGACGTAACAGAGCATTGATGTCTTCAATGCACTACATCTCTTTCTTTATATAGCACTACAAAGTATCTTAGAGACATTAAAGTACATACCATTTCCCCTCAGTAACTGTAGTGATTGAAGAATATAACCTGACCTCAGACTGGAATAGAGTACAGTAATTCAGAGGGGAGATTTGGATAAAATACAAGGTCTAAGCCCATGATATCAATCTTAATACCTGTGTGACAGAATGGAACCTGCAATTAAAATCCATCATGACTACCTGAGTGACTCTCACTGCCAATATTCTGCATGTCCTTTTATGCTTTGTGCTTCCATGTATCAGCTCATTAACTTTGCAAAAATGTTGGTATAGCTCGGGTCATTTCAGCCGGTCCCTGGTGTGTCCCCTGCGCCACTTGATCTGTGTGTCACTGATAGGCCTCCCTGCTGCTCATCAGGCCTGAAAACAGCTTGTGTCTGCAGCTTTTTGGCAGAGTGTGATGGGTGAAAACAAGAGCGAGCACATATAGCAGCTGTAGCAGCGGCCGTTCAGCTTCAGTCACCTGGCTTGAACTGCTCATTTGACAGATAGAGTGGGTTGAGCTCAACAACCTTTTTTTTTCTACCCCTGTTAAAGAGGACACAAAAGAACAGCATGGGGGACACTGTCAGTCAACGTTGTCTCGAAATAAAACATAACTCTTAAAGGGAAAATGTGCTTCTTGGCTACAATACCTACTAAACCCTGAGGATGATATAGCAGGTTGTAGCCGTTAGACCAGAGAAGATTCTGGTGCAGAAAAACGCACTAAGACCATCCAAAAGAAAATGACCTCCTCCAATGGGGGGCATGATAGAAAAAGTTTGAGAACCACTGCATTAGACTGTTAGTAGAGCCAGTTTGGTAGTGTCAAGTGGTCCAGTTCAGTATAGATGTTATTCAGGGTGTTGAACATCCAGTAAGGGATTTATAAATGAAAAGATATAAGTGTCCATTATGCCTCTGTGAATAGAAGACAAATGGACCTTGTTAAACAGAACAAAGATGAGTGTCAAAGGGATCTCCTGTAATGAATCTAGGGGCAGAGTGATAGATTGATTCTTGTGATTTGAGAGTGGAAGAAGCAGCATGTCTGTACATGATATAAGCACTATTTTAAATCCCTCACTCATCACTGTTTGCAGTCTTCCTTCCAAACATAGACTTGAACACTGGCTTATTTATTTACAAGTCTATCTAACGTTTGCTTCCTTCTTACCTACATCAGTCAGAAGAGTATTAGGAGCTTACAATCTTTGGTCCGAGGACCTTTTCTTAATGTCTCTTCCAAAGGTCAGAACTGAACTGGGGAAAAGGCATTTAAGTTTGCTGCTCCCTTTACCTGGAACAAATTACAATAAGACCTGAAACTTAATGAGCTGGTCTCATTGGATGTGTTTAAGGTGATTTTGAATGACTTGAAGACAAGCACATCTGGCTCTAATACTGGTCTCACTTGTTATGTCATGTCATTACAGTCATATGTTATTTGTATTATGTTTAGCTGCTCATTGTTTGTCAGACAGGTTGTAAAATGTGTTGCTCCGTATCTATGCAAGGAGAAAAAAAAAATCATAACACCAATAGCGACAAATGAATATCCTTGATTTTTTTGATTGTGTCTGAGATTCTTCCAAAGCTTGTTTTTAGGGCATGTTTCACGTGTCTTGCCTATATAAGGACTTCCCAATTCCGTTTTCTCAATTTATATTGTTTAATGCCAAACAATGAAAAGTATTGAACATTTAACTCATCTCTACCCCCGTCATCAAAGCTCTCCTTTACACATTTTTGAGAGCACAAATGTAAGTATTTAGCAAACGTATTTCATGAGTATTCATTAATCTTGCAGTGACAAAAAGCCAATTATTGGCATAATTAACAGTCCTGTGTCTTTGCCATGGGCTACTGTGCTAATAGGACTACTGCAGTACTGTATTTTGTTTAATTTGAACTTACATCATTCAAATACAACACTGGAACGTTTAAATACTTGCTGGCTGTAGACCTTAACAAAAGAAGCATCTCTGTAGCCCATCGAGGACACAGTATTGTTTTTCAATTATTGTTCCTGTGAGCTTTAGCTTAACATGCTGTTTAAATGCCATGTTATGTTAGGCTAGAACATGTCCTGCACCTTTCACATACACTTAGTGCTATTTCCAAACCTGAACAATCTCATAAGAATACCCTCCACATAAATGATTAAATCCATTGATTTTTTCTGTAATTGCTAAGGTCACCCTCTTTCCCGGGGCTAAAGTGCAAGAGAACAGTAAAGGAATTGTTGTCTAAGTGCTATTTACAATGTTCTGTTTGTGGAAAATAAAGTGTAATAAGGAGGGAGAGAAAATGAAAGAGAAGACTGGCCCCAAACAAGTTGTTATGTTTAAGTGATTAGTTGCAAAGATCATCCTTTGATCACATGCATTGTATTCCCTGAGTGCATTAATTACAGGTCAGAGCGATTCCACTTAAACTGCTGTAGAAAAAAAATCCACAGACAAAAGGACATAATCAGATACCAGTATGCAGCACTAACATATGCTGTATGTACATACAGTGCAATAACAAAACATAAGAAAAGTCAAACAAAGAAAATAATGATTAAGATTGAATAAACTGACATTCTGGCAGATCATTCTTCAAGACTGCTTTTTTTTACATGATTCATTCTCCCTTGTTTATACTGAACTGAATTATCTCATCAGTTGCTATGGCAATTCTGGTCAAACTATCTATCTCATATGTCTGCAATGAACAACTTCAGCAATCCATAAATACTGCAATGCTGTATCACGGAATCGTGTGGCATTCCATAACAGATAGCCAATCTATTAAGGCACTAAAACAACATATCCCATGGTCCACTGTGCTGTTATCTATTACCTGGGGCCTCTGCATTTGAAGAGTAATATTAGTAATAGGTTTATCTGTAATGGTTCCTTAAAAATTAGATTTTTTCAAAAATATGAATCAATTATCATTCAACAAAGTCAATGTTTAAATACATTGTTCGTGCCATGTCAGGATATTTGCTTCACCAGTTTAGCTGTCATAATGGTAACAGCACATATACATGTAATTAGCTTTACTATGAGCATACCAGGAGAGACTGTGATCATCGAGTGCACACATCACAGACATTACCATGCTGTTCATTCTACAGGAATTCAGTAGGTCAGAGCCTTGCTAAATGTCACCTCTTACAATTTAATTTATTAGACCTGATGTGTAAATGAGCAGCCATATTAAACTTAATCTCCAGTGCCCACCGGATGTGGCTGCAGAGCTCTCTGGCTCTGTCGTGACTCCCAGACACTATCCATTGTCCCAAATGTGCCACTGACCGTCAGGAGAGAGGCTCTTCACACAGTCAAACAAGCTTGTTTTTAATGTCACTTCTGCTTCGATGCTTTTGGAGCAGGAGAAGGAATTCTGTCTTTAAGCAGACATGACAAATAAAACACTGTGCTGCATGTTGACACTGTTTCTGAAATATTTCCATTTTAAATGGAAAATTCCACAAACAACAAACAATTGAGTAAAAGTGGTAAACAATTTCAGGTATGTAAAAAAAGGTTTTATTTGACATCAATAAGTTGAATTGAATCAAGTGCGTCATGTTTTTGTGTAATGAATTTGTCTTGCATCAATTTGTAGGTGGTTGGTGGGTCTGCTTGTTGTCCATTGGCCTGTGAGAGAAGAGTCTTTCAACAAGCCAGAAAGCCTATTAACACAGCTTGGTTCAGATTGTGTGTGACAAATACCCACAGAGAAGAGGGATCTATCATGATCAAACAGGTTATCACTCAGCTGGATCATCATTCCACCTAATTAAGAGAGCTTGCAAGGCTCTTAAGTTAGATCCTGTTTGACTAGAGTTTACAGATAATCAGAAATGCATTAATCATTTCCAGAAAGATTTCTTATCTCAACCCAAATGACAGCAAAAAGAAGAGACTGGATGGATGGATGAAAAAAATGTAGAGTGCACTCTGTTTTTGATGCGTATGATTTTATGAAACTGTTTTGTTTTTTTAAACTGATATTACATGTTACTATTAAACAATTAAAACGCAGAGAGATATGTATTCTGGTCTGAATTAGACTCATGAAAACAGGTCTGTATGTTTTATATATGCTTGTGCATTTTTTACATTAAATATCTTGATTTATTGTGTCAATGCTTTTCAGAATCCGCGTAACATAAAAGAAGAACTGCAGGTGATTTTTTTTTAAAGATATACAACATTTGTTTTTAAAGCTGCACTGTGAATAGTTGTCACTTTCAGCCAATCAAATCATTCTGATGACACAGTAATGATAATGTGTCCAGGACGTCAATGAAAAGAGACAGTAACAGACTTAAAACTATAATCAAAATCAACCCCTGCACAGTTCTGTCAATGTCCCCTCAGCTTTTCAAGTCCATGGCTTTGTTGTCTATTTAAGGTATTAAATGCAACTTGAGCTTTTACAGAAAGTGTGACACAAAGCGTGCGGGGCATACAAACGGACACGGACCCCAGGCCATGACAGATAAATAAAGAAGAAAGGCCGTTTTCTAGTCCAATGACAGGATTACAGTTGGCATGTGAGGTATTGTCAAGGTGACAGCTAAAAAAAAAAAAAAAAAAAGTCAACAGCAAGGCATAAAGCCACATTATGAGTCTGGGACTGATATTGAAGGGTTTCTTTCTAATATAAACGATAGGGCTAATTGGTGTCACATTAATGGGTCTCTTTCTTCAGAGTTCAAAAGGAAACTAAATATGCAACTGAACAGTGGTGCATTTAAAAAACCTACAGGTAGATTCTAGCAGAACTCCCTGAATTTTTATCCACTTTAGTTTTAAACAATGACAGAATTGTTTTATGCTGTGATTTTAATATCCATGTGGATGACCCAAATAGTATTCAGGCAGCAGACTTTTTAACCATTGCCTCCTCTTTCAATTTTAAACAGTACGTATATGGACAAACGCATAACCGTGGTCATACCTTGGACCTTGTTTTTACCCTTGGTGTGGAAATATCTTCTGTTGAATTATGTGATTTTACTATATCTGATCACAAATGTATAATTTTTGACTTTGAATCACCAGTCATAGATACTGTCCCTCCCAGACCCTTGTGCACTCGCATTTTTAACCAGCAAAGCGCCTCAAAGTTCTGTCAAGTGCTTGAATGCCAAAGTCAGCAACTACCTGAATTTTCACATACCAATGATTTGACTGACCACTTTAACTCTTTGTGTCTGTCCTCACTGAATGTTATTGCACCTGTTAAAGTGAGGTCTAAATCGTCCAAAATAAAGCAGCCTTGGATTAATGCAAATATTTGCAGCTGTAAAAAGGATTGTAGGAGAGCAGAACGCAAGTGGAAAAAAATCTGGCCTACAAATACACTACAATATCATGAAGGACTTTTTAACACAATACAACAGAATGGTTAAGAATGCGAGAACACAATATTTTTCAGAACTAATCTCCTCCAATCATCACAACCCAAGAATCTTATTCAAGACAATCAACCAACTTGTAAATCCAGACCCTCCAAGTGCTGCAGTTTACAGCCACGCTGACTGTGAAAAGTGTTTATCTTATTTTACTGATAAAGTGGAGTCAATCAGAGCCTCAATTACCCCAAATTTTAGCTGCTCTGACTCCCTTTACCCTCAAGATAGTTCCAGTTATATTTATCTTAATCAATTTTACCAGTTGTATCCAGTTACCTTAGCTGAACTCTTAGAAACAATATCACATAGGAGATTATCTCATCACGTCTTGACTACTGTAACAACCTTTTTACTTGCCTGAACCAAAAAACTATCGGTCGACTACAGTTGGTGAAGAACTCAGCAGCCAGGCTTTTAACCAGAACCAGAAAACATGACCACATCACTCCTGTTTTAGCATCTCTACACTGGCTCCCTGTGTGTTTTAGAATTGATTTTAAGATATTACTGATCACTTTCAAAACTCTCTATTTTAAAGTGGCTGTTTATTCTTAATCTTACCTTGTTTATTATTCTATGACCTGTCTGTTTTTATATTTGTTTTGCTGTCCTTGTAAAGCACTTTGTAACTTGTTTTCGAAAAGTGCTCTATAAATAAAGATTATTATTATTATTATTATTATTATTATTATTATTATTAATACTGAATTTGCGTTTTAAGGGATGAATCTATGGAGGAATAAAACCTGTGTTACTGTATGCTGTTGACAATTTCCGGTTAACTGGGCTCACATGCAGGGATGCACTAAGTCAAGTCAGACAGATGGACATGAAATAAGACTATTTATCATGGGCACTTTGACACTGCTTGTAGCAAAAGGCCACAATGTTGTGATGGTATTTGTATGTGTCAGGTGGTGGGTTTAACATGCCTCTACCGCCTGCAAACCTTGAGAACATTTTCACACTTACATCTTTAACTTAAGCCTCAAATTGGCACGTTGAGGGTAACATTACTAAAAGTTCCAATTAGCATGATTCACATCCTGAAGGTTTTTTTTACCCAAGCGCTCACTGACAGACGCAGGTTATGTACTGTTAAACCCATTATTATGGGGATTAAATATGCAAATATTAATGTAGTATGGGGAGGAAATAGTCTGCTTGATTACATCAACCTAAACGTATAACACTTTTTACAATATAGTCATACATGTTTCCTGTTTGTACCATTTTATTAACATGAACATGTACAGTGGAGATACAACTCTGACTACAGGAATAGTGGTTTGGATAACATGAATGTGCACTATCTTACAGACAATGTGATCACAATTGCAACATTTACATTTCTATAGTTCAGTAATGCATGGGAACATTTATTTGCCTTATATTGAATTGTATATATACAGTAACATAGCATCATTGGGGATCAGTAAAATATATGAATCTGTTCCAATCAAGTCCAAGACAAACCAAAATATGGTCTTAAAAATTGATGAGCATTAAACATATAGACATGTTATGGCTTGATTAGATGCTAACTAGATTGTAGTGCATGAATCTACATTTATTATGAATTGATTGGTTTCACTGTTTTAATCCAAAAGATGAATTGTGTTAATAGAAAAGTATTAGTGTTTAGTTGTTGCAGATATATCATTTAGGAGAGCCTCTGCATTCCAAAACTCAAGTCTCACAACCTTGATTTATCCAAGAGTCAATGCACTCAGACAAGTCTCTTTTGTCTTTGAGAGTCCCCTGCTCTTGAATGCTATATTCATCTTTCCATGTGAAGCAATTGTGTGCTTTCCCCCGCACAATTACCAAACCATGACAGCCCATTTCAGCATTGTCTAACTCCTCACTTACCGTTCCAAATATATCCATTACCATGCAGATTGCTCCATTATCCTCTGCAATAGGACACTTATTTTCAAGTGAGATGTTGTGATTTTCTGTGTTAAGAGTGGGTTGCCTTAAAACTTTTGGTCAATAAACTTCCTTTTTCCAGAAACCAAACAATTTCTGCCAATTCTTTTCCAATTAATAAACAAAACTCTTCTCTTTTATTTCAATTTCAGATCATGTTTGGTGCAGTTAAAGTGAAAGTCTGACTTTAAAAGACCTTGATGCTGTTCAAAGTGAGCGCTGAATGTCTTTCATGCTGCCACTTCTGACAGATAGACATTTCAGCAATCATAGTATGTGGCCTCTACGCCACAGTGAATATTACCATCCTATTTCCACTCTACTACCACCTTAAACCATTGACGTCCCTCCTCTGGCATCGTCCCCTGATCCCAGTCCTGACAAAGACCTGCCAAACCTCAGCCACTTCTGATCCCCCCCCGGCTGACAAGCCAATCCATCTTCACCTGCAGAGTAACTTTACTCCGTTTGTCATCAGCAGCCGTCCTCTATCAAGGAGAACTGAAATAGATATGCTAAAACATTCACTGCTTATTTTATAGTAATGACATTCAGGAATGTTTACTTGATGTTATTTTGGCATCATTCATTTACATTAATTTTGAAATTGATATGATTGTTTTTTACAGAATGGTATAATTGTGTTTTATAGAGAATTCACTCAGTCAAACCACACAAGCCCTTAAAGCTTATATTCTAACCTATGTTTTAGAAAATAGGCCATATCAGTGTATTGGCTCTACCATATGACTGTGATAATTTAATTCTGTACAGTATATTTAGAGGGCAAACAGTTCGGTCTTGAATGTTCACACACCACCACAGAGCCAATAAGCAGTGTCAGGTTTGCAGCACTAACAGGATTAAGCACCAAGACTTTATGTCTTTTACAGCCGCTGCCAGGCACAGGCCTGGACATAATGGGATCAGTTTTGAAGCAGTTTATCATGGAGGAAACCACCTCTTCCTACATTAGCTCAGTATGAAGGGCCCTGCTGCACACAGGCACCATGGAATACGCCTGTAAATTGTAAACAAGACATGACATCATGGGGAAATAACACATGGTAACATCCAAGGATGAATGTTCACCACATGGTTAGTAATTCAACTAACAAGGCAAACTGTAAAGAGGGGGTACATGCTTGTGAAAGAAGTTGCCACTCAGTCACCCATCCACTGTTAATGACAGCATTAACTGAACACGGTTCATAAATCACCATTAATTGGACTCGTCTCCTTAACAGACGGCCTGCACTTCAAACCAAATCTGTCTGTCATCATTTGAAACTTTAAAGTCGACTTTCTGCAGTGCAGTCACAAGTGAGGGGTAAAGTGCATTTATTAATAACGTTGGTTTGATACTTTTTGAGGCATGTTAATGTCAGGACTAATTAAAGACTGGTGCTGCTGTGAAGTGACTCGCCAGTTAAAAGCAAAAAGTCTGTAATAAGCTCCACTGCAACATAAAGGAAAGAGCTTGATGACAGCTGACAATGTAATTAAGATCAAATAAATGACAATATCGTTAAACCTCACCATTAGTTAAGGTAGATTTAAGTAGGCTTAATGATAAGTAGTTTACTCCCCGTATTTTTTTTAACTACCCCATTTTACATTTATATGAAATGCAATGTGAGGTTTTTTATTAACTTTTAACAGTTTTTAAAACAATGCAGCACATCTTATATCAAAGGTAACAAAAATAACAAAATAATGCCACAGACATAAGCGAGGTACAGCCACCAACATGAGTCCATTCTATGACCTTAGTTTAACATGTTGCCAAAACAGATTCCATATCTCTGTCATCTTTCCTCCCACATTCATTTTCTACAATTCTACAATTCTACAATTCACTTAGCAGACGCTTTTATCCAAAGCGACGTACATCAGAGAGTAAAAACAACACAAGCAAGGATCGAGGAAAAATAAAGGAACAATGTCAGTAAGGACGAACGATCAGCTTTGAGTCCGATTGGACACACAGGTGCTGAAAGGCATTGCCCAGAGGCAAGGCACAACATGAACTGCCAGTCTGAGACTCTAATCAGTATATAAACCATCTTATACGTCGTCGTTTTCAAACAAAAACAAAAACCATCATCATTACCATCATTACATCAATACTATCGAGATCATCATCATTAAGTTAAGTTAGTAGGTATTCCTGAAAGAGCTGGGTCTTTAGCTTTTTCTTAAAGGTACAGAGGGACTCTGGAGATCGAATGGAGTTTGGAAGTTCATTCCACCACCGGGGGGCGACAGAGGAGAAGAGTCTAGTCCTCGTCTTTGGACCCTGTTGTGAAGGTTGGATCAAACGCCTTTCATTGGCAGAGCGTAGTGGACGGGAGGGAGTGTAGACCTGAAATAGAGAGTTAAAGTAAGGAGGAGCCGTTTTTGTTGCTGTTTTGTAGGCGAGCAGCAGAGTTTTAAATTTAATGCGAGCAGTGACTGGGAGCCAGTGTAAGGAGATGAACAGCGGAGTGACATGAGCTCTTTTTGGAAGGTTGAAGACCAGTCGTGCTGCTGCGTTCTGTATCATCTGCAGAGGTTTGGTTGTGCATGTAGGAAGACCTGCCAGTAGAGAGTTGCAGTAGTCTATGCGTGATAGCACAAGAGCCTGTACCACAAGTTGTGTAGCATGTTCTGACAGGTAAGATCTGATCTTCCTGATGTTGTACAGGGCAAAACGACATTTTTCCCAACATGTTTTCATATGAAGAGATCTTAACCATTTCGTTAGTCCATTCCTTCACAGTGGGACACCTGGGGTCCTTCCAATTTCGCAGTATAACTCTCGCGGCTGTGATAAATCCAACCTTTAAAATACTAAATTTGGGATTTGTTGCATTAGGCACCAATGACTTGTCACAAAGGAGGCAAAGTCGTGGATGAAGGGGAGAGTGACCCCAATCCAATCCCCCAGTATCTCCAAAATATTACACCAAAATGGATGCACCATAGCACAATCCCAGATCATTAGTAAATATGTGCCCAAGTCGTTCTTACACTTCCAGCACTGGATGCTATTCCCATCCTATGTAATCTTGTTGGCGTCCAGTGATATCTGTGTAATATTTTATAGTGAATAAGTTTCCCCCTGGCCTCTCTGATGTTTTTGCCCACGTTTGAAAGAATATCTAACCACTCATCATCTTCAATAGTAGTTGCAAAGTCCTTCTGCCATACCAGTTTGAGATTATTGCAGCAATCCCCTGAGGATTTCTTGTACATTTTGTAAAACACTGAGGCTTTATGATTTACCTGAGGTGACCTGAAAAACTGAGTCAAGTGATTAAGTAATTGCTCTCCATTCTTATATATGCAACCAAGACAGTGCCTCATCTGTAAATATCTCCAGAAGTTTCCTTTATTTGTAAGATTGTATTTCTTTTGAAGGTCCAGATATGACATTAATACCCCCTTTTCATATAAATCGCCTATTGTGTTTATTCCCTTGGATTGCCACTCCTTCCAGTATACTGTTCTCTTTCCGATGCATAATTTGGGGTTGTTCCAGAGTGAAGAGTATAATTGATTGAATTGTGATAATTTAAAAGTTTTATGAACTGTACTCCACACACTCCTTGAATAGGATATTATGGGATTTGACTTATTTTCTACCTGTTGGGATAAAATGGTAATGGGGCAGTATAGGTTGACTATGCTGTTTTATGTTTATCCATAGGTCTATATCTGCTCTGACCCAGTGTTTCGCCAACTTGATTATTTAAAAAGATAGGTTATATACTTTGACATCTTGCAAAACAAATCCTCCCTTGTCTGGAATCTGGAATCTTTAAGGGTATCATAGAGGATATATAATGAAACTGAGGAGCTATAATCATTTTACCAGATTCACCTTGCCCCAGAGAGATAATCTTAATGCTCCCCATTGATCTAAATTATTTTTTATCTTGCCCAATAAAGGGTCATAATTTAGAGCAACCATTTCATCTAGATTCTGACTGAGTTTGATCCTGAGGTACGTCATTCCCGTTGGAACCCATTTAAAATTGAATTGAGATATTGTGTTAGTATTACATGTATTTGATGGAGGCATAGCCTCAGATTTGTTGCAGTTAATTGTTTATATCCAGATAGCTCAGAGTACAGTTGTATAGTACTCATCAGATGTGGCAGAGAGCTGGAAGGGTCACTTATCAAAAGTAAAATGTCGTCCACATAAAGCATCAGTTTATGCTCCCTTCCAGCTCCCCCTGTTCAATGTGTTTTAATGCATTTTACACTTAAGCATGAACCAGTTCCTATTTTGATTTTTAAAAAAGGAGAAGAAGATATACTTTATTAATCTGCGAGGGGAAATTCAATTTTACACTCTGTTAATGAAACATGCTACACACATAGGCTGAAATACACACACATGCACAAACAGGATCCTATGGACATGCACTGAGAGAGAGATGTCACTTTCCTTTTATACGTCTAAGCCTCCACCAATAATAGTAAAACAGCTTTTAAGACAGCTAGTTGGCTCACTTTTTCTTACTGGAGTTGCTGCTGGGAATATTACATAATAATATGAGAGCTTTTTGATTTTAAAAAAATACTGATAAGCAGCTTGACTCAAAAGCTTGAACCAAAACATCTTGAAAAAATGTCATAACAAATTACTGGAGCAGTCTACACTGATGTCAATTTCCCTAGGAGTCATGTTCTATCAGAAGAAAAGTAAAAACAATAACTGAAGCATGTTACTATCACAAGTACTTGACTTGTAAATGTTGTTTGAACCATGCAACCGCGTATCAGCTGGTGACGAGGAGATTTTAACGATTTTGAAAATGTGCGATTCCAGACCTGGGCCAGATTGCAGTGGTGAGATGCATCATTCCCACAAGTCACATGGTTAAATCAATAAAAGAGCACACCTCAGGCCAGTCAGTACAATTACTAAATTCTACAACATCCCCTGGCAGCTGGCATCATCATGAGCTGACAGTCTTGTAATCACTTTCTTTACTATCCAAGCCTTTTACACTTTGTACTTGAATTGTCTTATTGATTTTTGTTTCTGACAAAAAAAAACAATGTTTCTTTTAATGCTTCAGAAAATAGACACACTAAAACATAAAATGAGATACAGTCCCAATAAATAAGAGCAAATGGGATGAGACTGCTTTAAAAACAGCATGATTGATGATAAGAAAAAATCAAATCTCCCTCCATACATCACAGATTCTGACCATCTTTATTACAGTACTATTTTACACTCTTTTGGGTTAACATTGAAAAAGTGTGTGCAGGTGTGTGTATGTGTGTGTGTGTGTGTGTGTGTGTGTGCGTGCGTGTGTAGGGGGGGTGGTGCTTTATTTCTCTATCATACATGAGAGGAGCTGAGGGGAGCCCTCTTCAAAGCAGGAATCATTGCCTGACAACACTCTCATGCCAGTTCCACTCTGGCCCCTTTAATTGATTGTTTATTTTTTGCCAATATTGTTTTGTTTGTATGTTTGTGCGCTGCATGCCTCATGTGAAAATATGACTTGAGAGAAAATAAGGAAAAGATCCCAGCTCTCACATGGATAACTTTTTTTAATATTTGAATGAGGTTAATAAATGTAATATCCCAAATTTTCCAAATAATCAATGTTCTCTGATTTATATTCATATTAATGCTGATAAGTCAGAAAGACACGTAGTGATCTGGATTCAATTTCCATCTCTTATAATGTGATATACTAACAAAAAAGACATAAGGAAGATGTGTCTCTATATTTACCCATCTGTCTATGCACAAATCCATCTCTCTATCCATTATGCATTTATTTTCATATGTTCTACTTTACTCCTGTGATCTTAAGTGAAATGGCCCAACAACTATTGGACAAATAGCCATGAAATGTGTAAAGGTACAAAAAAAACCCGGCAACTGTACTGTACTGCAAATTAGCTAGCGCAATAAACTTTAATGCTCATCATTGTAAACCATATACCTGCTTATTCTTGTTCAGATAAACAGGATGAGATTCTCTACACTGTGTGGCTGTACAGAACATTTTTACATCATGGCAAATATAAAACAGAGTCCCAAAACTCCACAGTTATTGGCTATGGAAGACGCATATTATCAGCTATAACATGTAAACAGCAGCTATTGAATAAATGCAGCAACAATTTTAGTCCTCAATCTCTGCAATAAAGTAATGTATTGGGGCTCAGCATTGAGAGTAGTTAAACCTCATTATGGCAGCACCCATCCAGAGGTATGGAACAGGGAAATGTTAGATAAAAAACTTGAAGACACAACTGGATAGCTCCTTTACACAAACCTTCAGCTACTTGATTTGAACAAAAGCAGAGAGGAGAGATTTAGGAAAAAAATATCTTTAAAACAAAGCCACATAAAGTTCACAGACCGAATAAATAATGGACATAGCCACTGTGAAGTCCCTAATTGGTTTCTCAACTGTGTTTTGAAGTCTCATGCTCAGGATACTGGATACTCCCATGTTGTTTTTTGGGGATTCAGATTGGCTTCACTTCTCAGAAAGCTGATATATTTGGATATATAAACAAACTTTATGATAATATATGTACCGAAAAATCTGGTCTCTGAATTGAATAGCATAAGCATTTTTTTGTACATGTTATGCGTTCTCAACATAAAATACAATGTAAATGTATAGTAACAACAGGTTAAAACAGTTTATATCTTCTAGGAACATAATGGGTTGAAGTATGGTCATGGACAAGAGTACACTGTACTGTGCAAAAAAGTGTACAAAGGTATCATAGTGTGGTACAAAAACCCCTAAATCCACAATTTTGTACAGTTTGTACAACCTTCTCTGGCTGGAAAAGAGTGCTGTTGGGAAGAAATAGGTTTTCATGCTGTGATGGCTTGTCAGTAGTGACTCCTTAGCCCTTGCTGTGGGGATAAGATGTCATTAAAGAGCTAGGACATTGTGGAATTTCAGCCAGGTGGTCAAAGGTTAGTACAAGGATAGAGGAGCTACACACCCAGAAGACACATAGTGCAGCCCTGAGTAAAGGCCGACGACAGCAAGAGGATGAGGGGGTGTTGCTCCCTAGAGGCTGGACAGAAAACAGGAAGAATGTGAAATGCATCAATTTGGGAAGGGCAGAGACAAGGGCATGAGTTGCAGAGGGCAAATGGAGTTGGAGAGAGAAAATGCAGGGACTCACGGCAAAAATTAGTCACTGTAATCCAGCCTTTTCATTTCAGTCTAAATATTTCATTTCAGTGGGGTGGTGCTGTGGATGGCAAGCGGGGGATGCAGTAGCCTTTGGAGGTGGAAGTGAGGAGGGTAAAGTTGAGTAGAACATAGGAGGGGGATGATGGAAGTGCGCATTATGTAAGTGATATTTTGAGGATTTTTTTTTTAAAGGAAACTAGTGGTGATTCCTTAAGATAGGTCCACAGACCTAAGCGGCAATAGTTGTCAAGGGAGGTGAAGGAGAAAGACCCACCATCTGTTGACTTTTTAGAAATGATTATGTGAGCTACTCTTGAGCACAAGACCTAAACAGGCAGTGAAAGTCTCAAGCAATTCGTTATGTGAGAGAGCAAGTGTGTAATTATGTGTTCTGTCTTGGTTCCAAGCAGGATTTTGGCAGCATTTCTGGGTAAGTTATCAGTGTAATATTTAGGGTGGACTTGGTGCACCCACACAGCACAGCAGGAGTCCCTTCTGCGTGCGACAACATTTTAAATCAATTTGTCAGCATCATGTAATCATTACTTCAGAAGATGTAGTGTGGGGAGCATGTCGTTGAAGGGAACATGATTTCAGCTGTCTTTTGTGTTATTTCAGGAATTTATTTAGATCTTGAAATCATCTTGATATGGAATTAAATATTGCCCCATTTTTGGGAATTGGGGTCCTTGAGTACTGTTGGACAACAGTGCTACATTATCGAGCACACGACCTATAACTCAAAGGTTTTACCCATGTACATTTATTTTGGTAATTTTAAAGGTATAGCAGCATTCTGATTCAGCCTCTCACTCACCTGATTCATGTCGCCATCAAAACTGGGATCCCGTCTCTCTCATTGGGTCTCTGTCTGACTGCAACTATACTTAACAATACCATCTGCATCTTTGTGTCATGCAAAAGGGTTGTAAGAATCATTATATGACAACCTTGTATTGAAACAATCTGCTGGCTCGTGGATAAAAAAGACCTGCAGGAGATCCAGTAGGTAGTCTAGCTTTGACTGCATTCACCTTATATGAATTATTCTGAATTTCCCTGAGGGAACCTTCCCAAGGGATTAATAAAGTTCCTATCTATCTATCTATCTATCTTATATTTGACACCTTTCAGCGTAGCTGTGCAGCTGCAGGTGCGCTTATTATTCACGCTTAAAGACTAAGCTGAATATTCAATGAAAAGTTATGTTATTCTTGAGTTTGCTCACCCAAACTCAGCCAATGTACCTATCTTGTTTCACTCCCTACTTTTCCTGACCCCTGCTGCTCTCCATATTCCTCGCTTTGCAGCCTTAGGGTTAAACATCTAAATGGAGATGTGTTTTTTTGCATTAAGTCAAATTCATTTTGATACTATGAGTTAAAGAAAGTTTTTCATTCTAAAATGTGTAGGCAAGAGAAACTCTGGGTATAGTCTGAGTTTTTCAGGAGTTTTCTGCAAGTGTGAAAGCCATTCAAGAGTCTTTACTTGATAACACATTATCCAACACGCTCGTATATTTTGCAACATGACCCGAGTGGGTTTGTGGTTGTGGTCTTGGTGCAAAACAGTGTAGAAGCAGCTAAATTCCTTTAGCTGAAGTAAGAGGCCAAAAATGATAACAGTATTCAAAATGAAATACTAATAATATTGCAGCCTCTACAATGAAATCAAAAGTATTCAATCTTTAGCTTGAAATGATTTATGGTTGGAATGGAATTTGTGGCAAGGCTAAAGTGGCATTTTGAGGAAAAGCGTTTAACATTCAATCTGTTTTTAATACATTTATCATATATTCACAAGAACTGTGATTGAACAATACCATCTTAGATAGTTGAGAGGAGCACCCGGTGATCAAAAATCTTAAATCTTTTCTTAAACTTTAACATTAAAAATTGACAGTTATGGATGTGGACCTGCCGTCTGCCGTTCAGTGCTGAGCAGGTAGTGTACAGTGGGATTAAAAGCTTTTTTTTGTTGACAACAGCTACTCTCTGTGGACAAAAAAATCCAAAACAGGGATTTAAAAGATGCAGTAACTCTCTGTGGAGATGATCGGGGAACTGAAGAGATGAATAAAAGTATTCTGTAGGTTTGTAACAATGTTGAAAGCATTCAAAATAGGCAGCACAGTCCTTTTCAAAACATAGTAACTATAAAAATAGGTATGGCACTTGTAATATACTGTATGTTGTAGGAACAACAGCTCTTTGTCCACATCACCTCATGTGATCTGGAGATTATCCTCCATGTGTGTTTAAGTAGTCTAAAAGCCCTGTCATGTCCACAGAAGGGGCATGTTTACAAGGTTATATTGTAATGAGTCTCTTTGCCAGGCCATTTACTCATCTGATATTTTCCTGTTGCTGCTGTTAGAGGCCCAAATCATGCTATCATAGTGTATACAGGCCTAGCCAGGTCCATCATTAATACTGCTCTTATCATTTTGTCCGCTGTGATTTCCATCCGAGCCTTTGTTATCAGCCAGACCCATATCAAACGGTGTCTGTCTTGTTGGGACATATAACGGAAGATTTGCTGCTCGGCACACTTTCTGTTAGCTGTTGCCTGTCGAGCAGCAGAGCACACACCACAACCTTGACATTAATGATTCAATGAGCACAGTAATTGAGTGCCTTTCTCATTTCCTGGCAGCCACAATACAAAGCTGGTGGTGGGAAGACAGAAGAGATACAGAAGGTGGTGGATAAGAGGGCGAAAAAGAAAGGCTTAAGGAAAAAAAAAAAAAGGGTATAAGAAGGTGATAGTAGTGAGTGAGGAGGATAAGACACAGAGGGAAGGAAATAAGGAAGGAGTGTCAAATGTGGGGTATGACGGGGAGGGGATCAGAAGCAGAGGACAGCGAGGAAAGAGATTGCGTCAGCTCATCATCCCAGTGGACCTGGCAGGGCTCTAAGGTTGACAGTCTTGAGAGCTCCTGTCCTTCAGTCTTCAAATGCCCAAGGCATTATCTACTACTTACCATAGAGGGCCCGGCATTCATCACTACAAATCACGCTTTTTTTTAAACTTACTTGAGAAATAGCATAGGAGGTGTGCCATAATTCCCACCATGAGCTCCATTATGGCTTACTATTTCCTCAATTTATCACCTAAATCTACCATGCTGTGAAGAAGTGCAGCAGTAATACTGATACTTGAAATTAAAGTGTAATTTCTAGCGGTCATGTTCACTTGAAATCAGCGCTCATGTGGTATTCAACAGAACGTTTTAATCATCAGTACTATCCTTTTTTTTGTTTTTTTTTAGCATAACCTTGGTTTCCTTTCATAAAAAATGAAGTATCTGCAGAACCACCTACAAAGTGGTTTTGGAGGGGGGTTATTTAACAAAGAGCAGCCTTGGTACACAGAGAGTCAAAATTCAGGCATGTTTTAACACAAAACAAGTTGGAGGGTTTGAGGCTTGATTTTGACTTGCTATCAAAGACACCAAGAGATGCCAAAAGAAATAAACCTCAGGAGATCTTTGCCATGCTGGCAGCCCCTTCGAGCTAATCTTAAAAAGGAGATGATTTGGAAATCATTATCATATGAATGAATATGATTCATCAAGAATATCAATCATGCTCTAAATAAAAATTTGAATAAACTGATGTTAGCTGGTGTCATGTCAAACATGTTCATCCTCATCATCAAGTTAATCATGTAAGCAAGTAAAGGTTACTGACCACCCGGAGACAAAGCAGCTGGGGATGTCATTTGTTTTGTAGGCATTTGGTCATAAACCAATGTTTTCAGCAAATGAATATGTTGAGGACATGAGGACACTTAAAATACTTAAAACGAGATATGCTGTGGGAAACATGGCATTTTAAGACAATCCGTTCAATAGAGTGATTAGTCACACTCATAGCTCATAAGTCATTGGAAAACTGGGACCGCTGTGGCTCAGTGGTAGAGTTGGTCGACTCTCAACCGATCCCTTGCTCCTGCAGCCACATGTCCTACATGTCTTTTGACACTTAACCCAAAGTTGCTCCCGCTGCTTCAGCGGTGTGCAAATTTGTATGAATGTAATTAGTTAATACTGATGGACACTTTACATAGCAGCCTCTGCCCTCAGTGTGTGATTGTGGTGTTAATGGGTAAGTGTGACCTGCGGTGTAAAAGCGCTTTGAGTAGACAGAAGACTAGAAAAGCATTATACAATCTCAAGTCCATTAACCATGTCATGACCCGGCTCAGGAAGTCACAACAAAGGATGGGAGACACACAAGGTTAAAGTGCATAATAATTCTTTATTAACCAAATTAAACCAAATTAGACCAAATGAGTTAAACTCTTCATTTCCAAATGAAGACCAAAGTCTCAAGCAAAACCGCAGGGTACCTGTGGAGAAGAGCAGTTAGAGTAGGGGAAGCAGAGAGGGGAGAGTGTGAAAAGGCAGGAGGTTAAGTAACCTCAGCACACCGGGCCCAGGTGTGCTGAGTTACTCCAATTAGTGCTGCAATCCAATCACATGGTCGACACACCTCCAAGACAACCACCACACAATGAAAACATTACCTGCTGACCCTACTGGGGTATCACAACCATTTACCATGATTTTAGATACTTGTGATAATTGTGAGAAATGAAATGGTTAACCATGTTAAATGGAGACCATTTTTTTTCAACTGCATGGAGTCCATTCTAGACATTTTCTGGATATTTTAAAGCTTTAAAGCCTGAAGAAGTCATAATAAATGATCCTTCTAAGACCATGTCTATCAGTTCAGAACTGTATGGGCATCCATTCAGTTGTTGTCGAGACAACAACAAAAATACCTTAATAAGTGCCAGAGAAAAACACATCTCCTTTGTGGACAACGAATCCAAATATTTGTGGTAATCCATCCAATAGTTGTTGAGCCATGCCATTAGTGTGGCTAGTTTCCCACCTGAATATAAGCAACTCATTTGAAGCTCACTAAATGGACAAATTAAAGAACATATAAATTGTTGATTTTTAGGGTTATACTGCATATTTGTACATCCTAATATTTGAAAGGTAAATGATTTTAACATTTAGTGGACAGCACCTTATCCTTTCAAACATCACATCAGGGTTTCTCACCCCACCAAAGCATTTGAGTAATAGTTGCCTTGAAATTTACTCTTAACAATCCTTCAGACAATATATGCAAGTAAAGTAGAAAAACAAAAGATATAACATGAAACATCACATTGTATGGTTCCATTTTCTCAGTGGACATACCTGAGAAAGGCTTTTCATTTCCTTTCAAACCTTGCTTATGGCCGATTAAAACTTTCAAAAACATTCAAAGCATAATGGGACAGGGTACAGTTGAGACATCTGGGAAACCAATGTACTTTTGGGATGAAAGAGAATTACATGACACAAAGGAACTATTCGAAGGGGATGGTATCTCTAGTTAGAATAAAAAGGATGCCAGTATTTTGTCTAATGGGAAACACAGTTACCATATGGTTGGGGTGGGGTAATTTTTCTATTCTAAGTTCAGTAATGAGTCCTTCACATCTAGATGAAAATAAAATACATTGATCACAAGTACAAATGAGTTATTGAACCGCCATGCGGTTTTGAAGCTGAAAGGATCTCCCATCCAGTTAGCTTTCAATACTTATTTGGATCAAATGGGATTTTCTTGGTGTTGCATGGAGTGTGTCCTGCTGTACTTTGGATGACCAGGGAGTGAGTCATCAATACAAAGTGCAAGAATGGAAGATCAAAAATGTTCAAAGCTGTGCTTGATGGCCACACTACAGGGAGAGAGGTGAAATAATATTTGATGTTAATGTCATAAATTACAATTTTAGTCTCATTTGGAAGGTAAGTATTTAACTGCAAAGTGGTTATTCACATACAGTAAAAGCTGCATGTAATTAGGCTATAGAGCTAGAGAGACTTTTCTAGACCTGTGCTCTTTTCTTTTTGCGCGCAGCTGCTCAATCATAGCATTAAGTGAAGGTGATTGTCAAATGGTTACTTTACAAAAAGAACAGGTTGGACATAGCCCCCCCAAAAACACATGGCATAAAGGTGTTGGTAGGAGGGGGGACTCAGAAGCTATTCTACTTCCCAATAAGTGACGGGGTGCTGTTGAAGAAAATGTTGGATTGGTTTTGTAGTAAAGCAAAAATCCATTTTCATTTAGGTCATAGTTTTGGAGTTGGATTAGATTATATAATTGAATCCAAAATTATTATTGTTTTAGTTTAGAAAAGACTCATACTTCTGATGGGAGGGTCCCTACAACCTCTCAATTTAATTATAGCATCATCATTTATTTTCTTACAATAATTCTTTGGTCACACTATAAAGGGGCAATTGTAGCCAATCCTTCATTTTCAAATGCAAAACACATAAGATAATACATACAATATACATGTTCAATTACAAATACACAGGTCATGTATTCATCATTCCCTTTTATTCTTCCCATATTTAATGTCTGATGATAAATGAACATGTGCTAACAAAACATACACAATGTGACCAGTCATGTGTGAACTGCGGAACCTTATTTTGTCTTATAGTATTTCCTTTTACACAAAAAAAAAGAATTCACTTCAGTCCTTATTTAGTACAAGACAAAATTAACTATAATGCTCCTGATATGCAATATTAATGGAAACTAATGAGTGTATTCAATTTAAAATTGCCAGCAAACACTAAAAGGGAGAAAAAGGTTTTTTATATCTGAAGGTCTCAATGCTAATTTTGATGATTTAAATGCTGTAACAACGTGTCATGGTTGTTGACATGTACAAAAGAAAATAATGGATTTTTGTATGTTAATAGATGTTCCATTTAAACGACAATTATTCTGACAATCAATCAACTGTGTAAAAGTCTGTCACTGTTAATTATTTATATCTTTTTTTGTTTTTCCCCTCAAGTCTGTTTGACATTGTTTCCCTTCAGATGATGTTATTCCCCGTCATGTTTCAACTGTTAAAACAAAAAGGTGAAATTGCAAATGTTTACAAAATTCAGGGGAATAAACTTAGCCTGAAGCTAAATCAAAAACCGAAGCAGGTAATTGCTTGAACCATGTTTGTTTGCTGGTTAAAAAAAAGAGCCAGAGGCCAAAGCTATACTGCCAATCTAGAGCCCCCATAGAGATCAGCTTACAATTAGGAAAATGAAAAGCATGGTTAATCAAATGATAGTTTATACATGAAGCTATTAATTGAAGTTTTACATTTGTTGAGTGGCAACATGAAAAGACATGGGTGAAAACTGTCAGTTCATATTCAGGTCAGCTTTATGGGCTAAGAATGTTTGTATTTTTACACTTACATGGAATGTGCTCTCTCTTTGATGTAATAAGGTTTCAGAGTTTACAACAATTAATCTGAGGAAATAAAAAGACATGCAGCTCTCAAGAGCTCTGGACTTAGTAAGAGTATCTCTCTCTCTCATATATATATATACTGTATATGCACACACATACACACATGCATACTGTGCTCAGCATCAGCTGCGAGACCTGACGTTGAGCTTTTACCCTCAGGAGAAAACTGTTAGCTTAGTTGGCAAAACAACAATGTGAGAAATCTCCAAAGCAGTTTGCAGTTCTTCACCTCAGAAATCAGGTCATGGACTTAATATCAAAGAAAGAATACATTTCCAAGAGTCTGCCCGTGTGTGTGCTTTGTAGAAAAGCTATTAAGTTCATATGCTGCAAGACACATTTCACATGGTGAGACAGCATGGTGAAACCTGTGCTAGGAAAGCTAGCATTAGCAAGCAACAATTGGCAGGTCCTGAATATTCAACATTCTTTCGAGCCACAACTTGGCAAAGTCTATGGTTATGACGGAATCTATAGTGAGAGTGAGTGACCTTATGACCTTAATGTGTCGATAAGAGTGTTGGCTGGTTGAGAGTTATAAGATGAAGATGAATGAAATGGAAAATACGAAGAATTACTTAGAGTTCTTAGCCAGAGCCAAACAAAAGAACAGTCATGCACCAACCCCCCATCTCTAGCTAGTTTGCATTGTCTGTAATATCAGTTCTGTTGATGATGTGGACAAAGAAACACTGAAGTTAAACCTTTAAAGCAACCATAAGCAATGACAGAACAACTCTACCATTGTAGTCTCATTATTCAGGGTCTTTTTTTCTGATGCAGCAGGAAATTGTTATAATTGAAATTGCTGTATTGACACTAAATGCTTTTTACACCAAATGACAGAAAGAGCAGAGATATAGCTCAGGAATTGGAAGCCACCAAAAACAGTCACAGTTGAGTAAAAGTAGAGCTTAAACTCAACAGAGGAAATGTGGAAATTAATGTTTCACCATCACCACTGGATGTGTACAGTAAATACTGTAAGCGTTTGCTACATGCTGGCCATATCAACTTGACAGGCAACCTGTCAGCTTTGTGTTAGCGTCTGTCGTTTTGCCTGGGGGAATGATAACAGTAGTCTGTAGCTCACTGAACAAACATATAGCCACACACTTGTGTTATATTTAGACATACTTGAAACATCTTAAACCTATCCTTTAAGCATAGATTATCATGCATCATATCAGCAATAGAGGAAAAAGTTGTGTCACATTCTGTTCATCTTTTAAGTCAGTCTAATTTGTCATACCCCATGGAGCTATATCTTGATTAAGACTGATACTGTAGCCTTATAATCATAGCTTCATGACAAAATTTGAAGGTTAAAAGATTGATAGCACACCAAGTTGATAAACGACATGAGCTGTGCATTGTGTAAGTGAACAAATAAAAGGTAAACGGGTCAGTGGCTGTGTGTGTTTGAGTGTGCTGCTATGCATCCATTCTCAGGCCAGACTGTCTGACTCAGCCACCTGTCAGCAGGAAGAGGCAGATGGGAGACATAAAACGCTCTGTGACTTGACAAGGTAGTCTGTCAAAGTTAGGGAGAACAGTCACAGGGGTAATGTTTTGACAAGGCATTAAATGTCTCCTTCACAGACGTCCTGTATGTCATTCCATTAGATTGATGTACAGATACAGATGGCTGTATAATGCATGCCTATTGGGGATTCTCTATGCTCAAGTGTTGACTTTTCTTATCCTCTGGCCCACGTTAAGCCCATGTAGCTAATGATTAGCCATTAGCCATGTCACTCCAAATCTCAGACATAGCTGTGTAATTGTGTGACTAAAACCCGATTAAGGATGACTTTCAACAATACACTTCACATCTGTTTTTATTCATTCCTGCCATTATGCTTGTCCTGCTTGTATTTGAATGTTTGATGTCTTCTTTACAGACTGAGTTTAATAAATGCAAGTCTCGTTTAACATGCCAATTAGTTGCCTTTTTAGAGTTCAACACACTAATTAGTGTTTTCCGAGACATTAAACATTTCCTCTCCTCTCTCTTGCTGTTTTTCTACACCCCATTCTCCTGTGTTCATCTCCTATACACAGGTGTGTCAAAGTTTGGATGTCTCAATTCAGGACCAGACAATTATATCAGTCTTTGCCACAGGGCATGCCCTGAGCTCCAACAGACCTTTTACCCTGCATCTATCCATAATGATCTGTTTGGTTACCAGTGTTAGTATTTTTTTGTATCTTTTAAATGAGTGGACAGCACCTGAGGCAATGCCAGTGGAAATAAGTTGCAGTGAAGTGTGTGGATGTGTTTACTGTTTCTACTGTAATGCTGTAAAAAAGATAGGCTCAGAACTTTGTGGTGAATCGAAATAACTGAACAAAAGATTGTAAACAATCCCAGTATAGATTTAATCTCAAAACAGCTAGATTTACGGCCAAATTCCACCAGATGCGTGTTCGGTCCGTCTCCGCTCCGTTCCGGCAGCAGAGCTGATACGTTTCACTTTATTCAATGTGTCTGCTTCCACTGGGTCCGCTGCGCTGCGTCTGCGGCAGTCCGGAGCCCTCCGGAGCAGATACGCAAGACTTCTATTTTTGCCGGATGCCGGAGCACGACCCATCAATTCAGAACAGAAAAGAACAAGCGGGACGGGAAGTCAGACACCGATACAACATTAAAACATCCGGTTTATTTTCAGAATAAAAGACTCCGTTTTGACGGTTCAGAAAAATGACTGTATTTGTGTTTGTTTATGTGTTTATAAGGTTTATATAGAGTTTAATACCATGTGCATCGTATTATCTCGCGCTGTCGCGAGTTAATCTTTAAAATACCGTGGGAATTACTCTGTCTCTGCACCCCAGCTGACCGGCTGTGCTCTCCGTGCTGCGGACGGAGCACGCAGCCGGTGGGTGTTGAAGGACAGGGGTGCACGGAGCCGTCACGCACCGGAGCGGACACGCAATGCACACGGATCTGGTGGAAGTTCGGGGTAAGCCACAGTTAATAGTTAATCAAATCCCAATGTTCAGATGATTGTATTACTGTGTAAGGCAATGGTTTCCAACCTGTTTCCTTGGAGCTGCCCCTAATTGTATATAAAAAGCTAACCTAGGCTCCCCCAGGTGTATCTGTTAGAGGTGGTGGCCTGGTCCCCAGCTCCCTGACCCACGACAAATACATAAGTGAAGTATCTTGTGCTATCCTTTCGGGTGGTGGGAGGTTGTGTTGGGGTGGTGGTCCCCAACACAACCTAAGACTTTTGTATTCTCTTCCCAGTAAGTGTTTTATCATTATTTCAGTTTATATGTGCAAATATAATTGTTGACAACCTCCGAGCAGACCAAGCCTCACATCCCTCCTGAGATTATTGCCGCCATTCTACTAAAAACGAAAGCAGGTAACCTTATTCTGACCCCAGGGAAACTGGGGTTTACAAAATGTCTTCATATGAAATCCATTAAAAGAAGAAACTAGCCACTGTAGTACAATCCACTCTGTATATCATATAATATGTCAAAAGAGACAAAGTGCTAATGTTTTGTTTGCATTATTTGTATTTTTTATTCAGTACTCTAAAATGTTAAAGAAGTACAAGTATCATGAAAGAAATGTGGATACTTATTATGTTATTATGCTGAACTGCTGCATATTCATGTCTTGAAAATGTTTTGACCAGGAAGCAAATGTTTCCCTTCCCAGACAATCTCCTGGAAAGACAACCTAAAGTACTCCCTTGATAACACTTAGGGGGGTGTTACAGACTGTGTAAACACTTCAATACCTCTACATCCTTTATGGTAGACATGAACATGTGTGTCTATGTAAACTCTGCAGCTGCAGCTAAATTCCTAGAGGGACAGTGACATTAGTAATAAGTGGACAGCATATTTATTTTTCCAAAATTATAATTTCCCTCCTGAGCAATATTATTAATCCATTTCCTCCTATGCCAGGGTGTTTACTGGAATCAAAATCCAGCAAGCATTAGGATGATAAGATATATTACTGTCATAAATGCAAACACATATGGGACATTTCTCCCTAAACAACTGAAATATGGTTGTGTTTTTCCCTATGGTTTGTGGCCTCCATCCTCTCCAGCAGCTGTAGAGTATAATCTCTATTACCTCAATGTTGTGCCAAATGAAGCCACTTCTCACCTGCTCACCCTTATTCTTGTGACAGGCCTCTGCAACACGGCAGAGCAAATTGAATCTGCCAGTCAACAGAAGCACCACACTTATCTAATCCAACCTGTAATATGGGGTTATGCTCTTATTCCTTTGCATAACACCCTCTCCATGTCAGTAACCCCGGCCCCTGAAGGGAGTGCTGCGGTATTGTCATTTCACTTATTGTAAACCAAGACCAGCTCCACCTTTAGCTTCCCCCTCTTTCATTTTTCTGTTGCTTTTTGTTAATGTCAGGACTTCTCTCCTGGGCCTGAACACTAAAGTTCACATTACTCACATAATCACAAGCGCTTACTATGTAAATGCACACGCAGCCGTTCACTGTGAATGAGGGGGAAAAAAGATACATAGAGTCACAGAGAATTCATGGTGCTAGGGACTAATGTGTTTCTGCATAAGTCAGCAAGGGAGATGTTAATGCTGCAGTGTGAATTAATGGAAGTATTGGTTTATAAACATTTGGTGATACATTATTGTGGCTCCAAGCGACCAGCTTCTTCGGGGTTGTTTTTTCAATTGCACAAGCCGCAGGGGAAGTACTTCCTGTTTTAATTAGATACAGGATAAGCAAATAGTAACTCAGATAAACTGTGGGCTCTGGGGTCAGCTGTTTCCTGCTGCACAGATAGATGGTCTAATTCTTTTGTATTCCCAATACATATGATGCATGACATTTTTTGATGGACGATAAATTTATATGAAGCAATCAATAAACATTTCCAAGAGGGTTAATGCATACATTTTTGATTGAGAATGAATGAAACATTTACAAGTAAACTTACCTGCTTTAGTCCTACATAGAAAATGGGAATTTTCTGTCTAAAATTGAAACATCTGTGAGTCATCTAAGAGAAATACTATCATACTTCTATAATAGTTGTTATTAATGGATCCATGTGAATAACTTACACTGGAAATAGTGTAACACAGTTACAGTCCTGTGTCATGTCTTGTATAAAATCTGACACCTTGATTCTAATTGGCACTCAATGTGGTGATGTCATACCTGTTAAAGTCTCCTAAAAAAATGCACTGCTAACAGCCCATTTGCAGCTGCCAAGAACGTTCCGTGCTGTTCCCAGAGTGTTAAGTTGTGAAGTGACCAAAATGACAGATCAGAGGAATAACACCATGATGCCACTGTCTGTGAAATAGTCTGTCTCCTAGACATCAGGAACCTTTTTAAGGAACTCAGAAAATTTACCTTCAATTCAAATGCAAAATATTGGTTGTTATGGGTTTTAAAGGTTTAAGTTGTAGCTCCTGTCACCTGCAAAGAACATGTTTGAAGCCAAGGTGCAGAAAATAAACCAGACAAGATTTTTGGTATTATCATTATTAGAGTTTGGGATGGGGAGTTCAGGTGTTTAAATTACAGAACAATTATAAAATAAAACATTGAATTCATCCTCACTGGCATTCTGTTTTTGTCTGTCTTCTTTAACCCTAGGCAATTTGTCTTTGCAATGTAGATTAAAATGGCAGTTCTTGCCTTTTGGCCCTTTATTGGAATAATTTGCTTAAATCTGGCAAATCTTCAAGAATGCTGGAGCTTAACCAGGACACCAATTTGGGAGCACAAATCTTGTTCCTAAAGGCTCCTAAGTTCCTGGAACTAGTAAGTCAAAAAAGCCCAAACAAGGTTTCCACAAAGGGGCAATCAACAATTTAATGGGGAATTGACTGTGTCTGTGTTCCCAACAGTAAACAATGTTTGTATGAACCAAAAAACAAACCATCCATCAATGATCTATACCAGTTTGACACATTCAGAATTGTGGAGGGCACTGATCCTAGCTGTCATAGGGCAAGAGGTGGGGTACACCCTAGACTGGACGCCACTCAGTCAAAGGACTGACATGTAGAGACAACATGGACGGAGGGACAATGCCGGAGTACCCGAAGGGAGTGCACACATGCCCAGGGAGAAAATGCTAATTTCAAAGGCCCAGTCTGATGGGGGATTTGATACAGAAACCTTCTTGCTGTGAAGCAGCCGTGCAGCCTCCCAAAAAAGAATGGTCAGTGAAAAATCATAGTCACTTAATAAGCCAAGTTTGTGTAACTCAATTAATAGTTTTCCAAAACAACTGGACATTTGGCAGGCTAACAGCTAACATTAGACGCTTCCTACCTTATCTCCTCATTTAGTCATTCCCTGGAACTCCATTCTGTCTGCACTGGCTTATTGTGTTTTTGAAAGAGATGTTCTGGACTCCATTCAAGCAGAAAAGGTTCCACTTGGCCCAGGGAAACTGGCTGGAGATCCATCGGATTGCTGCATGACTAGACTTTTCTTCCAGCTGTTGACATGGATGGAGCAGTCCTGAATTAAAAAAAGGCAATGCTGTTAGTGACGTGTTTGGTTGTTACAAAGCTAAAAATAAATATATGACAATAATCATTTGGACAACTTCATATGTTTTAAACTGCTACAGATCAGAGTTAATACCCTTCAGTGGAAATGAGCTCTTTATGGCAAAGTAGTAAGGTGGAACAAGAGGCTAAAACCATGGAATGTCCCTTCCAAGTGATATGAGAGTGACTGTAGAATGCAGACTTTTGTTGTTGGTGGAAATAAATTCTTACATTTTGAGGGACCCTACACCATAATCATGGATGGAGAAACAACCTGTCCAGGCAAATCGTCCGCTTGTCAGAGAGAGGAGGATTCCATCTCCACTTTAGGCAATTTGTTGGTGCTCCACATGAGAGATCTGTGTAATATTTCCTGGCATGGCTGTATTATGTATGTCGACAGTGTACAGTTCACTGGCAATGCATACAAAAAATGATTTCAGTCCAGAACCATCCTTGTTGAACCCATGGAGATGGATTGTGATAAAGGAGGGAGCTGAGTAAAATGCCAAGGATTTCACCACCCAAGGTTATAAGCTCTCTCTTCCACAATGCTACACAATGCCAGAAAGCAGTGAGCCGAAAAAAGTGAATCACAAAAGTATACTGATGTCAAAATATGATTTTTATTTCTTAATATCAAAACATGTTGACAGAAATTTCCTTGAATCTGAAATATTTTATGAGGCAAGTGCACTCCATGCTTTACAAAAATATGGCACAGTAACAAGTAACTGGAAAATGATGGGTTTTATTTTTAAGTAACCCTAAGACCAGGGCCGGCAACCAAACGCCATATACAAACATTTGGAATGTGTTCTTTCCAACACAAAACTACATCAAAAAACTGAGTTATGTGAAGGGCATTGTACTATGCCTAAAAATAAAATAAAGTTGAGCACAGAAAATGCCTCGGAGGGCTCTCTGTAATTGTGTGCAGTGAATTCAGTTTGCTTGCTAGCTTTTGGTTGTGTTTACAATATAAAAGTTTACTTTGGAGCTGCAATATTGTTCATAAAGACCAACGTTCCCTCTCATGGGAGAGATGTCATGCACTTGCCACGAAAAAACCTACAGGTGTGGCACTGCAATTTCCTGACCCAGGCTGCTCTTTTTCCTACATTTGAGCTGCCACTCAGGCTTCTGCCACAGAGAATGCCCAATGAGAGAGGAAATGGATAAAACAAAACGTTGAGGTGTACAGGAGGCTGCAATGTATCAAATGGTAGCAGCGAGGGAAAATTCATTGTTTCTTTTGACAACAATTGACCAACAAAAAATCACACATTTTAGGCCAACCTCAGGTCTGAGAATCCTTTTTCAGACAAAGTACTGGTACAGCAAAATTACTGGGTTTTGAGCCAATGTTACTCTGTCAGCATTGACAGCCCGTTGTGTGAAAACTGTTGAGTTGAGTATGCATGTTGAGTATGTGTATTCAATTGTTACCATATGCCATGGCTAAATGGCTACATCGGAGAAAGTAATTTATCATACACTAGTTGTGTCACGGTAGAGGAACACAGGGAACTGGACCCAATTGCAGAATAACTCAAAAGATTTATTTTAACTAAAAAAAGGCAAAACAAAACTTACTAATCAAAACAAAGTCCAAAAGGTAAAAAACAGGGAGCCACAAGGAAACATGGGAAACAGGAATGAACATCCAACACCGACACTTGACAAAACAACAATGAACCGACACAGAGGGGAAGAAACACAGAGACTAAATAGACACAGGGGTAATCAACACAGGTGAGACTAGTTAGACAGGTGAAACAAACAAAACACAGGTGAGTACAATCAGGGCAATCAGAACAGGGGAAACACAGAAACAGGAATTAAGACAACACAACTACAAAGTAAATCATAGAACACTGAAAGCACACAGAACGTAACAAGACACACAGAAGTCAAGAATGTAACAAAACACAGAGAGACACAAGAAGAAGAATTTACAAAATAAAACAGGAAACACTTAAGACTAAACAAAGGAAACAAGCAACACTAGGGGAAAGTAGAACTAACAAGAATAAGAAATCAAAACTCTAAAATACAAAAATAAAACAAGACCAAATCATGACAAGTTGATAATAAGCGACCATGAAGATTGACATGGAAAGAGACTATTATTTTGGATGGCTTAAGTTATTTGTTTGTATCAGATCTGAGACATGACTTGGATTAGATTACTTTTCGCACCCAGTTAAGCTGCTAAACATGAGACAATGATGACATTGAAAGCGAAACAGCCTAACGTTATGTCGCAATCTGTTATGAATAATATCTGCAGGGATGTACTCTGCCGTTTAATTGTTGCTTTTTGTTTTATTTTTACTTACTCAGTCACTCTCTCTTTTCTTAGCTTCAACCGTCACCATCTTCCGTATCTAAGCCTCAGCCATTGTATCAAACTGTATCGAGATGGGCTAAGTGGCTAGTTTTTTAAAGTGAAGGCAGGTATGTGAACTAGTGCCATGAAGCTGTACAACTTCTGGCTAGATTACCGCGGCCCGCTGCCAAAGTTATATTGCAGTAAACGGGCGGCTGATCTGTGGACATGGGAGCAATACTCCCAATTAAAAATGATTTCATGACCTTGTAACTACTATTTAAAGTAGGAAAAGCTACATGTTGTTGCTTTAAATAGATATATCGTTCAATCCTATTACAGTGACAACAATTGCATTCATTCTTATTTGCTCCCTACACGGACCGTTTTCCTGCACGCAGCCAAAACACACTGAAACAGTGAATGATGATACTACTGTACTTGAACTACAAATGGTAACCAGAACTATTTAGTCACTTACCCAAAAAATCTGTATTCAGATACAGAATATATAGATAGATAGAGTGGTACTGATTTCTCTGTCAAAGGGATTTTTAGAGCCATTTTCTCTTAACCCTCGTAGGGTCTTCGTATTTTAGTCACACCCAGGGTCTTCGGGTCAATTTGACCTGGCTCATGTTCAACCATTCTAAAGTAGTTATAAACCCAAAAAATCCTACTAATCATAGTTTGTTCTTCGGTAACACTTTACAATAAGGTACACACATTTTCCATAGTTAGTGGGAAACGAAAGGGAAACTAACCACTACTGCCACTAAGTAATGGGTAGATATGGTACAAATATTTTGCATAGTTAGTTGAAACAAATGGGAATCTAACCACTAACTAACCACTAAGTAACCACTAAGTAACCACTATAGGTAACCACTAAGTAACCACTATAGGTAACCACTAAGTAACCACTATAGGTAACCACTAAGTAACCACTAAGTAACCACTAGGTAACCACTAAGTAACCACTAGGTCACCACTAAGTAACCACTAAGTAACCTCTCGGTAACCACTAACTAACCACTAAGTAACCACTAGGTAACCACTAACTAACCACTAAGTAATCACTAGGTCACCACTAAGTAACCACTAACTAACCACTAGGTAACCAATATGTAACCACTAGTTAACCACTAAGTAACCACTAGTTAACCACTAAGTAACCACTAGTTAACCACTAAGTAACCACTAAGTACTTGTCCTTGATGTTGACCTGAAGACCCTAGGAAGGTTAACTTGCCCATCACTTACAAAAAGCTAACAGACTGACAGGCATCAAAGAACCACAAGTGTCACAAACTAAGTTAGAAATTCAGAAGTGTTAGTACTTGACACTGAAGATAAACAGAGAAGGCATGATCAAGTGTATCTCTGAAAGTTTGTCCGATACAGTTTTGAGAGATATTGTTTGTCTAAGGCCTTCTGGTCTGACACCGTTTGTTTAAGAGTATTTTGTCCAAGACAGTCCTGTCTAATCTTGCATCTGAGGACACGTCAGACCTGACAGGTTTATATTATGTCCAAGGTGTTTTGGTCCAGAGACTGCTGCTGTTTCCTATAATGTGAATTGATAAAGAAGTCTAAGTAACACCCATAAATGTGTTTCCTTCAGTTTCAATATTACACATTGAAGGCTAGAATCAAGACAGGATCTGTACACTGTATTAAAAGCTCCCAGCAACTTTAACTGTAAAAACAACATTTCAATCTCACAGATCTTCTTCAGACATTGACAGTCAACATCACAAAGCAAGACAAACACAATCATCACACATGTGATTGTGATCTGCTTGATTGACAGTCAACCTTTTCTGAAGTTGGACCAGCACCTGTGTCCAGCACCTGTGAACATTTTTTTCTTTGGAAGTGCGTACCCTACACCTTGTTTTGTTTTCAATATAACACATTCACAGATGTTGGGTATAGCCAACATGATGAGCATTATGAGCCACTTGTGTAACCTTGCCGTGAAGAGTACACAGCTCGCTACATGGATCAGTATAAAGGAACTGGCCCCTAGCAGCGAAGGCACCCAGGAAACGGAGAGGTGAGTGGAGTTCATGGAGGGCTCTATGTGCTGTGACATAGAGGGGACTCTTTGAAGATCAAATGCTCATCAGGGGGCACCAAGGTCCTGCCAGTCAAGCACAATTAAAACCTCTGGAGATAACAAGAAAGGCCTTCCTTAAACCCAGCCTAGTGATGTTTGGATGCACGGTTAGATTAATGTATGGTCGTCACATTTGGAAGATATAGGCATATTTTATTGCTAACGATTATATCGGGTTGAGAAATGTTGTTTGTGATGGATGCCATACATTAATGATTAGATAACCATGTAGGTAGGAATAGTTTAGATTAATCGTCTTTTTGAAGATAGCACTGTATACATTTGATGGACTACATTATGTGTTTTTCTTTCTGATTTGGAATAATACATAAAGAAAGACACCATTTTGATTATTTGTGGTTATGATTCAACCTCCATATTTTTCGTTTATCTGTATCTCATACCCTTCGTTTCATCTCATATTCACGATTGCAGCTTTAAAAGGGTGGCATCTTTATATAACATCTCATAGCAATACACAAGAGTGGGAGGGACAGGAGGACAATAATTAAAGGGCCTTTTTTTAGATCGCACGAGGATTACTCACCATGAAGGCTGCTAGTGAGTGTCCTGACAGATTTAAGTTTGAGGACATCCCTTTGTCACACTTAATTTGTTTTCCAGTCTGCACGAAAACACAATCACACTTATCAGTGCTAGCGTATTTATCAAATCAGAAACAGGATTCTTTTTTATTTAAGAATAGCTATTGTGCTAATTTGAGCACGTTAAAAAAGACAGGTATTGCTGATATGTTGATAGATTGCACTGTCCTAATTCTATAAAAAGATGTTTTTGCAAAATGTCTCTTTTTTATGTAGGCACAAGGTAACCCTTAGGTTTAGGGCTCAGAAATAATGAAAAACAGATTCAAACCTTAAGAAGGAGTTGAATTGTTTCAAACCAGGAGTCATACAAGCAGCTAAAAAAAAAGTTGAATCCTTGTAGGCTTCATATATTTGAAACATTACGTTGAACTGTGATTAAAACATGAAATGTCATATTATATTATCAAATGTATTTACCTTCCATTACTGACCATAGAATAAGCATTATTCAACAATCTCGTGGCTCAACTTGAACGATGTAAAACTCAACATGAGCCTATAGCATCAAGCAGCCAAACAAAAAAAAGGGGTTTTGTTAAGCGTGATATCAAGGCCTCTCAGTTGTTGTTTACGAAAAAGATATTCATGGCATTAAAAACCCGACTAATACTCACATCGCTGTTGGATAGAATTAGCTGATTGGTGCACTGAAACACACACGAGTAGATACACTGAAGCTACTGCGCTAAAGCCGACTTCATTTATTACCCGATAATATCTCAGATACTTGCAGTTGTGATGTTTATCTGCATAAAGCATTTCATCATTATTTACTTTGATAAAGATGCTATGAAAAGATGAAAGCTGTCACTGAAATTATGTATTTATTATTTGTATTATTGGGCTGATTTTCTGACCTCTCCTGTTATTGTCCTTACTGGTGGTAATGGCTGATGAGTATCAGCAGTAGGCGAGTCTTTAATAATGTGTTTTGGTCAGTGAGTCGTAATTCCTTTTACTAATCTTTGCTTGATACACTGATTTTTGTTTTTTGGTGTACTTTTTTTTAAACATCCATCATATTTCAAAGGGCTTCAAATCACTTCCTGTTTACACCTATGTGTATATATAGCATATAGTAATCTGTATTATAGTGGAACTCCATCTCTGGTGCACTCTAAATACAATAAACTGTGATATGACTTCGCTGTGACTGAAAATGAACTCACACCCACCTCATGGTAATGTATAGTGTGTTTGACATTTGCAATACACTGTTCTCCCTAATAAGCCCTTTGCAGCACCTTGACTTTGACAGCCATCAGTGAATGATTTCAATTACTACCAAACAAAATAATGAATGCACAATGCTGCCCTGAAAACAAACCTTACGACCCTTTTGGCCACAATTTTCTTTTCTTATATATTCGGCACTGGCTAGCTGTTTCTAGTTATACAAAGCAAATAAATTCAGTATATATCATAGGTTAAATAGATTGAAGACATTAATTTGAATATGTACTATATTGATGTGTAGGGCCATACACCAAGGAACGCTCTCAAACATACAGATACAGAGCAGTTGCATTAGGTCTTCATCAGTCTTTAAAAAAATACAATATTCAATCTAGAAATACATTTCTGCCACCCACTTTGCAATATCAATAAGTGCCCATATGGTCCCATTGAAAGAAACCCTTCAACAGGTGTGTTTGCTCACATTCTGAACACTCTCTTTCTGCCCGTGTCCAACATTAGCAGCCTGCGCAACAGCACGTTTCACCTGCTCTTCTCTCCCTCTTAAAACTTGAGTGAATGACAGCTCTTATAGAGAAACAAAAAGCGACTAGCTGTCAAGCTGAGAATGAATAAAAAAAGGGCCTCTCTGTTTTGAGTGCTCAAGGGAAGAGTCTACGCAATTTGGACAAAATTGATATGGACCACATATTGGCCACATGGAGTACAATATCAGATAAGACCATTCACTCAGGCAAATGTTCTGATGTTCATTCTTTAAGCATTACCTTGTTGTGCTCTTACCTTTTTTTTCCCTAGATTGGAGAGCTATGGTGTACAGCATATTTCCTGTCCAGTCCCCTAAAGAAATTAAATCACGGATGTATACAGGAAACACTAATTAGGTTTGATGTCAATTTAAGTCATCCTGAGTGCTGTCCTTCAGCATAATGTGTCCTTGACTTCAGAGAGCAGAGTTCATGTATCCAAGACTCACAAATGGCTTTGTAACCATAGAACCAACATGTTATGATTGGTACTTAGCATGGTTAAAGGCTGCATAGTTGATCTAATAATGGCTCTGCTGAAGGGGGGAGTATGCTGGCTTGTGAATTCCTTTTTTTTCTATCTATTTGGACCATTTGGATGACTCAGACATCACAATGTTAGAAACTGATTTATGCAAAGAGTACTTAGAACAAGTCCCAACACTTTAAAAGCCTTTAAAATGTGTTTTGGGACATTTATTTGAATTCTAAATCCATTGAAGTGGGGTAACAATTGGAGAAATTTCCCTCCACAAAAATAAATTGGTTAATAGAAGAGGTTAAAAGGCATTCAATTGATATTTCCTTAATGTTCTATTCATGATCTGTCATGTTCCATTAGGGGGTTGCTATATCGATTTTCAGCTCAGGTTTTACCAAGACGGCAGCTGTGTGGTTTTTAGTCGATAGATGGCTCTTTGATTAGCAGAGTGGAATCCAGTCTCAGTGTTAACATACAGAAGGCCGTTAAAGTTTCTTAGAACTTAAAAATGAATCATTTTCTTTTTTTATTAACTCAGATGATTTTTGTTTCTATTTAACAAAGTGATCTTTAATTCATATTCCTCTATGCATAGTTGAAGCCCTGTCACTCATCTGGACTCGTCGAGAAATTAGAGCCGAGCCTCAGTTAAGCTATTATCTGGACAACCTGAAAGCCATTACCAGCATTGATGGAAAAGGATTCCCATGGGGGCCTATAGATGGACAGTTACATAGATGGCAGGTGATGAGGTGGACAAGGGAACATTGGGAACGGTTACAGCTCCCATTCCTCATAATAAATTACAGTGCTGGGCTCACTGGAACCTAAATGAATTGAACTTATTGCAGGGTTGTCATTTTGATAGTAGTTGGATGGGCCAAAATCCTAGAAAGAGCGAGGTGGGAATGGTATGAACGCACATTTGTAAGATAAAAGTGTCATGCACCTTGAAAATCCTCACACCGGGCCTTTAACTTACACTAATTCCAGCTAGCTTCCTGGATTCTTTTACTGTTTGGATTTCTTATTTTGTTAAACTGGAAGTTAAACGAAAACCAACACAGTGTAGATTTAAGTTTATTATGTATAATTGTGTGTAGTTATGTTTTGCTGAATAGTATTGTGCTACCTAATGAGCTTACTCTGTTATATCAACGTCAGTGAGATTTAGAGACTAGCTGATTATCATCCTTAGAAAAAATCCTGAAACGTATTAGTTGTAGTACTTGGCAATAATTAAATACAAATTGATAGAGTGAGGGATTGAGTGATTGACTGATGACATTCCTAAGAATGTGAGATCAATTATTACAGTATACATTATATGTGTATACATATGTTTTAAGCTTAAACAGGATTGTACATTTACAGAGAATTATAAGTAATAAGAGTTTGTATTATATTGTAAAAATAACAAGATTATGAAGAAATATTATTTTAAGAGATAACCTCCTAGGCTCCCAGTGACCCTAATATCCCAACAAATATTGTTACAGTGGCCCTCTGATAACATTCAAAAGCTCAATAATTCTTTAAAGCCTGGCTGTCTGCTGAACTCTCAAAGCCTAAAACTGTTCTGTGCAGCTCTAACTGTGGCTAGCGATTGGGGAGCCAAAACATTTATATAAATAAATAACAAGGCCAAGCTTGATTTCCAAAGGCAGTGTACTTTTTGGTGCTTTAACTGGGTGTACTGTATCTTTTTTTTCCTGATTTCCTGCAGCACTGCATGACGAAAAAATATCAGCAAGGCCGCTGAATGTTAGTGAGTAAAATAGGAACTTACAGAGCATCTCCTCCAGAGACCTTAGCAGTCAGACACACAGACACAGGCGATGTTTTTGTTGTTTGTTTGTACATCATCCCTCCCTCATGACATGCAGCCTCGCAAAACCACTCATATTCAGAGTCCTCCACAGTCCAAACTGTCTAACTTCTCCCACAAGGCAGTTCTTGTCATTCTTAACTGGTGGTCAGAATGTTAATTTTAAATTTGCATTCATATTTCTATAGGTATAAAAACTGTGGGGGGAAAAGTATGTATGGGAATGGATATGCTTCATGTGGACAAATAGCAGTACAGGAGATGGTAATATATGACCTTTTCTGATGTCATTAACAAAAGTTAGGCCGGTTACATAGTCAAAGGATCTCAGTCATACAGAAGTCAAATTAATCACAGCACACTCCTCGTGATCAATTATGCAGATGGTCTCAAATGTCATGGTTATATTGTCATTCCTCTCGTATAGCACAGGTAAGCAAGTCCGACAGGCAGCAATGACATCACTCAACTCAGAAAGGAAGGTTTAATTAATCACAACGAATGCTTGAAAGAAAAATGCACTGCACGTCATTGTTCAGATTAAATAAGAACAGAAAATGGTACTATGATGCTACAGTATGAATGTATGTTTTGATTTGCAGATGATAAAAGGCCCATGGCTGATGTAGTGAGAAAACGATGCCTTGTTGATGTGCAATCAGAGATTACAGAAACCCAGATGAGGGAACAGCGCGCTGTCAACAACAGCACGAGCTGCACTGATATGAGGATGTGATAGGCTTCTGATTCAAAAGAGGAGAGACTGTAAAGTGTTTGTTTTTATCACTTCTCTGGATTGAAGAAGATGCAAATTCATATCACTAGAATTTATAATCACAATTCCAGTTTTGCAAACTAAGAGGGGAGAGTAGGTGCATGGAGTCTGGCAAAAGAGAACAAAATGTAGAGGGAGATATATATATATATATATATATATAAAAAGAGAGAGAGAGAAAAAGCATGTTGAACTCTGGTAATACAAAATAGACCAGGCAATGAGAGCAGCCCTAATCTTTTATGGCTTTAGGCTGCAGTTAAACTTTCGGTTTACAAAAATTCAAGCTCATGCATTAAGAGGCTATATGAAGACAGAATAAGTGGACTGGAGAAACAATTCTACCCTTTAAGGCAAAGCGTGACAGACCAGATGAAGGGTAAGGTCACGGTTAATGCTGGGTCACATGGGGTCATCTTTGTTTTATTGTGAATTGTCTGTTTGGACAAACTGTAAAGCTGAAAGTTGTGTGTGTTTTTTTTGTATCTCTTTTAAAAGCTGTGCTAAGTTCCTTTTCCTTATCCAAACCACTCGCTCAACCTACAAATTACATTCATGTACGACAATTATCCCGCAACAACTTGCAGAAATCCCAGTTTGGTATCTGGGGTGACCCTCATCACAAGGACCAAAGCAAGACTGCATAGAACTTCCCCTAAAAGCATCATGTTTTAGTCCTGTATTATTCATAACTACAGTATGGACCTCAATAAAATGCACCCACTTAAATATAACCCGTCTAATTGCCTGTCACTGTGATACTCTTCAAAAGGAAAGTACCATGTTGTTCATTTGTTTCCTGTTTGTTGTAGGTTCAAATTGATGCTCAAGATGTTTTGATGTACAACATGCATTAAATACTTTTCAGTGTTTCCAGTTTCCGACACTAGCACTAGCACAAACAGAAATAGGTCAGCACATTAAAAAAGGAATAATTAGACGCCTTGTGTTATTCTATGAGTAGTAATCAGTTGTAGATTAGGTCACAATCCTGTAGCTGCAGTCACAATTGGACTTTTAATTGAATTAGTTGGTGAGAGAGAAAAACATCAGTAGTGAAAGTTTATAGAAGCAGCCTTTGGAGAGGAGCTCAAGTCAGTGATATAAGCTTTACAAAGGAATAATCTAATTGCTTCCATGATGGTACGTGTTGTAAGACACTTATCCAGTGGGCCACCTGATCTCCAGCTCCCTTTTGGCTCTGTTGCAGTGAAATGCAGTCGGTGAGGAAGTGAGGCTTTCTAGCTGCATCTTCAGCGATCTGCAACACTTCACAGTGGCAACATTGTCTCTGAAGGATTTTAAGTGTTTCCATTAAACATGAGGATTTGTTCCTTTTGACCTAAAAAAAATGAATCACTGCTAAGCCTTGATGCACTGACAGAGTATTGTATTACAGGGTAAGTTAACATTTGAACTGCCCACACAGCAAGTGCAGCTCCTTGGTTCTCCATCAGCTTTACAGTGATAACAGCATGTTGGCATTTATACAGCACTAAAGCTGATTAATCTTAAGTCTGACAGTAAATATGCTCGCGTTTGAGTCATGCACACAGGGGGAAAAGAACCCCGGCCATGAAAACACTACTAAATGGCTCAAGTATATTTTTGAATGATTCTGCTCTCCTCCAAGCACTTACAAATGGCCACTGGCAGAGAAAGAAAGCAGCTGAGGACAGGTATATGGTACATTTCATTAGACACGGAGCCTTAGGGGAGCTGACTACACTATATGTTTGTCACAGAGGATTGATGACTGCTTTCTATAAAAGGTAAATAAATAAATTATTGCAATAATCTCAAAAATGGGACGGTCATAACGTGTACCGCAATAAAAAAAGCTGCGGTCTGAGGCTGCTGATAGAGCTTTAATTCACCATGGAATTTGTCTCATTTATTTATTTATATTTCATTGTGCCGTTTATCCAAATGCTGCTTCAAACATGTTGCTGCAAGATTGGATTCTCTTTAAGCTCACTGGGTTATCAGGTCTACTGCCACCTTTTAAAGCATCCTCTGCTGTTAAAACCTGAAGAGGTGACTAGTGTTTTTGGAGAAATATGTGCTAAAGACAACTTCATTCAAAAGCGTACATTCTCCTTTTCATCCTTAGTATCTTTTTCTAACATTACCCTTTTCATAAATCACAGCAATACAGCAAGAAGGCAGAGAAATAGAATTGGCTTGTTCTTGCTGTTGTAGTTTTAGTGTTGATTGAGAAATCCAAGTATGAAAGAAAATGTGTGCTCACTGTGTGTCGGGTAATGTTGAGTAATATAAGGTGCGCTGTAGTAGGGACAAATAGCAGAAAAAACAACAGTAGACCAGCTTACCTCCATTTGGTAGTGGAGTGGTCTCTGAAGCGGTTACAGGCACACTTGTACGGGAGAGGTTAAGGTGGAAAGGTAAGAAAAAAGTTTGGGAAAATGCCGACGCCTAATGGCCTTCGTCAGGGCGTTAGTGTTGCACTGGTGTGCTGGGATAGAGATGGGTAAAAGCTTCCTTGTTGTGCCGACAACCCAACACGTGACATGTCGCGTCATGTGACGTATTAATACACAATAAACCATGCAACTATTGAGGAAAAGGCCTTGGTGTCAATGTCATCCTTTAATTATGACATTTCTAACTCTAGTTTTAAAAACACAGAGCCAATAGGGTGAAGAGCTCTCGTAACTCTATTGTTTCAGTTTTTGAGAACAAACTGCAAGTTTGTTTTTTTATCACAGTTCAGTTTGGATGTTACGCTAAATCACTGCTTATGGACATTTAACAATCAATGGTGACACTAAGTTATCTATGTGTTGATTTTGGCGCCCCCTGTGGACAAAGATCAGTGAGCTTGATTTGCCATCTTGTGCATTTATTTTGGAAGCTAATGAAAAAAAAGCCATTTCTGTTGAAAAACATCTGTTTTCCAGATGTAGCAAAAATGTATGTTTATGTAAGGTTTATAACTGTGATATATATACCTACTATTCATACATGAAGTTTAGCCTACTTGATGGAAAGTCAACAGCTAAGTCTCACGATGCACGATATCCATCTGAGCTGATCCATCAGGTATGTTGATCAGCTCAATTTCTGTTCCTTTTTGCTTCTAAGGCATGCCGTGCACTGTACCATTATAAAATAAATTGTGGCTGAATGTCAGCTCACACTGTACGACTGAATCGTTTAAGTCGCACAAACAAAGCTCACGTATCATGTGCTCACACTGACCTGAGATCAGGCTGAAATTTGGCCTGACCTTAAAATAAGTCAGACAACTCAAAAATCAGCCTGAAATGGTACCGTGTACACCCGGCTTTGAGTCAATTGTGGCTTTCAATTTTTTGCTCTTCCTGCCTTACATGTAGATGCATTCATAATAGTCCTCATAAGGTACAACTTGCTGCAATTTTCATGAACTTAAAGTAGTAGTCAATCTCCTGACTGAATGCCAGATTTGTTTTTGCAAGTCAAAAGGTGGCATCCATATTTTATTGAGACTTTTTTTTTATAACTATTAACAAACTCTCCATGGCAACCCCTACCTCTTTATTTTTTTTCTGCCCAACAATGTTTAGGTTCTGTCTTTCTTTATTTTGTTTAAATAGCATACGTCTCCAGCTGGTTTAGACTTTTAAATCACAAGCAGCTACTGGAAGCATTGGTTTTGTGTGACATTTTATTCTTAGTAAGTCAGAGCAACATAACAGGGTTCCCATTCTATCCATCATGAGAGTGTGCTGTGTTGAATTGTAAAGCTGACAAACTGAATCCGAAGAGGAAAACATGACATACTAAAAGCTAACTGAAATTAGTCATCTGACTTATTCAAACTGAAAGCTTAAGTGAATATTTCACGTATTTGTTTATTCATTTACTGAAATATACATGGATGTCTTGTACATGATCCTAACAGGATGTAACAGGTGTAATTAACCTATTATGTAGTGTGTGTCTTGAGGTCTAGATTCATGGCTGGGGGGGGATGTCTAAGATACAATGTAAAATGTTAATGAACACAGCTCAAATCAGCCCAGGACCTTTGCAAATTGTAAATTTAACCCATCATTTCAAACCCTCAACAGTTCACTTGAACTGTAGTGTGTTGAAATAAATGTATTAGTGGGAATTGAACAGAGTAGAATGAGAATTGAGATGGTTTTACTGGAGCACCTCTTATAGACCTATTACATTTTCAAGTATGTCAGAACGATTCAATTTAAGCACTCTGCTTGCTGGAAGGAGACCTTTATGGTAAACTAAAGTCCAGACTCTATTCTGTGGGCTCGATACACAGTGATTTAAAATAGACATTGTGTCTATGTTGTATAGTTGTATGGTTTTAAGTATATTTTTTCCTTGAACCTTTATAAATTCTGCAAATAATAAAACTGCTATCATTACTGATGAGGCACACATATGCAAAATTCACATTACTATGTTTTCCTAACACTAATATGTGTCTCCAGTCTGTCTACAAACCCCCCAATTATGAGAAAAGTTCATCCTCTCCGTCTTTTGCCTGCTCCACTTCTCAGAAAATGCGTGCTCAAACAGGCCTTTTGGAGATTTTCCCTTCATGACATCACAAAGGACCCCAGGAAGAATAGTTGTTACTACGGTAACAACTAATGGGGATCCACTGTAAATAAATAAACCCCTCCCCCAGGTGGGTGACACTCCCTCAGCTAGGTGTTTGTTCTGCCCGAGCAACCTAAGCCCTTCCAGACAGGGGCGTGGTCTAACACGGCTCACTTTCATTTAAAGCTACAGACACAGAAACAGCCTGTTCTGAGCAGGGCTGAGAGAGAGGGGTTTATAGGCGTGATCAAATACAGGATCAGAGATCATTTTTAAGAGGAAATTTCACAGACATGTTGTGGGGAGCTCTAAGACTTATTTAAACATTAAAATGATCAATGACATTACATTTTTTGAAAATGTCCACTGAATCAAATACTCTCTGAATCAAACTAATTATGACATAAACAAAAGGCAGTTTTAATTACGACAGCAAAGTGATAAAAACATTGTTACTGCCAGACTAAATTAAAATGCTGATGTTCAAAGAGAAAGATAATGACATTACAGTAGTACTAACTCACTCCATCTGCTGTGAGTACGCACTCCATAACGGTAAGGCACACTTGTTTTCCCCAGAGCAGCACTTCTTTGATGAAGAAAGAACATAATTATATATATATTATATCTTTGATATATTTCATAGTGGAGTAAAATCAGGTTGAGGACTTTATGAACAGAATGTAGAAGGGATGCACCGATACATCGGTTCAACATCGTTATCGGTTGATATTGGCCCTGTAGACAGACATCGGCAAATCATCAAATAATGTGGCATGAACTGATGTCAGTAGCCGATGTTTATTTGTTTAATTTAATGCCAGCATCTAGTACACCTGACTACTGATTCAGAGAAGATGTTTTTTATTGGGCAGATGAAGTCACCTGTTGAACAAACTTTGACTTGATTTCATTGTAAAACATGAAATAAAATGTTGGCATTGTGGGAGTCTTACACCTAAAGAAGTCATGAAAAACATATCGATATCGGAATCTGCAATCGACTAAACTGACATTTCGAACATGGGTATCAGCCCTGATTTTTCATATCGGTGCATCTCTAGAATGTAGATCCTTTTCCAAGTAGTTGATAAAACATTTGTTGGATTTTTTTTCTATTTTGAGCTCAACAATAGCTACATGGGAAAATGATATATTTAACAGTCATGCCTCTAAAATGAGGTTGCTACAAAGGCTGCACCACACAAGATGAGCTTCTCCAATGCCATTAAAAGCTAAATCTATCATCTGACCTGCATAAACATGGAGCTCTGTCTTACTCTTCTGCAGATAAATGACCACAATAATGCTGCCCAACAACAGCAACACAAATCATCTATCTGGGAATGGAAACACAAGTTTAGTCTGTATTAGGTCATTTATTCACACTCTGACCTGCTTATACCCATGCAGCCTCATCTTGTTAATCGAGGCTCTGCCTGCCCTCAATGGAAAGAAGGATGGGCGACAACAGATTGTTTTTGAGTTCATCATAGGGACAACACAAACAGACAGAGAATGATTTCCTCATCAGTAACTGCAGGTCATTTACTGTCTCCAATCCAAATGAACTAAAATGTGGGAATGATGGAGAAAAACCACAGGGAGCGACCTCCCACAATGCCTGTAATGTGTCTTAGTTTCACTGTGATTGTATCAAGAAAGAAAGAAATATGTCACTCATAACATATTGATCTGATCATGACAAACCTAAACTCTTACTCCACAATATGACTTTGGTATCGCCTGCTTTGCTCAGTATCTACAGAGTTGTCTCATGCACTGCAAAGACATGATTATGCCCATTATTGTCAAATTTAAAAAAAAAGTAGCAGTGCCCACACTGGGTTTCCAGCTGAGACACATGCACAGGCCTACAATAGACAAATAAATGAGAGGTTCTGTGCAATTCAACCAGTGTTATAGTCGGACCTCAAGTAATGGTTGAGTCTCGAATGCCCAGTTCTCAAGTCTGAGTAGAGTCTGAGTCACTAAAGAAGAATCCGAAAGTCGATTTAAAGTGATCCACACTACATGGTTGCCAGTCCAAGTTGAGTCAAAAATCGGCAGGAGCCTCCTTTCCAGCACCCCGGAACAAACTTTGGCTGAGTAGTGTGATATTGTGAAAGTTGGAGCACATCCTCTGGCCCCTCTTTTTTTTTAAATGGGAACCACTACCCCGGTCTGCCATTCCACAGGCACTGTCCAGGAACTCCATGCAACACTGAATAGACGCGTCAGCAAAGAGAGCTCAGCAATGACCAAAGCCTTCAGCATTTCAGGGCACATCTCATTTTACATTGGCAACCTAGGTCCGAGTCATCAGTGCACAAGTTCTGAGTTGAGTCACCAGTCTTGAAAATCAGGGCTTGAAAATCAGACTCAAGTAACTTTCCAACACTTTTAAATAAATCTCAGAGGTCCCCAAGTATTTTGCTCAAAAACCACTCTGATGCTGTATTTTAGCATACCTTTAAACCTCTGCTCTGCTCAAAACAGGCTGTTTATGTGTCAATAGTTTACATGCAAGCGAGCTGTGTCTAACAACGCACCTCCCTGGATGGGCTTGGGTGGCTCTGGCTTTCTTGCACCATGCCCTATTGTTTATGGTGAGAAGGCAGACTGAGAGAGCAGAACAAACACTTAGCTGAGGGAGTGTCACCCACCTGGGGAAGGGGTTCCTTTATGAAGTCAAGAAGAGAAAATCTCTAAACAGCCTGTTTGAGTACACATTTTCCGAAAAGTGAAGCAGGCAAAAGACATAGACACGTGCTATAGATGTGATCAAGGACTCATATCTCTCTCTCCTTCCCCCCTTGTCTGACAATTATAAGCTACTAAGTTCTATTAGTGACTATAGGCTACTGTAGCTCAGCGTCTCTAACTTTCCTTCAGTCTCCTGCTCCGTCACATCTTTCCGAGATGTTTAGCTGCTCCTCTGCCTCTCGCAGTGACAGTGGTAATCATTATCAATGTAGTTCATTTGCCATGATGGCTGCAAGGCGTAGTGAGATTGTAGTATGTATCTGTACCATGAAAACAAAAAAATTAGCCGCTGAAGCTAGCTACAACCCATTAGCCGGTGTGAGACAGTTTGGCTAACCATGGCTGTCCACCGGCAGCCCCAGAGGAGCCAGGGCACGAGATTGGAAAACATAGCACTGAACAGAAGAAGCCTTTTCTTTTCTAACGGTTGCTCTCTTTGTAATGTGAATCATGTCATGTACAAGTACACATGTATGTCACATAGAGGAATACTTACAATAGCACTGTAATGGTGAAATGTAGAGGCATCCCTCAGCAGGCACTAGAGCACTTAAAATAGCCTCAGACACCTCACACACACTACATAATAGTGTTGTAGTCAAGACCACACTAACCGAGACCACAAAATACCCGTGACCAAAGTGCTCCGAGACTGAGACAAGACCCAAGACATTAGGGGGCGTGTCACTAACTTAGACTGTATCACCGGGAAGGTTGCGGCCTTAAACGGGGGATAAAAATCTAATGATGAATTAATTGAAATTATTTGTTCTGTAAGAAAGGGGCATTTTTCTTCTAATCACAGTGATGACGTGGTGGTCTTGACCAGTCTTGATTTAAAATCCGGAGTCTGCCCAGTCTGAGGCCGAGTAAAAATGCTTTGGATTTCGAGACGAGCCCAAGACCTCCAAAAAGAGGTCTCGAGACCGATTTCGAGTACTACAACACTACTTCATAATACTGTCAGTGTGCAGAAACAGATCTCCTTCTTTCAGGACAAAGCGTACTGTATGTCTAGCTTTGTGCCCTCTTCCATAAGACGTGTTAAAACATCAGCTCTCACTCTAACACCCCCCTTCCCCCTTAAAAGCAACTACTTATATATTCATTCATGGATATCTTTTTTTGTCTTACTCGTTGTTATGATGATATTTTCAGTCTCTATTAAAACTGCACTTTTTTGTTGTCTACTTTTTCTTTGTATGTCTACAAACTTCTATGTTGTTATTGCATTGTTGCTTTTATACCAATGAAGTTCCTCATGGATAAATAAAGTTATTTGAATTGAGCAAACAGCACAAACACAGACAAACTCTAAACAGATAGTTTGACGAGCTGGGCTTGATAAATAATGGGGGGGTAACCGAGCTGATGATTGACAGCGAGGGTCAAGCAAAGCTGTGCACTACAAATACATATGCCAGCCAAGATGCAGTAGTTGCAAAACAACATGTGGTCGTTATCTTACAGTACCTTTTCTCCTGATCAGGGCACCTGCCATTGGCGCCTGACCTTGTCTATTGTATTCACTAAATTACATTTTTAACCAAATTTGGTGAGTGGCAGGTGCTAATGTTGGATCCTGGTTAAATGTCAATTGAAATTGATATTGGTGGTCAATCACTGAATAAAACACCAAACAAATTGGCAATTTGATGTTATCAAGCAGCTAGTTGGTACTATAAGAATATCTAAACTAGAGTGTGCCAAACCAATCAGAAAGTAGATACATGTTTGGCCATACTTTTTAAAATGATGTTATGACCTGCACTTAAAAATATGCACAGCTAAGTTAAGTTAAGGGTTTACATTCATGAAACTCAGATGAACTCGTAGTCTCTCATCTTGTCTTCAAAGAACAGTGCTAGAAAAAATGCGTGCACACCTTTTTTATGACAGGCAGGCTGGTCTTTATTGGGCGGGTCAGTCGTACCACCAGCAATTATCCTCATTGATTTGTTTAAACCTCAAGGGCCCCTTTCTTTCAGTTCCTTTTGGGATGCATTAACAGAGGCCTTGGATGTGTTGGTCCCTCAGTCCCTATAGCGGAGAATGGACTTTAGTCATCATATTCACTCAGGATAAATCACCAAGGAAAAATATTGTTAGAGCTATTTTAATTTAATTCATAGAACATTGGCAAACTTAAGCTTGATGTTTAATCACTCTGTTTTTTAATGAGAGGGAGAACATTGTTATTCCTTTAGAGGACTGAATCTGAAGAGTGTGGACTTGACACAATCAACAAGGACTATTACTTTAAGTGTTTTTTATCCATTTTTCGTAATGTGTTTAACTGAAGGGATTATTTTAAAGGGAAGTCAAAAGAGAAAATAACTTAAATATTCTCTGTCAGTCTTCTCTAGGACCCTGATGCTCTGCCCATTAGATCAATACTTTACTGATGTATCTGGAAGTGCAATTGCAACCAGAGCCCCCAAGGGAGCACAGCCACAGCTCTGTGCTCAGCACCAGCCTCCCTGATGACCTGGAGACTTGGCCCACAATTGACCTCAGAGCTAACCACCAGGCCAATTAGCACTGGCTCTCCCCAGGGCCTACCTATCCGCCGCACACGTTATCAGGATGCCACACAGCTCAAGCTGAGGTCTGACTCCCACTCAGGATTTGACCACAGAAAACCACCAAGTCCCAGGTGACTTGTATCTTAACCATTTTTTTGTATACGGTACGACATTTGGTCATATGTTTTAAATATAATTGTGTTTATAATAGTGAAATGTGTATGAATTAGATAACTGAAAGCCTCTACTTTAAATACAAGCCTTATTCAGACCACAAAACTTACTTGAAAGTCAGTTTAAGTTTGAAGATGACTTCACACATAACTCACTGGCTTCTTGCAACTCCTGCGAGCTCCATTAATTAATGTTGACTAAAGCAGGCCTACTCAACAGCAGCTTTTTAAATGTTCTATGGCCCATGAGAGACTGCCTGTCTGCAATATTAATAATATTATAGTGGGAATGAAAATACAGCGTGTCCCCAAAGCACACTTTTAGCTGGGCTGTAACTGCAGCTGTTCGTACCCGATGTATTTCTGTACAATACCACGTTGGTTTTGAACTTATTAATAAACCACATAATTAAAAACAAGCTTCTCCATCAAACAACTGACTCATCTACTGTAAAACAGATTACGGGGGGAAACAAGTTAAAAGCTGTGTTCCAAGGCATTTTAATGAAACGTACTGCTGATGGATAAAGTTGACAGAGCACACACACACAGAGAGGGAACAGAAAGAGGTGGGGTGGGGCGTTGTGTGTGAAGAGTGAATGAATGTGTGTGTGTGGGGGGGGGGGGTTCAAAGTAAATAAATTAAGATTTTTGTGAGGAAAACAGAAATAATAAAGTGTGATTATTGTGATCAAACACATTACCACTGAACAGAGTGTCACATTCAAATGTTTGGCATAAGAGGTCATTCAGAACCTAGAGGCCCTCACAGGCACAACACTTTCAGAAAACAAGGTTTGGATGTTTAAATTTCATTTACCCAGTCACACATTTACACACACATCTACAGGCCCTTTCTGTGAACTGGCTCCAGGTCAAGTCTTTCCTTCTGGATGGTTTCTGCTGTAAGTGGTACTTGGAATAATGGCAATATATATATGTATGGTTACTAAAAGCTACCACAAATTCTCTACAGCCATAGGAATCTCCTCTCAATGACTGAGCCAGTATTGCAATAATCTTGCAACACTAGTGACATGCAGACCTTTTCATTAAAAAAAATAGTGGCGCTGTCTCTGTGCCTCTCCATTAACCCAACCATTTAAACCTGAAAAGGTTAAGAACAAATGTTTTCAAAAAATGGTATCCATTTTGGCTGTCTACAAAAGTGAAACTGACCTCTTAGAGAGAAAATAAGAATGATCTTGAGAGCTTGTGGGGTTCACTTTACACATATTGTAGCCGAAAAAGAAATATCTAACTGCAACTATCTTTTTCTGATTGATAGTTTGATAGAAACATCACAAAACTATATGTTAGCAAATTGTTGATTCATTGGATGGTAAGTGGGGGGATAAAATGTTCTGGTTAATTAGGGTGCTTTTCTTTTTTTCAGAATAAAACAGGGCATAGGTGAATGATGTCATTGACAAAGGAGTCAGAGACAACAAGTTACAGAGGAAATAAGCAGTTCTGGTTAAATTGTTAAAAACAGTATTGTGTTAAACGAATTGGCTATGGGACCTTGCTACAGTAAGTCATCATTATTATCAACATTATGATTTGCATTATAAGGCATCAAGTACGGATTATTCAAAAAACCACAGACCTAAGATCTGTTTTCTTCAACAGCCCACTGCATGAGGGCATAATTAGTCCTGTCAAAACCCAATCTGACCAGCTAAAGGCCACAGATTTAGAGAGCTGGCCTCTGCCATTTATCTGGTCTGTTCAGTCCTTGATACCCTCAATGAGATGTTCCATGTTGAAATGTGGAGGCAATATGAGGTTTGTTACCAGGGATTTCCAATGGGCATTGACACACTTAGCCCAGTGAGAAGAGAATCACTGCTTTGCTACCTGAAAGAGTTTGTTTAAATCCCAAACCAATGGGGTGATTACTTAGAAAACAAAAAGACTGACAAGATGGCTGTGTGAAGTTTCCAAAAATGTATGTCGTCCATCCATTGTTCGACGCAAACATTTTTCATCTGAAGGTGTCGAATTCTAAGAAGATAGCTCTCAATCAGAAGCACAAAATATTAATGAGCAACAAAAGCCTTTTGCTAATTGCTAAAGCCCATTGGATGCTCAATGAATAGGGATCTGCAGAACACAAGGCAAAGACACTTATTGAAAAGAACTAAGTTGGAGTAAATGTGAACACCACCTATGATGTGATTGGGCCATTGTGGAAACGACAATGCTTTTTGTACATAATGACATTGCCAGTCCCATTAACTGTATGAGAGGAGCTGTTCTTGCGAAGACCAAATTAAGCCAGAGGAATAGAAGCTGAGACTATCAAACCACCAAAACAGACTACCAGTCAAAACGACCATAGAATTTGACATCAATGCGGTGATTGACCATTTTGCTTCAAGTAAAAAAAAAAATCAGGCAGATTATTCTACTGTAGCTGTTGAGTATACCATTCTTTGTGGATATGCAGGTACATGACAAATCAACGTTAATGTGTTAAAATGACTTTTTTTGAAAGGCTGGGGAAGAAATGCATCAAATGGTTGCAAGCCAGGAGTCCAGCCTGCAAGCATGATCCACGAGTGAATATGTTCTTTCTTAGGCTTGACACCATGTGGACTAAATGCATTAATATTGTAAATAATCATCAACAGCTGAAAGTAGGCTACTTCTCTGGTGTGCTGTGTGACACAGGCTAATGTAAACTACAGCAAGTAGGCAGCTGCTAGTCAGCAGGTTTTGTGTATTCATGTTTTTTTTAGTAATATAGATTGACTTCACTCAACCATATTTAACTCTTTACAGTGATACTGCCATTTTTACCAACTGCAACATTTAGTTTTGATCGCCTATAATCTTCACTTTTCAAATTGACTTTTGTACACCTTGATTTTTAACCCTTAGTATTTGAATCACTCTATTTAGTGGCACCGATGCTGGTCACTACATACAATATTCCGCATAGTATGATTCAACCCACATGTCAGGATCTGGCATTTGTCGCCTGCTGTTCTTAGCAGACATATTATTTTGAATGGAATTGTGAGACCTGTCATTGTTGTTTCCATTGGTAATCACAGATCTTTTATTTATCCAGTGCAAAGTAAACTAAAAGTGCCAATCTGAGTCTGCATGGTTTCAGATGCTGTATGCTTTTAAATCTTTGCAAAGAAGGGTTTTAACTTGAAGAAGCATCAGTCACATACGCTTTTCTGTCCTGAGTATAAAGGGTTACATTCACTATTACCTCACCAGAGAGCAGATCCACATACTAATGTTGAAGTCAAATTGATCAATCTGTTGTGCCAATAAGTGCTACTCCCCTGGGCCTCCCTTCACCTGTTGTTAACAATGTTCTCTTAGGGGATTCTGTCAAGTGCTGACAGAGGAAAAAACATATGGCTGCCTTCATCTGTTAAAGCCGCATGAGAAAAATCCCTGGGAGGCTAGTTTGACCCTCTCCAGCAGTCTTCAAACCGCAAATTAAACAGAAATTGTTTTCCTACCTGAAGGCACTGAGATTCCCTGATGTCTTTGTGCTTAAGGGAAATTGTAAGACAGTTCAAGACAAGGGAGGCCAAACGCTTCGGAGAACGACATAAATGATTAACAGATCATTCAGCAGCTGTCAGTGAAAAGATGAGATCATATGATTTTCAGCAATCCCCAAAAAGCTTATGATCTACTCTTATCTTTTTGTAATTGTATAATTTGTCCCAATTATAAGCTTTTTGAAGTGGTTTTTGATGGCTTTTAAACAAAATTACATTAATAACAAATACCAAGGTTTGTAATTATTTGAATTAGAATATGTATATAATTTTTTTCCTCCTTGTCGTGTCCCTGTCATCCCTTTTCCTTGTGATGATCTGTATAACTGCTTCAAGACAGATCTACAGAGAGCGCAGAGGTTGTTTGACGGCTGATGGTTGCCTGTGGGCTGTACAGTTCTAGTGGTGCTTTCTAGCTGTTTGAAGTGAGCTGCTTATGTGAGAGATGAAAAATTCATGAAAAATAATTGAGAATAAGAGCCCTCTCTTATGCAAAGGTTAGTGCAAAAGAGTAGAGATACTCTACACGCCACCTGCACTGGTCCTCTCCCTGTGTCCTCTGCTCTTTTTCCTTTTTAACATGTGAAATAAAGGTGAAGCCATTTCGCTGATGAAGCTTAGGAATTTTTTTGCCTTCATGCATGAGAAAAGTCTAGCATATTATAATACTGCAGTGCTAAAGTAGGTTGGCATACAATCAAATTAGACCTACACACTCCTTTTGGGAACACACAAATCTAAAATACTGTTTACTATTTTCGACCGTCTTTAGTTATTTGCTACATGCACCAGCATACCGTTTTGTTTCAAATGTTGGAAGAAATCAAAACAATATGGCCATGTATGATACGTGCAAATAAAAATGGGGAGTAAATAGACATGGAATTGTAGAAATGGGTCCTGAAAGGTAATCAGAGAAAGATAGAAGAAACCAGTAACTCCTCCAGGAAGGAACCAGCCATTTTCAATGGCACTTCTTATTTCTATTCTCCACGCTTTAAAATCCTGTCAAGCCTCTCTGAGACAGACACCAGCTGCATTTCATGCTATTCTTTGTACAACTGAGGGGTTGCCCACTCACTTTATACAAAATGGGATGGTTCTATGCTGCATTTACCTCTGCTGTGTTTTTTGTCTTTCGACTATGTGGTTCAAATGGAATACATCTATCACTTCTCTCAGTTCATTTTTGTTATTCCAGATATCAAGTGAGTTCAAGATTTCGGCAATTTGAAAAAAAAAAAATTAATACCAGTAATAAATCTTAATTCAAGTGTTTTTAACTGTTGTTTCATGAAATGAAATGTTTTATAGTGTATGAGGAGCTTCTTTTTGCATAACATCTAACAACTAGAATGGGAAATTCCTGAAGAAATTTCAGTAGTAACTACAGCAGCATACTTACACTTCTGCCCGACTCAATTTAGTGCACTGACCTAGTCATTGATCCACTCTCACTTGACTTTTCACCCTCCTGGCACCCCAATAGCAGAATAACCTTCCCTCTGTATGTAGAATTATAAAATAATCTTCAGCTGGAGTGCACATCTGAAAACTCTCGCCTCCTCAAGAAATATCAGTCAATGTCATTCTACTCCCCACTGAATGGTGTTCCATCTGCACTTGGTTTTATTTCTGAAAAAGATATATTTAGTTGCCTAAGACTGGTCGGAGCCTCACAACTTTGTGTAGCATTGATCATGACAGTTTGTGCCCTCTAAGATGAAGGTTATTTTTTATATTGAAGAGAACACACAGATATAGACATTCATTAGCTCATGGCACTCACACTCTTCCTACATCTATACATGAAAGTACTCACAGCAGTCAGAGCACTTAGAATCATGTAAGTCCTTGTTCAGACATCGTCTCCTGAATCCAGACATAATGTGTTCATCCATGGATTATATTGAAGCAGGCTGATGTTAATGAGGGAAACAAATGCATTTGACGTGAACAAATACATTTGAATCACATCGTTCTTTGTGGTACATCAATAACAATTGAAGTCTCACGAGACAGACTACATTAACAGCCAGTGGCTAAGATTGGGCACATTTTGTAAATATTAAACTAGAACACAGATTGTAGGATTGATATAATAGTGTTTGATTGTTTTTTTTGACTGGGCTACATTACACACCAAGAAACGAACCATCATGTTATTAGTTCAACAACATAAATTGCCTACTCTGCTTGAGATGCTAATATAGATCTAATAAAAAGATTTTTTGTGTAAAAAATCAAATTACATTACATAAATACGATTTTGTCCTGATTTGAAATATTGTTGCACTAATGAAATACACAGAGTGAAAAAAAGACTGTTGTTTATATTGACCAGCTCCGATTAAGAGTTAAGGTTCCATATTTGATTATATAAGCTGTTGTATATATATAATGAAAACAGGAAACTGTGCCCTAGCAAGGCCCCGGAGCTGTCATCAATCATCAATGCATATAAGTGCTTTTTCTTGAATCTGATCTGGATCAGATCCAAAATGAAATGGGTTTTTTCTTCTCCCATGACACTCTGTCCAACTAAATTTAATTTAAAAAAACTATCCCTTAGTGTCTTTCTGTAATCCTGCTAACAGCTGATTTGTAAAAATAACCTTTTTTAAGAAATCAGCGAATAACCAGATGTCAATTGGGGTGTTTTTCTTTTTTAAATGTTTATTATTGTACTATTTTGGCCTTTATTTTAGAGACAAGACAGTGGATAGAACCTGAGCCGCCCGCTTGGAGGACCACAGCCTCCGTACATGTGACGCACGCAGTAGCCACTAAGTTACAGGCGCCACTGGGCGCAATCCCCAAATTATTTAAGCCTTCAAGTGAGATGAGATCTAAGAGAAACTAAGAGACAAAAGAAAGCTGTTAGTATAAGACGTCAACAGACATCAAATGGTTTGGTTTGGTTTGGAGGAGGAGAAACAAAGCATTTTTCTTGGTGGAAAATTGAAAAGCTTTTATTAAGTGTCTTCTTGTTAAATGCCTATTCTCCTTTTTTTTCTTTCATTTCTCTACTTTGAAGAAAAACTCATTTTTTAAGCACCCTTAACAGTGTTTTCCTTTGTTCTGTGTGCTCTTTCCAGGAATGTTGACATATGTAAAGAGGCTAATGAGTGTACCAGTCATCCAGGAAGGCACGTTGCTTTCATGCTTTGATGTAAACATTTGAAATGTCAACCCGGTCCGTAGCTCTGCGTGGGTAAGCTCCAACACAAATAAGACTGTCAATCCTTTGCCTTTGTGCGTGAGTGTATTAATCTGAGAGACATGCCTCTGCCCTGTTGTGGGTTTGTTTACTTTATCACCAAGAGCACCTACCACTGTCTTACACTGCCCACATTTATCCCTGTTCACTTCTTATCAAAGATCCCTGAGGTGTGACACCAAACTATTCTCCTTATAATGCTCCATTTCTGTTTTCATCATTCTTGCATGAAATTGGCTATTAGATGCTTCTTTGGGACATATAGGGAGACTTAACACTTCAATACAACATTGCTTTATGTACTAGAATATGTGCTGGAAAAAATGCTGAGAATATGACAGCTAAGTACTAAAATTCCTGACCAGGATGAACCTGACACACACAATGGGGAAAAGGAGTCATGGCCAGAGAATGAGGGAGAAAAAGACAGCCTCCTGTGATGTGTCTTAAAACCCAATACAAATGGCTTCCAATCACAGCAAGGACATTTTAAGGAGAGAATAGGTCCTTCCAGTTTGATTTACTTTGAAGCCCTCACTTATCCCTTTGTGGTGATTAGCATGGGTCTTTGGAGTGCCCGACCCCACCCCAATCGTGTTAGCACAATCAAATTTCTGGGCACTATAAAAGTTGCCACGTGCCAGCTAGCTAATCATGAACAGAGAAAGGGAGGAAGAATTATCCATGAGTATTTGGCTGCTTGAAACCCACATACTGGGTCAATCATCATTATCAAAGCCCATCCTTCTGGGCTCACCAGGGATTATAAAAAGAAGGGTTGATGAACAGGGTCAGTGTAGGAGAAAAAAGAAAGTGAACAACAAAAAACAACGTCTCTCTCTCTTTGCCTTTCAAAGTTCAAATGATGGATATAAATTGCTGCTTTCAAATTAAGTCTCCCTTCCTTACTCTTCCATCAAAGACATGTTATTACTATGTGACAAAATGACAGTGTTACTCTCAGTTGTTTGTCCATCAATGGGAGCTTCTGGAGAGGTAACAACCACATTCAAAATAGAAGTTTGAGTCCCTTCCAAAGTCTCACAAAAACTGCTGAGATACATAGACTGACTTCATTTTTACTGCACAAGTTTTGTGCATTGCTTGTAGCTGTGGGAGAGAAACCTGTTTCACTGCAATATATTCCAGAGTATATAAAAAGCTCTGTAACAAATCTGTCAGCCTCTCTTTAACCTGACTTTTTTTGTATTTGTTCCCACATGTATCACTGGAGCAGATGTAGATTTAACGTATTTTTTCAGGTTACTCATTGGGGTGCAAGAACAAGGTTTTTTATGTTGTTTAAAGTTGGAGTAAAGAAGCCATCTGTTCTTAATTGTAAGCATATTCACAACATTTACCAAACCTCTACTCTTCTTCTGATACTATGTCTCCCCACTTGGGGTTTTCCATTTTCTTTTCCTTTAGTTTCATGGAAATGAGACAAAACTCCCAAGATGTGCTGAAATCACTAAAGCATGCTCACACAGTAGGAACATCCACTTTGTTTTTCAAATATAAGGTTATATGACCCCTTACGGTTAAGGCTCACTGTTCATATTGTACTAGTAACTGAACTGGAAACACATGTATAAGCAGAAAAATGTGTTCCCAGCGTGTGTACTGTGGGCTTATATGACATGTAATGCAATATTATGACCTAAAAAGGGTACTCAGACTGCAGAATGCATAAGTCAACTTTTACAGTTTGTTAAAGATTTTAGTATCTCAGCCTGGAAATTTTCCATCAGTTTTGCCTAAAATAAAAGGTGTTCCGCAAGGAACTTAATATAAGTAATATTGTATCGTTGTAGCTTTCTGTAATATATCTTTAAAAGGAGTACTCTATTCCATATTTTACTGAAGGTGTACAACTCGATGTTGTAAAAACACACCTTTGTTTGAGGGTCTTCAATTTACGATTTTAAACTGGAACTTAATGTAAGCAAAACAAAGTTCATGCATATTTAGGACCCCCAAACATATGCTGTGGCTTCCACTCTCAAATACTTAACATGAGTCTTTCACACTGTCCTTTGCTCATTTACCAGAGATTCAAATGACACTTGGCAATGCATCCATACAGCATGTAACTGTCTGTGTGTTGGTCTTCTCCAGCACTGAGGCAAGATTAACACATTTTCTGATCTATTCATTCCATACTGAATGTTAAGAAACTGGAATTCTTTACAAATAGTTTCAAGATCAGCATACATTTCTTGTGAACACTTCTTGTGGAAATCCAATGGAAATGTGCAGCTTGCAAAGGGAGAAATGCTGTATTGTAGTTGTACTTATGTAATCAGAGTTTAATGTGTAAGTTGCTCTTTTGGCAGATAAATCAAGTTTTAGGTAAGCAAGATGTTCTCTAATGTAGTAGTGTAAGCCTATGTAACAGTAAGGTTATTGTGGATTTATCACGCTTTTTAGATGCCAATTTATGAATTCAATATTTTAGTTAGGGAAGGTCATAACAAGCTTAGTAGTAGTCGAACCATTATAAACATATGTCCATCCAACAGTCGTCCCTCAGTAGTTTAACTATTGTGAGCAAACCGTAAGAAAAACTGCAGTGGGAGACCTTCATCATGTTAATGTTGAATGAAATCTGTTTACAGGTATTCCCTAATTAACCTTAACGCACACCTTAACATATTAAACTATGAAAAGCACCTTGATTATGCTTCATTGCCATGGAAATGGAAATATGTATAATCTATACCTGCAACAGCTCTATAAAAATGCAGTATGAAAGTCTTAATTTTGGGGCGGCAGTAGCTCAGTCCGTAGGGACTTGGGTTGGGAACCGGAAGGGTCGCCGGTTCAAGTCCTGATGCAGACCAAAATATGGAAGTTGGTCTGGTAGCTGGAGAGGTGCCAGACCACTTCTCGAGCACTGCCGAGGTGCCCTTGAGCAAGGCACCGAACCCCCACAAGCTCAGGGGGCGCCTCCTGTGGGCTGCCACCGCACTCTGACATCTCTCCATTAATGCATGTCCACAGGTCTCGTTGTGCATGTGTGTGATTCAGGCCTGTGTGTGTGAGAAGCATGTCTCTAAAATAACAGAGTGCGAACCAGAATTTCCCCTCGGGGATTAATAAAGTATATGAAATAAAAATAAAAATAATGAAAACAGCTGGATGCTAGACATGGTTTCATCTTCTTCATTTAAGCTATTAATTCTTATATGGTTAAAAATAGATAGTACATATAAAACAATGACAGCCATGATTGGATGAGTCCCTGACATTTTGTTTACAGATGTCACCTTGGTGGTACTCCTGTGTGTGAGCCTTGTTTTTGTGAAGATGTGTGCTCAGGGGAAATCTGGGAGTAGATAGTGAGGACAATATTTGGCAAGAGAGACATCTGACAATCCTCCAGCACTAAACCTGTCACACTGTCAAAGCATCCGCAGAACTCCCATATCTCCAGGCACTGAGTATCGGCCAAGAGTGAGAGTAAAAAAAAAAAATACATATTTATTAGTTTATGTGAAATATAAAAGCACAGAACTACACAACCTAAGATATTGTGTTCCTTGTGAGTCTGAGGAGAAACTAAGCAGTAACACCATGTTTGAAGAGCACAGTCAGGCAGAGAAGTATATGCAGTAGAATAGCTCGATGGGGTGTTTTGTTTGAATGAATTGAACCTTGTTATTGGTAAATGATTTATAAAAGTGTCTTCTCAGTTTATATATGTGTGCATGTTATACAGGCTCTTACATCAGAAGCTCATTAACATGCCTATGCTATCCTGGGATGACCAATGAGCCCTGTCTCTACTAGGGCAACATTTAAAATATTGACATTTCTCATAAGGTACCCCAGAAGGGGAATGGATAATTATATTTGAAGGTGCTCCAACTCCCAAATTTAAGACGTCAGTTAAAATCTAGTCTGGCTGTTCATATTATAGGTCCATTGATTGAAGACGATATATTTATTCAATCATTTCTAAAACAGCACTTACTTTTCATGAAACAAAGTCACAACCAAAGTTATATAGCAGCCTTAAGGACTTTATCTGAGGTGTTTCCAAAAATGTCCAAGAGCATAAAATGTAGCTGGTTTATGTGTATTATGAGAAGCAATTTAAGGTTGGCCTTCTGCATGATGCACATAAGGACAAGTGGGGGGCATGAGACTAAGAGGGATTTATCAATTGAGAAACTGGTAAGCATTATCATGACTGAAATCTGCATCTGTTTCTTGTGTCGACTACTTGAATAGAACAGAGAAAATCTTTGTAACACTTTATATTAAGCAAGGTTAAATAAATTCACTTTTCACAAGGTAGAAATATCCCTGTTGCTGAACTGCTTACAGCATGCATTTCCACACTGAGAGAAACATAAATTCTGCTGAAGGTCAATTTACATTTTTATTCAGCTGCATCATCACAATTTTATCTGCTTAAAATAGTTGCAGTTGAGGGACATATTTCCTCAAAGCCCCAGAGTGTGTGTAAACACAGTTTCTGCATGTTTTGAAGTGATTTGCATCTTATTAATATGCCTTAGCTGTTTGAGGGCTGAAATATCATTACAGTCTTACTATCCACCTAACCCAACTTAAAGATTATAACGCTCTGGCACTACTAATAGGTCTTATCCTTAATCAGAATATGCCACCTGAGAAATTGCTACCTGCGGGGTGACATTTAGCATCACACATTTGCCGATGAAAGGGATGGAAAGTCTGAGCATCAGCAGGTTGCATGCATGTTGGGTCCTCAGCAGCACCTCCGTCTGTTTCCCTGGTAATGCAATTTGCCTTTAATTTCCTAATGTTCCTTTAATCACCAAGCCGGGTGGATGAAGGCTAATAGAGGGGTCACAAGTTCGAGACTGTCCCGAGGAATGGGTTTAATGGGGAACAGAGAATGCAAACTGCATTATAAAACACAGCTGCTTCTTCCTAACAGCCCCAGTCATTGTCTGGTGTACAGAAACAATGAGCTATAGTTATGGTGATGAGAATTCATGTCACACTTTCTCTCTCTTTTAATTCAAGCTAACGCCAGGCATAAATCTCACAAGTATACAGTAAACATTCAATCTGGATAATTACATATCACCAATATTCTCCTTAATGTCATGTACTGGACGACTCAATGCAAAATGTTACATATATGTTTAACTAGGAGTTTTAAATGCCTAAATAATAATGACTCTCAGTAAAGCAACAAAGCAAAAAGAAGATTTAAGGGAGCACTATGTCAGATATCTTGTGAATTAAATCAAGTAATGACCTCACTACATCATCAGACATTTAGGAAACATGCTATGTTAAAGTGCTGGCTTCTCTGTCAACAAATCAGCAGCCAGTATGTTCTCCTTCTAAGTTTCGATTCCGGTGCGGAATGGTTTGTTTTTTTATTTAACCAGAGAAGTAGGTGGTTTCAAGTGGACCCCACAAGGCCGTTTTGCCTCTCGCACCTGCCTGGCAAAAAGCTAACCAACAGGTGTTGCAGCGATGTAAGCAGGCAAGCCAACTGGTTCAGGTATAACAGATTCTACCCGACGTGGTGAAAATTGGATAAATATTGGAGATGCTTTTGAAAACTGGAGAGAGGTAAGAACGCAGAAATGTTTCAAGACCGATGCAGAGTTGGCTAAACACTGAAGCTTCCATGTCCAAGACATGGCAACTCGCATACATATTGACTCTATGGAGGAGGGGGTGGGGGAAGACAGATCTCTCCAATGTTTTTTTTTATTTGGACTGCAGTACCCATTTTAAACACTAGGCGTCAGCGTTACATATTGTTCCTTTAAGATTTTATTTTGAAAGACTTTAGTATTTAAAGATCCTGTGGGGGTCTTTTGGTGTGGCGACCTTTGAGGACAAAGCCTTCTCAGCAGATTTTGTCTTATATGTACGTTTAAACCATGTTTTTTTTTTCTAGAAAAAATCTTCCTGCTGTCTTCTAACAGACAATTGTAGAAAATCTTTGCCATGACGAATCTTATAAAAAGGCTGCTTCTTCAGAGTGCTGTTACTTTATCTAACACCTACCCCACAGCAGCAGTTACAGGCATTAACAATGACTTCATAGACAAGTCAATCGTGTTGCTGATGATCTCATTTGATTTTCCAGGTCACATAGAGACTTCAATAGTAATTTCACTCTAGTTCATAGCCAGCTAAAAACTCAGTACAGGAGTTTTAATAACTGATTTAAAAAAAATCTCAAACAAGAACTTTTCTCATCAGTAATACCAGATATAAAATCAGCTGTTGAATGATAAAGACTTGAACATCTATGATTTTCGAGATTCTATCATTTCAAACTCAAAATAAGATGAGTAATATAGTATTGTATAGGTTTTCAAAACCTCTCATCTTCAGATCTTGAAAACTAAAAGCTAGCCACTGATGTTCATGTACACTATTTTAGATCAGTGGTATAATATTCCTGGTAGAACAGAGGCAAGAAAAAAATCTGCAGTTAGGATTTAAAGCAGGAAGTGACTGCAGCTGCTCAGCTGGATGCTTTCAAACTCTCTGTGCCTTTAACTTAAGATACCCCACAGCCAGACACCAACTGAAGCATAAATGTAGTGTACATGTTCTTACTTCAAGGTCTTTGCACAATGTCTATTAAAACTCTTAAACACAGTTTGGAGTGTATACAGTTTTAGTAGTTGCAACCTTTGTTTTGTTTTTTGCTAAAGTAGTGTCTTTAAAAACTGTTTAGAATTCACTTCATCCATTTCCAGATTTCTAATTTAAGATAATTGAAGAGTTATAGCTGTTTACTATTCTCATAGTTTCACAAGTTGTCACCCAACATCTGCTTTATTAACCAATGTTCCTTCTACCATATGTCACCTTCGTACAGTCTGGCTTTGTGATCTGAGCTGTGACAGTGACAGACTGATCGTGAATGGCTTCTTTTCAGAGAGCAGTTGATCTCAAGACAACAAAATGAAAGAAATGCACAGAACAGAGCTGAAGTTAAAAACAAAAATGGTAATGTGAATCAGGGAAGATGCAGTCAAATAACAGATTTATTCATGTAGTCAGTGTATCTTTAAAACATCAGTGCAGGTGCCTCCACTTAATTTTGTACTGTAGATTCTGTGATGCCTTTTAAGGCTTGTTAAATGTTTTTCAATCTAAGTGCAGACAAACTGTTCAATTGATTGATGAGTAATTATAGTCAAACTTTAATTAAACTATAATAACTAACAACAAAGATATGCCAAAGTACTGTAGATGTTAAAATAAAGCAAGGACAGATCAAAATGAATTAATGAAATGATGCTTATTGATGATAATTATTTTCAACCATTTTAAGATGGAAAAATCAGGATGAGTTGATCAAATCAAAGAGTAGCAAAGATCTGACCAAATTAGAGATGAATCATTTCTTATTTTATTTTGGTAAAAGGTTCAATTCCATCCTAATCTCTGCGCTGAGAAGCTTGGACACAATATTTGTCTTTTTATCGCCCATTGTTATACAGGGTAAATACTCATTACAGTGAATCATCTGCTCAAATGAATATCTGTAATAACACCTTTCAAAGTTCAGCCTCACGTAATAGGTTTTGCAATTAAATTATTTCTAGTGAGACGTGTCCATTAAATAAATCAGACTCAGGTGACGGTAAACAGTCACTAAAAGATATTCTGCCAAAATGTCCATTTTAGCATTTCCCATTATTGATGCTAATCTGAATCAAAAGCAAAGCTTCATGATGAATATTCATGGGCTGACATGTTGAGTTCATGCACAAATGATCAAAGTGATCACTTTGTGTTTTATTAGCAGGCTGGTGTTTGGAAAGCAGCTACAGATTAATGCCAACAGCTTTTAACTAAAGGCCCTGACACACCAAGCAGACAGCAAAGAACTAGTGGTGTCGGCGCACGATGCCTTCTGTCTTGGCCAAAAAGTTGCACTTGAACAGGGGCTCTTAACCTTTTTGACCTCGGGGCCCAACTTTTCCAGTACAAAGTGGCCTAGGGCCCGTTCAAATATTAATACTGTATTAGTATAATAATTGACCTCACTCTTGGTTTGATTCGTATTCAATAACTAAATCAAATCCATTTACAGTTTAACAAGCTAAAAGCTTGTGAAATAAATTACATTATACAATGTGATCATCACAAAGACATTTATTTGTCATGTGTATGTAAACCTCTACATACAACAAGATGCCAAACAGGCCAACAATTCATGGAACAAGGCTAACATCAGGCTTATTAACACAAAAACACAAAAAATAACTTGGTTAAGAATCACTGCACTAGAACACACCGCAAAGACTACAGCCGACGGCCAACCACCACGTACGATCTGCGCATGCATGAGAGGCAATAACTCTCCGTGCCAGCAGGTGGTGGTAGTCTGTAATCGTCATTCCAAAAAGGTGAAACCGGAAGAGGACGAAGTAGAATGTGGATAAATAAACCGTTATGATTCGAGAATACAATTTTCTCACTGCTGTCGCTCACCACTCGTAATAGGTAGCCTACTTCTAATCAAAAATGTCTGATAAAAAGTTGCTGGCGCTGTCAGCCCGTTTTTCTTCTCTTGCACTGATTTGCTTATCTGAACAGCCAATCAGAGAGATTCCTCTCACCAACCTCGCCGAGTCAACATGTGGAATTGGCCAAAAAAGGCCAACTGGGGCCGACGGGTAGCGACGGAGCTGGACACACGCAAAAAAAACTAGGGCGACGACCGCTCACTGACGGACCAACAGCCTCCTTGGTGTGTCAGGGCCTTAAATCAGGCCTTTGCTCTCGATGTAACTGTAAAATGCTGTGTTGCATGTTCATATATTAAATACAAATATTTTGTACAACATGGTGATGAATAAACTTTAAAAAATGATGTAAATAGCTGCTGTTTTGAATAAATTTAGCATTTCTGTTGGCATCAATGTTCTCGAGGCAGCGCTGCTGTTTGTTTAGGATTCCGTTTCAACACCAGAAGGAGGGAGGGAGGGAGGGGGCTTTGTGGAAACCTCAGGCTCTTTAGATTGAAGGACTCCAGCTGAGTGGAAGAAGACGCAAACAGCAGGAGTCAATTCAAGCAGGGCCTCTTACTGTGGATATAATGCACTTTTAGAACGCTCTAAACTCTGCTGGTGTGATTCTCTCCACTATGAGAGCTCAAGCCCAGTCATCAAACATTGAACCACACTAGGTGCTTAGAATCAGGTGAAACAGTTGTCTTTTGCATGTTCCATCATTTGAAGAAACATTAAAACGTATATTTATCACTAAAGACAGGAGTTATTTGTTCAGTGTTTTTCACATTAGTTAAGTTTTACACCATGCTCTTACACATGCCTTTGTACCTCATAGTGTCTTACCTGAGTCATCTGATTTATGTAGAGTTCAAGTGGAAATAAAAGCATTAATAAAGTGCTTGAATGATATTTAGATGTGCTTTACGACAGTTTACCACAGCTTGAGAGAGGAAATGTTCCAGGGTGCCCATATTCACATTTAGCACTCACCATGGGACACTTAATGCTAAATCCTCTGAGTAGTTGTTGTTGAGGATGTCACATGGAGATGAGATGACTCGTAACACTGCTACAGCAGCAGGAAAGAAACAGAAATAGCATAATGTATCCATTGCTGGAAAGGGGGAGGTGGTTGGCAAAATGTTAGTTTAGTAAAGATGACTATTTCCTAAACCTAGACTTTTTAAATGCACCAGATTGAAAACGTGTTTTAATCATGTTTTGTGTTGTATATAAAAAAAAACTCCAAGGTAAAAAATAACAATTAGGAAAAATAAAAAGTCGCTAACTAATGCCATTCCTACCTTCTTATCAATCAGGAAGCTTTAAATTGAAAACAGTTGCTCAGATTTGCAACATCAACATGACTTGAACCTGTAGCATTTGGGGAGAAAAAAGAAATAAGCTTGAGCTCTTTTTTTTTTTTAGAGTGATGCTGGCTGTGACTGAGGTTTGTCATGAGGATGAGGAAACATGTGAGGCGTCAGTCAGTTAAGCCCCTGTGTGATCAATAACGGAGGTGCATACCAGTCTGAGAACAATCCCATATTTTAAACATAAATCATCATCACAACATTCAGGCAGCTTAGAAAAATGTGTATATGCCACTTCACATTTCAAAGCAAAAATCTTCATGCATTGAGTTAGCTTAGCTTAACAGGGTTTGTTTTTATTTTGTGCAAATGTTCTTGCAAACAACATTTTGACTTCACGCCCTGAGAGTGAAGTCCCAGCAACATGGCCGCCGTGGGAATACGGTCATTTACGAGTGATTTAAAAAAAAAAACTGTTCTCAGCCTCTCTTCTCTACTCCTACACAAAAAACATTCACTAATAACCATTCGCTGTATTGATACATTATACAGTATGTAGACAGAGAAGGAAAAGAAGGGGGAAAATCTGATCAAATGAGAACATGGGGGACAGGATTCAATTCAAATCTAAATGATAAAAAAAAGAAAAAAACAATAGGCCCACATTATACTTACTGTGTAGCTAAGTAGGAACTCAGAAGTTACGGATGTTTTTTTAGCCTGTAAAAATACCACTTTTGAACTCAATTATAAAATCGTTACTTTATTACCAATAAGTTGAAAAGACAGATGGAGAGGAACAGAAAAATAATCCTAGGACTCAAAACATATTGTGAAGTTAAGTAAAAACAAGAAGAAGAATGAGTGGTAGAGGATCATTATGTGGTTAACTTCTTTGCAGCACACTGGAGGAAATAAAGAAAAATTGTATCCTTAAAAGCGAAGAATTACTTCTGAATGCTGCCCTGAAATGTTCATGATGTCTGTTTTAGCTTTACTAACACTGATTTACATGTTGCTTCACATTCAAATGACCTCTGAACTTCACTGGTGTACGAGTGTCTGACTTTCGTTCAATCCGTCTATTGATTAATAACACATTATTTCTCTCACAACCCAGAATGTCAAATGTGAGTCATTTACATTTTCATTTGTCTTTCATTTGTCTCTTTTTATTTGTGAAAAGTCGGCCCTCAACGTCAGCGACCCCTCCAATGTGACCCAGTCGACCCGCTTTAAACAGGTCATGTTCTTATTGATTGTTCACACACACAATACAAAGCCCTGGAGTAAATCTCCCAGAAAAAATACATCAGCTGGCAAGTGAACATATAGAGGAAGTGATTTTTAAAATAGCCTCGTAGAAAAACACATTGTAGATATATTGTCATTTTCACTTTGGAGCACAGAATGGGTCTTTGCCCGTCTATATCCTTACAGGAAAGTTTGTTTTTGCTTTTGTTAGTATTCTGTGTGTGCATGTGTGTAGGCAAACATGCATGTATGAGTTTTAGTCTTGCTGTTGATGTTTTTGTTTTGCTTTTTATTCTGTATTGCTGTCTTGTTTCATGTACAGCACTTTGGTCAGCTGTTGCTGTTTTTAAATGTGCTTTATAAATAAATGTGATTGATTGATTGAAAGGAAAGTGAAGTCAGTGGCCTATGAGATGTGATGAAGAATATGCTGGGCACTTAATGAATTACCATATGTGTAAGCAGAAAGCTCAAGGCCTCATTTCTATTTATGGAAGGTAAATGACTAATAGATTAGAATTGCATATTACAACCGCAAAATAGAGCATTCAAAAATGATTTCAATCTTTTAATTAATAAGATGTGCACAAAGTATGGGCTAAATATTAAAAGTGATGTTATAAAGTAGAGTTTTAATCCTAGAAAAAAAGTCTGAATTAACAAAAAAAAAAAAGGTAGAAGTGAGTGCTGCACTGGGTCAACAAATGTAGAGGAATCACAAGCTCTAAGTCAAATAGCTAACAAATAAATGACTGTCCTGATTACAAACAGAGTCTGTTGTGTGGAAAGGCAGTCTAAACTGAAAGTCCGAGGCATAATCCTTTATTAACAGGGATGTGTCGACGTGTTTCAACTCAAAAGAGTCTTCGTCAGGACATGATGTTTATGTTGAACTTTGTAATCAGGATAGTAAATTAATTTATTAGCTAAAAAATATGAGTTGTTTCATTAAAAAATAGAAATTCATTTGAATTGTTTAAAAGTTCCATGTTGTGTAGTTAATATGCATAAATGATAAGCCACATAAGAAAACACATACAATAATTCTCAGTGCATGCATGATAGTATGGGGTCAATGCAGTTGAGTTAGGGGACTGTGGGACTTTCATTCATTTGGAACAAAACCGAGAAACGCAGATTTTTTCCTTCATTGCACTGACTTTACTCTAGTTTTAAAAAGAGAGAAAAAGAAAACAGTTGCTCTATAACTTTATATCTGGAGAGATGATAAAGACAGTGTGAGAGAATAAGGAACTTGTAAAGAGAGACATTTTCTTTGCTCATAGCCAGATCTAAGTCATGAACATTTGATTGTGTTGAGCCTCTCCACGCTGTAGTCTACTGGTGTCATTATTTCCCCAAGAGAATATTGGGTATGCACACCACACTCATGGCACACAAAGTGTGGAAACTCTTAAATAAAGGGGGATCAACGGAGAAATAGATGGTGGTCTGAACCCCCCGCTGTGATTCCTTCTTCACTTCAGGCCAAATTGAGAGTGTAAAAGCTGCAAGTTTAATAGAACCCAACACACCAGGGGACACTGTGTGCTCTGGTACGATGCTCACATATCAAACTGAGGTCTTCTTACTACTTCATGATTACCAATTCAGAGGGCCCAAAGTTTAACTTCAGCTGCTGTTGCTTCAGCACTTACGTAGTGAAACAGCATTTTTTTTAAAAAGGTCAAATACTTATCAAAGTCTTCCTGTTGGCATCTGAACCTGACCAGCATATCAGGGGTTAGTTGCTACCTCAGGTGAATAGCTGATAGACAGAGATGGGCACAGTTCATCCAAAATGTCACTTTGGTAGCCGTTAATCCGTTAACAATGTATGTAGCTTTATGTACTGTAGGTCAAGCAGCATTTCACAATAAAAGCGCCCAGGGTAGAGAAGGCCTTTTTTGGCTTGTTATTCAACAAGCAGTTGGCTTGAGGTGGCAGAAGTGAATTCAGGTGATGAAATTAAAACCAACAAGAAGGCAGCACGGTCAGACGAAGCACTCTTCATGTCACGGCAGCTTCAATGTTTTGAATGTATGCTGGTTTAATTATTTTTCTGTGTTTTTACCTGACATGAGCTGCTAAGCTGTCTTTAGCTTTTTTAATAATGATAATAAAGATCTATTCTATGAAATGCACAGGAAAGGAAACAACATTTACAGGAAGTAAAGGTTTCAATAGTTTTTCAAATGTCCACATTTTAAATTAATTTAAAAAAACTAGCATTGATAATTATGGATTAACGGACAAACAGACGTGTGCCCAACTCTGCTAATGGACAAACATTTAAGGTGTGCTGGTATATCTCACAGTGTGCTTTGGTTTTATAACACAGGATATTTGGAATATCAGGGGAAGTAAAACAAATGCATAAGATACATTATATTCAGGGCAAGGCAGACTGAAATGTGTGTGAAGCAGGTCACACTTTGTACTTAAGCAACAATTCTTACAGGAGAGTATTTAAGCATATCATTATAATTCTACTGCTGTTTTATTGCTTCTGCATGGCCTCAATGTGCAGTTTGAATATAGGGGGCAGATTTGCTTCGCAGGCTGTTGCCTGGTTCATGTAATCCACATATCTGGATGAGTTTGGGGTCTGACTCTGTTTGTACTGCAGATTGTCTCTGAGAAAGTGTTCTTTAACATTTAGTTAAATTAGCTGTAGTGGTGGTACAACAAAACATTTACAGTATCCTCTCCTATGCAACTTCTATGCCTTCCAACAGAAATCAAGAAAGATAACGTTATCCCCCTAAAACCTGGTTCAGACGGAAGAATAAGGAGAAGACGGCCGATTTCATTTCCAATTCATCCTATGTTACCAAGTCGAGGCTGCTCGGAACCAATTATCTGCCCATATTATTTTGCTGTGTGAGTGGTATAAGATCCAATCTTTTACTCCCAGATCTGCTCAGAGAGCATCGGGGCCTCCACAATTTATGTCACACATGTTTGATACGAGGTTAGATATTTAATGTCTTGACGATTGCATCATAAAAGGGAAGTTGCGCGCGACTACAGTAAAAACAATCGTTTCGACTGGCAGCAAGACGAAACTTGTACAGGTGCGCTTGACACCTGAAATGCATACGAAAGTTAAAATCTTACACCCAGCTATCGCTGAAGAATAGACAATCCATGCTGTCCTTATCTCCCTATCCTTTTCTTCACCCAAACTTGTTTTTTTGATGTCTTTGACCTCTCTGAGTAAAGTGGTGCGTTCCATGTGCCATTATTTTCATATCTTGTAGTGTGTGAATGCTGGAAATCAGAGAGAAGAATATCTGTTAAGATTCTCATTGTGTGTATGATGCACAAGATATCAAAATCGAGTAGGAATTTAAAACTCCTGTAGTCTGAGCCAGGCTTTACATATCAAAAGAAAAAAAGAAAAAAACATGAAATTACAAACTTTTTATGCAAACAAAACCCACATGTCTCTGACAAATCCATAAGGTTCTATTATGATTGTCTCATCAGTACACCTGTGTGTTAAGTTTGTTGCAACAAAGCCATGCCAAAGCAATTGTCTTCATCTATAACTCCAGGGAGACGACACAAAGTCAGTGATATGTAGTTAAAAGACAGCAGGAGCTAGCCATAGGAATCAAGAACCAGTTCCAACTAGTTCGAGCCATCAACATCATCTGCCTTTTTGCTTGAAGATTCCATTATCAATCATCAATCAATAAACACCAGCAACATGCTAAAACATTTGTCGACGCAGCACAGCATTAGATATCAGGAGTGCAACGTGTGAAAGAACCTTTGTCCCTTCCTATTTTAACATTAGCACAACACATGCTTAAAAAACAGATTCTTTATTTGACTTAAGCCCTAAATGAAATCGTTTGCTGTAAAAATATCATTTCATTTCATCACTCCTTTTTTCCTGTAAAGAAAATCCACAGGAATCGATAAAGAATCGGATCAACAAGCAGTATCGATATTGGCATTGGTAGCAATGAAATCTTATCAATTCCTATTCCTAGCAGGAGGATATGTACCTCTCTGTCCACAGTGGTCATCAACAAGTTTCTTACAGTAGCTTTAACATGACTCTAAAATCGATCCACAGTTTGTATGTGCAGTACTTTGACAGACAATTGTAATTCAAACAAATATGAAACTGGATGTTTAAAAATAGGTATTTTGCATTTTCTGTAGGACTTTTCTAAATCTCTGAATATTAACGTTTTTTTCAAAGATAACAATGAATGATCAATCAAACGTTATATTCATTGACATTAAAGGTTCTTTAAGGTCTGCCATCTCATCTTGCTCACCATGTTGATAACTACATTCATAAGGTTTAATACCTTATATGGTATATAAACTACTGTATGTCTGGCAAGGTTGAGTTCACGTGTACCCATTGTGCTAGCGTCCTTGTTACACTGGTTTTACTTTTATTATCCACCGATGCAGACATAACTGTGTGTCTTCTCTCTATATCTCTCCTTACTTTATCCACTCATGTCTGATTCACAAAATAAATAATCCATATGACTCATATGGAGGTCTGAGGGATGTTATATTCAAGATTACATGAAGATTTCACAGGCATCTGTTTCTCTTCCCTCTCTGTCGGCTACGAAGGTTCTTGTGCCAAGGTCCTCGACTCCTCCTTTCTCTGGCGCTCGGGGCCTTAAACTCAAAACAGTCTCACCAAAGCTTACCCACATGGCCGGGGTCATGCAGGCAGTGGCATGCCTCAGCGACAGATGGGGCTTGGAGAGAGAGAGAGAGACATGCCCTGATTGGATGCAGTACTCAAACTCAATGCAAGTTATCCTTCAAATCACGCTATGTATGACCCAATCTACAGTCTTCTGATTTAAACAAAAAGAAGCAAATGTTTACTACAGGTGTTTCTTTGTTAATAAGTTAACAATCAAAAGAAGAAAAAAAAAGACCCTATTTCACATCAAACCAAAAGTAGATCTGCCCAGGAAGTGACAACTGACACAACAGTTATGCATCAACATGTGGTTAGTTGTTTTGTTTTTTAAAGGTTTATTTTCGGTCGTTTAATGCCTCTATTTTAGAGATAGGACAGTGGATAGAGTTTGAAATTGTCGGGGAGCGAGTGGGGAATAAAATATGGTTAAATAGCCGCACATCGGACCTGAACCCGGGCTGCCCGGATTATCTAATGTGGATTAATTCGGCCAAGGTCAGACAAAACATAGCATAGCATGAATGAGTGGCAGAGCTTTCATGTTATCAGTGTTGCTAATATTCTGTTAGCAGGTACAGCCTACACATTCCTCTACATGTGGGTAGACTTCTAGTAGATCAGAAAGAAGACATTACCTTTACATGAAACTGTCAGACATATACCTTTCTTCAGCCTCAGGAATTTATATTTCCTTTTAGCTCAGTATGTGGAGGAGTGTTCGGCCGTTATTACCAGATCATGGCTGACTATATGTAAGTAAGCAGGCCTTTGCTGTTAGAGCTCACAGAGTGTGAAGCAGAATGCCTATTTAGTTCAATAGTTTGTGTTTTAGTTTTTCTTGAAACTCTTTTTATATGATACAGTTTTTACTGATATTCATCATGATGCATGGTTACACATCTTTCCACTGTTTTTGTTGGTCTTTTTGCTCTTAACTAGATACACATCTTTCTGATGCAAAACATCCAACTTCATATTTGACTCAAGACAATCCTAATCTCAGTCAACACCTTGAAATCTGAACATCCATTTCTATGCTGATGACACACGCTAACAAGACCAGAATTCAATTGTTAAATTATGGATTCATTTAGTACATTTAGGAAGTGCATGTCATGCTGAGCATAGCTTGTACAGAATTGAATACTCTGATGTATTTGAATCACTCATTCTTTCAAAAAAAAAAAAATCCCCGTCTATTCAGCCTTGATAGCATGCTTATGTCATTATTAAACACTTTCCTCATTCATGTAGTATTCGGCATCTCAATTCAATGTCTCTCCTCCCCCATTGTTAGAAATTGTTGTATACTTTAATGAATCAAGAAAGTAGTAAGAAGTAATGTCAATAAGTGTTTCTTTTGTCAAGGAGATTAAAGTAATTAAAGAGACAATCCAATGTCCTTTAATGACTTATAATGCTTTTGGGACACTTGGATTGATTTGAAGAAAACTTTTGAGACATGTATTTGTTGTAGAGTCAAGTGTTGAAGAGTGTTATCATACAAAGTGTTAATATGTCCTTACTCTTGGGTGACAAATGGAATTGGAAACACTGCGTTAACCGAGGTACGCCACAGAGGGGATTCATCTTTCAGTCAATACAAGTTAAATCCATAAGCAGCTATTTCAATCATTAGTTCGCATTTCAATCCTTTTTTAAGTCAAAAGAAGAAGAAATGATCCAGTATCAGAGGTTTCAGCCAGTGCACATCTTGTTTGTAAGAAATGATATTAAACTGCATTTCTGAGTTTTGGACAGACAGAGCAGATTTAAACAAGAAATCAATATCTTCACCTTGCACTTCAGTCCAAATTTTAATGGGAATTTTACACCCTTTTCCAACATTTTACCGACTTAAGTGATAAATTGATTATACCAGAAACTATTCAGAAGATCTGCCAAGATGTCGATTAGAAAAATGCAGCCCTAAGTGAAGAACTTAAAGTTAAACTTGCTTTACATCTATTTATATTTCCCTGTCACTGTCTCCAAAGGTCTGAAACCCACCAAACACAATGTTGTGGCTTTATTTAGTTATCTTAAACAAAGCCTCTGTGTCACGTTGGGTCTATGTAAGATATGTGATCATGTATAAAACCGGTTCAAAGACAAAAGGAGAAGGCCTGTGATTTACTGTCACATCATGCATTTTTATTAAGCATGCCTGGATTTTAATACACCTGCTTTAAACTTTATTTTCCTTTCAACTCGATCTTCCCATCTGCTGGAGGAGATGAAAAGACAATGCAGACTTCATTTGCATGAAAGCCTCAAAGAGTCAGCTGCACAATTGGAAACAGCTGCACCTGCTGCTATTTGCACAGAGTAATAATCAAGGCCTTTACCACAGACAGGACTGTATGTATTGTCTGCATCGCTCTCTTTTTGAAATGCGATTTTTTTTGTCACTTTAAAAAGCTTTGACGAAAAACACCAGAGAAATTGGTCATGCATAACAACTGTTCTTTTCACAAAATGTACTGGTGGTGGGGGGTTTAAAGTAACAATCAAAAGTCATCTGAGGGCATAATAGAATGAGGTGTTGAAATCTGATGCTGTAAGACATTATCAGAAACGTTTCTTAAATAAAATGCTAAATGTCATGTTACTTTAAGAGAAAGATAAATTCAATATTTTCCAAAGTTTCTGGATGTTTGTTTTCTGCGTAATGTCATTTAAAGCATGTGGTTGATGGACTGCTCAATTTTGGGTCTGAAGAAGTCGCTCTCAATAAAAGTAAAATAAATCAGAAACATCAAACGGATTCACAAACTTCCTTGAACTTAAAAAATTCAAAGCACTTTTTTACACGCCTGTGATCCACATTTGAATTTTGGAGATATCATTCTTTCTGCCAAACCATTTAAATTACCCCGTGTGCCCCCGAAGACTTGCCACACACACACACACGCCTCCCCACAGCATCTTGTTTTCCCGCTGCTCTTTGATCTTATAAGTAAAATTCTCTCACTGATGCTTTTATTCAGAGAATACTGAGCGGGATCATTTCTGTATACAAAAAGGTTCATGTCACACAATATTTGAGTTCCATTATTCTGCCAGCATTGATTAAGTTTAGGCAAACATGTTGGGTTCCTTATGACCTTTCGAGAAAGCAAACAAAGAAGTCTGTCCTGAAAATAAGTTATTTAATAAGAGCTGCCATACAGGAACTACAAGGCTCCATTGTGTAGGTTAAAGGAAGAAGGGAAATGATCAATTGACCATCTGATCTGATTTAAAGGTCCCATATTCTGCTTTTTCTGGTTTTATATGCTCTTTAGTGTGTTTTCCAGGTGTCTTGTGCATGTTTAGGCACATCTATGTGCAAAAATTCAAAGTCCGCGGAAACGCGGCTTCTCCTACCTCCTCCTGTTAGCAGTAGCAGTAGCTGCATGTAACGCTAGGTTCTAGCCCCCCTCGTTGAAAATTGGCAGTGTGATATCACACTGCGATGATGTAACTGATCCAAGCCCATTGGCTCGTTGTGGCAAGCACAAGCTCATGCTGCACATTAGCTACATTCCCAATATGGTAAAAGGGGCGTAACATTTCCGAGAATTGTCCGAACGACTGACCAATTACAACAGAGCAGATCGGCCAACCAATCAGGTCAGACTTGGCACACGTGGGGACCCTGCTCGGGGGGATTCAGAGCGTTGCAAACACAGGCAGATGAGACGGGCTGCATCGATCGTCAGTTCATGAAAACAGACACTTTTTTTCGAACATTAGCGATTATGAACGTACTTTAGTAGGCACATAAATTAGATATATGAACCCCAAAAAGGGCATAATATGGGATCTTTAAGTGCACTAAACTTCTTGGTGAATATGTGATGTTGATGGTTCTTTGAATTGCAACTCTGTATTGATGCAACAGTGTGCCAACATATCCTGAGTTAAGAGGGATTTCATTTAGAAAAATGTAAACGTGTTGATGCAAGACCTCACTTTAGATGAGTGACATATTCTAAAAAATATGGACACTTAACATCTGTAGTTTGTGTCTTTTATATTGAGAAGAGACTATCTTTATAAAGTGATGTTAGAGGAGAATAGGTTTTTTTTAAGGCTTATTGGCCCACACTGAGCTAAGCGTGTTTTCAGATTGCAATTCAGGTAACACTTCTGTAGTTTTAATCTATTAGCAGTAACTTAGAAGTTAGAGAGACAACATGCTAACATACTGGCCTAATTAGATAATAATGCATAAGGTATTAAGAAACAGTTTATAATTACTAATGAACAGATAATTCTCTTCTGTTATGAATGCTTCTAAAATAAACTAGTTCATGTTGAATATGTGTACCTGGAAATGGAGCGTGGCAATGTTTGTGTTTTAAAGGTCCCATATTATGCCCTTTTTGGGGTTCATATATCTATTTTATGTGCCTACTAAAGTATGTTCACAATCGCTAATGTTCGAAAAAAGTGTCTGTTTACATTTACTGACGCTCCAAGCAGGCTCTCGCATCTGCCTGTGTTTGCAACGCTCTGAATCCCCCCCGAGCACGGTCCCCACGTGTGCTTAGTCTGACCTGATTGGTCGGCTGATTTGCTCTCTCGTAATTGGTCAGTCGCTCGGCATTGTTCTCGGAGATGTCCCGCCCCTTTTACCATATCGGGAATGTTGTCAGTCCAAGCAGAAAATACCGCCCGGCTAGCAGCTACAGGCTAACAATGATCAACTTTACCAACTGACAACAGAGAGGAGAAACAAACACCACAACCTTTGCTACGAAGGCAGGAGCACGACGTTTCAGTGTTGGAGGTATTTATTTTGCAGACTTTTCAGATGAAATATGTGCTCGTCGGGTAGTTTCATTGTTATATGTTTAGGTGTAGGCTAAATGTGGAAACTGCAGCTAGCTGCTAAGCTAAACCGGGACACATAAACAGTAACTCACAACGTGTTTGTATCAAGTCTTTTGATCAGAAAAACACTCACCGTTATTGTGTTGAAAAAAACGTTAGCCTCTTCCAATGTCACTGACTGGAGCTAGCAACATAGTTCCCTAATCCAAACATATATATCTTACTCGTGGCTTCACAAAGTTTGGCATGATTACAATATAATTAGTGTCCACACATGTGTTCTGTACAATACAGTTTATGTATTGTACAGAACAAACAGTTTGTTGAAGCCCCTCACCTTGTACTGCTTTGTAAATCGTCCCCTTGCTGTGATGAAAAATTCAATGTATCTATCAGGTCATCATAGACTGTTAGTTACTACTAAAGCCCAGGTGATCATTAGGTTTCTTGGATCAATATCTCATGCTGTTTCCTCCTCTGTCATTATTTTCCTTCTTATTGAACATGATTTCATTTTAATCAGTCTCTTCTTCTTTTTATGAGGTCATCACAGGTTCATTGTACCAACAACATCCAGAGTGAGAACCAAACTGTTTAAACCAACATACACTTCAAAACATCCTCAACATCTTCAGAGGAGAACATCACGGAGAACAGCAGAAGAGTATGTTTATAGATCGGCTGTCCTGTAGAGGTTGTTGCTTGAACAGGTTCATTATTTTCGTTGTGATGCATCACAGACAGCAACAAGCTACAATACAAAAATCTCAAATCAGCAATTATAGAATGACATCACAGTTTTCTGATATTCTTTTGAGATATTTCAGCAGTTGAACAATGTATTAGGTGTGTGTGCGTACCTTTGCTTGTCATCTAGTCCCTTGATCGTCCCTTAGTGTACCCCAGGCCAACTGTGTGTGGACTGATGACCCCTTTGGAGGTAGGTACTGTCTGTGTGACCTCTGAGACTTGTGGGGAGTCTGTCTGCCACCCAACGTCATGGATCCTTTGGTACACTGGAGCTTTTGCTCTGTGTAATCTGCTGTGACGTACTCTGAGAAAAACAAAGAAGAAAAATATCAAATTAGCTTGGCAATCTAACATGAATCAGAACTGCTCTGTCTTCTTGTTCATATCAAAATAAGCAGACCACAGATATCTTTCAAAACAAAGTGCCTGCTGCTCACATCTTTACGTTTCTTGTGTTATTGTATTTATGTATTATCTATGGGTTAACCCGTTCTTTTGCAGTCGGTGCTATGATCAGAAAACACCACCTGAGCACTGGTCGAGCTGTTTAAATACATTATCAATACTTTAGCAATGGCCTGACTTATTACATCGATAAAAAATCACCACGTTACAAAGCAGTTTTACACAGAGGTGGGGATAAGAGAGTAGAAAGAGCCTAACAACAACAGCTGTTAGCAGCTAAGTTAGCAGAGTCTTACAATGCTCAGAGGCTGTAACAAAGCGGATTTTACATTCATTAGACCGTCTCCAACCACGGTCATAAATCCAAACTTTAGCACTGTTCAAGTTTATCGCACCGATAGACAAACGCCAAGTAACAAAACCGTCTTCTGCAGGAGTGGAGCTACAGCAGAGTAGAAAGACGCTAACAACAATAATAACCGGCATGTTTGCCGAGTCTAACAATGCTCAGAGTCCGTGAAAAACTGATCTCGACCACCAAAACACTACACTGGGGGTTGTTAAAAATGGTAAACGTGTTACATTTTGGGTGAAAGTTTGTAAATAGCTTAGTAGTGCTCAATTTTCGAATCGCTAGCATCACTTAGCATGTTAGCCAAGACATACAGTTGAGCTACATCCAGCTGTTTTCAAACTAAATAAAAAGACGATAAATGAAGGGTACTTACTGGCTGTGATTGTGAACTTCTAGAAGCAGTAGAACTTCCATCGTGGCCAAAAAGAGTAGGAACTGAGCCTTCTTTTAGAATCAGTTTTTGTGCAAATCCAGAGTGGAACTGTGTCCAGTTCGCAAAGCAGTCCTCCGTGAAATGCCTGGAGCACAAGTAAATTCTGTGGCTGACCTGCTGAGAAAGAGTCCCAAAAATAAAAGATAGCCACCGGGTCCTTAAACTGGAACTGCTAGGCACTACATGCAGAGTAGAACTGGGCTCGCACTTGAAGAAGCAGCGTCTGTTGGCCATGTCTGTATGCAGTCGCGAAGTCGCCATTGCTAAATATGCTACCACAAATCATGGGCGTGGACATGGGCGTGCAGCTTGAACTTCGGCTTTCCACAACAAGCCAATGGGCTTGGATCAGTGACGTCAGCGATCAGTGACGTCACCGATTTTCAACGAGGGGGGCTAGACCCGAGCGTTACATGCAGCTAATGCTACTGCTAACAGGAGGACGTAGGAGAAGTAGCTTTTCCGCGGACTTTGAATTTTTGCACATAGATGTGCCTAAACATTCACAAGACACCTGGAAAACACACTAAAGAGCATATAAAACCAGAAAAAGCATAATATGGGACCTTTAATAACCATGTGATAAAATGACTTTCACTTGCATTTGTTTATCTATATGTATTAGATAAAGCCAATACAGGACTTTACATGTGTTAGGAATGTAAAATAAAAGTAAGTAAAATGTTTTTTTTAAGCAAGTTTTGTAGTGCTGTACAATACATAAAAGATCAGTCTATACCATCCACAAGAAAAGATCAAACAACACACTAAAGAAAACAAAGTAAAGGAGAGAAAGCTACCTTTTGGATTGGATCCACAGTATCTGATATTTTAGTCATGAAAATATGGTACATTCAGTGATAGTTTTGCTAGTAGTAACTTTACCTAGCTTACCACAGCAACAGCTAGAGCCCCATTATAACCACAGGACCTCTTAAGGAACTATATGGATTTCAACTGCAGGAACCAGAGTCTAAATTCAGTTCTTGGGTAATTGATCTAACCCTAAAACAAACCCTCTTTGGGGAGGTAGTACGGGGGTTGAACTTTCCAAAGGGTCAGCAGGGCCTTCAGCGCTGAACATCTCTGATTGGTCAGGCACTCGCAGAGTTGTATGTCACCTGGCATGTTTAAAAGGCTGCAGCTGCAAGCTGACTGTTTATATTTCCATCACACTTCGACATTGTTATTCAGCGTGTACTGTTTTTTTTTATGCCACTGTATCGTTTTATGCTTCTTGCTGCCCTAAGTGCCTTTGAATTGTAATTTGCAATGTAATACAGCACAATCAAATACAGCACAATCTGAACCTCCTCCATGCTAACCTGCTCATTTTAGCCTCACACAAATGATGATGCTGGCCTGTCTGTCGCATTATATGGTGTCATCTTTTTTTGTATAGCTTTTGTCTTCTTCTTACCGCCACTAACAGGACTGGTGGCGTAGTGCAGTGACTTTTATTGCTTCTCCAAACGTCATTGTTCTGAATTTGCATAATCTTCGCAGGACTTCAGGCTGCAGTGGAAATGCAGACAACAAATGAAAATGAATGAAAGGAATTGTTGGTAACAGGAACCATTAAGTTCCTTGAAGAGAAGGCCCCTGAAAAGTTCCGTAAAATGTTGGTCAAAAAGTCTTCACAAAGAGTCCACATGAACACGAGCCACTGGTGTTGATTATAAGGTAATGGTCTTGAAAATACTTAACTTGGTGACTCAATTTAATTATGTTTAAAAAATATGAATGACATATTTTGCAGATAGATGGTTTGAAAAAATAAAATAGGAAAGAAAACATACACACTAAAAAAGGTGGATTTAAACTAGAAGTGCTTCTTTGTCTTCTCAAGAGAGCTGTTCATTCCCTTTTAGTGCCTCTAAGATTATGGCACGGTGCGACCAGAGTGGAACATAAACAGAAATAAAAGGTTATGGATGAGCTATCCAGTGTAGTAAACTGAGGTCTATGGGGGCATTGTCTGTTGATATATTTAGGCTTCCTCTTAGTTAAAGAAAACACTATATTTCAGTAAACAGGCTCTTCAGGAGGCCCGTCGTAATTAACTTCAGTGTTTGTGTGTCTACCCTGAACGACTGTGTGGAGATAAAAAAAATATTTGGACTCTAATTTTCTTTGACTGGACGCAGTCGCTGCTGGATGTAGAGACTCCAGCTGTACATTACAGGGCAAAAAAAAACAAGTCTATGATGGATGATACTGATACTGATAGAACATCCCTGCCTCACACCATCTTCACAGTATGGTTTTCTACTCAGCAGAATACAGTTTCTCCGTCCATGAAACCTCTGCTTTTTTATCTCTAACTTGTGTATGGCTTGCAGGTCAGAGAGAAAGCAGTTAAGAGTCCAACCAGTCTACTCTTGACCAAAGCTTCAGAATGATAAAGTGGCCTGACAGCCATTGAATGGACCAGGATACACACCATCTTGCCGTGCAGTGCAATCTTCATTGCTGGAGGTAGGTGAATGAGCAATAAAAAGGGAATCAGTGTGGAAAGGAAAGTGGTCGGTCAGCATTTGAGATGTGCTCAAGCATGTGCAGGGAGTCTTCTGGTATGTAATCAGGACAAAATCATGAACACAGGACAATGGGACAATAATGTCTTCCTCCTGGAAAACGTCTCTGGGGAAAAGGCAGGAGCAACTGAAAGGTGGATTTTCTTTTGCTTTGTTAAGTAGACATCTATATTTTTCCGATAAGCTTTACAAAAAAGGGTTCAACAGTACCAAGTAGACGGATTGTAAAGGTAGGTGTGGGGGGGAGAGCTTGCTTGGAAGACTCTGCAGCGACGTCAGGCAGCACCGTAGAATGGATGGCCTTGAAAGAGCCGAGTTAACAGAAAACAGCCAGGGAGATGCATCATACGGCTCTAGCTGGAGGACGTGTCTGTGCAGTTCCGTATCAGGGGGCCCGAACCATGATTGGCTCTGCCTGTTTTGTCATTCGTTAACTTCACTCCTCACCTCCTCCGAAAAAGCACACGCAGCCTCAGAGCAGCATGGATAATCTTGACAAGAACCTATCAGAGGCATCTGTTAACATGGAGCGTGCTGCTTTGTAATTTATTGCGACTGTTGTTGTTAGTGCAGTGAGCTGAGCAGCCTACTCACGGCAGGTACAAAAAAAGGAGGGGGGGGGGACTCTTGAGCCTCTGCACTCTTCAGTACAGCAAAACTGTTCAACTTTCTACAACAGGGTAGTTTTACACATTTAATGTGTTGACTTTAACTGTACTATTTTGCTTCCTCGGTTGCAATCAACTCAGCTGGAAAGCTTGGAGGCATCAGAAAAACAACTTTAAACCCCCTGAAGATATACCAAGGCTTCTACTGTACCAATAGGTTGAATACATATTTTAAAGCAAACCTTAGGTATTTGTGTAGGTAGCTATACTATTTTCACCAAGAGCACACTAGCACAACAAAACTCAAATGCAGTATTTAAGTAGTACTCAAAAGATTCAGGGCTTTTAACGGAATAAAGAAAGGCAAACAGAGATAGTAAAAAAAAGGCTTCTGTATAAAGGTAGGCATTGGGAAGTGATAGCAGCTCAGAGACGATGCATCTTATTCCAATTCATGCAATTCATGTTTAAATCTGTAATACCGGAGCTGTCGATTTTTTATTACATCATTCATAAACGTCTGCGTAGCATATTAGGAAAACTTTGAATGCATACTGTGCAGCCATGCTGCCACCAGTGTTTTCCGATGTTTTCTCAGGGAATCTGTAACGACGTTGACCCCTCTTTCAGAAAAATGCAATTCTTCTTCCAGTTATTTGCAAATGCTTATCGAAAACTGATGTCTGCTCTCTGCCCAATCACTCAGGGGTTCAGCGTCTTGCCCAAGAGCACTTTGATATGAACAACAGGAGCTCGGGATCAAACCCCTTACCTTCGGGTTTAGACAAAACCGACTCGACTACTGAGCCACAACCGTCCCATAGAGTACAATACAATACAGTATGAAACAATTACATACAATTCATAATCATTACATACAATTAGGCCTGGGCGATATGACAATAAACTATAAAACAGTCGATATCGATAATTATAACGATAATTGTCAATCATTATTTCTTTCAAATTTAAAAGTTGATTTTTGCTCCTGAGTGAAGTTGAAGAAACCAGATCATTATGGTTATGGTTAATTGTGGTTTAATTATTCTTTATTGTCAGAACATGACAAACTATAATTAAACAGGGACATTTCAACATCATAAGCTCAGTACACGGAGCTGGAAACACTGATATGACAGTTTGCTGCTGGGGAGTCACTCTTACTGGCCCGCTGCTTACTGGAGGGTCCACACAATAGACTGTATATATTATTATTTACAATATGGCCCACACTAACACTCGTTTGGCACGTTTGTACATTTATTTCCTTTAGTGTTTTCTAACCAGTCATAAATGGGGGGAAAGGTTTGTGGTGTAGCTGCACTTGTCTTGTTTTTGTCGGACTGTAAATAGCAAAAATATCTCCTGAAGTGGAGCATCCTTTCTTGTCGACGATGTTTTCTCCTTCTTTCAGCTGGTAGGATCAGCGTTTTCTTCTGTGTCGCTAGCGGTAATTTCAGCTATGTTTCCATCCTGCTCCGAACGTCTGTAAGCCCGCCTACCCATATCACTCCGACTTGATTGGCTGTTCGTCGTTGTTTTCTTCTTCTCTTCAATGTCGAGTGGCAACTAGCGTTCAAGGCGCATTAGCGCCCCCGTTTCCCAGTGGTTGAATGGTGTAATTACAGGTTTAAATCTATCGAACTTTAGTCGAACATTTTTAATATTTATATTGCGATAATTATTGTTATTGTTTTATCGCCCAGGCCTACATACAATACATAATCATTTACTGTACATTCATTTCCCTTTATTTATTTAAAACTCTCCTCACAGTCATTTAAGTGATTGTATGCCAGCATGACTACACTGCAGAAGTAGAATTATAATCCATGGTATTCATGAAGCAGAAGCTCATTCAGGCTTACCAAAACAAGAGCTATTCATCAAAAGTCTTTATGAAGCAAAAGACCCTGTCTGTGCTTATTTCATGTATTTCATAGATATTACATTGTAGATACTTCAGCAACTGTGACAACGAAAGATATATTTAATAATGTTGCTAATGAAATATCTCTGCCCTAGACTTCCAGACGTTGTGCAGTAACTTAGTGACACGCAAACCATTTTTGTATGACGCCAAACAGAGCACACTGACCCATTGTTCTCCATGTAAGCCCACACACTGGCAATGACTGACATTTTCTTTGAATGTACCAGGTTTATCTTTCCCCAGTGTCGTTTGAATTGGTTGTTCATTTTTTTGATCATCTCCTAGGCCACAGGATCCAAGCAATATGCCTTACATACTTCACTTGTCTGTATACCACATCTAGTGTGTGCCATGGTTAAAAATCAATGAAGTCAGATGTAGAGATGGGCACTCGAATTTGAGACTCGAACTCGAGTCATGACAAAACCAACACCAACAAGCAATCTAATCCAAAACTTGTATTTCCTGTAGCCCTGTTATATGTGACATGGGGGAATGAGAGACTTTGCAAAGAAATCAACTTTTCTTTTAAGAATTCATAAAAGTTGTACCAAACTGTTGTGATCTAGTTGGCCCAATGACAGAACTTAAAGGGATACTTCACCCATTTGCATTAAGCTTTGTATCAGTAGTAAACTTGTGTTTTTATTGAATGGTCTTGCATCCAGCCTTCATTTCCCCCTAAGATGAGAAATATCTGTAATTTATTTTCTGAGAAGCAGCCTCCAGTGACGCAAAAATCGTCATATTGCATCACTGGCGGCTGTTGCGGTTAGCAGGGGTGATACTACATTGCTAGTTCCTCATGTTTTCAACCACTGAAGCTACAGACCTATCACAGATCAGTGGGCGGGACCTCACTCCCAAAAACGAAACTTAACATCCGCCATATTGCTTAGTTGGAAGCTGTGCTAACAGGCTCTGTGGAGAAAGCTGAGTAAAACCGACAATGGCGGAAAGTCAACTACAAACTGATATGGATGAAGGGGATTTTAAAGGTTTTGTGGTCGAATCGGATGTTCGTGGCTCTTTCTACGAGCCCCCGCGATCTTGCTGCCAGGTGCCTTCTGCAGACAGACAGCGGCTGAACAGGGACCCTGAGCCGGCTCAAGCTGGGTGTCTCTATGGTTAAAGCTGAAGGACCAATAATGGCGAAAAAAGTACGTTTCAACTTCAAACTGATATGGATGAAGGGGATTTTAAAGGTTTTGTGCTCGAATCAGATGTTCGTGGCTCTTTCTACCAGCCGCAATATCTGCCAGGCGGCTTCTGCAGACAGACAGCGGCTGAACAGGGAGCCTGAGCCGGCTCAAGCTGGGTGTCTCTACGGATAAGCTGATATGGACCAAGAATGGCGAAAAACGTATGTTTCAACTTCAAACTGATATGACTGAAGGGGATTTTGAAGGTTTTGTGCTTGAATCGGATGTTCGTGGCTCTTTCTACGAGCCGCAATATAGCGGCGAGCTGGCTGCTGGTGCCGACAGGCAGGCTAGCTAGCCTAGCTGGCTAGGTCCGCGGCTGTGAGAGGAAGAAGGAGCCGGGGCAGACTTGTGTTGTCGGTGCTGTGACTGTTTGCCTATGGACACAGACATAGAGTCTGTTTTCTGCCAGGAATTTTCAAGATGCCAATTCCTTCTGAAAGAAATCTCGGATTCAATTGAGGAAACGGACGTATGTGTTGTTGTAAATGTCCGTATATAATGCTGCATTCTTGGCCAAGTTTCTTAGAGAAATCTTATTGTCAAAAGGTATATTTGAGCAAAAAGTTGATGTGCAATACGTGCATGAATAAAAAGTATGTTAACAAAACAAAAAACCGACTTGAGCAGGTGTTTCATGTGCATTTTACAACTCGGAATCTCATTTTTCCGATACCACGTGAATGCACCTCTCCTTCAGCGGGAGTGTCCTGTGGTGCTGTGCATTCTGGGAGTTGTTGTCTCTAATCCACATAAAGCAAAAAGACACTTTCTGCCTTTTCTCGGTCAAGAAGGCACCAACTTCAAAATTTATTTCACATTTCTACTACATATATGACCCAATTTCACTACAGATTCATGTTTCAATGGGTGAAGTATCCCTTTAAGAGTTGTTGGTGTAAGTTATGAATCACAGAAGCAGTGCTCATAGAAACAAGCATATACCTCGCCACATGTAGCTTATAAAATCCTTCTGAACCAACACATCAAAAATAATAGATGCCTCCTGTTTTCAAAATGTCTCTCATTTCAAGAAGCTCAAAGAGCAGTCCACTTTTACTCCTGTGGACAGCGAAAAGGGGAAATGAAGGAGAACAGGACACTCACAAGGGAGAAGTATATTGAGCCGGACCTCAAGGTGCACTGTGGATCAACCCCTCTTTGACCCGAGGGGCTAATCACAATTTTAAAGCATCCCTGCGCCCCATCTCATCATGACCCTGAGGGCACACTCACAGGCAACCTTCTCAGGAAGGTGTCCCCACTGGACTCATTAGAAATGGATGCGGTGTTTCTGTCAGACATGCTGGACGTGAGGGTCTTGATCAGCTCTGACAACGCAGTGGGTTCACACCTTTATGTGGAAAACTCGCTAAGGTGTCCCTGGATGTTTTAGTCAGGAATAGTAACCCGAGTTCAGCACAAAAGCTTTGTCCTCTGTGACTGTGCAATCTAGTGATGATTATTCTCTCTTTTTAGTCTTAAAGAAAGCGCGTCTTTCCTCTCCCCTTCAAGGTTAATACTGCGGGTCATTCCATTCTCTGAAGAGGAAATTAAACGTAGAGTGTGAGCCTTGAAGTATCTGGGTGCATGGCTCCATTACTTATATCCCATAATACATCTTTGTATTTCATTATACCTTCTGCCTGATTTCGGTCCCAGTAAGCAGTCCAGGAGTCAAATACAGAGATAGCAGTTACTAAGCAAATGGGTCCCATTGCAGCAGCTTTTCATTTCATGTTCCCCCTCCTTTTTTTATTTTCTCTCACTCAACCAATTGCTGCAGTCTGTGTGAGAGCATAAGAGCATCCTCGTTTTTTTTTTCATCCCCAAGGGATAAAAGTCACCTTCTCCAAATCTCATTGAACAAAAAAGTCACACAGAAAATAAAAGCTAAACTCTATATTCCGCCTGCACACAGGGTTCAAGCTTAGAGAGAACAGGGTTGGCACTTTTTAGTTCCCACTTTGTCAGCAGGAATAGAGAGAGAGAGAGAGAGAGAGGGGGGACGAGAAAGTAAGGATGATAGAGAATGAATAAAGAGTCAAGGTAAGCATGTGAACACTCTGGGATTAAAAAAAAACGTTATTTTTCTAATTTACTCAGAAGTGCCTGTATTCAGTTGGAAGCGCTTGACGTCATAGACTCCATCTCCTTTAGTAGTTTACTTCAACTCACTTACTGTACATAATTTACTGTCTCACACTCTCTGGTTCTCCCTGTGTGCATTGTTTCTCTTCCAAGATAAAGGAGCGGAACAAGAGAATCAGGTCATTGTGAATCATTGATGAGATATGAGAGGCATGCAGAAATTTAAATCTGACAGGGGAGCTGGAATAAGCTGCAAACAGGTACTGCTGACATGCTTTGATTGACAGGTATGCAGTTCTCAAGGGCTTAACTGGAAATGAAGCTGCCCGTTTTGCAGAGCCCACAGATGCTCGTGTAAATCTTTTAACATCTGGTCGAGATTCAAAGGTTTAAATGTTTATTCATTTATACGAAAATAATTCCTTTGTCCTTTAAAGGTTAAGATCTTGTTTATGTTCTTTTTATTGACTTTTATTTCCTCAATTTTATTCTATTGATGAAAGAGAAGCGAAATCCGTCACATCACATCACGTGAGGTGGAAACATCGGAGAAGGCCAAAAGGCTGCATTTCAAGCCAACCGAGAACATGTGCCATTGATATTTCATTGTGATTCAAAAGATGATGGAAGCAATCATCGGCCTGAGCACCGTTCCCATGGAAACCTGTGTGGTTTTGATTGACAACTGACACAATTTGAAGTCTGACTCACCTCTGAAATGGAGGTAGAGCTCCTCATTCAGTCAAGTAGCCAGGAGAATATGGCATGGCAGATGTCCATGAGTGTGTACATAATCTATTAGAGTGATACTAAAAATGTATCTCTAATACTTGGCTCATGTATCAAGCTATCCATGTATAATGGATTTCCTTTCGATCCATCTTTTAAGTGAGGCCAAAGCTACCACTACAGCAGCTCAAAGAAATTGCGCATGCCAAGATTTATCTATTTGAAAGAGATGAAACATCTATTTATCGTCCTCTAAATGACGAGGAATTCTTTGATTACAGCCTCCATTTCAAACCTATAGCAACAGCTTTCATTGGAAACCTACACATGGACATTTTCAGTATTTTACAACCAAATAATGTACGATGGATATGTCTATCACCAGGTGTGATTGTTTTCAGTCTTCAGAAATGTATGTCACTGCACGAGGGAAACTTTCTACTTAATGTGAGCACTTCTTTACTCCCTTGTATGTGATTTAAAGGCTTATATATAGAAAATCTCTTCATTGTTTAAGTTCATACCTGCACCTTTTCATATGCTGAGCGAATCATCTTCCCTCCTGGCTTGTGTGTGTTTGTTTTTCTACTCCCACTTCCTGTTTGACCCTCGTCTCCTCCTCCTTTCTCTGCACGACCATAAAAGGACTCATTACTGACCAATTCTCCTGTCTGACTCACTTATCCAGAAAAGTCTGCTCATCATCTTGTCCTCACCATTGACTCTGATTACATGCACAAACAATGTGTTTACAGTTCTAAATTCTCCCCATAATGAGCTGACACTAAGTACAATGTTGTCTACCTAATGAGCTCGTAAAAGCAAATATGCCATCTTTCAGGAGGCAGGATGTTATTTATGAAAGAAGACTGTTATTTGAGGGTCAAGGGAGGAGGGAAGAGTGTTGTTGATGATCTGGATAGCGACAAATATTTACGATGGACAAAATGAAATAAACACGAGAGGAAGTTAGATACACCAGTCAGTATTTTGATGAAATGTATTTTGTTGTGCTGAAAACATAAAATTAAGTGTGTATCCCTGAATACAAAGGCAGCCATTTTTAATTGATGTCTTCATGCATGCATGTTAGATGTCCTAGGTTAGTTCATTCCTAACTGAGCTTTTTTGGGTCTGTACATCACAAACCTATTATTGAAAATATGCGAGTGATAAAGTCACTAGCCATTTCTATCATATCCAAAATGAACACCTTGCATGCAAGTTTACCCCACACAATTTGAACATGTTTTAAACATGAAATAAACTGAATTGGTGCAAAGGTAGATTTATCATTCATCAAGTTGTTGAAGAGATATTCTTTGAAATTAGAAAGTAACTGCAAGTTCATTTCTAATTTTCTGATGGTGGATGCAACAAATTGTTCCACATAAACAGCTTAACAGTGACCGCCCGCTATTTCAGCGGCTCTGCTTCCAGATGTAAATTTTCCCATTCAAATCCTATATAATAATACATTTTATTTGTAATGCACCTTACATTTAAAAGACAATCTCAAAGTGCTACAAGAACCATAAAAAACAATAAAAACAATAGCAAAAAGTCAGACAATTAAAATCAGGCAGAGTTAAGAACCTGCTCGTGTTTCCGTACTCTCATTAGGATCCTGGCAGCGCTGTTCTGGATGTACTGGAGTTTCTGTATGTTCTTACCAGGGATCCCGATGAGAAGTGCGTTGCAATAGTCGAGCCTGGAGGAGACAAAGGCGTGGACGAGTTTCTCAGCGTCTGGGGAGGTGAGTGAGGGGCGGAGTTTTGCAATGTTCTTGAGATGAAAGAATGAGGTTTTGCAGATGTGTTTTATGTGTGATTCATAATTGACATTTCACAAAATCCTTATATCAACGGTGTAACGCCTGGAGCCAAGACAACCAGCTCCCCCTGTACTTGTGACTATATGCATTTGATTCAGCGCCAAAATGACATTAAAATTAGGAGAAAAAGTCAAAGGTTCAAGACTGTGTACATCATTTTCTTCCGGAGTTAAGGAACTACCCATCCCACAATCCATTGCGAATGATATCGCTTCTTCTTAAATTGAACTTTTGTAGTTGTTAAATTGTTTATACTTACAAATGTTGTACTATGTTGTAGTTTGTGTTATTGAATATATAAATTACATTCACTGCTGCATAACAAGGTTATTAGAACATTTCGTGTTAGCTAACTAACTAACTAGCTAGTCTGCTAGCAAAACTATCCGTTTGCATTCAGTGCCGTGTGGCGGGAGACATTGCCATGGTAACAGCGAGGTCCACCAATCAGAGTCGTCGCTGGGACACTATGGTTGTGGGTAGTGCAGTTCTTTTAGAAAAAATAGTAAAGGTAGTTATATGCACATCACGTAGGTACAGGGCAGTGCAAAATCAGCAGACTGAGGAAGAAGATAGGCCCGCACATTTGCTCAAATGCCACAAAAAGTTTGAATTCATCTAAACGTTTGGAACAGAGGTCTTCTTAGGGTGAAGCCTATCTTCTTCCTTAGTGTGGTTCTTTTCCCAGATATCATGAACAAACCATGTTTTTCTTCAAACAAGGTTCATATAATACAAACTTGTGTTTTCTACAGGAGCAAATACCATCGTTTCACACTCAGAGGTAGCTTGTGGTAAGTCAACTTTGAATAGTTATGATGTATGGCTTATAATCAAATCGGCTATGGAGGAAGTGAGAAGGATTTTTCCTCCACACTGTTGAAAACCTTTAGCGGGTAAAAGATGCTAAAATGACCTTGAATAGATTTTCAAAATCTATTCAGCTTTGATTCAGTATTAACCCCCCGTATTATCTCTCCATTGTGAAGTTTCATGACATTTGGCTCATTTCTCACTCTACACTGAATCCGAACTGTTGTGTTCCACAAACACTGAGTCGTTGTGGCATAAAGCTTCAGGCAGAAGTGCAAACCTGGAGTTTGTAAGAGGATAAAGAGGCTAGAGGATTACCTGTGCGTTCCACCGATCTCCTCTCGTGGTTTCATCTCATTTTCTCCCCATCACTGCCTCCATGGGCTCATTGACCCTTGAAAGACACAAGAGTGATCAGTCAGGGACAATTACATCCAATAACCAAAATCTGAAAACACATAAATATTTATACTTAATGTCTATTCTTCATTTATCATCTGTCTCCTCACTGTAAATATATCCACTGCATTGTATTATTACCCTTCCACCACCCTTAATCACTGAACCCTACCTGGTTTTTTTTTACTGGTTGATGGGTTAGTCAACCCCTCAGCAACACCACCCCCAACTCCCATCCTCCAACCCAGTCTTATTCTTAGGCTTATCTGGTCACCCAGGTGTATAAGATAGGGCCCAGTGTGCAGTGGTCTGTTTGTAATGGTAGTGTGTGTTATGTGCTCAGTCACCCTGCTGTTTCACAGATGCTGTGCTTTATCTCAAGCAGGTTGCAGTTATTATTACGGGAGGCGGTAAGAGACACCGGTCCCCTGAGTAAATGTATACTGTGAGCGTGCGAGGATAAAGTGCATGATTAACACACTGTCATACTTCTTGCACTGAGGCCAGGTGTGTGGAAACAGACCTCACACTCACTTTAAGGTCTGTATCATGTGGCATCACACCAGTAGAGGAGACCGAATGTGTAATCATGTGAAGGAGCTGAATGATTTCTACAGTGCACACATGATGAAATTAATTACTTGCAATCTGATGCACACACAGCTTCTTCCAACAACAATCATGAATCTGTTAACGTTATGTTTACGTTCGGAGAAGTGTCTGCTAAGGCTGACAGGATAATATGACGTACATGTTAGTAACTCCAGCATCAGGAGTATACTTTGGTGTCAGAGAGTAAATGGTGTTAATTGTCAGACACACATGCACGCATGAAGTTTCATGAACTCTGATAATGTGTTGTATTGATGTGTTATTATGGTATTGTTGATGCGTTGCTTTGTAGCTGTATGATGCCGTGGTACAGCTGTTTTTGTAGTGTAGTTTTTAAAGTGGAGTGCTCTTAGCCTTTAATGCTGTTGTACAGTGGTATTGTGATGTTTTTAGTGTATGTTTTGTTTCTCTTGCCCAGGGACTAGGGATGTAACGATTCACTAAACTCACGATATGTGATTCACGATACGATTCTTTCACGATTTATTTTACAAAACGAGACTGTTGAAAAATGATGACTGAAAAAGATTCCTTTGGGGTCTGCAAACCAGCTTGTCAGTGTGGTTTGGCCTTTTGATGTTTTTTCTCTCTCAACAAGGGGAGGTGATTGGAGCTTCTCATTGTGGTGTCGATTAAATGCTGCATCATGTTGGTTGTGCTATTTGTGTCGTCCCCTGTCTTCTTGCAATATTTGCACACAGTTCTTGGCTTGTCTGTTATCTTCTCACCTCTTTCATTTTCTGTCTCGGGGAAGCCAAAGTGCTTCCACACCTCCGATTTAAAAGATGGTGGTGCGTCCTCAATTTCAAAATCTTGCTCTGCAGCTGTCAACCGCCTCTGCTCTACAGCTCATGACATTATTGCGATTCGTTTTTCAGTGTACCGATGTGATTTTTCACGATTTCACGATAAGTCTTTACATCCCTACTAGGGACTACAGATGTAAATTAGCTCATAGCTAACTCTGGTACAGCTAATTGGCTGCACACTGTCCCTGTCAAAATATACAAATAAAATAAAAACAAAGTTCATTCTTAACTTTGTACCAAAAATTAAATCCCCTGTTATGATCGATAAGTGTTTCCCCTAGGTGTAATTGTCAGGGTGGGTGGCCTGGTAACTAGGAGCAGCAAACAAGAGCAGGAACACATTTCATGTAACTCTGACATGACAAAGACAGATTTGATTACCATTTTTGTTGTTTGTGTAAAAATAATACCATACGATTTGTGGGCTGGCCGCAAGACAGAAGGCTCTGTTTAAAGGACAGAGGGGGCAAGCATTTCTTATTGAGACTGTCAATTCCTAGATACAGACATAGAAACGTGAGGAGGTTGTGCTGAAACTACTTGCCTGGTACGGATGTCTCTCTGTCTTAAAAGCACAGACTGTTTCTGTTGAGACAAGCTCATCAACTGACAGTGCAGTGCACCGCTCTCTCATATTAAAAAGTCAATGCAGATCGCCCATCAACAATCTCTCCCTCCATGCTATCAATAAAAGTCATCAAAATGAGGGGACTTTCTAAACAGATTTTAAATGACAGTGTTGTGAAAATTAATGTATTGGTCTACATCATCCATAGCACAGTTTGTTTGCACTAAAAGTGGGTGAACGAAAGCTATCTCAGTATAGTACATTTTCATGGTTAGTGTTAGGGAGACATTTCTGTAAGAGAAGCCTATAGAATGTGGTGTAAGAAAAGAAAACTGACTTACAACTTCTTCAGGTAAGAGGCCCAGCCAAAATTCTTATCTTTGTGCTTTGTCTGCGACACTCCATGAAGGAAAGCCTCTGTGTCAGTCAGGATACACAGGAGCACAGACATTGCTCAGGACAGCAAAACTCATAGATGAGGCTAATGCTCTGTAGAAATGAACAGAAATGAATGGTAGGTGAAACACTGATGCTTTATAAAACACTCAGATGCAGCTTTAAGCGAGGCTGCACAATAAATTACTTTTTTCTTAAACTTTACTTTATTTTAATGCACATAAGAAAACACGTATGTGCATTAGGAAGCACACTTTTCATTGTCATCATGAGACAATCACGCGATTAAAACATATCGCAAAAACTGCTTCAAACACAATATTGAAAAAAAAGATTACATTTAACTAGTCATACATTGACTCTGTGCATATAAATAAAACGTATCATTGTTATTATTATAATTATAAAAATTCTACCTACAAATATCTGGCCAATCAGATTTAGCCTAGTTTGATTGGTAAATGGGCCTTGCATTAATACCCTTTGTCCAATGAGATGAAGACGGAAACAGCCATCAGCTTCTCTCAAATGAACCAATGTGTCATTAAGGTGGAGAATGTGGAGCTGTGGATCTCTTGAACGATAGCTGAGGAAGGAGACCAGAGACGTGAAAATGTGGTTAGGTACGACTAGTGGTGTGCAAAACTGAGCAAATTGCTAAACGTTATTTGCTCAGTTTTCATTAATTACATGGTACTCGTTTAATTAACATTTAAACGTTTAGTGTTTTTCTAAACGTTTAGTGTTTAAACGTTTAGCAGTCACACCTCTAGGTACGAACTTTTCAGAAAAATAATGGCACCTCTGCTTTTTTGGAATTATTATAGATTTAGGAGTGAATTGACATAATAGCAGAAATAAATAGGAACATGGTTTATTCCATTGCACATCATATTGTCATCTCTTATCACGGTTCATTTAAGTTGTGCAGCGCTACTCATAATCCTTAAATGTAGTGTTTTAGAAACCATTTAATGAATGCTTACTCCTTATAAATGCTAAATCATCCAGTCTTGATTATGTGTCTTAAATGTAAATATGCCTGTTTCACACAGTCTTCTGTTATTTACATTTGAGCCCTTCTGCTTAGTCACAATACAAACTTGTCGAGTTAAGTGAGAGAGAGTGAGATTTTTAGGCTCCTGTTTGTTTCCAGCAAGCATAAAAGGAATGTGATGCTTGCCTCCTGAGGAGGGAAATGATAGCGTTTTCTTTTTGCAGAGGTTGGCATACACGCTGACACTCACTTACAATCACAGGCACACACATACTGTACAGCACACTGTAGTCAGTAAGCATATACAGTACCTAGATACACTGGTATACACAGATAAATCCATCACGATGAGCTATTATGCTGCTAACCGCACTGGGGGGGCAATAGCATGCCCCATCCCTCATCAGTGTTTTATTTCCTGCTAAAAATAAGCGGACAAAGAAATAAAAGTGAGCTCTAAGGAATCTTCAGCGAGGCTCAGTGTGATCAGACTGACAGCTGAAGTCTGATGGTTAATTTGATCATGAATGCAGTTTGTTTGTCATTCAATTACACCGGATTTGAGAAGTGCATGACCCAGTGAGGCTAAATCAAACGCAGTAAGGCGATACAACAAAGGCTATTCATTCAACTCACAGGACATATGCTTGAGGCCTTACAAAAATGCTCGCTTAGATAAAAACCCTCAGGTGTGGTGATTGGCTAATGCCGTGTGGGAGTGCGTCACCACGTCAGCGGGATGGATCCTGGTTTGGTTTGATAGCAAGAACAAGCCTGGCAGCTAATCTTTCTCATTACCTGCTAACCCCTTTAAATGGGAAGCACTTAAAGAAAAAGTACTTATATTAAAGGAAGAATATTACGATTGTTAACCAGTAATAGACATATAGACATTATGTGCAATAAACAATGTTTCACTCCTCTCAGTGCTAGCCGCAAAGAAAGCTCCCTGCTCATGTACCAGCTAAAGTGCTGCTCATGTGCTGCAAAACTCAGCATGGCGGAGACTCACGAGCTGAAGGCCGCCATCAAAGCAACCTGGGCTTTCATAACACCTCAGCAGCGCCACAGGCTAATTGCCTCCATGCTATGGAGCATTGATGCAGTAATTTGTATAAAACGAGAGGGTCGGCATTCCTGTATTATAAATTCTATTTTTTTGATTGGTCTTGTGTTGTATTTTAATATTTTGTTAAACTGTATTTTTAATTTTCATGAGCTGTAAACTGTAATCATCGAGATTAAATCAAGAAAAAGGCTCAACATATTTCACTTTATTTAACTTGTGAAAAACTAAATATTTTCTATGATATTCAATTTTTTTTAAAGATGCCGTCAGAGTGTGTTAAGCCTGGCTCACACTGTACGACTTCTCCCCGATTGTATAAAAGTCGGGGTGGAACGTCAGCTCACACTGTACGACTGAATCGTTGACGACGCACGACCAGACCTTAAGATTTATGTGCTCACACTGTACGACCCGATTGTCGGGCACGACCTGGGAGCTCACACTGTACGAGTGAAATCGGGACAGAGCGTTGACAATTGTTAATAAAGTTTCATTTGAAAACTCAAACAGACTCCAGGGGACAGCGGCTGATGATAGAGAAGGAAGTGGAAGTTGTTGTAGGATAAAGGAAAGTTGATACAAACGTAGATATATGGATACAATGTTTCAGAAAAGTGCTGCACTGATAATATGTGCCGTCCTGTGAACCGAAACCTAAAAAAACAAAAAAACGCCGGCGTATATGGACTCGCAGGTGGCTGCGGAGACGAGGACTGTAGGTTTGTGCGTTTTGCAGAGAGAATTAGAGGTTATATATATCAAGATTATATTGTAGTCGTGTGCGACTTCTGCGAGATGCGTTTATGACGTAATCGTCAAGATTTTAGATCCTAAATATCAAAAATGTTTGAAATAAATCGGAGCGTCCCCGACGATTGCCGAGCAGATCGGGGACGTTAAGATTGGAACTTTATGCCACTCACACTACAAGATAATCTGGGTAGATAATCGGTTCCAAGCAGCCTTGAGACGGGAGCGACCTTGCGATTGTCGGGAAGGAGGAATCGGACCTCAAATCGGCCCGATTATCCTGCAGTGTGAGCCAGGCTTTAGGGTGTGTGCGCGCGCATGCTCATACACATATGTGTTAGTGTAAAAATGTATATGTATGTGCGCTTATGCGTGCCAGTACCCATGATAAATGTAAATTGGTTTAATGTATAAACTTCAATTCAGCAATGAACCGTGTGGTTAAATAATTTACATTTAAGACGCGTGTTGAATATCCCTTTCTTGTCTATTTATTTAATTCCATCCCAGTGTTCCACACACACTAATTGCACTATGGAGGTCCACACTGTGGACGTGTTAGCTTGTGCTTGTGTGTGGCCGTCCCGGTAGTATTTAGTAGTAGGAGTACAGTGTGTATGGCTGTGGGAAGGACATGAAACCTAAAGGCTTGTGTGTGTAAATCGGATATATTTAAGCGCTCATAGCTGAACAGACTGAAAATTAGTCCATTTTGGTAACCTGCTGGTCAAGCTGTGAATCTCTCGTGCTGTTACAAGTTTTTTAACACATGGAAAAATTTCCAGAACATGGCATACCTGATTCGATTGTAGTGTTTTTTTGTTTTTTTCATTCATTTAATTTACTAACTATCTCAGGGTTGAAACTGTGACGAGTCTATGAAGGCAAAATAAGAAATTATTAGCATTTCCTTTATATGAAATACACTTTCAACCCTATCAGATTGAGTTGTGTTGAAGGACCTAATGGTAGCAACCTTTTTTTCTTTTGATTGGTTGCGACCCCTAAGGGGTTTCTACCAGTGGATACTGGGTAAAGAATTGTGTGGTTGACATATTGAGTGTGTGAATTGATGTGTCAGGTAAACAAATTTCATCTTTCATATAAACTTAATTGGTCTTCTGGAACTCTTTTATTGCCATATGTGACATAAATCCTCCATCTGGAAACCAAATAGACTAAATAAACAAACTATTTGCCAGCACTGTAAGATCCAAGTGAGAGTGTGTCTGAAAAAAAGAGTAAGTCTACAAAGGGATGAAAGGCTGCTGGTGGTGATGGTGAGTTTGTTTGAGGGGCATTCGGTTTTATAAGCCGTGCAAGGTCGAGGAATCGTCTATCGAAGAATTCTCCCACCTCCACCGCCTCATTTCCTGACCCCTCACCCACCTTTGAAAGGAGAGCTTTACTTGCATAAAAGCACCAGCTCCAAGCGGCAACTCTGTTTATTCCTCTCTCTCTCTCTCCCTCTCTTCCTCACCCTGTTTCCCCTGATACCAAGCACCATGAAATCTACACAGCTTTCAAATTAAATGTGAATGAAGGGTATGTTTCCTTAGGATTGCATGGCATGATGGTTGAAATCCCATAGTAAGTATGACTTTGGAGCAAACAGTATCTCTTGGGGTGTAAGCTGGGAAATATTCTGCGCTCTTGCACTTCATACAACCTCTTCAGAGAATCTGATCCGTTCCTGAGGCTTATAGGAGTCAGTCGAGTTCCCCTTTTCAACAGTGCTCATATAAATGGAAGATGACGGAAATGGTGCAATGTACTAGTATTAGTAGAGCAGCTATATGCATAAATACTAAAGGATTTGCACTTATTGTATAGAACTGTATAGAGTACTGTATAAGGTTCTCAATGGCTGAGTATTTAAGCAGTACTGGGTATGCTTTATATAGTCCAATATTATTTTATAAATCCACGAGGGTTCAACACATGGGCCAACCTAAGTGATTAACCTTGGTGATTATGGTTATTTTAGGGCCCTATGAAATCTGTGTCCATTTTTTTTCTCAAATTCATTTTTTTCCATTTAACTTTTTCTGCATTCTGGGTTTCACGACGTCACCACATGTTGTCACCTGAACCAACGCTCCTTGTTTACAATACTTCTCCTAACTCACGTCTAGCTTCTGCCCATGTATTTGCACGAAGGACAGTTTGCTGAAGTGATGAGCTCTTGCTTGCACGCTGCCTCTCTGTTTTTCTTTGTAGGTGGTCATCGGTCACAGCATGTATTCCTGCTGGTCCAGTCAATCGTATGCTGACAAAAGGTACCAAAAAGTCCTGTTTAATAGGAGTCCTTCGGAAACTTCATTTTGTGCATGTTTACATTTGACAGTCGTGTAAGACTGTACATGCAGTCTCTTTATCTTTCTTCAGCTGTCTTTCTTGCCGCGCTTCACTCGCAAAGAGCAACTGGCATTTTTATTCTTTTGTGTCTTAATGCTGTAAGCATTCTTATTCTTCTTTTCTTACTTAATGTGGTGAGCAAACAGCTTTTAGATTCACTACAGCCACCGTCTAATCAGAAGGGTAAAAATCAATGATTTTTTTTTTTTTTTTTAAGATTACATAATAATCGTATTTTAACTCTTCAATTTTTTATAAGTCAATGACTATTCGAAAATCATAACCAATCTCTAATTTGTGTCAATAAAGCCTCTGAATTGAATCAAATTGTACGTGTCTTGCTTGTATGCAACTGGTGAATTTCTTATATCACTACTAAGGCCGTCCCCTCTAAAGCTGAGGGTGTCATGTTGCTATTGGAAACCCTGCAGAGTTTTTTGTTTTGATTGTTCTACAATTCTACAATTCATTTAGCAGATGCTTTTATCCAAAGCGACGTACATCAGAGAGTAAGTACAACACAAGGATATAGAGAGGAGGAAACAATGTCAGTAAGTGCAAACGACAGCTTTAAGTCCGATTAGACACACAGGTGCTGACAGGAAGTGCACAGAGGCAAAGCACAACATTGACAGCTGTTCTTGAGAGTTCTAATCAGCATCAAAACCATCCTAAAATATAGTGGAGAGAACTCCCATGATTCCCCGCCTGCCTCGACGTCTTCTTTTGTTATTGTAGTTTTGATTGAGAGCCCCCTGGTGGCTATATATTGTGTCTTTAAGTCAACAGTAGTACAAGCTACCCAGTGAAGCTACCACGCTTTACCTCATTTCGATTTACATTCTTTCCTCCGTTTTTAAATAGACTACATGATGAGTAATTTCCTGTTTGTAGAAATTATAATTTAAGGAAATTGGACATTAAATTATTTTCAAATAACAGATTATAGAGTTGTTGGATAATAGCCATTCTTGCCCTCCAGTTTGGTTTAGAATTGGGGGAATATTGTTTGCAGTATCAGTCTCTGGGGTCATGAACTCCAGACCCCTGACCATTTCACAATGACTTGTCTCTTCTTGGTTTAGGACATATTTTTCACTTTCACTCCTAGGAGTCAACTTAAGTGCTCCAGACAATACAATTAAATATATTATATCGTTTGTCTATTTGTCAATTTTAAATTAAACTGGAAAAATGAATGTAAAAAAGGAAATAGAAACTGGCTCTGTGATAAACAATAATCCTAGCTGTTTAAGTTAATTATGCTGTCACTGCGTTTACCTTTTGCACACTTGCTGTGATCCATCCACATTAAGTCCCAAACGTTTCCTGCTTTGAGTGTACTGTAGTGATAGATTTGGCTACATTAGTGAATGTAATCTTGTCTGTTCCTGTACTGCCATGTTCTATAGCTTGAGCCCACGTTTTGTAATTACACAACTGAATATGTCAGTCTCAGAGCATCAAGTTGAAAGTCTCCCAGCCTAACTCACTGGGGGTCAGCAGTGCACCGGGGGATTAGGAAGAAGCTCGGGTTTGAAGATCGTTAGCCAATTAACTTATCATTCCCATGCCTGAGAAACACGACAAGAACAGGCCACATTGATTTTCTTTGGTTTGATGTTCTCTATCTCTTCCCCCATCCTTCTCTTCCTGTCCCTCTTACTGCCCTCACCATGTCTTTCTTTCGGGGATCTATCACTATGTCCTGGGCTTGTTTCTCTCATTGACAGGGCTCACTGATACCACCAGCTCACAGGGCTGTAAGGGCTTACAGGCGAGGTTTCTATATGTAGTGTACCCTCAGAGAGAAGATGCTGCCATTATGCTGTCTCTAACCACAGCTCTTTATAATCTTTTAAAAAAAAGCAACATTGGGAAAACATAACAGAAGTCAAAGCCCATTTTCCTCTGCACCAGCGCACGACTGGCAGTTGGTGCAAATTGTACAGATTATGTCTTTGTCGTTGAAAGTATGTAGGAACAAAGCAGACTGACCTTGCCTTTATAGTGGACAATTATGTAGCTGAAATACGGACACAAAATGCTATATACAGTAGTAGGAGCCATACATTTCTATACACATATTCATCATTGTATTAAAGCACAGGTCATGAAAGCATTCATGTATTTGGTTACTGTGTGTAGACATAAATGCACAGACAAATCAGATACTCAGAAAGAGTACACACACACACACACACACACACACACAAAACTGCTATCAGACTATTGTCCTTGTGTGTGTTTTTTATGTGCTATCAGTTGAGCATACAGCTGTCTGAGGACTACAAATCCTTCTTTGTACTGCTCTCTCTCTCTCTCTCTCTCTCTCTCTCTCTCTCTCTGTGTGGAGCTCCTTGTACTGCAGGACACATATGGTTGCAAATTAGCCATAAAAAAGAAAACTCTCAGACATGCTCTGAATATTCTGCTTGGCAACTAAACCCTTAGTACCCACCACATATGGGCTATTACAGGTATATTTGTATTGGGAATATCCCCCAAGGTCAAACACACAAACACCAAAAGAAATACTAACACAAAAAAATCAGTGCAAATCAAAAAAGTTAACAATTTATGCTATGGAAAGGTAGCAAACTGCAATTTATCCAATAATAATATGTTCTTGAATCTCACCATGACAGTAGTGCTATTTCAAAAAACCTGTGCCATCTTCAAAGCTGTAAGTAAACTTACCTTTTAGTTTTATTTTCTCCAGATGATTAGAGAGCACACTGTCAAGGCTAAGACACTGGGGTGGTTCCAGGGGATGGCCCATTGAAATCTAATTGGCCTGCCTTGGTGTCATCAGCATTACCCAATATTATCAGCCAGGTCAGAGGCGGGATTTATGTTTAAATTACTGTATTGGAATTTTATTGCAACAAGATGCAAATATTTGTGTGCCAATTAAGGGTTTTTTGTTGAAACATTTTACTGTGACTTTATAAAAATTCATATTTGAGTCCTTAAAGAAAAAAAAACATATTAAACGTACAGTATGTAAAATCCGCCGCTAGGGGGCTCTCAATCAAAACAATAACAAAAGATGACGTCCAGGCTTGCAGTGTATTATGGGATTAAAAACGAACGAATCAATACGAACGGGCGAAACCGACCTGAGAAAGACAATATGTGTACTGACGATGTATCCAAGTATAATTTACATGACGTTTTATATCACAGCAGCACATACAGCGACAGAACGGCAGCTTTCAGTAGCAGCTATAGCGCTAGCTTATGCAGCGGTCTTTGATGTAACATCCGGTGTTTCCTTAACAACGATCAACATTTCGTGTCTATCATGGCGGCTCATCATGGCGGCCGCCTACAAGACACGTCCCGTTACAACTATAAAATTACGGATATCTCTAGCTGTGATAACTTTTGGAAATATTTGAGGTGAGGTAAGTACTCAACTAAAAAATATATATAACATGGGTTTAGTCAATTTTTAATTAAAGTTAGATACTTTAATGTAAACATTAGCATGCAATTCTACATACTGTACCTTTAAGCAATTTTCACAATATGCACTCTATAATATCTACATCATTTCAGGAGGACTGCTCCTGAAATTCTCCTGACCTGACTGGTCACATATGAAACTCACAACAGGAGACAATTCCTGTCTGACGGAAGGGGTGAAGCAAGACGTGACGTAGATACAGCATAAGAGGCGAAAGTGGCGGATGAAGCAACAGATTCCAATCTGCCTTCATATCAATGTCAACAAAAGAGCGGAGACCAACGTGCTGGAGAACAGAAAACATAATGCAACCGTTCAATCACATTCACAGAGATCATAGCGGCCGCATGCATATAGTCTATGTACCATGCACTGGTCACAGGATATAAACGTCACCAACTTCTCCCATGTGCTCTAGGTGAATTTCCTGTATTATATTCTGCTGCGTTCTCACACCAACTCACTCCGACTTGCTGTGCAAAAAATACTAGTGTGCTGGCAGGAGAAACTCCAGGTGAAGTCTGAGTGAATAATTTGGCGTTCACACATACAGCTCCTCCTGCAAATATCAGGATTTTTTCAGGAGTTTTCTACAAGTGTGAAAGCCCTATTACTGTGCCATTCTGTTATTGTTTCTTAATGTAAAAACCTATACATTTGAATGTAACATCCATGATACCTTTATGCTATAAGATAAAGTGAACATGTTAAATAAATGCTGTTTGGACATGTGTGTGAGGGAACACCAACTTCCTACCACTGGTATACAAGTCAGTGCTCTGGTTGAGCCAACCTAGTTAAAAAACAATAAAAAATGACAGCCCTGCCCACCAACACATGTAGGTGGAAAATGATATCCTTAAAAAATGCTGTATGCGCTGTTGCTACCATGTTTTTACTTAGCAGGACAGTTAATTTTTTATTTGTGAGAACACTACTATGACTGGAAATGACAGCGTCCTTAGGTCCATATCATGAACCCATGAGGCCATTTCAGCATAAATCATGGCTGTTAAATGCCAATATATGTTCAGGGTTCTCAGACTTCAAGTCAAAAAAAGCACACAAGCTCCAGCCAACATCATTTGAGATGCTGTTACTCATTTAGTGAGTCAGTCCTCCTAGAATGTATTTGTTCCTTCCAACGTACTTCTTAAGGAATCACAGAGCTATTACATTTCAAACCACACATGTGGAATAAGTCTTTGGATTACATACAAGTTCATTTAAGGCTCACTTATGACATGTGCTTGTTGCATGAAAGCAGAGGAAGTACAGCATTATGGAGGATGGGATATGCCAGACTTCTCTAAGGGCCACAGTGACCCCTGCTGGACGGGTCAAACTGATGAGCTGCACTAAACTTGGGAAGCCTCTGGGAAACGGAGTAAAGGACACTCAGAAGAAGGTAGTGTTGGAGTAATTAAGATGTTTATTCTGTGGAATCAAATTATCTTAGCAAGGGTCAGCAGCAGGGTCAAAAATACTGTATTGGACTTCCCTCAATGTGTTCCATTGATTGTGGGAATGTGATTAGTTCATTAACTGCTGACATTTGGTATGTTTGTGTGAGTGAGAGAGAGAGAGAAAGATGTTCATTTCCAGTTAAGTCATTAAAAGGAGCGAGGGGAAGAATGTTCAACAAATGATCAACATGAACCTAATTCATACTAATGTTGCATTTAAGATGGAAAAAAAGAAAACCAACTAAAAAAAAAGGAGTAGAACTCATCAAAGCTGCAAAATGTCACAACCATGTCATAGTGAAATGTCAATTATGAATTCTAACTTAAGCTCTGCATCAGGACTCCATGTTTGTTCTACTCTACTGAGCTTGTGGGGGAAACAAAACACTGAAACTAGAGGAGAAACTATTTACCCTTTCCAAACATCGGAAAGGTTACAAGAAAATGGAGAATATACGGGAAAAAAAACATTGGTGGAAATATCAGATTGCTCTAAGATACAAATGACTCGTATGTTGAAATAGTGTGAAAGTGAGCAGCACGTCCTATCAACCTCAACTCCCTTAACATCATTCAAGTAACTGACAGAGCCTGAAAAATTGACAGCAAAGAGCTGCTTGATCAAATGTGATCTGACTTGTCGCTAAATGTGTAATTGTGGCATCTATCAGTGCGAGGAGGAAGAGGAGGCTGTCAGTGGATGTCTCTCCCCCCATGGGAGAGCTAATGGATTTACAGTAGAGCCTGACAGATTTTAGAGACCTTACATCATGTTTTTCAAATATGTATTTCTGTCATGACTTTTAAAAGTGTAAGCTTAGACTTGGCACTCGAGCATGAAATGAGTCAAATCTGTTTGCCTTTCGGCTCCTTTCAGATTTCACTAAATGGCTCTAATGGTTATATTTAGATTGTTATGTTCACCGTCTCTTACGAGTTTTCTTGAATGAAGCAGCAGGAGAGTGAGCTGTGATGTCTAATATTCCTGTGTCATCCACCCGTTGACAATATAGAGGAGAGCCTTATATTAGAGGGCTGCATTGGGTGCCAACGCAAATCTGGCGGGAGCAGGTGCTTTTACCGTTGCTGCGGGCAGGAGCGGGCAGTCAAAAATATCACTCAGGGTCCCGGATTGTCCTGGATACCTAGTGCCTACTATTATGTTATCAACAACTGACCTGAGAAGAAAGGTTAAAGTTGTTTTTTTAAAACACAAATCAAGTCTGACATTTGGATGCATTTCTCATTTAAAGATGAGAAAGTAACTGACAACGATGGATAAGAAATTGAGTTCTTGTTGTCGCAACAAATGTGAAAAATGAAAAAGTGTTCAAGGGGCACACATCTGGCACATCTGGGATGAGAGTAAACACATGCTCCGTTCTCCCTGATCAAAGTTAGCTGTCCTTCAATAAAGCACTTATCCCTGTACATATTTAACACCACACCACAGAGAAATGTGTCACCCTTTGCTGTAGAGACGTTCGCTGAGACATCAGGGTTTAAATGCGTTTGCTATTTGTCAATTATAGGCGCATGGGCTGCACATAATTGTTTGAATATATTTGTCTGTCGGCTCTGCTTGAGCCTCACAGTGTGACCCTTTGTAAAAGCTGAGGGCCTAATTCACAGAAGGACTGTGCTGCTTTAGCGTCAGCTAAACCTGTGCAGGTGAGTCAAAAGACACCGTCTGATTCACAAAACACACACAAAGGATTTTATGCACCCCTTACTGCGCTACAGAGCAAACAGCGTCTTTGCAGCCACCCACTGGGAAAATTTGCCATTGGCATCTGATTGTGCCGCAGTTTATATAACCCAGAACTTCCACCAGATCCGTGTGCATTGCGGGTCCGTTCCGGTATGTGACGGCTCCGTGCACCCTCGTCTGTCAACACCAACCAGCTGTGTTCTCTGTCCGCAGCACGGAGAACACAGTCGGACAGCTGGAGTGCAGAGAGAAGTAAATCCCGCTGTAATTTTACAGATTCACTCGCGACAGCGCGAGATAATTTGATGTACGTGGTATAAAACTCTATATTAAACCTTATAAACACATAAAAAAAGACAGTCATTTTCTGAGCCGTCAAAACGGAGTATTTTATTCTGAAAATAAACCGGATGTTTTATTGTTGTATCGGTGTCTGACTTCCCGTCCCGCTTGTTCTTTTCTGTGCTTAATTGATGCGTCGTGCTCCGGCATCCGGCAAAAATAGAAGCCTTGCGTATCTGTTCCGGAGGGTTTCATAAAGTGAAACCTATCAGTTCCACTGCCGGAACGTAGCAGAGACGGACCGAACGAGCATCTGGTGGAAGTTGGCCATAAGAGATGTCATGCGCAAACTTTCCAGTGATAAGTAAAACTATCTGTAAATAAAGTCTGTAAATATGACTTTGATATTACTATCATTAATATAACCAGGGGTTAAATCAGTCCGGGGCTGTCAGTGACCCGACACTTCATCCCCATGTGTAGAGACGGTCTGGAGCTGTTAGGCATGATGAGGATGAGAGCGTTGCTTTTTCTTTGAGTTGTCCTTACTTTCTCCATTCAGGGAAGAAGCTTTGATTTTATCGTTGTCGTGTGTGATGCTTAACTTATTTGACAGCATTAATAAGAATTCCTTTAACTGATCGCAGTGTTTGTAATGCTGAACATTTAACATGAAAGGTCAGAATTTGTGGGCTGGGGATTGGACACACATGATGCGGGTGTGGTCGAGAGTGGATGACATACTGCGAGAGTGGAGGGTAACATTCAGAAATCCAGCAGGAGCAGGCCGGGATTAAGAAAACCGTCGCACCCAGGGCTCCACCCTTTATGTTTTTTTGCGTTCGTTAAAAACATTATAAATTGGATTTTTATAAGCACTCATTTAATATCATTATTTCTATTAACACTCTCCTTTTCTGACATCAGAGACCTGAACTACAAAGCAGGAATAGGTTAGTTAAGTTAAGGTTTAACTCCGGGGTTTCACTTCTTCTAACCAGGCAACACCACCGACATGCCTTGTCCACGCTTCGAGTGATCTCAGCATGCTTCACAAGAAGCCTGGCACGCAATGTTGCTGATGTCCCTGCTCCAGGCAGCCAATCATACACTAGATGGGGCGGGACACAATGCAGGTACAGGTAACAAAGAAGACAGATGCTTGTCGGATGATGATCACAGAGAGAGTGAATTTGTGGGAACAGATGGCCTGGATGTTGCAGCCGAGTTGTTTGATAGTAAGTAAAACCAACAACCTGACTGAAATGATGTGCTTTGTTTATGGAAAAGTTACTCAAGATATTCTACTTTCTCTCCTATTGTATGATTCCACTTTACATTTTTGTTTAAAAAGGAAAAGAAAATCTCAATGATCGATCGTATCAGATCGCTTCACTAGTATCACAATACTCCAGAATCGAAGAATAAATAGAAATCGCCACCCAAGAATCAAGACCTAATCAAATCGGCTCAAAAGCATATCATCCCTGCCCTATATCATATTAAAAAAATGTATGAAATACAGGAAGGCGACTATTTATATATTATAAGCTTTAATTTGCACATTATTCACACAGTCAGCAATTATTTGCCACTTGTTCACACGTTTGGAAGGTGATGCTTTGATTCCTTAATGCTGAATGACGTGTTAACTTCATATTAATCTTCATATCATAGTTTGATCTAAGTTTATAAAGCACTAGTGGTGCTGCAGTTACACTCCTACAGTATATATTTGCAGTTGGTCCAATGCCTAGGACCCCCTCCCCCCCTTTTCAGGAACACGCTCATACAAACTCTGGGTTTGTTTATTGAGTTGATAACCAGCTTTGTGTGACAGCTTAGCCAGATCTCCTTGCCAGAACTTCCTTTGCAGGTCTGAATCACTCTGCAGACAGAACTCAGTGAACCTCACATGTATACAAATATCCTGTCGACTAAACACCGAGAGGAGACGTCAGGTGAGCAGCTTCGCCAGCTTGAACCAAATTCACATTCAGATCACTCAGCTCATTATGGTTATTTTCATGTGGCTTCAGAGGAGGATCTATTGTAAAGGGCAGGAAAAATGCCCATTACAAAGCTAGCATGCTTATCCCCTCACTTTGAGGTTTGCAGATCAACATAATATAAATAGCACAGTCGAGAACCCCCCACCCACCCAAATACTCATTATCTCACATTCACAAGAAATGTGCCATTGGATATTGACTACATTATTCTCCCTGCAGGGCCTCCAAAAGGTTATTTGGCTAGTCGTCTCTAACATTCCTTTTAGAGAGAATTAAAAATAAAAGCCTCCCAAACAATCCCAGAACCGCAACGCTAATTGGGTTGTGTGCTTGTTCAATGTCAGATATTATCTCTGAATAATGAACTCTTTGATGGAGCATCCAACGGCATAACAAACATGGACCGAGGAGAACTGTTTGGATGAAAAGAGATGCATTTCTCACTGAGCACAACCTTTTTTTTGCCTGATGCTGTTGTTTGACCCCACAGAGTGCAGCTTCCTTTTACTCCTCCTGCTGAGAGGCTGATCACACTTTAAGTGGACTCTGTTGTCTATGACCAGTGATGATGCCTTTGTTGTTTGGGCTGTTTGCTTCCATCTAAAAATGGCTGCACTAATAAAGTCTGGTACATGGAGATCATGTAAAAAAAAACAGCACCATACACTCTTTTCTCCTGCCTCCACTTGGTGTAGGATGCTACGACATCCGCGTGTGACACTTCTGTCTTAAGAGTTCTGGACACGCAGGCATCTTGAATAGCTTTAATTCGTTCTGGCACGTTGCTTATTTGAATGAGAAATAACCCACCAATCTAGTTATCTCAAACTTCACAACTCATTCAGCTCCTCGCTTTTAAAGACGCTGATTTTTGTTTTTTTTAAAGATACTACAAGCTAACATATTCTTTGCTGTCAGCTACTGTACAGAATATAACTCATTACACAGATTCTAAAAACTCTCACTTAAGAGCTGTGATGTCATTTTGCTGTGATTGAACATCTAAGTTATGCCTCTTGTCACCAGCGAGTGTGTGGTTTGTCTGCTCTTTTTCTGTCTTGCTTAAAAAACAAAACAAAAAAAATCATTCATTTCCACAGCGGACTGATGGATTGTGCTCACCTTCAGGTTGCTAGCATTATTCATCTTTTTGTCCTGGGCACTACATTTTCATCAAACAGTTCTCCCCCTATAATTTGCTACCATGTATCCCTCAATCAGGAGAGCATGGCTTAATGAGACACTTACAATGAGGACAGATGTAATTCACGCCCTCGGACTGTGTTTATTGGACAGTTGTGTCTCCTAACAACCTAACCGGGAGTGATGAGATGCTCACTCATCCATCTGAAAGGGGGGGAAAACAACATCACTGCAGAGTTTCATTTTTTTTTTTTTTTACAGCCCATCAGAATGGAGCGGCGGCTGAATACAATGGCTGTGTTGCAGTTAAATGAGCATCCCTATGATTCAGGCAAGTTCTATTTAGGCGCCAGTAGATTAAGTTGAGGAAAGCATTTCTTGAAAAGTAGAGGAATTAATGAGGGACAAAAAACATCCTCCAATACTTGAGAAACAGACACAGTGATGGGTTCATTTGGCCTCCTGTCCACAGGACAATGCATAATCATAAAGGTTCAAAACCTCTTTGACCCTGTGTTACAGGATGCATACAGCTCGCCAAGGGAATTTTTCCTTATTACATTTTTATTTCAAGTTTTAAAAAGGCCAGAAGAGGATAATGACGATAACAAAAATTGCCATTAAAATAGTAAAAGCTTTAGCGGAAATATACTGCATATTTTTTTATACTTGGAGCTCTTTATAAATAAAGTTAAAACGAGTGGAGCCGCTAATGCTTTGCATTGAAAGGAGCCAGTCGAGGAGGTTCAGGCATCTGATAAGGATGCCTCCCGGACGCCTCCCTTTGAAGGTTTTCCAGGCACGCCGTACTGTGAGGAGACCCCAGGGTAGACCCAGAGTCCACTGGTGGGATTATATAACCCGTCTTGCCTGGGAACGCCATGGAATCCCCCAGGAGGAGCCTGGGTTGACTTATTCACCTGCTGTCACCGCGACCCAACTCCAGATAAGCGGGTAGATGGATGGATAACTTTTTCAATCTAATGTCATGTAAAAGTGAAAGTCAAAAGTGAAAATATTATCATGTCACATGAGGGGTTTTCTTATCAAACGATGGAGAATAATCAGCTGAAACTCAGCTTTAAAAAGGGTTTCAGACATTTTTTGCTCATAGTTTTGTTAGTCAGAAGAGGCAAATCTATTGCTGTTGTTGCTGCCGATGTTATTCCACTCTCTTAGTTTATTAGATAGCTAGATTGGCTTATAGTGACAACTGGCCAATCCAAGGGTCCAATCCACAAGGCCGGTCATCAGTGAACTGGCAGTTCTGGGCATTTTGTTGGGCGGAGCCAACATAGCATGGAGTATATCGCACTTGTTAAGCCAACAACTTCTACGATCACTTGCAATTTCGGTAAAGGTAATGTTTCGATGGAGGCTGGTAGAATGACAAGTTTGACCAAACAAAGGCAGACAGAACGAAATAAAAAATGTTAACTATGTTGGCTGCGTTGGGAAGATACAAGAAACTAGAAACTCCCCAGTGATGGTTTGGAAGATACAAATATTTAACTAAGGTCGCTTTAACATATAAAGTTTGGTGGAAATTGTAACATTGTTGCTTTCTTTTATTTGGTTCAGCTTGCTTTCACACTGCACTTTGTCAAGCACATCAAAGCCTGTCAAAAGTTGTGTACAGCAGCCACCCACCACTAGTTGGGGCTGTTGCCCCGGTCAGTGGCTACTGCCATCAGACCCTAATGCTGCACTATGACCCCAAAGTAGACAGCAGGACACCAATACCTGGAGCTCTGACATTATGGCACAGTGCAGTGCTACAGCCTACACGTTATAAACTTTCACGGATCAAACACAAGCGACTCCATTTCAACCGCCACCAAGGGAATGCCTCATCAGTTTACTAAAGTGCATGACATTTTGAGAGACAAGACTAGCAACAGAACAAAAGTCATGGAAATTAAAGGCTGGCACAGCTTCGGCTGCTTTGCACGTACAATTCAGTGTGGGACAGAATGTGGGGCGGATGGTAAAAACAGTTTAGTCAGTTTATATGTAATTATTTAATAGTGTTCTAGAAAGAATGGAAAACCTGATCCTGCCTTAAACAATTCCCAGCCTCATGCTTACATTGAGGAATAGAGGTTATTGATTTAACACTGGTTAAGATAAATGTCTGTGGTCCTCATGTATACACTCAGTACACCTTATAAAATATACTTTTTTGTTAAAATATATATTGTGTTACATCAAAAAACAAAGCAGCTGGTGGTTGTGAATATTTTTCCTGATTTCTCCTGGCTCCATATTCATCCATTTATCACTTCATCCATTTTCTACTCCACACATTCCTGCCATCATTTACACAGCAGATTATTGCCCCTGTCCACTTGTGATAAAATGCTGCGGTGAAATGAATTAAAGCTTCAAGTATGTCTTCCCAATGCTTATGAGTGAGGCTGGTATATTACCATGTTTATATGACAGTGTCCTCCTGTAAACCCTGGTAAGCTGAAACACAGGCAGCCAGCCTATAAAACAAGCTGCCCTCCCGAGATCCGAGTATTTATGGGAATAAAAACAACAGGCTTTAAATCAGAGCACAAGAGGGACCGAAGAATAAACTGTGAAACCGTGTTGTGTCCAGTCCTTCACTGCAACCTCGTGTGAGTTTATTTGGCTTCATTCAGTGTATTAAATGTGTGATGGTGTCATTGAGTTAAGTTGGGATACGTTGAAGGCATTTCGTGACAATTGCTTGTTTAAAGCAAAGTGTCCTTTTGTTATCTGTATGTAAAACAGTTTTGTGATTATGGATACAGGTCAATATTCTTTTGTTTCGAAAGGTTAAAAGTGTGTCTGGTTTATGGGGCTGGTGACAAATGATTCTCTAAAATATCCATTATACTGCAGGCTTATATCTTCTACATCAGTTACCCCCACTCTCCCTGCCTACTTGTCAAGCTCCCTTTTGTTTAAAACAGGAGAAATAATGTGGTCAGGCCTCAAAGCAGATATTGCCTGTAGGTACAGTGCGACACACAATTGTTCTTGTATTTGTTTTCGGTGTCTGGGGGGCATGCTATCAATCAGGAGCAGGAGAAAAAAATATTATACTAATAGTGCAGTACAATAAAAAAAAGAATAGCCCCAGTGCAAATGGTCCCCTCTTGTGACAGGTGAGTTATATACTTAAAGTAAAGAAAAACACAGGGGCAAAGTAGGTTCTGAAATCTGCTGCCCTCGTCTCTGAGCAGTTAGCAAGGGAACGCCATTTAGTGGATTGGTGAACTTTTCTTCAAAATGTTTTATATGCGCAAGGTATTTCCTTCCACATCAACATCATTATGCCCCTTAATTTGCAAACACATATTTTCAAGTGCTAGACATTCTAATTGGATCATTATGTTAATTATAATTGTCTACAGTGAACAGTTTGGGTTCTACGTTTCTAATTAAAGAGAAAGAAAGGCCCAATATTGTCTGGCACAAGTGCACAACACATGGCAAGTAAACTTTTCTGCCAGCAGCGTTTGGCATAGCTGGAAACATGCTGGATTAAGAAGACGTACAGTAGGGTCTGGCATCAGGCATCAATAATGAAATCACCAAGCTGTGTGCTTTGTTCCACTGCTGATTACTTGTTTTTATTGTGATCAACCATTCTGCCAAAACTTAAGTTATAAACCTGGTGTTTTTCAACATGGGTTATCGTTTCATACAGTCAGCCATTCTGACTAAAGGTGTGTTTCAATCAACCATTTTCAAATCATTTTAAAGATTAGCATTTTAACATTGGGAATGAGTCATTATTTGGCGCCAAACTCAAGTGTCCATTCATGTAACTGCAGATTTTGTAACTTCTTCTTGGCTTCATTTTGTTTGCCTCAAAGGGTGCTGACATAGAGGCTGTAACATAGCGGATCAATATTACAGTTATTTGTAACAGCAGCATGTGTTCATGTTTGGTCTTAGTCTTTAAAGGGTTTTTAGGTTCATTCGGTCAGAAACAAAATGGGGTTGTAATGCAGAGGAGGCTGACAATGGTTGTATAATGGACAATCTACATGAGGTGCACCACTTTATTTGCATTTAAACTGTGCTTTTAGGGTTGTTCACAAAGTTTACTTTTTAAGACACAAAGGGAAATGGATACAAATTAAGGTTGTGGTTTAGTAAGGCAGACGTAATGCTGAGACTTAGACACGTCCCTTAGCCAGTCTATATTTAATTTGCTTCAGGGCTATACCATCTGGTGTCTTTAAAACGGATTCTCCGGCTAAAAAATTCACCTTACATTCTGAAAGACCTGTCGTGGTATTATCCACTAGATTATGGCGAAAGCATTTTTAAAACTGCCTCTAAATTTACAATTAATCAATGTTAACTTTTAATTCAATTTGTCTGGAATGGTAATCAATAAATACACACTTGTACGATGAGAAAGAATGCCACACTTGAAATGATAAGGGTATTTGTAAATCCCAGAAAGGATTAAACAATAATTTAGCTCAGTGGATAGTGGATGCCCTAACATATTTCCTCTATGTACCTTCATTCACGTGGAGGTAAGAATCAAAGGAAGAATACAAAAGAGAGAGTTCAAGAGAAAAGAGACAAGGCCATTTAGCAGCTGCAGTAGAGGATTATATTTATTTCAAAGAAGAAGTGGCAGTGTAATCCAGTTAACATTTGGGTGTCTCCGCCCTCGGGGAACAGGGGGCCTTCACAACCACAGTGTTTAAGCAGTCATCATGGCCTTACAGAGCTATGTTCAGTCTCATTACCACTTAACGGCCTTATTAAAGTCCAGCTCCAAACCCCTTACATGACATCAAACGTGTTCCATTAAATTCTGACATCTTGTACAAAGTTGTAGAAGTCATTAAGAGGCAATGGTGAGGAAAGCGCTTAACACAAAAGTGAATGAAACCTATTGGATGTTTTCTACGGTTTCGTTTGAGAAAACTCCAGACAGCTCGTGGTGATTGTGTGGAGCTTACCACTGAATGCTTCCCTTGAGAAAAAGTCTTACAGTAAGTGTGCTTCCCACATGATCATTAACCATCAACATCAAAGACACTTGACCCAATCATTTCTGGTGTGGTAGAGCTAATGCAGCTTAATTAAAATCCTCTTAAGGATCACTCTGGGTGACCTCTGGAATATGCTTTCTGCATCATCACAGGCAAACTTCTCTCACTCAGAGTCAACATTAAGTACACATTAATGGACCAGATATTCTTAATTTGTTTTCTTAATCATCATGCCCTGCTTCTCTAAGATGAGAATTAGCTGAAAATAATGAAATATTTCCTGATCACTGGAAGGCACAACCAAACCTTTTTACTTAATGGCTTTCATCTTGTATGGAATCAATCAATTTGATGTTTTGATGTTTTACAGAGACTGTGCTCAACAGAAAAAATCATAAATTGACCTACTTGACATCTACAATTAGTTTACTGTAGTAGACAAAACGAGTCTTTACTGTCCAGAACAAATGCTGAGATACGGTAGCATGAAGTTTGTCTATCAAATACAAGGCAGAGGTGTAGGTTGACGATGTGACAGATGAGCAATATGACTTGAAATGTATATATCATTGTTGTTGTTTTTTTTGGTTTTGTGGTAACTATTATATCACGTTATTGCATAATTAAATGGGAGCTTGCATATAAACTCATGTTCATTTCATTTCAAACCTTTATTTAAGCCTGGAAAATCATTGAGGTTTCCCTCATTTACAATGATGTCGAGATACAAATCAAAACAAACAAAAGGGCACAAATAAAACAACAAAGATATGTCAGGATGATCCTGTGGTTTGAGATCATTGTCTTAATCTGCCAAAGAGAAACAAGAGTGTCAATCTTGAGAGAGTGTTGTAAATTATTCCACATTTTTGGAGCTAAAAGGCTAAAAGCGGATTTTTTCAAGTTCAGAGTAAACCCGCAGGACTTGAAGGAATAGGCGGTCAGTAGAGCGAGTGTGGTAGGGTCCGATGGTCCAGTTCAGCACAGATGTTATATGAGATGGTGTACGTCCAATAAGGGATTTATAAATAAAGACATACATGTGATTATCACGTCTCTGTGACAGAGATGACCAACCTGCTATAGAGAATACAATGATGAGTGTTATAGGGGTCTCTGGTTATGAATCTGAGAGCAGAGTGATAAACTAGGGTTTTAAGAGTGGAAGCAGAGGCATGTCTATACATGGTATCACCGTAATCAAGGACTGACATGAAGACTGCTTCAACGATACGTTTCCTACAATCAGGAGGGAAGTTAACTTTGTTTCTGTACAGAAACCCAAGTTCCTGCCGAAGTTTGCCAGTGAGATTTTCCACATGATGCTTAAAAGTAAATAATTCATCCAGCCAAATGCCAAGATATTTATATACTCTGACCCTTTCAATACTGCTGCCATTGAGGGTGGATAATTGCAGACTGTTAAAAACAATATCTCTGGTGAAGATCATGTACTTGGTTTTGTTGGCATCAATGACCAGTCTTAAGCCGATACATGCCGTCTGAAGAGTGTTAAAAGCACATTGCAGTAGCAATGCAGTACATCGTATATCGTCGAATGTTACAGTCCGTGATAGATGAAACAACATTGTTAATATAGATTAGAAATAATATAGGGCCCAGAAACTGACCCCTGTGGAACGCCTTTTGTTGATGACAGAAACGCAGACTGAATAGTTCCAGCCTTTACACACTGTAATCTATCAGACAGGTAGTTCTGAAACCATTTACAAGTGTTGGCGTCAAACCCAATGCACTACGACCCACCTTCTCCCACGCAAACAAGCCTGTGATGCCCTATCCAACTCGTGTGTGCATGAGACCATAGATCGCTGATTTCATAAGTCACTGTCTTCAATTACATCGTTGCTTATGACTTATGAATCTTTTAAGTTTATTATCTAATTAACTTATCTTTAGCAGAGTACGGGATTTCAGTATTTACCCTCCACCGCAGCTGTTAGGTTGAGCTATTGGTGGCATCAATGTTGCCTCATGTATGCACTACGTGTAAAAACAAGAAAAATCATGAAAGATCGTAGGTTACTGTGAGAGTTTCCAAGGTTATTTAAACTCTCTGTTTTTTGTTCTGCAAATGGCATATATTTCCATTGGGAGAAAACTTGAAATTTAGTCATTTTAAATTACAAATGTTTCATTAAAAAAATTATCCCCTTATTGTGGTGAAATCTTTGGTTGTATATTTATAGGTACGTGAATTATATTTCATTTTCTGAACAGTATTTAATTCAGGTGTAAACAGAAGTCTTGTTGTCATTATTTTGTGCACCGAATAATGAAGAGTAGTATTGATAAGAGTAATCGATAAGTACCGGTATCATTAAACACTATCAGAAACGATCAAATCCTATCAATATCCATCTCTAACTACAACCAAATGAGGTAAGAAAAGGTGAATAAAGCATAATATTTGGCAGGAATTTGTAGGAGTCTGTTTTGCTGTAATAAAATGATTGGAAAAAGACACTTGTAGCTTTATTAGTGGAGCATGCAGCAGCAGCATATACTAAATTACAACCCTTGACCTTTGCTGCATGTCGTCCTGTTTCTCTTTCATGCACATTTCTTTCTTGGCCTTTTCCTTTCAATAAAGATAATCCCTAATGCTGCCTTGGATGATTACCACCCCCGCTACGAACACAAGATGTTGGTTTCTTTGAATAACATCACTTTATCTGCATTGACTCCATTTGGTACACAATACTATGTGCTGAGGATAAAAAGTGGTGATGTCCATGGGTTTGATACATGAGATGGACCCAGGACAAAATTATACTGTATTATACACTTGTCTTATCAGGTTTCATTCACTGGTTTCAGTACATTCGATCAAAGTGGTTCAAAGTTCTTGTCTCAGATCTATGTCAATGCACCCTCCACATCAAATTGGTATTCAGTCTACTTTTTATAGAATTTTGATTGTATGAATGGTTTTACTTGTGTAAAAATCTGGTAAATTCTGCATGAATAAATGTATTCACACATTCTGTATATACTACTTTAGTAGTGCTAAATAACATGGGCATGTGTGATTAGTAAACCATTCAGAAAGTTTGGTGTAAGCAGTATTTTTATCCAAACCTAACCATACCTTAACTATCAGACCCCGGCAATATGCATTCATATTTTACTAAAGGTCCATGCTTGCTTTGGAAGATCTTGAAAATGTCCTCCAGCCAATAAGGGCACCGGATTATAGGAAAGTCATCACAGAAGGTAGGGGAAAAGGATTTTTTATTTACTCTGAAAGACTTGTTGCAAATTCAGATTGTTTGTTTCAACGCAAATAAAACCATCCCTACTAATACTTTTAGTACATATTTGCATAATGTATCTGAAGCCCATGCAGATAAATGTGTGATATAAGAACAGCAGTCTTTCTGTGCTGATTCTGCTTTTTTGTTTCTTCAATGCTAAGCTCACACTAATACATTGAATGTGGCTACGTAGGCGTAGCACCTCCAGCTAGTACACATCCTCTGAATGCTCTCTCAGCTCTGACCTTCAAACAAGTCCTCTGAGCCACACTCGCACCATCGCTCCAAGCCATACATCAGAGCAGGGGACGACAAAAATGTAGAACCTGGTGCTTACTCTACAATTCTTTTATTAGAATCTCACTCAAAATATATCAGAGATTTGGAAATGGAACAATGCCTGAGAGACCCTTCAACCATATATCAATAGAAGTCATGGCATTTAAATGTCACACTGGATTAGATACTGGCGTCAGCATCACACCTGGAGCTCTGCTTTACACATCCCTCCATACGCATAAAGCTCCTCTGTCCTTTGTTATACGGGAGCAATGTATTGAGATCCCAGAGGAGAGCCAGGATGAACACCACAGAGCCCTCCTACGACAGAGCAGTCAATGCAGAGCTCGCTGTCCAGCCTGCACCTTTCTTTCTCCAGCCTCCCTACCTCTTCCTCCTGGCAAACCATTTGGAGAGGGACGGGATCATGTGGAGCCGAACCCCAGTTATCTGGCAGAGGATCACACAGATGGGCCAGACTGAGCCAGCTGAACCCACAGGCAGCTGGGAGTGATGATGCACAGGATGCTTCCTATCAACAGGATGTACTGTAGCGCAGAAGCTTCACAGGCTGACACACAGACAGAGCCGCTGAAGGAGGGCCTGCAAAAAGAGACCAAAGAGGACAGTGGGATGGAGGGTGGGGGTAGCCAGATCAAGGGGAGGGACTCCAATCTGCAGAACAGAGCGAAAAGTTGAAGTGGGGAAGAAAGAGGGTAGAAAGAGAAGTGAAGCAGTTCTGTGGGCATACAATGGAAAAAAATATAACAGCGTGATTATAAAGAGCGAGCTTGGAGGGAGAGGAGAAGGAAGATAAGCTTTGTGGTGAGTTGTAAAGAGTGGGGAGGCAAAGTGAAGGAGATTGACAGGAAAATTGAATATGTGAGAGGAGAAAGGAAAATGTAAAAAGAGGAAAGGAAAATATATTCAGACTACAAAGGACTGTTATGTCTTTTCCCAAGGATTAAAAAAGGCTTGCAGGAATGGAATGGAGGTATTGGTTGAGGGTGGATTGTTGTTGACATTTTATTTAATTCACCACTAGGTCAAATTATTCCAAGTCTCTTACTCTTGTGCTACATAATGAGGCTTTAATGAAGCAAGGGCATGCAGTTAACTGCAAAGGAGGAAGCAATCTTCAAAATTGTTTCTCCTATGAAGTACTGGAACCCTTACTTCAGTGGGGATTCTTCCTGTAACTTTTACCTTCCTCTTTTTCTCTTAACTTTTTTTCTTTGACCTTTTATTCTCAGAAATCATAATTCACCAGAGACATTTTTTTTTAAGAGAAAAGTCTGCAGTGGTCCTTATAAAACAGGCTTTTATTGATACTCTGTGGTTGCAAATTACATCCTGCTTCAGAAGAGAGGATGCTTAGGAAATGTTTCTTGTGTACTGCAGTATAATCAACTGGTGAACATCACTATTAAAGGAGGTTATTTTGATTAAGGGATTTCATTTACTTTTTGGTGTGCACATATTCCTCCAGGCAACCTTGTTACATTGCCCTACATTTCCCAGGATACTGTTGAACAGCCTCCAGAGACTTGGAATGAGGGTGTCACTGGGGTATGGGAAACAAAGTATATGTACGTAAAGACAATAATGATAGTTTACAATGCAAAGCTGCCATGGAAGCATAAACGCCCCCCCCCCCCCCCCCCCCCCCCCCTCCTGAAACAGATTACATTACACAGTATTCTGTTCAGGATGCATTTGTTGAATAAAATGATACCTCCGCCTCTTCTATAGTAGATTCCTATGTTTGATATTTAATGTTGTAGAAGACCTGTGGTTTAATATGTAAAACTGCAGTCCTCCCTGAGTAAAAAAAAAAAAGACGATTCTAGCTGTTTGAGTATTAGGTTGATTTCTTTCCTAACTGTGTATGATGTGACAAAATAATGTCACTTGATCTATTTTTTGCCAGCTTATCTTTAAGAATTCAAATAAAAAATCCTGCACATCACCTAAAATTGGGCCAAAAAATTCAAGGTAAACCACCGGTAGCTGCATTAAGCACTTTAATCCATCCTTTAATCCACCTTTAAACACTTTCACAGTGTAGGATGGATTTCTTCTTCTAAAAAAAAAAGCTGCAGCAGCAAAGTGGAAAGACAGTCAGAGTGCAAGGCCCTTCAGTGGAAAGTATACTTGGGTGGCATCAGTCTAACAATGCGAGAACACATAATGCTCGGTAAACATGCGGTTGGAAACATGTGGCGTACACGGCGACAGGCCAAGAAACTCTGTGGCATCTGTCAGATTAGCCATTGTGGAGGAGGAGGATGTTCCACCTGCAGTGACGGTTAATAGTCAGAGTGGAGAGCTGCACTAACTGTATCAAAAACACCAACACTCAGTATTGTAGGTGGGTTTTTTTCACATATTCAAATAGATGCATCGACAAAAGAAAAACAGTCAAATGCTTGATATTTTTGGACAGGGTGCATCGTACAGCAGGATGAGGCATTTTGATGCAGCACATCCACACAGATTGTCTTTAAGAAGGCCTTATCACAGTGTTAAGTAGTCCTCTCCCACTTGTGCTTGTGTCATGTGGTGTAGTAAATGCTGTGTACTTAATAAACCGCAGATAGTATGTAATCATGTCCTGGCTAGCACAGCAGTTTGAAAGAGAGGAAGGCTTGAGGATTTGCACAAAAAACGTGGTAGTTCTGTCTGTGTGTGTGTGTGTGTGTGTGTGTGTGTGCGTGTGTGTGTGTGTGTGTGTGTGTGTGTGTGTGTGTGTGGTTCAAAGAGCTGACACAACATTAACATATTTAGTGAAGCTGAATTACGGCTAAATACCCAAAAAGGAATATCACATAACTTCACTCTTATCTCACTTTTTGTCTCCACCAGCTATGATGGATGTGACTCTCATCACCAGCTACTCCCTAAATGTGTCTTTTTAATGTGTAGTGCTCTGCGGGTCAGTTTATTACGACTTTTTTTTTAACTGTTTTTAGGATGAGAGTAACAGGAGCAGTAAAGCTCTGCCATAAAGAACAGGTGAGTGCTGTGCTATTTATAACTTGAGTTAAAAGAGAGTCAAAAGCTGCAGTTCTCTTTGGTATTATCACAGTAAGCTTGTTTATATATTACACTTTTTTAAATATTTGGAACTATACTGAATAAAGGAGTCTTATGTATTGATAAAGAGCTTACAGTATGTCAGCAGAAACAGATTTAGGGTGCCCTTTCATACTGATTGTATTGGTGGAGAAATCTAAGACTGGTTTGGGATACTACTCTGACATAAATGTTGTTACATTTCAGCCGATGGCTTTTTAAGAAAAATAAAAGAAGTTGAATTATTTGGCCCCGTGTGGATTTGGTTGGGGTAGTGGGTTTTTGTCCTATTGCAGACACTCACTGAAAAAAGAAATAATTCTGCCATTTTGCTTGCCAATAGTGGGAGCAGAGCTGGCATGTAAAAAGAGTTTGAAAGGTTAGGACTCCACAGGGGGATTCTTCTGAAATAAAATCACAAAAGTGTATCACTAAAAGCCTGATTACACGACTGACTAATAATGAGAGGGGGAAAGCGATAGAGAGGCAGGAAGCAAGAGAAAGACTGTTCAGTATTCACTGTTGGTGACATTTGTAATGTGGTTGCCATGAACAGAAAAATAAAAAGATGTCCAATTTTCTAGAGCTTATTTGAGTTACAGGCTGTAAAGTCGTCCACTGTTGAGTTTGTGTGGAAGACTGCTTGGGGGGGGGGGGGGCAAGCAGGACCAGTAATTGCTTACTATACCTCTTGCAGCTTCATTTCATGGCCACAGTCAGATTAGCAGATGTTTGATAGTGTCACCCTCCCTTGGAGGAAGATATTACACAAACAATCACAGAGCAGAATGCACACAAAATGGACGGATAACTCGAATCAAGTGCCAGAACACATCCATCCATTACGGGCCTTAAAGAGCCGACTCAGGTTACACAACTCTGAACTGCCAATTCAACCCAAAATGCTATAATCTTATAGTATCACATAGAAACGCAGTGAACTCTCACTACATTAATGTGACAGCCGTTATCAATGTGTCCGTAAAGCTGACACCTGCCTTCAGTCCAAACAGTTGACAGTCTAATTATACTGTAGGAATCCGATCTCGAAGACACACAGCTTATTAAATACAAATGACATGATTTGAAAGTTTGTATCTTCAGTAGCCTGATAGCAAAGGGGGCATCTCATGAAGCCATGGATATCTGTTGAAAAACTCTATTAGACAGAGATCAATAAGTGACAGGACTTTAGAATTCCTCACACTGGTCTGACATTTATTTTGGGATAGCGAGCGATCCGGCATGAATACAGAACGGACAAAGTGAGGCCACTCCGACTTGTGACATCTTCACCTCTCATTTCAGGTGCATACAAAGAGAAACAGGAAGTTGAAACCCCATCAATAAATATGTGGTTCTGTATAGAGTAAACGACAGCTCTGATGTTCTAGGAGGTTGAGGCTAAATCACAGGTTGTGCTCATCTATTTATCACAGCTAACAGACGTGTACTTTCTTTTCCGACACTCCTGCCCATTAAATTGTCTTTGTGTCCTTAAAAACTCATGTAATGGAAATGCACACAAAACAAACGCAGTGACAAGAGACATGACACTGCCAGCATTCTTTCTTGTTCGCATGAATAGCTTCACTTAATCATGTGTCAGGCATACATAAATACACCTACCCATTGGAAGATTTGAACCATGAGCGTGCCGTTAATTTGAAATAAATAGTTGGTTGAATCCGTGTTGCCTTCAACATTTATATGTATTACAAATAGGAAACCAGCTGTGACAGGTGGTCGAATGACAGTAATTGAATCGTGAAAATGTTAAAGACAGCCATAGACTGCCCAGCCACCCTTAAGCTGCACAGCTGGTTTTGAGCAGGAACAGCAAACATTTCCTGATCTCCCGCTGCTATAAATGTAGAGGCTCATGCACGTTAACTGTGCGCACACTTACACACATACATCCACGGGTTTGCATCCAAAACTATTTCAAAGAGAACACATACGCAAGCATAATGGCCCATTCAATTCACACTTCATCATCAATGCAGATACCATTAGGCTAATGTATTATTTTTATTGAAAATATTTACAGTTGTTGGTAAGATGGGTATGACCTCTATAGTCTGCTCGCCTCTGATGCAAATGAGGGTGCACACCAAATAATCCAAACTAAATAAAACAAAGCAGAATTATATGAATCTTTTAAATAACCAATCTCTACACCCACTTTTTCTACACAGTTCAGGAAGATTTTGGGGTCTTTTTTTTATGTTTGATTCTTTGGTTTTTGTTGCATATTACTGCACGTGTGACTGTGACAAAGAAACCCACTGAGCCAATACAGCTCTCTCTTTAACAACAGGCCCACTGGCAAGCTGTGAGCCGGAGATACCTTAATTCATTAAACATAATATTCCTTTAACAAAGTATGTTTTCCTCTCCACAAGACTGTCTGTTGATTTAACTACTCGTGCTAAATCATTGCATTAAAATGCAAAATGTATCAACTTTGAATAATAGGACATTATTCTTGGAAGACATTTATTGTGAACAGTGAGACTTTCAGATTGAGTAAGAAAATAAGCAACAGGGAACTTTATGGATCCCTCAGTGGAGAATTGATTTAATAAGTGTGACCACATGCTTATTGTTTGCTCTTAGCCGGCGCAGGAATTAAAAGAATTCTTCAATACATCATTCAGAGGAGCGTTTGCTTTAAAGTGGTTTTACAAGGTGCCATATCTCTTCTGCACATTAAAAGAAGTGATGCAACACACCCTCAGTAATGGGAGCCCATGCAGTCTTGAGTAATGAATAAATGATTTTAAAGCTCCGAACGAGCTTATACAAATAGGACAAACATTTGTCTTTACTGAAAAAAAAAAATCTAAATTATACCTAGGAGACATATTAGCTGGTGGCACACTGCTTTATTAAATAGCAATGAGTCTCTGAGCTACAACTTAAACAATGTCTGGGCTTTGGTTGGGCTAATGGGTTTTAAAGGATGTATTTTATGTTTTTAATGAGCATACAATCAAAAGTAATCAATGAAACCATCTTTCCGCTTTGTGCGACTCTAACATGATGAATCTAATTTTGAATTGATTCGCACTAGTGTTCTTTTATTAGCTAGTTTGTGTGGTTGAGCAGTCTTGAGTAGAGCCTTTTGCACCTTGAAGAAGCTCCCGAGTTGAACCTGAAATGGAATTTGATGGAGTACATTTGAAAATACATGTCAGTCAATCGCAACAAGGACAGCCGAACCCTGAACAGTACAGTGAGTGATGGACCTCCGACAGATTAAGGGCTGCACAGGCCATGTTTCCGTGCTGATCGATACGTTCAGGTTTGGTGCTGTCTCAGGAACAGGCGTGATTTGGGGGAAAAGACTGTGCGTTTGCCTGTTCTGTTGAGGTCCTGGAGAGAGGGGGATCAGTCTTAGTTACAGAGATGGCCAGACTCTGTCTGACTTTTCTGCCAGGATAAGAGAGCTCAGCCAAAGTCCTTCAGGCTCCTAGTTGACTTTAAGTTCAGATTGTATTCAGAGAGCTGCGTAGCATTTTTTTTCTTTTCTGACAAAAGTACTAGCTTAATGTCCCTACCAAACGCTCTTGACTGTAGTGAAAAAACTCAGCTATACCCAAGTAACATTACACTACCTCATCTCCTTTCACTTTTCTTTCTCTTTGGCAGCGCCTTTCCTGGGGCTCTGGACTGATTATGATACAGCGCCGCCATCACACCGGTGATACCGCAATTGAAGTAATAAAAGGCAAGTTCTCCAAATGCTGTGTGCATTCTTTATGAAAACAACGGTTAAAGTTTGACTGGGGCCAGGGGTGGTAAGAAATATGCCAGGGTCTGGCCGCCTCACAGTTTTATATGCTTGAAAAACCCTGTACATTAAATGAATGTAAAATAATTTCCCTTTCCCCCTGAATTCCTTAAATCACAACAACCTCCGTGCGTGTAGATGTCACTGCCCAGCTTGTCGTCTGGTTCCTAGACCCTAAGCTGCCGCAAGCAAGAGACAAAGTAGCAGTGGACTAGTGGCATATAGATCAAGTTAAGCGAGCAAGCGAAGCTAATGTGAATATAGGGGTTAAAGACAGACATACAAAGTTATTTTATGACTGCTACACAGCGGTTATGGCTCTAAAGCAGGGGTTCTCAACTTGTATAGCCTCGGGGCTTACTTACTTTCTCCTTCATGAAAAATGTAGTCCCAAAACATGTGCCAGTGCAAAGAAACAGAACAACAACGTTTAAAAAGCGCCTCACAGACCTTTTGACACTCTTTTTTTCCAGGCATGTTTGCTACCCACTGAAAACGGGTCTGCAACCCACTTTTCCATCCTGACCCACCAGTGGAGAATTACTGCTGTAAATGACTAATAAAGATGCATACTGTTCAACACAAAGAAGGAGTGCTTTGTTTGTATGCAGCGCTCCTTATGCGGCCTGCTGTGTCTCTGTGTGTCCCGTTAGAAATTCAGCTCTCCACAGGCACAACACATTACTGGTCAAATTCAAAGGAACTAGAAAATACTGAAATATATAGCTTCTAGCAGATTACATCCATGCAGTAGCTTCAGGCAGAATTAGTTATCTGGTAATCACTCGTTTTCATCCACTAGTGGTGAAGATGCCACTGTGATCAATGTAGTCGTGCTTTCACTGTCACTAAAACTTTGAATGGTTCAACTCTGCCTCTGCAGAAATGACAGCATCACAAGAGAGCACAACCAATGAACCAGCCAGCGGATTATACTATACTCTGTGAATAATGGAAGAATTACTGAAGACTGGTTTATAGATCAAAGTTATACACTGGAAATAAAATCATTTGAAATGCACACATTTGAGTGCTGACCGGCCTGAGCAAAATGACTGGTTATTGCTTTTTATGTACATACAGTGGTATAATACTATAGGGTTTTTTTAAAAGGACTCCTTTTCAAACAGTCCCCCTGTGGTCTAAATGAAACATCTGGGCTGTGCCTTGGTCAAAATATAACATGACTCAAGCACCAGAGGAGGTTTGTGACCCAGTATAAACCTGCTCTCTCAGAACCAGGGGAGGGGAGGGTATTTTTTTTACCAGAATCCCACTGACATCAGCATTTTTCTCTGTGTTGTAAGACTTATGAAGACCACAAACAAAGGACTGGATGGGTTTATTTCACATTTTGTTGGTCGGTAGACGCTCAGGTTACCCAAATAAATGTTCAAAAACCCTGTAAAATTTTTCATAATATGTCCCCTTTAAATTAAATAAACGCTACACATCACACTTCAATTCACATACATTAATTATGTTTATTGGGAGGCATCCTGCCATCAGTTATCAATCACGCTATTTGAAGGCCCAAAGCAGGACTCTGAACCTCTGGCTGACACACAATGACACATTTATTTCTACTACAACACCTTGCGGAGCTATTTGGGCTATTCTAATTGAACTGTGGGTAACACTTTACTTTACAGGTCCGCAAATTTCGTCGTAATTAGGTGATAATTAGACAAACTTTTTTATTATTTCTTTGAAATTACACCCAAATTTCATAACAATTGGGTGAAAATTAGCACGTAACTTCTTTGAAATAATGCCCAAATTTAATTGTAAGCAAGTCATAATTGGTAAGTAACTGTTTTTCCAATTTCTTTGAAATTACCCCCAAATTCCATGGTAAGTAGGTGACAATTAGCTAATAATTTATTTTAAATTAAATCACAATTCACCACAAAATGTATGGAGAATTATCTCAACATTACTGAATAATTATATTCTGCTATTTCCAGATAAGCGGGTAATAAATCGCTGCGGTCCATGGTTTCCTGTAATTATAATTACCTTGGAAATGTTAACTAAATAAATGTATTCAAATTCCCAAGCAGTTGATAAGTAGCTACTAATTGATTTTATGTAGTTCTACCAAGTGCTTTAGTACAAAGTTTGTTGATATGCATAATTGAGATCACATGCAAAGTATAGATGAATGATATACCTTTGTAATTAGGCCTATATTCTTTTACATGGACATGATAGCATAGAGGACTTCGGTTGTGATATTAAACGAGAGTGGGGCTCTAAATAGGCCTTACCTGATTGTGATAGGCAATGCGTGTATAGGCCCATTGCAAAACAGAATCTGGCCAGGCACAGTTGACATCCTTGTTGTCAATGTTTGTCAAAACATTGAAATCCGATGTTGAATCAACGTCCTCCATTAACATTGAAACAACATTGAAATCCGATGTTGAATCAACGTCCTCCATTAACATTGAAACAACATTGAAATCCGACGTTGAATCAACGTCCTCCATTAACATTGAAACAACATTGAAATCCGATGTTGAATAAACGTCCTCCATTAACATTGAAACAACATTGAAATCCGATGTTGAATAAACGTCCTCAATTAACATTGAAACAACATTGAAATCCGATGTTATATCAACGTCCTCCATTAACATTGAAACAACATTGAAATCCGATGTTGAATCAACGTCCTCCATTAACATTGAAACAACATTGAAATCCGATGTTGAATCAACGTCCTCCATTAACATTGAAACAACATTGAAATTCGATGTTGTATCAACGTCCTCAATTAACATTGAAACAGTGAAATCTGATGTTGTATCAACGTCACTTTTGCACCCTACATTAACATTGAATCAACATTGAAATTTGATGTTGCATCAGCGTCACTTTTACACCCTCAATTAACATTGAAAAAACATTGAAATTTGATGTTGTATCAACGTCCTCCATTAACATTGAAAACAACACAGCAACAACTCACTTTACTTTAGCAGTCTGCTGTGCGGAAATTAGGCAGAAACAAGTTGGAAATTAAGATGCAACAACTCACTTTACTTTAGCGGTCTGCTCTGTGGAAATTAGGCAGAAATTAGGAGGAAATTAAGGTGCAACAACTCACTTTACTTTAGCGGTCTGCTCTGCAGAAATAAGTAGGAAATTTAACTGGCCTTATCAGCGGAAGTTAGGCAGCAACTTGTCAGAAGTTAAACTGTAATAATTCAGTTTCTCGCCTATAAGGCAGAAGTTGCATATAAGGTAAGTCAACTATGCCAACATTGACAACAAGGATGTCAACTGTGCCTGGCCAGATTCTGTTTTGCAATGGGCCTATACACGCATTGCCTATCACAATCAGGTAAGGCCTATTTAGAGCCCCACTCTCGGTTAATATCACAACCGAAGTCCTCTATGCTATCATGTCCATGTAAAAGAATATAGGCCTAATTACAAAGGTATATCATTCATCTATACTTTGCATGTGATCTCAATTATGCATATCAACAAACTTGGTACTAAAGCACTTGGTAGAACTACATAAAATCAATTAGTAGCTACTTATCAACTGCTTGGGAATTTGAATACATTTATTTAGTTAACATTTCCAAGGTAATTATAATTACAGGAAACCATGGACTGCAGCTATTTATTACCCGCTTATCTGGAAATAGCAGAATATAATTATTAAGTAATGTTGAGATAATTCTCCATACATTTTGTGGTGAATTGTGATTTAATTTAAAATAAATTATAAGCTAATTGTCACCTACTTACCATGGAATTTGGGGGTAATTTTAAAGAAATTGGAAAAACAGTTACTTACCAATTATGACTTGCTTACAATTAAATTTGGGCATTATTTCAAAGAAGTTACGTGCTAATTTTCATCCAATTGTCATGAAATTCGGGGGTAATTTCAAAGAAATAATAAAAAAGTTTGTCTAATTATCGTCTAATTATCACCTAATTACGACGAAATTTGCGGACCTGTAAAGTAAAGTGTTACCGAGAGACCTATTAGGAGTGATGGCCCATTACGTTTGAACAAAAAGATGCACTGCAATGCTAATGATCTGTGGATGGAATCAAATCATATAATGCACCGTACCTAATGCATTTGTAGAAACTTTTATTCTGTTTGCGGTTTGCTTTCAAGTTGAGGGTCTGTCTTCTGCGCAATTCTGCATCTGCAGGCACTTCGTCGCACTGAGGCTCTTTTGGATAATCTAACAGTCTGAAAATAAATGCAGCATGCTGAATTTACTCTGCATTTCAAGAAACATGAAAAACTGCAGTTTTATTACAAACCTGGGCATGGAAAAAGAATGACCCAGAACCTGAATCTAAGGCGTTCCACCTGCTCGTCTATTTCATATCTTAGAAAAAATAACACCCACGAGTGTTTAAAACGTCCAAACTGAGAAATGTATTCAAAAACATATTTCTAATCAAATCCCAAATTCAAATTACATTTTTACCAAATGAAAAAATGAAGCAGTGTTCTTGTTCTGCTTGTTTTACTCGTGCGTATTGTGTTAAAAGCAGCAGACTGAGAGACTGAAATGTGTCGTAGTTCTGATAATGTGTGACATAGTAGGGGCTGGGAGACCTATTAGGAGTGATGGCTCTTTAAAAACACACAGGCTGTACGAAAGGCTTGCTGAGTGATGACGTCATAGCCCCACCCCTTTGACTATGTGCAGTTCTCCTCACCTCATGTAGTTCAGTTAAGCAGTAAGAAGTGTTTGAGTCAGCTGTTCCTTGTTACCAGCCCTGCCTGAATCACCAGTTATGTGTTGAGTGCTTTATTGTGTGCATCCATGAGAATCTAGTAAGTACTGGAAGCAGGTTATATTTGATTTAGTTGATGTTTTATTTTTATAAGTACTAAAGTGAGATAAGGGCACTAGCAATTAGCGCGCTAGCGGTTAGCTTAGCGATTAGCTTGCTGGCTAGCACATGGCCAACTATTAGTATCTGCTTTGCTGTATGTTTAGTAAACAAGGCTAATCTGTGCACCCTCATTTAGCTTCTGTGTTTTCAATATGGTTGCTTATCATAGTGGGTCACATTTGCTAACTTGTGCTAATAGTGTGTTATATGAGTGCATACTTTGTATTAGCAATAGAACATTAGTGAACTTTAATCCAGAGACAGTGTTTAATTCCTGCCTTTAATGTTTTGCAGAACACACACCTACTTACACTCTCTTACACACACCCAAACAGGTACTTGTGCCCAAATACTGCACCAACCTGGCTGTATTTCAAGTATACTGGAACTAAAGGAGACAACTCAAGAAGGAAAACTGCTTCACTGGTGTTCTTACCAACATCACCTGACCAACACTCACCATCCATACCCAGCAATACAGTCCTAACCAGAGGCCTGTACTACGAATCGAGTTAAAAAGACCCAGGGTCTCTTTGGGTGATCTGGCTTCCCTAACCCTAACATAAGAGGTCGTGCTTAACAGTCCTACGAAGCTGGTTATCAACCTGATAGGTAAACCCAGAGTTACCAAGAGCGCGTTCACATAAAAGGGCGGAGTTATCTTCATTTAACCTATCACAATCATAACTGCGTCTGCCGTCAACAGATCGACATATCTACAAACTCTGATCAAACTATAGGCCTACTATTAACAATATAAATACGTTTAAGACAAACAGGCTCCCAAAGACTAAAGTTACAAAGCTGCAGCAACAAATGGCATAAAAAAGAAAAAACGGCGAGTATTAATGTCCAAACTGCGGCTTATTCTATTTGTTCCATCGTTAGTTCACCTTCGAACTGACTATAATAACTCCTGTTTCTTCTCTGAACTGTTGCTCTGACTCTTTCATGTGGAGAGTAGAACAGTTTGAGAAGCTGCAGCTCTGACGATCACAAACAGAGCGGCATGGAGACATTACAAAAATAATATTAAGATATAATTCAAAGATAGGCTATAAGAAGCTATTCGTAATTGTGCATCTTAAAAACACAACTAGGAAGGATGAAGGACGATATAGCGTATATCAGTGAAAAATAATCATTAACTCTCTGATGTACGTCGCTTTGGATAAAAGCGTCTGCTAAGTGAATTGTAGAATTGTAGAACTTAACGGACTATAATGTAAAATCATACGGGACACATGAAGTGTCCTCCCCCCTCTCTCGGAACAGCTCCGGGAGCTCCACGATCAAAAGATCTGATTGGTCAGTGAGCGGAGATTTTCACAGGTTGATCTCTTATCTCCAACATAACCTGCACCGGAGCAGGTTAGGCGTGCAGCGTAAGTTACCGTGGTGATATACCCAGGTAAAAAGTGAACGACCCTCGTAGGACTGAAAACCCAGGGTTAACCCTGAAGTTACCTCGCTAACCCCAAATCCTGCTTCGTAGTACAGGCCTCAGGTCCTCACCTACACAGGCTAAGAAGAAATGTTTATGTTGGTTTTATTCAAGCTCAGCGTGGAACCAGACAAAGACGAGCTTTAATTTATGCGCTGTGTTCTGGATCATTAGGATGCATCTATCGGGTGCAGATAAATTGATTAAATCAGACGTTAATGAGAGGCTTAATAGGTGAAAATATGTGAACATTGTCAGTCGCATTCTGAGCATCTATTTCAGTGTACAGTAGCGGGAGGCGGGACAACTTTGATTCTAATGCAGGGCGTTCATTTGTTCATTTTATTCTTGATCGGCGCCTTGTATCAGCTGTTTGGGGGGTATAAATCAGTAAACCTGGAATAAAAAATGTATGAATAAGTAGGTTAATATACAACAGGCGTGTAGGATGATAAATGAACGACCTTGTATAGTACGGAATACACCTGTTTGAAAATCAATGCACTTTAATATCGGGTAAATTTACCATTATGCGCAGCTATATTTGCGCTGAGTAATTATCTCTTTATAGAGCGCGCCATGTGAATTACTTGTCCAACTCACTAATTAACCAACTTTTGTCTTTGTGCTCTTTGTTATGGGAGTCTTGCTATCCCAAAATACACATCGACTTCACTGCAATGCCTGAGTTGAGTTATAGACTGGTGTTACTAAAAAACCTTTATTTATTTTTCAATATATATTTATTGTTTACTTAGTTAGACTGGTCCTCCTTTACTTGATAAATGTATGTTAAGTTAATCTACCTTCATAGTGTTCTTGATATTCAAAATTGTTGATTTAATAAATTAAAATGTTTTTTTCCCTCCTGTGTCTTTATCTCTTACTAACCGAGGTCTGAACGGAAAATCAAGGTCTGAGCCGCACAGTGAATCGTTACACACCTCCACCACTTTGTGTCTATTGTGACTTGTAATGCAGTGTGGGGATGTGTGCTTCATTTCTCTCCTCTGTGAGTTGGGTTTGTATACACCCTGTCCTTGTTCTAAAATCCAATTTTAAAAAATTAAATCACAAATATTAATTTATTAACACTGTTTTAGTTTCAGAACCTTTTGTTCAGTGGTGTTCTCTGCAGAAATTAGTTGGAAATTAAGGTGCAAGAACTCACTTTACTTTAGCGCTCTGCTGTGCAGAAATTAGGCAGAAACAAGTTGGAAGTTAAGGTGCAACAACTCACTTTACTTTAGCGGTCTGCTCTGTGGAAATTAGGCAAAAAAAAGTTGGAAGTTAAGGTGCAACAACTCACTTTACTTTAGCGGTCTGCTCTGTGGAAATTAGGCAGAAACAAGTTTGAAATAAAGGTGCAACAACTCACTTTACTTTAGCGGTCTGCTCTGTAGAAATTAGGCAGAAACAAGTTGGAAGTTAAGGTGCAACAACTCACTTTACTTTAACGGTCTGCTCTGTGGAAATTAGGCAGAAACAAGTTTGAAATAAAGGTGCAACAACTCACTTTACTTTAGCGGTCTGCTCTGTAGAAATTAGGCAGAAACAAGTTGGAAGTTAAGGTGCAACAACTCACTTTACTTTAGCGGTCTGCTCTGTAGAAATTAGGCAGAAACAAGTTGGAAGTTAAGGTGCAACAACTCACTTTACTTTAGCGGTCTGCTGTGCGGAAATTAGGTAGAAACAAGTTTGAAATAAAGGTGCAACAACTCACTTTACTTTGGCGGTCTGCTGTGCAGAAATTAGGCAGAAACAAGTTGGAAATTAAGGTGCAACAACTCACTTTACTTTAGCGGTCTGCTCTGTGGAAATTAGGCAGAAATTAGGAGGAAATTAAGGTGCAACAACTCACTTTACTTTAGCGGTCTGCTCTGCAGAAATAAGTAGGAAATTTAACTGGCCTTATCAGCGGAAGTTAGGCAGCAACTTGTCAGAAGTTAAACTGTAATAATTCAGTTTCTCGCCTATAAGGCAGAAGTTGCATATAAGGTAAGTCAACTATGCCAACATTGACAACAAGGATGTCAACTGTGCCTGGCCAGATTCTGTTTTGCAATGGGCCTATACACGCATTGCCTATCACAATCAGGTAAGGCCTATTTAGAGCCCCACTCTCGGTTAATATCACAACCAAAGTCCTCTATGCTATCATGTCCATGTAAAAGAATATAGGCCTAATTACAAAGGTATATCATTCATCTATACTTTGCATGTGATCTCAATTATGCATATCAACAAACTTGGTACTAAAGCACTTGGTAGAACTACATAAAATCAATTAGTAGCTACTTATCAACTGCTTGGGAATTTGTATACATTTATTTAGTTAACATTTCCAAGGTAATTATAATTACAGGAAACCATGGACTGCAGCTATTTATTACCCGCTTATCTGGAAATAGCAGAATATAATTATTAAGTAATGTTGAGATAATTCTCCATACATTTTGTGGTGAATTGTGATTTAATTTAAAATAAATTATTAGCTAATTGTCACCTACTTACCATGGAATTTGGGGGTAATTTCAAAGAAATTGGAAAAACAGTTACTTACCAATTATGACTTGCTTACAATTAAATTTGGGCATTATTTCAAAGAAGTTACGTGCTAATTTTCATCCAATTGTCATGAAATTCGGGGGTAATTTCAAAGAAATAATAAAGAAGTTTGTCTAATTATCGTCTAATTATCACCTAATTACGGCTAAATTTGCGGACCTGTAAAGTAAAGTGTTACCGAACTGTGCAACAGTGCAGAGCCAGTCGGGTCCAATCCGGTACCACATGTTCAGATCCTTTCCACCTTGGGCTTTTAGCCACCAGGACTTCGCCCTGGCTCCCTGGTATACGACTATGCTCACCCACTTTCAGACACGCCAGGAGCTTACATTCAATCATTGGCATGCAATCACTCGCTCCACCATAGAGTACACAATTGGGCTCATCAAGGGGAGATGACTGTGCTTGGACACAGAAGGTAGCAAGTTGCTTTACAAACCGGAGAAGAGGCGAATGAAGAAAAACAATTTGAAAGTTTCCTTTAAAACTTACCAGCTAGCCACAGAGTATCACGGCCATACCTTTTTGCTTTTTATTAATCTTGGGGCATCTTTATGGAGTTAGATCAGTCTCAATATTCATGAATGCACACAGAAGGATTCACAAATGTATTTTGTGATTTATATCCACAAATAAAAAAATATGTTTCACAAATGTATTTCTGATTCACACACAAATATTTATTGTTTTATATATATGTAATAGAAATTCACAAATATATGATATTCACATATATTTTAAAAACATATTTGGATCTGGTTACATTTATATACAAACTGTTCAATCTGCATTTACAAAATGTCTTCTGTGAACCTCACTGCATTTGTGTGTGGGATTTTTGAGACTCCCCTGCCGTGGTTCGATTCACAAATGCATTTTTTTCTAAAGAGAATTGTCTGTAGCCTATCAGATGTCTCCTTCCTATTCAGCCAATCACAGTAGTGTAGATTCGAGGGTATGTTTTAATGCGATCACTGAGCGTTACATCTGCGCAGACAGCGATTAGCCTAGCTGTCTGATTCGAATCATCAGATGCTATTTAGACGAGTTCTGACTGTCACTTTTACTGGACAGCAGCAGGTAGTAGGCAGACACGGAGAGTCCGGCTTGTTTCTTGAGGAGTCAGTCCGTTTATTACACACACAGAGGTCAAACTGTACATTCACTCGTTTCTCTGCCACTACCACACAATGGGCCTCATTTATCAATCTTGCGTGAAAACTGGCGCAGATCTGAGCGCAGATTTGGTCTTACGACAGGACACACGTGCGATTTATGAAACGTTCGTATCTGACCAATCTGAGCGTACGAATGAGCGGGCCTTGATAAATGCGGCGGCTGAATTCGATCGTCATTAACATGTTACGCCCATAAATATTCCTGGTTCGGAGGCCTCGCCCACTGAGGTCAAACATGGAGAGACGAAACATGAGTAAGAAAAGAAACTTTTCTGACACGGAGATCGGCACCCTGACATGGGAGGTGGAACAAAACAAAACAGTGTTTTTTGGCAGTCTGAAGAGTGGCATAAAAGGGGCTCATAAAAACGCTGTCTGGAAAAAGATAACGGAGGCAGTCAACAGCGTTGCCGTACAGGAACGGACTCCAGCTGAGGTTTGAATATAATTCTCAATAACTTAACCCATGCCTAACGACTTAAATGAATCTTTTCATCCGCAGCCTAAAAGCTTATGTCTGCTAATTGATCAAAACAATTCTTTACATTTAGGTCAAGAAAAAATGGTCGGATTTGAAGCTGGCCACCAAGAAACGTGTTGCTGCGTTTAAAGTAAACGCAGCATCAGGCAGACTGGAGGAGGCCAACCAGACTCCAGCCTGATCCTGACGGGGACGGAGGAAAAAATTGCCTCCTTAATTGGGTCCGAGTCGATCTGTGGCATAAGTGGTGGAGGTGACACAGACGCACTGGCATCAGACCCAGAGCAGAATGGTAACTAACAACCCCCTTTTGCTTGCATTGAAAAATCAAACTGACTGTACACCATTTCTTACAAATAATAAGGCTTACACATGTTACATGGGTGACATTTTTATTGTATTAAATATTTCAGAGCCAGGCACCAGCATGATGTCAGCCAGATCTGCTCCCCAGAGCGGTCCCACTACTGCCGAGAGTGAGCGCGTGCCCTCGGCCCCCCGTGCTGCGCCCAGACCGAACCTGATCACGGCAGAGGTCCTGGAGAGACAAGGGGAGATATGCAGGTTATTGGCCTCAGTCGTCGGCGCACTTGACGCAATTAATGAGACACTAAAAGAAATAAATGAAACTCTAAAAAAGCCATAATAAAATGTTTAAATGACTAAATGTTGTCTGTGTTTAGTATGCCTATAGCCAATTCCACCAACAATACTTCACATTACTGATTAATACTGCAGAGCATTTGCAAGAGTTTAAGGTATACTTTACGTTTTAAAAGCGACAAATGAGGTCCTGTCTCCTCCGTACAGCCCCCTGTGGAGGCTGTGCTGGCCACGGCTCCATGGGCATGGGCTCATCCGGCTGCGCCGGCACATCGAAGGGCACTCCATTCACCAGTGCAATGTTGTGCAAAACTGAACAGGCCAAAATGATATCGCACACTTTGTCTGGGGTATACAGTAGCATTCCCCCTGCAGGTCCGAGACAGAGCCACCTGCCCTTCAGCAACCCGAAGCAGCGCTCGACTGTGACCTGTGGGCGTGTGTGCGCACTGTTGAACCTGCGTTCCTGCTCTGTAGCGGGGTTATAAGGTATTCCGTTAGAGGATAACCCTTGTCACCTAGAAGAACCATACCAAAATGTTAATCATCTGATACCTTGTTTAGTGTAATGCAATTTATCGAGGGTAGCCACTTACCGAGGAGATGACTTTGGCTCTGCAGTGCGCCCTCCTGCAGCCGCGCGCCAACAGAGCTGTTTTGAAAAATAAAAGAATCGTGTGTCCCCCCTGGCCACCACGTTTAAAAGTGATAGCTTGGCATCACAAATCACCTGGACATTTATGGAGTGGTAGTTTTTGCGATTGATGAATGCGTAATCATTCATGGATGGTGCCTTCAGACGCACATGAGTACAATCAATCGCTCCAACCACATTTGGAAACCCAGCAATCTCATAAAATTGCCTTTTAATCACAGCTTGCTGGGCATCATTGTATGGGAACCGAATGTATTTTCGGGAGAGAGATTTTATTGCAGCCAACACTGCTGGCATCGTCCTGCTGATCGTTGGCTGGGAGACCCCAGCCCTGTCCCCGACCTCTCGCTGAAAGGTCCCGGTGGCCAAAAACCCCAGCGTGGCGAGCACCTGAACTGGTACAGGTAAGGCATTTGACCGCCTGGTTTCTCTCTTTAATCCAGCAGCTACATTATTGCATAAATCAATAAGCACATGCCTTGGGAGCCGAAAGCGACTGATCAACCAGGCATCACTCTCCATGAGGAGATCCCTGCGGTCCCTGAAGACGCGCTCACGTCTGACACGCGCGTATTGCTCCTCCAAAATAAGCAAGTCTGCCATCATCAAGACTTGATAACTGTCAAAGCATCTGTTTAAATAGGGGAATGAATAAACATCTGACCAACCACAGTGGAACGATGATTATCTCAACAGGTGCTTTCAATTTTTGTTCCAGTTCTGTCACACCCATCGGACAAAAAACAAAAACATTTACACCTTTTTGCCATTAGTTAATTTGCAAACACACATTTCTGCTTGTATTTATGATTCTTTCACATTTTAATGTGTAATAATTAGTTGTCATCTTAGGCTATTTATCCTATTGTTTAATTTTTTGAAAGTGGTATCAGTAAAAACATGGGCTTTAAAAGAAATGTTTTCGTTTTAATAATCCGTTTTGATCTGTTCTAAATATGTGACTGCTTATGCTTAATGACAGCTGAGGTTTGTTCATTATTTTCCGCCAGATTTTGCTGTGCTGCACCGCAAATCCACAGACTCGAATTTGCGTACACGAGCTCAGACCTGACGTGAGATCTGATCGCAGCTTCCGCTTACGTTTTCGGTCGTACGTTCGTTTGATAAATGAGGCCCAATGTGCGTCCAGACCCACTCCTGGGACCAGAAAAAAAGGCCTGCTATCCAGATTCAATAGTAATGAATTTCTTGTTTCTAAATAAAGGGTTTAAAATCTATTTGACTTGTACAATGTGATCATTTAAACTGAAGAAAGAAACTCATCACTTAAACAGGTCTCAGTTCATCTTTATTTTCTTTAAATCATAATAACTTCTCTAAGTGTCTCAGAGATGGTGGTCAGTGTTGAGGCTATGAGTGAGGTTTTATGAGATTCGCTCTCGGTTATCCAGGACCGCATCTGTGATGAGCCTTTGGGCAGCTGAGCGGGACCTGTGTGCACGTGTGGAGGCACTACTGCAGGAAGCAACCTGCTGTGAGTTGCAGGGTTCCACATCAGAGGGTGGTTGCATCATCACTGCATCTGTGAATTAAATGATGTAAATTCAAATTTACACATGCACATCTTGAAGATGAGATCACTTATTGACCAAGTTGTGTTTAATGTGTTGCATGCCCCCTAGTTTTACAACTTGTAGATAAAATGCACCATCGAGCATTAATTCTGTAAAAACCAGCTTACCTTCTGATTATGCGACCGGAGATGATTTAGGGCCCACGTCTGTGTCCCAGTGCTCAGTGGATGGCCCTCCTCTCATATCATGGCCCCAATTCGCTGGTCAAATAGCTCTTTGCAAGCCTGCCCTCCTCCAGTGGTCACAGTCTCTTTTCTATTTGGATGTTTTTTTGCCTCATATTTTAAGCCTAACCACTTTTTCTTACTTCGTCAAGTCTGCGCCCTCTCCAGAAACTGCATTTACAGTTAGTGCTCCCCATGCGTCTTTTTTTTGTGGTCCTCTGTCACCACTACTCACACTGTTAAATAAAACAGTTTGTTTGCTGCTGAGCTTCTGCAGCAGTACCTCAACTTCAGAACTGCTGAAGTTTCTTCTCCATTTCTGGTCTGGTGCTCCGCCATCGTCAGCCCTCCGAGGAGGCATCTCCACAACCTTTTGCTTCGAGCATGTGTTTCTGAGTGTCTGCAGGGCCCTGCACTCATGTCCTTTTATGGGCATTAGTGGGCATTTAGTAACTGCCCATTAAGTTGTGCCTGCATAGGTAATTGGCAGTTATCTATGCAGGCACGCCCTTTCAACTTACGAACACATGAAGATAAGAACACAGCTGCGAAGAGTTCAGTCATTTAAGAACACATTGGTAAATCTATCAGAGAATCTTCTTAGAAGTCTTGAGCAACTTGAAAAAAATATTGTCGAATCAGTCCCAATGAGCCCACAGAGTGCATCATTATCCAATGAAAATGATCAGATCACCCAACAGCATCAATTTTAGGCTTTAGTGCAGATAAGCAACCTCAATGTTACTCTGGACAGTTTACAAAACGTACAGTTATCAGGGTACAGTAGCTGAGATGTTCTTATGGAGAGAGCAAATGATGTAAAATTTGCCTTTTTTCTTGAGAGTTCAGTTTAGAAAATAGGACACAGCCTAATCCTATGAATTGCTTTCTTGCCAGTGTGTGGGCTAACCAAAAATTCAGAAGGAACAGTTGTGCGGTAGTATATGAAGGAATTGATTTTAAAATCAAGGAATGTAATGATCCAATTTCCAAGGTAAGATCACTGATAAACATTTCCATCAATGTGTCCATGATTTTAGTAACAGTAAAATTTTAATTTTAGACTTCTTAAAGAATCTACAGAAAAAAATGTGCAAAATTATGAATGCTGCAACATTTTCAGGAGTCTTAAACATTAGCGTATTGAGTGCAGCAGGTTCCAGTGGTTAATTCGTAGTTCACCAGGAGTCAATTCCAATGATTCCCATGGTAAAAGTCAGTCCAAATCGACTCCAGAAATTTGGGTGTCATGCACCGCTAATCTGCTCATTTTCATTTGTGGGTGGAAGCAGCTGCAGAGCTTACACTAATGAATATGCAAATCATCATTGAATGGGAAAGTTGTATAGCTTGGGCATAGGGTAGCCAGTAACGAATACGTGTAACAATAGCACGCAGCACAGTCATTCTAATCCGTCCAAAATGAAAAATATAACCCTAGTCCACAAAACAAAAGGAAAAAGAGATAAATATCCCATTGTGATCCAGGCTGCAGTACTTAGAAATGTTAACTACCTGATGTCACATCTTACAGTATTCTAAGGGAGAACTTTGGAAGCCAAATGATGTCAACTGGATCTGTTCATTTTCAAAACGTAGATGTTGGAATGGCATGGCCGGCTAGTATACTTCCAGGCAAGTGGTATAAAGTGTAGTCATACATTTCATATTGATGTAATTGAATCAGAACCTATAACAAAAAGCAAATCTAAACCTTTTTTTCAAATGTTGAATAGAATACAACCAACTCCCACAACAGCAATGTTTATTTGCAGTGAAGCTTCAGATCTACAACAGTGTCCTTGTATCACAAAGCTGTTTTTTTGGATGAAAAGTAAAGCAGTCAATAGAGTGGATGCACTTAAAGCATCGTCTTGATTACAGCCACAATTCAAGAGTGGGGACTATTCCTAAGCCCTCCCTCAGTCTGTACGTCTCTTCCAAGGAGACTAAAAGATCTGTACAATGATGCTGGATGGTTGTTCAGACTGGTATGGGGGAAGGGGAGGGGCAAAGATGAGATGAGAGGGCTGGGAGGAAGAGCATGGCATCCACGTACAAACAAATACCTCTTTAGAATTCTACACAGCACTCCGCTGCAGTGCGTTTGGTTTCCAGGCATCACTGCATTATTAATGCACCCATCTACCCCGTTCTCCTACCCCCAGAGCACAGAAAGAGGAGTGGGGACAGGGAGACAAGGAGGGAGAACAACTTGGGTGGGGTTAAAAGTAAGAGATCAAAGTTATATGTAAAGGTTGCTAATCAGCACTTGCTACTTGCAGTGCTGTTTGATGAACTACATCGAAGCAAAGGCATTTAATGTTTTTTTACAAATATAAAGATAATGTAATGACTAGAGGACAAGGATTTATAACCTCAGAAAATACAATGATGAGACTAAAACTTCAATTCAATTCAATTCAAAACCTTTATTTTAACTCGAAAGACACTGAGGTTTCCCTCATTTACAGTGACGTCGAGCTCACAGCATAGAAGAGGAGATACAGCTAAAAAACAACAAACAAAAGAAAACAGTAAAAAAAAGCCAGCAACACAGTTAAAAACAGTTACAAATTGATGAACAGTGGTCCATTACTATGGCCTTAAAGGCTGCATGTGAGGGCAGAGTCCTAAATTTTAAAATTAGTTGGATGACATTCCAGGAATCAGGAGCATCGAATGAAAACGCAGTCTTTCCCAAATCTGAATGTGCCCGGGGGACCTTAAGTACCAGCCAATCACTGGAACGAGTGAAATAGGTTCCACTATTCCACTCCAACAATGCTGTGATGTATGGAGGCAGTTTACCAGTAAGGGCTTTGAAAATGAACAAGTACCAATGTTTTTTGCGTCTTTCCGCAAGAGAAGGCCAACCAACCCTATCATACAATACACAATGGTGAGTATCATATCTATCACCAGTGATGAATCTGATAGCAGAGTGATAGACAGAGTCAAGGGGCCTAAGAGTTGATTCCGCAGCATGCCTGTAAATCACATCGCCATAGTCTAAGACCGATAAGAAAACTGCCTCTACAATCCTTTTCCTACTAATCATAGGAAAGTTGGTTCTGTTTCTGTAGAAGAAGCCAATTTTCTGTCGCAACTTGACGGTAAGGTTGTCTATATGATATTTAAATGTTAATTTCTCATCCAGCCAGATGCCAAGATACTTGTATTCAGTGACTCGTTCAACTTAAAATGACTTGATGCTCTTGCTAAACCTATTAATTCCATCTGACTATATTTAATAAGAAGTTGTTTCCTTAATCAGCTGGCCACGTTTTAGCAAATGTTTCTCTATTAGATAAGCACATCTGTTTTCATTTCTATTATAATCTGTGGATAACAGTATTTATGTGTTTGTCGAGACCTATGCCAGGTCAAGTGTGTATAAAATAAAGATTATTATATATTATTATAAGTTATAATAAAAAGTCTCTGTAAAGCCACCCCATGGGTTTGTGAGCCCGCTATTTGAATCCAAATATTTGGCATTTGGCACTCACCATTTTTTGTACTTTGGACCAATAACTTAGACTTAGACTTAGACTTTCTTTATTGTCATTCAAACTTGTACTTTACAGTGCAGATAAGAACGAAATTTCGTTGCAGATTGGCTCGTAGTGCAGGATATAAAACAGCAGCATGTATTTAAATATAAAAAATAAAAATAAGGTGCAGATATAAATAGATATAAAAAGAAAAGCTATGAGTAAAATTCCTATACAGATAAATATATTGCACATTCTGTTGTATTATACAGTCCGGTGAGGTAGTCCTGTGTGGGGGTTTGAGGGGGAATGGAGGAGTTATTTTTCCGTGTTCAAAAGTCTTATGGCCTGTGGGAAGAAGCTGTTGCAGAATCTGGAAGTTCTGCTTCGGAGGCTGCGGAACCTTTTTCCAGAGTCCAGCAGCGAAAACAGTCCATGGTGGGGGTGGGAGGGGTCTTTGCTGATTTTCTGAGCCCTGGTCAGGCAGCGGGTCTTTGCGATCTCCTGGATGGGAGGAAGAGGAGTCTTAATGATCTTTTCCGCCGTCCTCACCACTCTCTGCAGGGACTTCCAGTCGGTGGCACTGCAGGCTCCGGACCAGACAGAGATGCAGTTTGTTACGATGCTCTCTATAGTGCCTCTGTAAAAGGTGGTGAGAATGGGAGGAGGGAGGTGTGCTCTCTTCATCCGACGCAGAAAGTGCATGCGCTGCTGCGCTTTTTTCACAAGAGCGCCGGTGTGGAGGGACCAGGTCAGAGTGTCTGTTATCTGCACCCCCAGGAACTTTGTGCTGCTAACTCTCTCCACTGCTGTGCCGTTGATGAGGAGTGGTGTGTGGTTGGGCTGGCGCCTCCTGAAGTCGACGATGATCTCTTTGGTTTTATCGACGTTCAGGGACAGGTTGTTGGTTCTGCACCAGTCAGCCAGATGTTTCACCTCCTCTCTGTAGTCCATGTCGTTGTTGTCACGGATGAGGCCCACTACCGTCGTGTCATCCGTGAACTTCACGATGTGGTTAGTAGTGGACCTGGCGCAGCAGTCGTGGGTCATCAGGGTGAACAGCAGCGGACTCAGGACGCAGCCCTGAGGGGAGCCGGTGCTCAGGGAGATGACACTGGAGGTGTTGTTGCCCACGCGCACAGACTGGGGTCTGTTTGTGAGGAAGTCAAGCAGCCAGTTACATAGGGGGGTGCTGAAACCAAGGGGGGCCAGTTTGCTCACCAGATGCTGCGGGATGATTGTATTGAACGCTGAGCTGAAGTCCAGAAACAACATCCGCACATGTGTGTCCTTCTCTTCCAGGTGTTGTAAGCTCAGGTGGAGTGTAGAGGAGATGGCATCCTCTGTGGAGCGGTTTGGGCGGTAGGCAAACTGGTACGGGTCGAATGTGGGGGGAAGTCTGGAGACAATGTGGTCCTTTACCAGCCTCTCAAAGCACTTCATCATGATGGGGGTTAGTGCTACAGGGCGGTAATCATTGAGGGAGGAGATTGTGGATTTTTTAGGCACTGGTATAATTGTAGCAGTCTTTAAACATGATGGTACCACAGCCTGGGTCAGCGAGGTGTTGAAGATGTCTGTGAGAACCCCAGCCAGCTGGTCAGCACATTCCTTGAGCACCTGTCCCGGTATGTTGTCAGGGCCCGCTGCTTTCCGGGTGTTCACTCTCCTCAGGGTTCTCCGGACATCAGCTGTGTCCAGGCTGATTGGCTGCTCATCGGAGTGAGGAATAGATTTCCTCGATGGAGTGGTGTTGAGTGCCTCAAACCTGGCAAAGTAGTTGTTGAGGTCGTTGAGAAAGTTGATGTTGTTGTCACAGGGGGGAGGAGTAGCTTTGTAGTCTGTGATGACTTGTATGCCCTGCCACATTCGTCTGGTGTTCGTGGGGTCCTCGAAGAATTCCTGCACTTTCCGACTGTGATCACGCTTTGCAACCTTCATGGCACGGTTCAGGTTGGCTCTGGCTGTTCTTAGTGCCACCATGTCACCAGATTTGAAAGCGTTGTTCCGGGCTTTCAGCATTGCACGCACCTCACTAGTCATCCAGGGTTTCTCGTTGGCCCGTGTGGAGATGTTCTTGATCACACTAACATCCTCCATGCACTTCTGAATGTATGCAGACACAGACTCAGCATACTCCTCCACACACGTCTGGTGGTTGTCCGTAGCAGCCGCCTTGAACATGTCCCAGTCCGTGCATTCAAAGCAGTCCTGTAATGCTTCCATAGCTCCCTCAGGCCAGGCCCTCACCTGCTTCACTGTGGGTTTATTTCTGATCAGCAGGGGCTTGTATGCTGGAATTAGCATCACAGAGAGATGGTCTGAGGAGCCAAGGTGGGGGCGGGGTGCAGCCTTGAATGCCTTCTTGATGTTGCTGTAGGCCAGGTCCAGCGTGCTCCCACCCCTGGTTGCAAAATCCACATATTGATGGAAATGAGGAAAAACAGTTTTCATGTTGGCCCGATTAAAGTCCCCTGCCACAATGAAAACTCCCTCTGGATGTGTAGATTGCAGTTCACTGATGGAGTGGTATAAAACATTCAGGGCTTCTCTGGTGTTTGCACTGGGAGGAATGTACACGGCTGTGAGGATCATAACAGTGAATTCCCGGGGTAAATAGAAAGGCCTGCATTTTATAGTCAGTAGTTCCACATCAGGAGAGCAGTGACATGAGACTGTCTCACCGTTGTTGCACCAGTTGTTGTTGATGTATATGCAAACACCGCCGCCTCGGGATTTACCAGTGAGAGAGCTGCTCCTATCCGACCGAAATAGTGTTAGCCCCTCTATGCTAACTGCCTCATCTGGGACGGATGGTTTCAGCCACGTTTCTGGGAGAAATATGGCGCAGCAGTCTCTCATCTCCCGTTTTGCAGTTAAATCCAGCCTCAGGTAGTCCAGTTTGTTCTCCAGGGAGCGGACATTAGAAAGCATGATGGAAGGAAGCGGCGTTCTGTGCGGGTTAGCTTTTAGCTTGGTTGTTAGCCCCGCTCGGCATCCCCGTTTTTGCTTCCGTTCACACCGCTTCCGTCTCCTCCGCTGGCGGATACCGCTGGTACGAGGCTCCGCTGCTTCACAGGCCGCTGGATGTAGCTGGCGTAGTATTCCGAGGCTACGTAGAAGGTCCCGAGTCGTCGCATCTACCGGACTGAAACTGTTTGATTTACCTAAAACAAAAATTGCCTGGCGGTCGTATATTACTTTAGAGTAACTACGCTGCAGGTTCACTGTGAAATTATCAGAACTGACCGGGTTTTTTGCCATTATATTCCTGTTGCTATCACGAGCCACTGCAGCCGCAGCGGAGCAGGGCGCCGCCATCTTGGTGTGACCATATTTTATATTTTCTAATCACCTCCTGCCAGTAGTTAAAAAGACAGCAGTTAAAAGGCACAATCTTGGACGGTCTTACTGTCTTATTGAGAGTAACCATCGAAGATCCATACCAAACTCATGTCTGTTTGAAGAATGGAACTTTGGTCGGGAGGTGATTAGCTTAGCCTAGCATAAAATAAGGGTCTCTTTTACAGGGTGTTGTTTCAAAGCAGGCTTCCCTTCAAATGGTAATACATACAAATACGTTCAATTCTTGTGAGGTTTTGGTCTCCTTAAGAGATTTATTGATTCATGAAGGAACATTTACGAATGCCAGTTTTTAACTTGGGAGTATTTGAACTTTTTGTTAAAAGGGATAGCAAGCTCGCAGTACAGACCGACTCTGACAGCAGGACCATTCCCTGTATTTTGCACTGTGAAGCTTATTTAAAGCAATTGGGAAATCCTATATCAGTTATTATTAATGTAAACTGCAGGCTTTGAATTGCAGGAAAGGCTGAATTTGCAAAGGTTTTACAACGTGGCAATATTATTCTGGCAAAACTGCAAACCTAAGGTCATTATCTGATGATATCTGACTTCATAAAGCTAGATAAACTCCTCTTTAAACTCCTGGCAAGACTGCCAAAAAGGGAACCTTGGCACAATAAATAGTCTCTCCCCCTTTCTCCTTCTAATTAACAAAGTCATGCATGTTTGGAATATCAGACACCTGAAAGAGTGTGAGAGAGAGAGAGACAGAGACATAGTGAGAAAAAGAGACCAAGATAAAGATTCCAATTTCCCCAGTCGCTGACATCATAAGGTACACATTGTGTCTCACAGATTGGCATCGAGCATGCCTTGATGCTTCAGCCACCACTGGGAAAATGTTAAGATTTAACCTTTGGCGGCCCAAATGTGGTTACGTTTTTGAAGCTAGCACATTTCCCTCAGCTCTTTTAATTCCACCATTTTTACAGGGACTTCATTTTCTATTCAAGGTAATGGGTTTGGAGTAATGAATTCTTGCAGAGTCCAAACTCTGTCCCCCTTGTGACCTCCTTTCTGTAAATGAAATAGTCAGCAGAGCACCGGGCAGGAGGTTATTCTGGTACTAGCCTCTGCAAGCTGCTCTGCAGGGAACATTCAGGAAGATTCTCCTCTCCATCATTTCTAAATGGAACACTGAAACCTTTGTTGTTGTTTTTCAAACCAGTTTTTAGAACCCAGTTCAATTTGTTCTTATTTTTCTTGGCAATGAAATTGTGAGGCAATCCACCAAGGATACACAATACCCATTATATCTTTTGTCTTTTATTCCGTATGCGCAAACAAAAGAAAACAAGGAGCACCAGCGTTGCGCTCAGAGACTGACTTTTGTCTATATTGTCTCTGATGTGCTGCTTGACCAATCAAGCTTTTAAGCCAACACTGTTTCTCTCCAGTGGAAGCACTCAGGCTGGAATGCCACAAGACTGAACCCTGTGGCATGCCATTTTTTAAGATATCTAAAGGTAAAGCCTTCACCCTGCACTCACTTTGATCTGCTTGATAAATAGTTGTCAAACCAACAGATTGTTCAGACAGTCCAATACTTTGCATTCTCTTTCATAATTGCATGGTCAACAGTATTGAAAGCCTTCGACAAGTCGATAAAAAAGGGCTGCACTGTGTTCTTTGTTGTCCAAGGACTGAATAAAGTCACTGATTATTTTTAAAGCTGCTGTGGTTGGACTGTGTTTCTTCTAAAACCTGACTGATAAATGGATAAATATTGTTGGTTAATATAAAATATTTACGTAGTCATTCACAAGAGACTCCAGAGTCTTAACTTAGACATTAGGTTTGGAAATGGTTCTATAATTGATGAACATTTGAAACATCAATCTTTGTATAGTCTACGGGAAATCATTTTAATTGGGGTGAGAAATATGTCAAAATGTGATTCTCTAAGCATTAAAGATTGAGATTCTTTCATGTAGGATTCATGGATTTTTATGGCACTAATGAAGAACAGACAAATAGCAGTCTTGGCAATGCCTTTCTGCTTTAACTGGTGCATCTTCTCCAGGCAATATAGCACTGCTTAAGCAGACTAGGAACCTGCAGACAAACTGCATGGTTTGTGCTTTGATTATCACGCCACATGATGATGCTCCTCAACAAATGAAATCTGAATGAAATGGACTGTACATGGTTTTGCAGTTCTGAGTCATGATATATTTAATCTCTAAAAGTGTATGACTTGTTTCCATGGTTGGGTGTTAAGATACAAAAATATCAATAAATCGTAATTTCTCATTCAGAGTTAGCACCTATTGTGATATAATGGAATCAGTGCATTGTTCTAGCCCCATGTGGCTTGGAGAAAAAGAGATGAAATGGTTATCAGTGAGCTCTTCAACATTAGACAAAATCACTAATTTGTGTGTTTCTGAATGCATATGGGATATAAATGGTAAGTGGACTGTACTTAAATGTGCTTTCTTTGGTCTTCTTATTACTTGAAGCCCTTTTTGCCCGTCAGTATTAACTAATCCCATTCATTCACAATCATACACCAATATTAATGCTTCCAGGAGCAATTAGGGGTCCAGTGTCTAGGTCAAAGAAATGTGTACATTAATGCCCAACCTTCCCATTGAGAAACAACCAATTCCACCACTGAGCCACAGCTGCAGATGTGTTTTGACTGTTGCATTTGCATTGGTTGAAGAGGGGACGGCTTACCTATTAGGATTATGTTAAAGACTTCAACAACTGAACTGAGTTTGCATACTGAACAGTTCTGGCAGCTTAATTCATTTTTTAAATCCCATGTTACTATCTTTAAGTATGCAAACTTATTATCCGACAGCATAAAGCGTTTTCCTATGCAACACTTCACAACAGCAGAACATTCTATGGAGGTAAATAAGCAATTGCTTAAAAAATGCTATGAAAATCCCTTGAGATCACATTCTTGTGATTAAGTTTGATTAGTTATTAGTGTTATGTCAGCATTAAAGGTAGGGTAGGTAATTTCCTCCAGATACACTTTTTAAGATTTTGGTTGAAACTGTCTTTAGGTCCTGACAGAAATTAATGATTCATGTGCTCTGAAAAAGAAACAAAGAAAATCCGTCATCTGTAGCAGTTGTAAACACGTAAAAACTTCGACCAATGTCTGCACTCGGTTCGAGTTTTATGAACCAATCATGCCTCCCTGTTCTTTCTCTACCCCATGCATGCACGAGCCCACACTCAAAGCGTGAGCTGAAATCCGCTTCTGGACCAATGGCGCTAGTGCATGTAAGTGAGGGGCGCGGCTTTTGAGGGAGCACAGAGGGTGAGGGGGTGGGTGCAGACGGAGCACGGAGGGAATGCTACTTTCAAAATCCTGCTAGTTTTCGAAAATTACCAACCCTGCCTTTAACATAAAATGTCATATATTCAACTACTGTACAAATGTAGAGCAAACCATTGCAACGATCAAACTAAACGCTTCACAAGTTGCATTTATCTGTCATCTTTGTATCAAAAGACCACCTGTTTTAAAAAATTTCGTGCTCTGTTCTGCTAAAACAGGCAGAAGACAGTGAGGGCACTTGAGGTGACTCTTGAAGAGACTTTATAGTGGCCTGCAGTGAACCCATATTTGAGGGCTGAGATGATTCATGCAGAAAGCAATGCTGAATGCCTCCTGGGGAATAGAATGACAGAAGGTGCAGGTATTGTCTGTTTGTGTACATGAAATTGGCTCAGGAATAGTTTGTAACTTTTCTGTCTACAATTGAAATTCTTGTCTCAATGTACAGAGGATATAACAGTTTGTCTCCATTACTGTCCTTCAGAGGCTGCACAACAGCTAATGAAAAGATTTAATAACTACTTTGAACAATGTGACACAGAGTCCAAATGATGGTTCAGAACCAATTCACAGAGAAAGAGCAAATTAGATAAAGAGAGTGAGTGTTGGTTGACAGAAAAAGAGTGGAGAGTCAGCCACTTGTTTAATTTTTTTTAAAAGTACGCCTGCAAATTGAGGTGAGATGCAGACCAATAAATTGATGCATAAGCAGACAGTCAATCACTTTTCAAAGTGAACTTCTCCGCAGTGACATTTACTGCTGCCTTTCCCATGAGGCTTGGAGAAAACAGGGGAGATAAGGGCACTTTTAACTGTTTCTGCGGCCGTTTTCCTTCTTTTTCTTCTTCAAATAAAATGATAACAGTGCCCCAAATGGTGATTCTGTGTTTATAGTTAGGGGGAGCAACAATGTAATGAGCAGGATTTTGTTTTATTGCTTCCTCCATGGTCTCACTCCTCCCGATTCTGTCATCTCACTTTGCAAGACTTTCTTTTTGCGCGTCCTTCACCTTGGCAGAAACATTGTTGTAAACGTGTGCCTTTGAAAAAGTGTCTGGTAAAATATCCAGCCTTTTGCAAACAGAGTAAACAATTCCAGGAACTGCTGTGCTGCGTTTACTGCCCACAGCTCACTTTGTTATTGCCGTTTTGTTTTTCTTTGGGTTTTTTTAAAGCAGATTTGGCAGTCCACTCCCATTAATATTTTTTGCTTGACCGATTGAAGAGACAGCCCAGAGCGATGAAAGTCACTCAGGGAATTGAAAGTTGGTCGCTCAGCAAGTTGAATACGGAGTTACACCCAGAGGAAGTCAAAGAGTTTATCCCCATTGCTATTAGGGATGCTTCTGAGCAGTGATCCCACACAAGTCCCGGTTTGTATTTTTTTCTTTTTGATTTAAGTCTGTGAAAAAAGGGAGTATTCATCATAGAAATAAATATGGATCAACAATACTTTCCTGGATATTTATGTGATCAGTAACTACAGAATCATTTTCTTATAACACCAACCATCTGTCCTCCAGCAGCTCTTTTAAAAGCTTACATGAACAATTCTATTTTTCTCATCCGGCATTTAGTTAAACTGCAATCAAGATGGCTGTTAACTTGTAATTTATCATATCTTAAGTCAAATATAACCTCAATATTTTCCTGCCATAGTATAAGAATGTCCGTAGTGCCTAATGTCTGTGGTTAAAACAAAATTTAAAATTCAGACTAGTCCACTTCTCTTACGGTAGAAAAACTATCAGGACGTGTCCAAATTGAGCACAATTTACTTTGACATGGATTACAAAAATAAAAGCCCTGGGCACCCAAATAACTACGTTTTTTGGTACAGAAAAAGTCACTGAACACATGAACTGGAAATTCTGTAAACAGTACAAGAATAAAACCATAATGAGGGGGATTATTATTACTGTCCCATTTTTAAAATGTTATCTCAATTATCACTCATAACCTAGTTGAAGTGTGTGGTGGGGTCTGCATAGACTCAGGCCTCTGTCTGTATTTTGGGGTTTTCTGATCATGTTGCTGTGTTTGGGATAACTCCTCATTTGGACTTAAAGCTACAGACACAGAAACAGCCTGTTCTCAGCAGAGCTGAAATAGAGGAGTTTATAAACCTGACAAAGTAAAGGTTCAGAGTGGATTTTTAGAAAGAAACTTCACAGACATGTTTTGGGGAGGTCTGAGACTTATCTTAACTAGTTGAAAAGGAGGATGATATGTGACCTTTAAGACAGTTTAGGCGCAACCAATAAGCCTCGGTTTCATTACTGTCAGTCGTCATTTCTTTAAGAACTGGGAATTGAAGACCGCTGTCCTGAAGTCGCGCAGCACACTGCAGAACACAGATGACCGGAAGGTCCATGTCCAGCATTCGTTTTTACGGTTAGAAAATATAATTAGCAAGTAATCGAGTACTTGTTCATAATGACAGTACTGGAATATTACTTGAAATTACTTTAAATGCCCACCTTATAATGTATTCATCACAAGCAAAATAAGACTGTAAAGTGTATTTCTGTGAGCAGGAAAATGCTTTTACTGTATTTTTTTTAAAGGAGAGCAGCAGGATCCTATTTTGATCTATTAACATTAAACAGTATTGATGTTGGATCAAACTTGACATCTTTTTACAGGATCAGCTCAGGGTAACATCCTACAGCATTATTAGCTGAAAAGACCCTTTGCCCTCTTCTTGTTGAGACAATGTTAGCTAGAAATAGCATTGCAAGAACTCTACTGCAGCTCAGAACTCCACTAAAAACTGGGTAGATGGGAATGGGAATTTTAAATATTTATTTCTGGTTTGATGTTAAGCAGCATGTTTTCTTCAAACAGCATTTTGGCAGCAACACTGTAATTATGTTTGAGTGAGTTTGTTTTGGGTGTTTGAGAATAGCTTGGCACGATGGATTCTCTGCTTAGAGTTTTAAGCTACATTGGAGTGAAAAGACTGCGTCGAAGCGACACTTCAAGTGAAGAAAATAGGACTACATTCAGAACTACAATAATATTATTGTGTATTTCCCTTGTTAACTGTTTTTGCACCAATACACCAAGACAAATTCCTTGTACGTGTAAATGTACTTGGCAATAAAACCCGATTCTGATTCTGATTATAGTATTGCATCTCCATATGTTGTATTGTTGTTTAACATCTGCTAATTAATTAAGGACACTGAGTATCCACTGTATTATGTTCAATATTTTTGGTGTTATGTTTGTGTATACGGAAGCTTACGATCACAATAAGTACATTTAATGCAGACTAGTTTTTGTCCGTATATTGCAGAGGTCAGAACATCATCACACAACAAGGCAGAGGTTTGTTTTGGGGGAGAAATAATGATGAAGAATCACAGAAAAACAGAGGATAAGCCCTCTGTTGCAGTTATTTCGAGAGGGTTTCAGCATCACACAGGTCAGTGTTGTTGGGTTAGCTCCAATCAGGGGTTTTCTCTATGTGTGTGTGTGTGTGTGTGTGTGTGTGTGTGCGTGTGCGTGTTTGTGTGTGTGTGTGTGTGTGTGTGTGTGTGTGTGTGTGTGTGTGTGACCTCAACAGACTGTGCTCAGGGAGGCAGGAAATGTGAGTCATGCTGGCAGTGTGTTTAGAAACACCTTTACCCCCAAGTCATAGTGAGATGTCACCTCTGCCTTTGGAGCCCCATGGACCAACTCAGTGTAACATTCGATTTGTTATCCTTTTTCTACAGACTTTGAAGAATGGATTGGTTTAAAAAACGGATTAAACGCTCTTGTGATACATTTTTGTATTTCAAAAAGTGTAAACATACATGGTGGTTAGTGTGCACCCCCTATGTGTGGAGGCTGTAGTCCTCCATGCCGACGGCACAGGTACGAATCCGACCTGTGGCTCGGTTCCCGCGTGTCAGACCCCATTCCCCTTCTCCCTGATTTCTGACACTATCCACTGCCCTATCTGTAAAAAAGAAGGCAAGAAAGAACCAAAATGTACACGTTAAAAGAAAGACACTTAAATCAATTTGCAGGGGGCTCACTGAATCAACCTCACCAATTATTTTGTCCGAAAACCTCTCTATTAACGGATACTCCAGACTGCAGTGGATTTCATTAACGTGACGCACCTGGGAGTTATACAGAGCCAGAACAGGTTTCAAGATGAAATGTCCCGTTTTCGTTTCTCGCATGCACTTCTGTCCATTTGCAAACACACGCACTCCTCCTCTGTCTGCTGCATTTTCTGAGTATAGTATATTAACATATCATTTATTCATAATCTCTGAGACAACGCAACAATCTGTAAGAAGGTGAGAGTGGAGAGGTAAGCTGTCTTCTTCTTCTACTTTTATCCCACTTGTTACAGCCATTTATGTGTTCAATATATATGTGTGTTCTCTGTTGTAATTACTTGTTGTCACAGTAGGTGGCATGCTCACTATGGTGTATGGTGAAGGTACAAGTAGAGGAAGGTGTCATCACTGGCAGGTGAGCAGCCTGCCGTTGGAGGCACACCGTTTTCTGACCGCCGTAGCGTGGACTGAACATTTAGGCCTGGAGTTTTTTGCATTTAAGTTATAATGGATAAGTGTTTGTAGATGACCAGAGGATTTATTGTTGATGGACGATGTCAAATTAAACGCATTTGAGTGTGATTGCACAGATTTGTTGACTGTGTTATTTCCACGCCACACGGAACAAGACGAGTCAATTAAGAACGCACAGTAGGCCATCAGCCCCTCAGTGGCTCACAGATTTTTTGATTGGCAAGATCAAGTCACTACACTAACTTTTCTTCACGTTACCATCATTCATGTCATAAGCGCCACCATGTGGTCTCATGAAGTAGTGACGTGGAGAGCACATTTTTTAGGGGAATTTGTTTAGGGCGCCATTTCAAAAAAAAGAAAGACTGATATGAGGTACCAGCAGTTGGATAATTGTATCACGCAGGTCAGGATAATGATGTATTGTCGTATTTAATTTGTGTCCCACCTTTAATACTTACATTACAATATTGCTTATTGTGACTGAAATAACTACAGTTCTGGAGGAATTCCTTTTTCTGTCTGAAATAAATGTTACTCTTGATCCTTTATCTTAACTTCTGCAGAAGAATTTGAAATCTTCACAGAACTGATCTTCAGGGCATCTCGTCCTGAATAAATAATATATATTCACCACGCACATTGAAACTCACTCATCCTCGGCTCACTTCTTAATCAACCTCAGCCCCAGGATCAATAGCCTGCGAAGGACAATCCAATCAAGCACTCATAATAACAGACCAATTAAAACATAATCCATTTATCCTTCACCTTTAATAAGCATATTTAATTTCCAATGTGATTCTCCAGCATCCCCACCTTCCATAATGAGAATTCTTCTCGCAAGGGCGACGCGGCACAGGTGCCGACAGCACGAGCCAAAAATGTGGAATAAGAGATGCACTTTTCTCCTCATTATGAACTTCGCAGCACAGAGTTGACCTGTGACAGGACGAGCCTCATTGAGATGCTAAGTGTCATCTAACCTTCCAGGGAGGGAGTCTGTCGACCGTGTTAGGGCAATGAGGGAGTGCCTGTCAAACAGCACTATCTGGGCTTTGATGTACCATCTCGTAGGGCTCATCCTTATTGGCTCTCGGCTTTTGTGTGTTGAGACAAAAAAATTGTATCGTCTTCACTGAGAAAACAAGAAAAAGCAGAAATAGCACTTTCACACTGTGGAGTAACCACACACCACAACCTTTTCAGACACATTAAGTAAACTGTTAAAGATCACCTTGAAGACATTGAAATGTGCAGTGATGGATGAACCCTTATTGATGGTTCGACAAAGCTGACAGAAGCGGAGATAAATATGGTCCAAAGCCTGACAAATGCCGTCATAACCACTTGGCCCTCCAGTTGTCTGTTGACTGTAAGAAATGTATGCAGCTTAGCCAGGCATTATAAAACTATTTCCATCCCATTAGGTCTACAAATTCAGCAGGCATTTTATCACAATAAAAACCTATAGTGCACACACAATGAATGCATCTCTTCAGAATAGAGAAAACTGTTCACAGGAGCCACAGAGTGCAGATTGTAATGCAAAGTGAAAATGTGCACAATCTAATTGCAGTAAATACAATCCACCTACTCTACCCGGAGGGCGGAGAAAAGTGTTCTGCCATTAATTAACTGAACCTGACATGGTGCTCTCAGACTGTGTTTTCAGCCCGTCTTTGAACAATGAAATGATTGGTCTAATAATAAATTGTTGGTTTGTCATTTTTGTTTAAAAGAAAGCCATAATCTTTATCAAAAAAACAGTCATTAATAGCAGCTCCTAAAACATGGTTTTGTTGTTTTTTCTGTGTTTCTTTCTCTTTGACCAAATGCTATTTGATGATATTTGTTTTGGCTGTAGATTTTTTTATTTTTTTCAGAATAGATGATTAAATAACTTGAAATAATAACCAGAAGATGAGAGAAGATGAAAATAAGTATTTGTACTTTTAGCCTATTGCAGTCTTTTGTTTGAAAAACCTTGAGGATTCAAAAAAAATGACTCGATGCTTTGCTTTATAGTGACTGATACATTATATGATCTCACTTCTACAGAGCCTGAGGGTTAGTGCTGTAAGTACAGGCAGTTTGAGTCTGATGTTATCCTTTTTGACTTGGTTAATAAAAGGAGAATTAAATGGTCTGACTTTTCTTTCAATGAATCTGACGATGAATTTTATCACAGTTTGAAATGTCAGATAACACTCCTGTTTTAAGTATTGTTAAGATTAACATCTTAAAGATGGGCTTGACAAAGCGTTACCAAAAGACTGAAGTTGCACTCAAACTTAATTAGTGCAGTTAGCTGCCCCTCATCTATAAACTCTTTCCTTCTCTGTCACACACACACACACACACACACACACACACACACACACACAATAAAGCACACACTGTTATGCAGAAGGGGTTCTTTCTGAATCTGACATCTCACTGCACTCTGGCATCAAAGCCCTCTGTACGAGAGTCGACACCTGGCCCCTCTTTCTGTGCCAAAACAGGCCTAGCGAGTGGGCTCAGATGCCTGGAAGAGCTGGGGAAAATTACACCACCCACCCCCTGCTCAACACACAACTATACACTGGCTATTGAAAGTCCAGACAAGGACAGTCTCAGCTGCACTAAGGTGCCCCCCTAAATACCGCTCTACACACCTACGGGAAAAAACACTCTCACACACACACACACACACACACACACAAAGACCCACACCGAACTGTACACCTCCCACCGGATTCAAGTGCCAGACAGAACACACTATGCTGCTGTGATAGCCCCGTGTATCTAACAGTGTATCTAATGGTGCTAAATTAATATAATGAAGGTCAGAGAGAGAGAGTTAAATCAGTTTGGATATAAACTCGTTTTTTGCCACTTGAGGGGGTTTTGGCTGGAAATTTCAACCTTTTTCTGCCTAGATGAACCAAATCATCCCTCCATACAAAGTCTGGATCCTAACCTTAGGTGACATTTTCAACCCAGCAAATAAACTTTCACTGTTTTTCATCATTGGGCAAAATGAAAATAACCCATTTCTAAGCACACTGTTTTTAAAGAACGTCTCAAGTCTTGTATTTTGTTACATCAGGAAGCTTGAGTTGTAATGTACAACCATCCGACAAGATGTTAGCCTGTCAAAAGGCCGTACATTCTCCAGTGTCTTTGATGTTGTAGCCTCAGACAAAGCCTCGACTATCTATCCACTAAATCTTGAGAGGGTATGCGTCAAGACATTTTCAGGAAACTACTCCAACAACCTTTCAGTCTTAAGTCTCATTATGACTTCTTTCTTATCTGCAACTGTTCATAAAGCTTTCACAATGAATCCATATGTCCAATAATCGGTAGTTTATCCTTTCAAACAATCTTTGATTTAATTAAGAATTACGACACAATGAAAATGTCCATTTTAAGCCCCTTAGGAGTTTTTAACTGATTTTGAAAAACAAACAAGTGTACAGTGATGTCTCTGAATGACCTACAAAAGCAAACAAGACCATCTGAGAAAGAGTTGACTATTTCAATATAGTATGCCTGTAACTGCTGTGGCAGGGTAGATGTCAGAGGATCATGCTAAAGAAAGCAAATATTCACAGTGAGTGATACACTTGACAGTTTAAAGGAAGCATTTTGTGTGTTTTTTGTTAGAAAACACGACCTATGCATGTACAGGACAAGATCAGGAGGGAGAAAATCTGTAACGCTTTGTCCACACAGGGCGCCGAAATTGAAACAAACCGAAAGTCCCTTACAGGAGCTTTAAATCTTTGTGTGCTGGATAAGATTTCCAAACAGTGTTTTTCCTCTTAATTAGCAAATAGTTACCGGGGAAACTTGCCAAGCGAAGTTTCACAGCATGTTGGCAAGTTACCTCAGAGCGTGTGACTCATGAATGCAGAGGAGCTGAACATAAGCATACTAATGATATATTATCATACATTAAAACACTTTCATATTTTGTGTTGTACAGGACATGATGAAGAAATGACGTCTTGGTGGTATGTACAACTACAATGGTTGAACAGAGTATTTATGTGCATGATGCCTGCTGCCATTTATAGCTCAACAGCTGGCTGATGGGCAACCGTGGCGCTGCATCCCTGGAGCTGCCGCTGCTGTAACTGATGAATAGCCACTGTTGCCACTGTCTGCCAACCTACCTCCTCCTCAGTACACGTAATTCCAGTGTACAGTTCTCCCTTGGCTCTGGCATTTCTATGTCAGGGATGTTGTGCTCAGTTCCAGGAAATGGTATATACATGATCAATGAGGCTGTGTCTGTACAGGATATGTTGGAAGAGGGTGACGATCTGTCTTTGATTTCATGTAGATCTTGCCTTATATGGTCAAAACCAATGCTAATGCTTTGATAGATCTTTAAAGGGTATTTTTGTATATAGTTAAAATGTATTTTTATTTACTTGCTCTTTTCTTTTCACTTCCTAAAACTTAAGGTTACATTTTCCCTCAGATGTTGTGGAGGTAGCCATCGCAAAGCCCACTGGAGTCAGTATCTGGCTGATGGTTGTGAGCTGGAATCAATTGGATTTTTGTTGCGTTTGTGGCCCACCTCTGGGGTTAGCTTGCCCACAGGCATGGCTCTGCTTCCTCAGCTGTAAGGTTTGGCACTGGTCCCTCTCCATGAAGCAGAATGGTGGAGCACAACAGTAATCGCTCTTCTCTGCTTAGTCCCAGCTGTGGCCCTGAATCCCCAGCGGAGCCTTTACTGTGGAGTAGAGAGGAGGGGGCAGCATGAACCTCTGCAAACACCACAGCCAGGGCTACAAGGACAGTCACAGTTAACAATCATTCAAAATGTATACTTCTCCGCATAGGACAAGTCCTTCAGCCAAGGGCCTCTTTAGCGCTCTCTCCATACAGATTAAACATTCTAATGCACTGAATCTCTACAAGCTCCTCTTTGTTTTATAGTTCTTGCAGAGTACATACATTTTCTACGCGTAGAAATAAGGAAGGTTTTCATAAATATTTAGAGCACACTCCAAAAAACCTTCAGCAGTCATTCATTTCTCATTCAATGTTTCTTACTTTCTTTCACATATCTTGTAATGGCCTTCAGTCTGACACATTGAAAGTTTTCTCAAAGACATTCAGATTCTTTTTCCACTTTTATGACACTCAGTCAGACATTTAAATAGAATTTGGTTCTATTTTAGACTGTGCACGGGTGAAAAAAGGGAGGGATAACAAAGTTTGTTTGGATGACCTTTCAGAAAACCTAAAAGGATTTAAAAAAAACACACCCACCTGGACTTAAAAGTTACAAAAATAAATTTAAGATGACAAAGCATTGGCGGAAATTAAATAATAATTGGATCTTTCATTGATCATTGTGCACGTCCTCTCTCAGGGAGGTCAGAAACCAGAGTCAGGTAAAAAAAAACTGGCAGGGATTCTGCATTTTTTGCTCATGGACACTTCAGTAAGACGGATGTTTGCTGACAGAAGGGCTTGAACCTTTGTCCTTTGTTTGAATAATTGTCTCCCTATTCACATTGCCTCCCCCCCTGCTCTAAAAAAGCTACTCACCAGTCAGGTGACGAGTAGGAAGAAAGTCGAGATAAAGAATGGTTCACACAATCAGACCTTGTGGCTCTGATAGATTTGCCAAATCAATCCACCTCTTGTTTGTGGAATACAAAGTAGAAACTATCAATGATATCTATTAAGGAAAAATAAATTCAAGTTGTACACTTGGTAAACAACTTTTCTTGAAATGAACACATTCAATATGGAGTTCAGAATGCAGCCAGCACTGACAGGATCTGGGGGCTTTATAAAAAAGGGAGGCCTGAGGAAAATTGCTCATTGTTATCTTTAGTAATACATAAGGTCTCTGAGCTACAGCGTTGCACGGTCTGAGGCTTGGTTGCTAATCGTAAATTCACAGAAATCTACTTAGAGAAAGGCAAATATCAACAAGTCCTGCGCT